>JAUNZM010000059.1:2400000-3600000 GCA_033459285.1 Clamator glandarius
TTTACATTTCCTTCAGTATTTTAAATGCTGTTTGTTTCTAACATATCAGCCTTAATTGCTCTTACTTACTTTATAGTTTGTTTTCCTGAGGCACGTGGATAAGCTTCACTGTGGAAAGCTTTTCTGTAGGTCATTCAGGGTCAACAGATCTTGACATGAGTGTTGTGTTAGTGAATACACATATCAGTCTTATCAAAACGTGCATGAAGAGCCAGCTGAAGAGCCGAAATACTCACCTGCCTCTTTCACCTGCGGTGGAAGATGATAGAGAGCTGTGAGCAATTAGATTTGTCAATAGTTCCTGAAAACAGCTAGTGAGTGGATTTTGCAAGACTGATATGTATGGGGATTTCCACATAGTCATTAGGAGATTTTATTTAAGATAAAACAAACCTTGGAATGAGATTTCAAAACATAACAACTAGCCATTTTGGGTAAACCTGCCTATTAAGTTTGGCAAGTGTCAAGGCCTGTGATGTTAAAAGTTCATAAGCAAGTCATGGAAGTCTAAGGGTACCTTATGGTTTCCAGAAGTGGATGTAGTAAAAAAATCTGTCTCATGTTGTTTGCCTGTACTTGAGATTTAATGAAAAAAAATTTTTTTTTTCTTCCATTCTTTTATTTATTTTTCTCTAGGCTGCCCCCCTCTCCTAATGATTTTTAATTTTTTTTTTTTTAGTGTTCGTCAGATTTTACCAAAGGTAGCATTTGTGGGGCCAAATGAATTTAAAGTGGGTCCATAATTTTTCTCTCCTGTCATAAAGGATTACTAAGCTATCCCTGAGGGACTGTTGATGGGAACAGATGTATAATAAAACTTTGTATCTGTACAGTAAAACCTTGCCCTACATTTTAGCTTGTGCATAATGAGCAAAGTGATGAGATCAAGTTTTATTAACCAGTTACTTGATTGTGAGCTCCCAGCATTTTACAGTCAGTCAAGTGTAAGCAATTTATAGCCTGAGTATCTTTGTATTCTGATAGAACTCTTTGAAGCAATTTAAATTTTGACCTGAAAAGATGATTAATCACTCACTAAAAAGTGCTATAGAATTCACATGGGTTTTTGGTTTTAGAGGGTAAAATTAATCAGAGGAGATTTGTATTTGGGAGTGTCTCCTAGTAAAGTGAACCTATGGTGCTTTGTCATGGAAACTTCCTTACAAATAGGTAGTGGATCCTGTGTGTTTGAGTCGTTATCCTCCCCAGAACTGATCACGAAACAGAAAAAACAGTATGAATGAAGTAACTTTTTAACATTCTAAAATTAGGAGGACTTGGGAGTGACATAAATACTGGCTATTGACACTGTTCTTTCTGTTTGGGCAGTTGTTATTGTTGTGCTAGATTTTCATGTTACTAGTTTATAAAAAATGCAAGTAGTAAAAACTTTGTGGCTTCAAGTATACAGTAGATGTGAGTTAACAATCACTCAGGATAAACCAACTTGTTAAAGTATCAGTAGATTCCTAGTACTGGGGTGTGTCTGTGTTTTTTGTGTGCCAGTGTTCAATGATTACTTTGAAACAAGTCTTCTTTCTGTTTTCTTGAAGATAGTGAATAGTTTTGGGATGGATATTGCTAGCTGGTTATTTACGGAAAAATACGGTATGAGTAAATAAAATGGAGTCATTTAACATTTTTTCCATATTGAAGATTCCAGGAAAAAGCTAATAAAGATTTTTAATAATTAAATTGGATGCTTTTAGTACATTCTAGATTTACTATGGTAGCTTTTATTTGCTATTAAAAAATCCCCAACAAGTAAATTGAGGTACCCCATGCTGCATTTTTTAAATTTGTAATTCGTGTACTTTACAATGACTCTTTTGATCTGTTTTTGTCCTTGTAAGAATAAAGCATATGCCGTCAATTTTATTAGCAAAAAAAGAAACATTCTGCAAAGGTTAAAAGATTATTTTCCTACTTTTTTCTGTCATACCAGGTTTGTTTCTCTGAGCTACGGTTTCTGAGGATTTTTTACTACTGTAGCATTCTGTAATCTTATCTCTGTCATAGAGGGAGCGTAAGCAGCAAGCAGCCCGCTGCTTGTGGACAAACGGGCGAGGAAAAGGACATGGGCTGGTGGTGTGAGCCCCTCTTCACCACGATAGCCCTGTCTGCTGATGGGAACCCCAGGCGTTCTGCGTTCGGTACTGGTGAAGGACTATACCAAATGGGTTTTTAATAACCACGACCTCGGCTGTACGACGTCCTTTCACCTGGGACCAGGGAAAAATCTTCATTCTCAGCCCTGAAGATGGCACGTACTGAAGATCATGTTATTGGTGCATGTAAGCCATTATCCTAACTGTCTTACTGAGCTGGTTAATGCTGTTGACTGTTGTTGAAATGTGAAATGTAGTTACTATTGACTTTGTAAATACTTGCCAGAGATGAAATATAATTATTTTAAATGGTTGTAAATAGAGATGTATAAAACTCGACACAATCTGCAATGCAGAATAAAAAATTATATATATATAAAAATATATAAAGACGTTAAATAAATATTGTGCTGTTTCTGAACAGAAACGTGTGGTTTGTGAACTGTTTCAGAGAATTTTAGTGGTGGTTGCCTTTGGGGAGGGGGATGGTGTGCGAAACTGAGCATCAGAGCAGGGGTTCCTCTGCCCCAGGAGCTGGAGGGTGTCCGAGGAGGAGTGTGGGGATGTTCCTGTTTCTTTTCTGTCTCATGTGTGTCTGTCTAGTGTGTACGTGTGTGTCTGTGTGTATCTGTGTTGAAACGGGGAATAAAGGGTTAACCAGCAGAGGCATTCAGTAACAAGAATTCTTCGAAACAAGAACTTGTGCTCAGGAACTCGGTAGGGTACTCCGGCTGGAGCTGTGCAGCTGTGCTTCAGCAAGACAAGACTATCCAAGGCTAACCGGTTGTGTGGTTTGAAAGAGCCAACTTGGCTAAGGTGAAGAGTGGACTTAAAATAATAAGCTCCTGGAAATAATTGTAATAGTAACACCCTTTTAGCGAACTAATTGTGATTAAGAAATTGCTGGCAATAAGCATACCTGCTCTATAGCTCTGCTGAGTTGTGAAGTGTGATTCCATGCGTCAGTGTCTTTGTCTGTTTCTGTGTGTCTGTCTTGGCTGTGTGTGTGTCACTGTGTGGCTGCGTCTCTGCCTCTGTCAGTCTCTGTGTCTGTTTGTGTCTGTCTGTCTCTATATATTTATCACACTCTGTCTCTGTTTGTGTGTCTTTCACTCTTTGTCTGTGTGTCTCTGTCTGTGTGTCTGTCGCCACGGCAACGCCCCCCCCCCCCCCCCCCGGCGGAGGCGCGCGCAGCGGAAGTCCCGCCCCCCGCCTCCCGGAAGTCCCGCCCGTGGCCGCGGCGCCCGGGCCCCGCCATGAGCCGGGCGGGCGGGAGCCGCGCTGCCCTCCAGGTCAGGTTCGTCCCCGATGAAGAGGTCCTGAAGCTCATCGCCGACGATGCGGGTACGGCTGACCCCCGGTGACTCCCCTGCGAAACAGGGCGGATCCGGTGGGAAGGAGGATCGGGGTGGCTGCTGCAGGGGCTCTGACGGGTTTTAAGGTTTGGAACTTAAAACTTGCCTGTTCCGGGCAGAGCTGGCTGTTACAAGACTCATTTTGGGGTTTTAGAAAGCGAACATCCTTTATCAGCCTGGGCAGCGCGCGGAGTGATCCCCATCGAGCGTGCAGCCGGACAGCGGCTGGGACGGGATGGGTTCCCGCTTACGTGCACGTGGATAAATTACCCTAGAGATCCTGAGTGTATTCTGTTACTTTCTAAGGTCTAATTCTAACGTTATCATGAAACTTCACAGCAGTCAAAACTCTTACTAATTTGGAGCTGGCTCCATCTCTCTGCTTAACGTTGCCTTTGAGATAAGAAGAGATTCCAAACAGTTGATTACAGAAGATACAGCTGTTCAGCACAGATCACACTGAACACAAGACGTTATCTTCAAAGAATGAACAGTGGGAAAGAAACTGTCTAAAAGAAAACATGCTGTCAGCATTAAGTTCCGTGTAACTTTAAAAAAATCAATTGCTTAGATGAAACTTAACTCCACTTCTTAACTACTTACTGTATCAGGTCTCTAGGCATCTCCCAGCCTGAGTTCTCCTGTGAGTGCACTGACCGCCTGTAGGCCAGGTCTTTTCCACTTGCTTGACTTTGCTAGGAGGGTCGGCATGGCATATACCATCCCCTTTGCGTGCAGTTTGATGCTTCTGTGTGAATCACTCATTCCTCCCAAATTTTGGAAGCTGTTGTATGCCGAAAGGGGGCTGCTGTTCTCATGGGCTGCAGGGGCCAACCTTTGCAGTAAAGGAGGGACTAATGGCTGTCGGGTCAGTGGGTCACCAGGGCACACACCAGCTGTTCTAGAGGGACATCTTTTCTGTGTTGGGTTTGTGCAATGGGAACTTGGTCTCTGAATGGGGTAGCTGCATCCTGCTTCAGTAGAAATGATGACATAGGAGGTTAAAGCTTTTATTGCAATCCTAGGTGTTAAAGTACGTAAGGATAAGACTCAGCTGGCAGACAGTGTGAAGAGGCTTGTGAAGAAGCTTGAGAATATTTCAGATGAGGAAGCTCAGGAGATCCTGGAAGAGAAGAACTATGTTGCTGCTCTTGGAATATGTGCCCAAGGTATTAGCAGGGGAAGACCTAACACAGCTGTGAACTTGGGAGATTCTTGCAGTGTCAGGTCTTGGTGAAATTGCTTTTGAGGGCTGACCGGCTCTGGCTGTGGTGGAGCAGAGGATAATGATTCTAGGATTTTATTATGATATTTATTTCATAACACCTGCAATACAGAGTACTTTGAGGCAAATAATTAAATGTTGCATTCCATCTTCTTTGGATTAGGAATACTGTTGTGCTTCACTTAACTATGTCCTAACTAACACAAAGACTTGACGCTTTAGTGGAGCTTCTGCAGAGATGTAAATGACACAGAGTATATAAACAAACACGATAGCAATAACATTCTTTTGAAGGTGCTCTCATGTACAAGCTATTTTCATTCAATGTGGCCAAAAGACAGCAGTCAGCTTCTACAAGTGCTCATAAGAAGGAAAGGAATATAATAGACCTGGAAACCAAGGTAAAAATGATAAAGCAACATGAGGTGAAAAAAAAAGTTATTATTAAAATTGGCCATGATCTAGATTTGGCACATCCTGTGAGAACATAAACTGTGCAGTGTGATACAGTACTTTATTAAATTTATGTAAATTACTTTTAAGGCATGCTCTATTTTAATGGCATTGAGTTGTCTTGTGCAGCCTCTCTGCCTTGTTTCACAAGACAAGACAGAAAACTTCAGCTCCATGGTACGTTTGTTAGATACAGTACATTACAGTATTATTAGTATTACAATACTGCAGTATTAGTAATGTTATTAACGTATTACTGCTGTTGATTTTCAGTAATCATTAGCTTATGTGATGTATGTGTTATGCTAATGTTAGGTTGGGTTACTGGAGGTCAGATTAGCTTAAGGTAGGTTGCATCAAGTCAGTTATATAGCTCAACTTGCCTAACGACAGACTCGACTGCCAACATTCAGGGAGGCACAGGGGTATACCAGTGCTTTTTAGATAGCTACCAGTAACATTTCTTTTCACAGGTTCAATGGGAAATGGCTCAGGTGTAAGTGGTGGTGAAGTTTACTCGTTCCAGACTCCCAAACGTTCCAGCAAAATGGCAGAGCTAGGTATGTTTTCCGCTTTCTTCTTTTATTCTTCCTCTGGGCACGGTCTTTTTGAGTCCTCTGTTCATATGATTTGTCACTTCTGTTTATTCAAAAAATATGGTTGCAGTATTCAATAGCTTTTATCTGGCTCTGAATCAGTCTTCATCAGAAACAAAAACATAAGGCTAGGACAAAGCAAAAGCATGGTGGGATTAAGAAATACAGGTAATATATAAACATAATAAAAAGTAGAAATTTCTTAATTCTGGGAGCAAGTCTGCACATAAGAGCAAAAGGATGTCAAGAGTTTTATTTGTATAACTTAACAAGGATACAAGAATAACTGATTTGGTAGCAGAGTCAAAAGCAGTAATAGCTTTGTGCATTAGGGGATTTTGCCTACTCAGAGTGTCTGAGCGTGCTTGCCAGGCTAACTGTGGACAGGAGAAGCAAGCAGAAAGTGGTAGTTCTGGAGAGGGTAGTCTTCTCTGGTTCAAGTAAGGTGCTCGAGTCCTGCTGCCATTACCTTTCTTCTCACTTTAAGCATCTTAGTGTGCCCAGCACGATCTGAGCTTCATTGGTGGTCAGCTGTCACAGCTACTGATACATCCTACAAAGGGTGATCCAAGGGAGATGAGTCATCCTTCTGTATTACTGCGTAGAAACCATGCTTTCCATACGTCTTTAGTTCTCCTCTGGGCTTCTGCTGTGTCTTAGGAAGCTGTGTATTTCTTATAACTCCTGTAGGAAAGGAGCACACTCCTGCTGCAGGGTGGCTTCACTGCTGCACCTTTTTGGAGTCATGATTCAATTTGAAAACTGACACAGGTCACACAATGGAAGGCTGGTTTGCTTGAGGGACTGTTAGCAGGATGTGCAGATCAGTGATTCAACTTCGACCTGTGCTGATAAGTAGCAGGAAGAGATAAACAGAGTACAAGAACCCACCTCCTAGGGAACTCATGTATTTGCTCCACCTGCTGCTCTGTTGTGTCCAGTTGAGCAGTTTTAAAGGACCAAGTGAGCATCACCAAATGTTGCTCTGATTCAAAGACGTGGTCTCCCAGGGAGCAAAGCTGCTCTGCTGTTCCCTCCACTATACTTGTAAAATGAGTTAACTGAGGAGTTCAGTCTTTGAAAATCTTTGTTAAAGATTACATTGACCATTAGGGTTAGAAAAAAAATGGAAGTATCTGGTGCACTTTCTGAAATTGCTAGGAAATTAATACTTGAAGTATGTTTCAGAGGTGTATCTCCATGGCTGATTAGCCAGAGCTGAGTTTTGTACCTGGCACATGAAACTTCTTACCTTCCTCCTGTTTCCTACAGCCTCTGAATTAGCCCAGACACCAGGACAGAGTGTTGAACCTAGTCACGCTGAGTGCCCCGAGAAGACCGGCAAAACCCCTCAGAACAGCAGTAAGTCCCGTGGTGCTTTTGGAAATCAGTGAATGGAGGTTATGTTTCTGTTTGGGTGATGGAATAGATGCTTGAGAGCCAGCTGCTGTCATGCTTGAGTATTCCAGTCAGCTTGATGTTGTAGACTGAACTGCTTGGTATGCATGGTCCCTGGTTCACCTACGTGTCAGGCCTTTTATTCTGCCCTGCTGATGCAGAGAAAACAGGAACTTCTCTCTCATCCATTGCCTTGTCACTTCGTGGTTTCCTCTGTGATCCACAGAAATACTTGCGCTTGAAAGTGTTATGAGCTGGGCCAATGTGTTCAGCACCAAGTGAAAGTGAGTAGGATTGTATGGGTATCCATGTGTAAATTCACATTTTATTATACTCGAGCACCCAGTGCTGCAGTGAGAGATACAGGTGGGAGAAGTCAGTGCAGGTTAACGCTGGCAAGAACACGGTACTTTGTACTCATGGACTCTGATGTGCTCAGGGAGAGGACATTAGCTCATTTCTCATCCTCATCCTTCCTGCTGATGGCCACCCAAAGCTGTGTTCAGAATTAAAAGCTGCCTTCTGTGGTAATAACATTGACTGTCTTTGTTCTGTCCATGTCTGCCTGTGAGAAACTAGAGGCTTCTGTTGTAGGATTAGCCACCCAGGAGGCTGATATTTTGGTGCAGTGTACCTTTGAATAGCGAATGTCTGTTTTTCTAATAGAAAATCTTGTGATGTCATTGAAAATATGCAGTACTCTGAACAATGCCTTTTCTTGTTTTGCAGAACATTCAAGTTCAAATAAAGTGTCGCAGAGGGTGAGTGACTCCATCTTGTTTTGGGTTTTGGGGTTTGGTGGTTGGTTTTTTTTCACTTCAAAACCTGAACTGGCCAGTTACTAAATTCTGGAAAGGAAGGACCTTGAAAAGCCTCATCCACAGCACAGATGGCTCCCCTAATACAACTGGGCAGGAGGAACTCAAGCGAGAACCAGAGCTGCCATTAATCAGTATTATAGGATTTAGAATCAGTGAGCAAATAGTGGGTTTGACAGCTTAATTAGCGTGGGTGGAGATTTTCCTTACATCATACAAATCGGGATGTTAGACAACCTCTTAATATGTAGTTAAACTTACAGCTTTCCAGCTTCTCGTCAAAGGAAGAAATCCATAATTGTAAGGAATGCTGTTAGAACAGGAATTCAAGAACTGTGGTGCTGTTCAGCATCTTACTTTAGCATTTGCTTATAAAAAATAAATTGTGATAGTGTGAACGTAAGTTGTGAATGCAAGTTCATGTTGCCTTTTGTGATGCTACAGCGAGATACAGTCCAGAACTGCCAGTTGTGGTGGTTATAAAAAAAGCATTGTGAAACAGTTGGCTTTCTAAAATGGTATAGCATCATACTAGAAATGTGTGCACAGCTTTTCTGCTATAAGGTTCCAGATGAGATATGCTTGTAAGAGATGCTGCTTGGGGGTGTCATGTTCGCTGTCTGATAATTTCACATCCACTTTGACAGGATTAACAGAAGTGTTTCAAAGTATTGCAGACTTGATCTGGTGCCCAAGTCAGGTGTGTGCTTTGCACACATGTAAGGAAGACATGCCCCTACAACTTGATGAGCCCAGGCAGCATGGGTTCCCTTTGCTGTAATTCTTCAGGGCTTAGTATTCTGAGTAGTCTTCTTTCATTCTCTTAGTTGTTTTTATAGTGAACTTCCAAATGGTTTTGATTAGACGTTATGATGTGGAAGCTCTGGGGAGCTGAAGCATTTCCAGTTTGTCATTGCTTTGACTTGACTCTACCTGAGGAACCAGGATTGACATCTTGGTTGTAGATTTCACAGTTTTCTACCCTCCGTCTTTAGTTGGAAGAATTAAACCCCTTTTGGAAACGGGCTCTGCCTCCCTCTACCTCTGAATGGAAATAAAAGAACTCCCCATACTTATTGCCTCTGCTTTCCCAGTTTCTTGTGGGATGAAGTAGCTTGGAAATCTAACTAGTTCTACACTTTGCATGGCACAGGGCTGTTTTGAGGAAGTATACATTTCTTCTTTTAATGATTGTTTTTTCTTTACTGTTGCAGAGTAAAAAGAAAGAAGCTGTGTCTACCACACCTTACAGCCTCAGAAAGAGGCTACCAGGTAAAGAACAACCTTAGCAGTCAGTTCCCACAGTCAGTGAAGCACCATGTTCAGAGGAGACTGTTTTTCCTCATGGACTTCGCCATAGTAGCAGTCTGACTGAAGCAGTCTGATTCATCCCGCAAAGAATGTAGATATGTCCTTAAGGAAGTCTATGTAGACCTTGTCCTTACAACAGATTGCTACTTAGGAAAAGAGTGGAAAGTTTAGAAGCACCAAGTTGCTGAACTTCAGTAATGTGACCAAAAGAGACAAAACTCTCAGTAATTTAGCCTATGCTGACACTTAAGTCTGGCAGAATTGCTTGAACCAGGTCTTAAAACTTTTTGATGATAGATGGAAGAGACCTTCCAATGACCGATTATCTTCTTTTGTGTTGAGAGACCAAGACTGAGCCAGATTCTATCTATGCTTTTCAACCAACATTGCTAACAGAGGTCTTTTACAAAACCTTTTTTGCAGTGTGTGACCCAGAAGATAATTGGCTGGTATGATTGACATTTTGGGAAAACTGATACAGAGGTGCTAAGAGAAATAGGGAATTCCATTGTCTGTTTCAGTTACTTTTTGTCGTAGGATTATGTTTCTTAGTTGATGTCAAGGAGCAAGGTTTACTAAACAATAATTATAAGCCTAGAACCTGGGAAGAAATGACAATGTGAGTCTGCAGTCTTCTAAAGCATTGATTTTACATTTCTGTGAAATATATTTAGGAATCATATACTTGAAAAACATCCAGAGAATGTATGTGAGAAGGTAACGTGGTACAAAATGTGTTCTGTGTAAGAAGCTGCTTCTAGCTCTTAACTTTATCTTCTAGCTCCAGGTCTCTATTTAGAAAGTGAGAGTGAATATTCTGCTTCCTGCTCAGAGGAGGAGGATGAGGAGGACCAGCAAGACGTCAACACTGTTATATCAGGGCAAAAGACCCCAGCAAAAACAAAGGCTTCATGTGTGCCTCCTCCCAGAAACACCCTAGCCAGAAAAAATAAGAAAGACAAGATGGTGAGTGTGCAGGAAATATACCCCTACGCTAATAAGCGTGGAGGGCATTTAATGACAGTAAGCTGTCAGTGACCATACCTAACTATGGGAAGAACTGCTAGAAGTCAAACGAGCTGGGTTGGCTTTTGCTGTACTTCTGAGTAATCCCTGTCAAATGTCCATGAAGCAGGAAATGTACTGAGAAATGATGATGAAGTTAACTCCTATAGCACTAAAAAAAGCACACGCTACTTTCTGGCTTGGTGTTAAACTTGGTGTTGTTTGATGTCCTGCAGCACCAGGGATCCCCATGCTCCCTTAGAATTACCACTATACTCTCTCAGATTTTCTTTTCTCTCTGCCTTCAGAAAGGAACTATCTGACTAGGTTAGCTTTGGTAGAATGCTACTACAGAAGCCATTTTTGCAAGTGTCTTCTGGCTTTCTATTCATCCTTGCTCTATATATCATATTGGCCATCTTCAGACATGTTCATGAGTGCAAAGGGAGTGGGGTAACCTGATAGCAGCAGGAGTTGGCTGATCTTGCTGTCCCTCTTCAGAGCAACCTGGTGGAGGAATACTTTGAAGCTCACAGTAGTTCTGAAGTGCACACTTCAGACCGAATGCTACAGAAGTTGCGGAAAAAAAGATTGGACCAGGTATGCTTAATAGTGAATCACATTACTTTTTGAGCTTTTGATTTCTTTGATGAAGATTTCCCTTATCAAAATGTCCCGATGTTGCTATTTCACAGCCAATTATGCAGATGACACTTGTGGTGGTAACAGTCATTTAGGTCACATTTTAAGCATTATGTCTCCTGCTGCTGCACTGAGCAGGGGCAGTGCCCAGTTGTTTGGACCTGAGATGGGAGGGCAAACAGGTAGAAGGCATTGTCAGGTGAGCAGATAGTTGATAGCTATAGTTATCAGAACAGGGTAAAGTTTGCTTTTAGGGGAGGAAAGGGGAAGCAGGGCAAGACCTGTAGAGACCTGCCTTAAAAATGATCACCAAACCAGCATTTTTGTCAATGAAATTCTATGGGGAGTTACAAGTTGTCTTGACTACTTAAGTGTAGAGGAAATGGAGAGCCCTTTTCATCTTGAGCATTACTGGGTCAAAGCCACGTTTGGGACTGGGACAGCTCAAAATGATGCTTAGTTTGTGAAACGCACTTTGTACCTTTCCATTTCCTAGGAGACAGGAATGATCTAATTGTGGTGACTGAATTAAAGTATTTTTTTTCCATATGCTAATTCTACAGGACAGTTCAAAGCAAGCAGTTGCACCCAACAGAGACAGGTACACAAGTACAGGTGCCAGGGAAGCACGTAAAATACTTGGAGCTCTTGTATCTGACTGCTTTTTGTACCCATCTGTGTTTTAAAAGATGGGCATATATGCAGATTACCGTATGTCTGCTTTGTCTGAAGTTGCTACCAGAGAAACATCTGGATTCTTAACAAGTTCTGTAACAGCTCTGGATGGAAGTCAGGGCTTTCAGTGTTAAATCTGCTGCTAGCTCCAAAGCAATTGAAGGCTTAGCAGCTCTGTCTCAGTGTTTTATGTTTGTCTGATGCATAGCGGCTGTCTTTGTGTTTTTTCCAGAACAAACTGTCTTCCTCTGCACACGAGTGGAAAGCAAAGCTGTTAAAATTGAAGAGAAAGGGAGGCCAGTGTATATTTGATGCTATTTGTCATGCTACTGAGCTGTCTAAACATCAACATCCCAGCATATCTTTAAAGCTGAATTAATCCTTTGATTCTTGATACTTTTGAAATAATTTTTTCTATATTTACCTGTCAGCTGCAAATTATTTCCTTCCTGTTGCATTTTTTTCGCAAGATGATATTTGAGAGCATTTGCTTGTAGTGACAACCACATAAACCACTGCTAAGCCTGTGAGTTGGAGCCCTTGCTCCTGTGAGCAGGACTATGATGTTGGTATCCTCCTGGTACTGTGTAAGATCTGAGTGTATCCATTATTTCAGTAATGATTTTCCCATACTCAGCAGGAAGAGATAAAACACAGTGTGGTATCAGTTCTATCTAGTGTGACTGCCACTTCACATTACTAAATCTTTGCTTTGTTTCTCCAGTAGCAAAACTTTGCTTAGAGAGGTCTTCATGGAAAAAACCCACAGTTTTAGTGCACCATAAGTGAAAACTATTATGCTCCCTAGCTAGAGAGGATACTAGAGGGGTATTGTAAGGACTCTAGGTGTGTGTCTTGTTTTCTTCTGAGCTTTGAATGACTGTCATTTTATCTCTTTCTCAACACAGCAAACACTGCGTGACCTTTTGAAAAAAGCTCCCCTTGTGTATGCTGCTGAAATCAAAGACCTAAACCAGCAACATGAATCCCTGTTTTCCAAGTGGATGCTGCAATTACAGTAAGTATCCAATGAGAATCTCTGAAGAAGTCTAGTAAACAGGCACTGCCAGTAAACTTACCCTTACGTCAATGACATCCTGCGTTAAAGAGCAACTTTTTTTCCTTTAATCAATTGCTTAAATTTAAAATTAGGTGACATTAATACAATGTTTCCTGTAGATCAGGTTGTACCTGACTAACTCTTTGAACTGAATGCCTGAAGTGAAATGAGGTTGTGTTCTGCCTGGCTGCTTTGTCTGTGCCTTGGTAAGCCAAGCTAGAGGGCATTCACAAACAGGGAACATGAATGATGAGAAATGTGTCCTTTGTGAACAGTTTTGCTTACAGCAGCGTAGTTGTTAGCAAGTAGCCCACCACCAACTTCTTCAGTACGTGGCTATCCCCAGTGGTGTAGCAGTAAACTTTGATTGTCTGTGGTACCTAATGACCTAGGCACAAAGAAACATTAATAGTGTTGGAAACATTAGCAGTATAAATTTTATCTGGGTTTGTGTATATCTTCACGGGAAGGAGAAAAGAGTAAGCATTCAGGAAAGCAAACGGGAAACTATGGAGAGCTGTGAGGTCTGAAGCACAGGAGAGAAGACAGGCCAGCAGCTCTGAAGGGAAGTGCTGAGGCAGGAGATGTTGGTGAGGAGAAAATCCTCTGGAATTTTTGCAAGGGTATAAAGAAATTTGTGGCCATGTGGGAGTGACAGAGCATATGGAAAAGACACTGGCTTTGAAAGTTGTAGAGTTGCGAGAGGGGTTCTCTGTGACTCTGTGATCTGGGCAAATAGTTAGAGATGCATGGGGCAGGGTAGAAGGAACAAGTCCGTAGATGATAATGAAGCCAATGACAGTTGTTAAACACCTTACCTACGCTCAGTGCTTTTTTAGTGCCGTGATACTCTTCCTTGTGGTCAAGATAATGCTTTTCCTGCTTTGCAAAACTAAACAAAGCTTTGTGATTCCCTACCATGTTTTCCTTATGCTTTCCTGCCTCTTTCTCTCTGGAACAGCTAGGATAAGAAAGAGATATGAGAGTAGTTTAATTTTGCTTTGAAGTTGTGCCTGCATAGAAAAACATTCTGAAGGCTTGCTTTTTTTCTTGTAATTGCTGTCACTCGTGGTAAACATTTAATATAGTCACTGGTGAGGGAGTGAATGCGAATGCTAGTTATTCTTTGTTATCTGAAGTTGCAGATCTAGTCTCATGTTCTTGAACAATACCATTTTCTTATATAGATGTTTTGCCAAATTTTTGGGCTCCCAGACTGCCAAAATGCCTTGTGTACTGGGATGTACATCCCACATTTCAGATTCCTAGTGGCTAACTTTATTTGTGAGCTGAATGTAAGCCTGGATCTGATGAAACACAACATTTTTAGATGAGTAGATCGCAATGGATCATTTTGCTTAATGAATGAATGGGCCTAAAAAGGGACTTGTGCTTCTTTTGATTCAATGTATTTGCTCACTTCTCTGCAGCTTGGGTTTCAATATTGTGCTTTATGGACTGGGCTCAAAGCGTGATTTGTTGGAGAAGTTTCGTACCTCTGTGCTCCAGGATTCTGTTCACCTTGTGGTTAATGGATACTTCCCCAGCATCACTGTGAGATCTGTAAGTGTGGGAAAAGCTTACGGGTTTATCTAATCATCCTCTGTTACAGATACTTCTAAAGCCTTTCAGTGTAAAATACTAAGGAAACCTGCTGCATCCTGTAGCAGCAGACTCTTGAGTGAAGAGCAGTTCCTGTCCTAGTGTAAACTAGCGAAGAGTTTAAAGAAATTAGCCCATGTGTTTTCCAAGGAATCGCAGTAATAGCCATCATTAATAGATACCCATTGGTCTAAAACATTTTTATCACGGTTCTGAAGAGATGTAGAACTTTTTACTTTATGTTGAGTGTTTTGGGGATTTGATGGTAAAAATCAGATTACCTCCCTCATGACAGTCAAGGCCTCCGTTTCAGATTTTCTGCACTAGGTCCTTCGGTTCCAGAACCCTCTGGAAGGGACTGCTTTTTTCTTTTTCAGATTCTCAACTCCATCACAGAGGAGGTACTGGACCACATAGGAACCTTCCGCAGCCCTCTTGACCAACTTGAATTCATCATTAAAAAGTTTAGAGAAGGTAAAATGATTAATTTTATACATAAAAATATTAGAGTTCACCCACTATTAGGAGAGCCTGGACTTCTTATTTCCTTATTGTTTTCATATATGCAGTTAGAGTTTCTTGGTTTGTTGTAGCTACTGTGGTTTGTGCTTGTGGTTTGTGCCACATATATGAAAACATACATGCACCAGGGTGATCCCAAGCTGTTTCTTTAACCAGTGTTTCACGCACTAAGTTCTCTAGAAAGGGAAGGAGGAAGGCATGACTGTTCTGACAAGTCAGATGCTCCTCAGCCCTTTTGCAAACAGAAATGCTCGTCTCTTTCATTTAGCACAGTGCCTCTGTGCTTTATTTACATGGAGCTTCTGTAGCCGTGTGTTTCCTGGTGGAAGACAGGATGGGTAAACTCCAGCTTGAGTTTCCTGCATGAGAGAAGATGGCTTTTAGTGGCTACTTGAGGACCTAACATAAACCACACCAAAATCAACAGAAGTATGAACTCGCAAACAATATGGAATGACGGTTGCTGACAGATACCAAATCCTTTGGGCTGCTCTGGAAAATCAAGGTCTGGGAGCCTTTCCATAAATGTCAGTATAAGCTGGATTAAGATTGAAATGCACATTGTTTAGTGGAATGGCCACTTAAATTTAATATATGCAAATACTGACATTAAGATGAAATAAAGGACAGTACTGTCAAACAAGCAGGTTAGAATTGGGTTCAGAAGCAAAATTAAACAGGTATTGCCACACAGAATGCTTACTGAACTATTTTTAAATGTTCATTTTACTGCTTGTATGTTCATACCCAGATTGCTGTGGAACCTTATTTGTGCATAGCACTGGTGTTAAATGTGTTTACGTTGTATTTTCCATTGTTATCTTAAAGTATTTCTGGTAGGACTAAGAAAGCCTGAGTAATGGTGGTACCCCCTGAATCTACATAGATCAATCTTGTGTAGCGCACTATTGCTGATCTGACTGGGAGTCTGAGGAGCCTTTTGTTGGCAGCCAAGTATGCATTCACTTCCTCAAAAACTGGGTCCAGAGCTGTCCCCAGAGATAAGTACTAATAGCTGTCCCCAGAGATAAGTACTAATAGCTGTCCCCAGAGATAAGTACAGCAGCAACAGGCTAGCTTTTAACATCTACCATTTGCATTACCCAAGCTAAGTCTTTCATTTCTTTTGAGGACTCTGGGAAAGATTTGCAATGAAGTTAGCATACTTTTGACTCAGCCCTGAATAGAAAATGCATTTTCATTGTGTGAAGGGGAGCTTAAGGATCCTAGTCAACTAACTCAAAAGAACCTGAACTGTGCTTAGACTTCCATCCTAAAATACATTCGAATGACCTTGAATCACAGAACTAAAAGCCATAACTAAAAGGATGGTTCCTAAAAAAGCCAAGAGCAAGTGGAAAGTGGATTCTAAGAGAAAAGCTTATACTACAAAAAGACCAGTAGCTGTGATGAGAACTGATATGGTGAATAAAGAAAAAGCCTTTTAGGTGCTCAGAAATGCAACATGTGGGGTAGAGGTCAAAGTAACCTGTAGAAGGAAAATGATTTGATATTGGAGTGGTGGAGCCTGATGGAATAGACCTGTCCTAGGCCCTGCTGGGAATGGGAAACCACTTTGTGTGCAGTTTCTTTGACTGGTTCTCTGCTGTTTTCTCTGACCTTGCAGATTCATCTTTAGAGCTCTATGTCCTCATTCATAACCTGGACAGCCAGATGTTGCGAGGAGAAAGAAGTCAGCAGATCCTTGCACAGTTATCCTCTCTGCCTAGCATTTACCTCATTGCTTCTATCGATCACATCAATGCTCCTCTCAGTGAGTCCCCTTGGGCCTGTTGTAGCAAAGAGAGAAGAATCTGTGTTCTACTTTGGGGCTGCTGAGCATGTTTCATAAGCTCATGTATTACTGTTGATGTGCAAAATAAATCTGGTGGTGTATGTATAGTGGTGGCACCTAGAAGCCCCAGTTGTGACTGTGGCTATGTTGAGCCAAAACTATGAATATTCTGAGAACTAGGAACCACTGATCATGATATGCAAATAGACTCCAAGCTTCTGGCACCCTTTGATTTAGGGGCTTACTGAAATGGAGATTGGATGTTAGATCTGTCGTAGCATCTAAATTATTTTGTTTATCAGCTAGAAATTCTTTGCACGCTGCTCACTCTGGAAAGATTTACAATATGTCTATGAAGCTAGTATGAAAAAGGGAGGCGTGCAAATGTTTTGTTGCAGAGAATTTGTCTTACTTGAACTCCCAAGTATCTGGATGTACTCACTCTGAATTTCCCAAGCATACATTGTTTCCTCAAATCCTAAGTACGTTATAATATTGCTTATTTAACACCTTAGAAAAGATGAATCTCCCAATTCTGTCTGCTCTTTATTTTCTGTTTCTAGTGTGGGATCAGGCAAAGCTAAGCCTTTACAACTGGCTTTGGTATGAAACGACCACATTTAAACCTTATGTAGAAGAAACATCTTATGAGAATTCACTTTTGGTACAACAATCTGGATCTCTGGCTTTGAGCTCCCTTACGCATGTCCTGCGCAGTCTCACTTCCAATGCCAGGTAAGACACTGTTACACTTCACTGCAGCTCTTCCCAAGGATTCAGTCCAAGTTACTCTGGTCTACACCTCGCAGGTGGCAATCCCTGTTTTCTGACAAGTGTTTGAGATGCAGATGGTAGGGCCTGAATTCCATTTGGCAGGTTTCTTTAAAACAGTATTTGAATAGCAAGCCTTGTCCAGTCATGTGACTTATACACTAAGTCCTGGTCATGAGGGAAAACTCAGTTAATATTTTATAATGGTGGGATTTTGGGGGTTTGGTTTTGTGGTTGTTTTTGTTTTCCCTTTTGACTTTTCCTCTGTCCTCCTTTCACCTAGGGGGATATTCAGACTGCTTGCTCAGTACCAGCTGGGGAACAAGGACAACTCATCTTACCCAGGTGTGTACCCACCTCTTCTCATCTGTTTGGGGCGCAATGCCAGCTTAGTCACAGCGGCGCTACCTTTCAGTATGTAGGTTATGTGTGCAGCAACTGAAGAGCTCTAACTGTTGGGTCACTGAGATTTGGTGGCGTAAACTGTCTTTCTAGTGGTGCTGTGTCTGATTCTTGACAGGAAATCAATAGACCTTCTGGTTCTGTTGTCTGCTTTGACGTTTAGCCATGACTGAGACCATCCCTGGGGAGCTGTGGAGTTAAAAAATGAAAATAAAGCAAGAATGTGAATTTGCATAACTAGGACCTAAAGGACCAGGGAAAGACAGGAGATTCTGTTCCCACGCTGTTCCAATCTAAGTGATGTCTGATGTGTCCCTGCTTTCTAGGATACATGTGGAATATTCTATCACTGTCTCTAACAAGTGCTGCAGGGGGTATGAATAACATGTTAATGATAAAGAAAGTTGGAAGTCAGATAGAGGAGTTAGAAGTTAAGAGAGATTAACCATGTTGGGAAATCTGTTTAAAGTGCTATTAAAATTCCATTAGGCAAACAGGATGGCTGGAATGTTAATTCAGTTGTTTTCCATTAATTACTGAAATATTAGCTTGGCTGTGTATGCCTGAAAGAAGCGGTGGTGTTAATGTAGCCACTCTGGTCCATGCCAGGGCAAGATCTGTAGGTGGAGATAATATATGGTGTTAGACCTGGAAAAATCTGACAATCTTACCACTTCAGCTTCTTGTTCTTGCCTTTTTTCTATCTGCAGGGCTGTCCTTCCAAGACTTCTACCAGAAGTGCCGGGAGGCTTTCCTTGTGAACAGCGACCTAACACTTAGGGCACAGCTCACAGAATTCAGGGACCACAAGCTCATCCGAATCAAGCGAGTGAGTTGGGGGAAGAAGATGATTCTGGGTATTCAGTGAGCCTAAAGAAAACAGATGCTTACTTGCTACTAAGTATCCCTTTGCAGCTCCATTGAGGCTGTATTGTTTGCGGCACCTAGGAACAAGCGAAGGGCTCAAATTCTGTAATTGCAGGCCTTTTCCTGCCTCCAATTTCTCAACACCCTTTATGTGGATAGGTGTCTGTAAAAATGCAGTGTGCTTCGGTTATTCAGCAACGTACGGGTCTCTTCTTCCTGAAGACCTTGAGAAGTAACAGACCTTGGAGCCTGCCAGCTTGCTTCTAATAGCTACTTGTATTTGCACTATGGAAGAATGCAGGCTTGTCGTAATAATGAGGTGGAGTAGCAGTACTGGATGTGGCAACTCAGCGTTAAAGAGCTGCGAAGTGTCAGACTAGCATAGCCCACCAGATTTCTTGTGCACTGACTTTTGACAGTGTTAGTGTATTTCCAGCATTGTTCTAGTGCAATGTTCCTGTTCTTTAGCCGCGTAGTCCTTCTGAGTGCTGGCCAGCTCTCACTCAGACTGCAAATAAACGTCAGCATAGCAGTGCGATCGAGTGGCTTGCACTGCACGGTGCACTGGTGTTAACAGAATATGTATGCGTGTCTGTTCTCAGGGAGCTGATGGCGTGGAATACTTATTAATTCCTGTAGATGACAGTACCTTGACTGACTTCTTGGAGAAAGAGGATGAAGAGGTATAAGGTCTCTGTGTTCCCAAAGGATCTACAGCAATTGCTCTCAGAGGCTGCTGGAGAGGGGCCTATACTCAGATCTCTCTCCCTCCAACCCCTAGGGTGCTGGACTACTTACTGAAATGTATTAATTGTAATGAATGATGCTTCTCATTTGACTGCTGCAGGTAGTTTGGAATTACGACTTCTGCAAACAAAGCATTTCTTGCTCTGCAGTTAGATTTGTCTGCCTTGTCTCTTAGCTCAGATGATGCCTTCTTCCTACCTATGCAACCAACCTTACAGCCAGAACAAACTGTAACATCATGCCTTCTGCTCTCTGCCTCACCGGACGTGAGGATTTCATTGGAGCAGTTTACTTGGGAAGCACCAATCGCTAAATGGTCAGAGCTTTAGTTTGTACTAATGGTGCAACTTCTCTCCACGGAATGCTTTCCAGTACTACTTTACAGTTAGACTCTAAGCTTCCTGTGTATGAAGAAGCCAAGATTTGTAATGCTAAGAGACCTACCTTGACTGCATGTGGAAAGGAGGATACTAGTGGGTTTGGATGCTGTGGGTAACTTATTAAATTCTGGCAGTAGAACTGAAGGACTCGCCCCAAACCCAAATCCTGTTATAAGAAGATTTAGATAATGAGAATTGTCATTGCCTCTTGGTGAGGGTGAGAGGACCCAGCTTCTTTCATCTACTTCCCAAACTGCAATCTAGGAATATGAAGAGGCTGTGAATTTTTTTGTTTATTTTTTAAGAGCTTAATTGTATATATGTATTTTTTACGTCAGGAGGGTCCACAGATCCTGTTGGAGGCCTTAAATGCCACCTATAAGCTCTCCCCTTTTTTTAAGCCTTTAGAGATGGGGAGACTGCTGAAGATTGACAGCTTGTCTTTACTTCTTTCCTCAGGGTATGTGGGAGTAAGCCCTGTAGTTCCATCAACTGTTGTCTGCCAGCCAGACTTCAGGGACTCCCTGTGTCTCATATTTGATAGCTGTGTTACAGCTCAATGTTGTAATAGTTCAAATCGATCAAATAAAGTACTTTATTAATTTTCCATAGCTTGTCTTGTCTTCCGCAGTCTTTGTATGTTATAGGAAGATGGAGATCCCTCTGGCAGTTGAGTGAAAGCTTCATTTTCATTATTATGTCAAATATTGATGCAAATCCTCATGCAGTGTGCAGAAGATTTCAAACTAATTAGTAGGGCTATTTTATATTATTTCTTATAAGTTATCAAAATTAAAAATAGTTCGCCTGCCTTTTGATACCAGTATATAGCTCAAAATATCACATGGAAAAACACTGTTACCTTTTCTACTCCTCACTGAGGGAGGTAGCAGGCAGATGTTTACAGCCTGACTTTTGTTTGTACTGAAAACATGGGTTATCTACTTATCCCATGAACAGTTTGATTCTTCAAATACAGGACATGATTTGCTTTGCTGGAGAGTCTGATGAGGAAAACTGGTGAGTGTGAGCAGAATGCTCCAGCTTCCTCTCCCAGAACATTTTCCAACTACCATTCCCTTCCGGCGGCACCTGCATCTGCATTTTATAGGCTGCCATTCCACAACTTGGCAAAATGCATCAAATCCTGCCCGTCACTACTCAAGCTACTGTCAGAACCACTGAGCCTGGGATCAACCCGGGTTCTGTAAGTTAGGTGTAGAGTTCAAGAACGGGAACTCTACCTCTTGAAGACAAGTGCTGTTGGGGAAACTTTAAAAGTACTGTAGCTAAGCAGCAACCACATCCTATTTTGCAGTCCTTCTGCTCTCTCCACAGTCCTTGTGAAACTCAAGATTTCATTTAGATTCTGAGTATGTATGGAAGCATTTAGAATTGGTGATAATTGCATTTTCAGTGCAGTTACATCTGGGTTTCTAGATGTGACATTTGCTTTATGAAGTGCTATATCCATCCTCAGTTTTGGTAGACCACCAGATGCCCATACAGGCCAAAAGTTGATACCATGCATCTGCCAAGAGAAGGCTAAGTTTGAATCAGTTCTTGGCTGCCACGGCTTCTGTGATGCAAGCCAAAGAAAGTCACTGTGAAATAATGCCTGTAGTTTGTGTTCAAAATATTTGATCCTGATTTCATGCTGTTTCTGGACAACTCCCTCACCTATGCACAGATTTCTGTCTGCTGAATTCTGTGTGTTCACTAAGGTAGAAGCATGTTAATGTCTTCTCTAGCAACACAGAACTGTGGGATTTGCAGGGATCACTTTACTTGTGGTGGAAAAAGAATTTTTTTCCCACTTTCTGTTCCTCAGCTTACTGAGAAGTCTTCACGGTACTGGTAAGGACAGCCTTTACTCAGCCTCAGTAGCTCCGGATAATGCTGGAGTCACCTCCTTCCAATTACATTTAAGTGGAATGAGACATGCACAGTTGCACGGTAAAGATGGTGCTGGATGAGCCAGCTCTATTAACTTAGACTTAAAGGGATGGTGCAGGGATCTGTACAAACTTGCAAAAGAAATATTTTCATGTTTAAATATTATTGTGGTGTGCACACAACCCAGAGATGCCAAGGTACACAACTAGGGAAACTTTTTTTCTTTATAAAAAAACACAACAAAAAACTAACATAAAAAATGAAACCCAAACGTTATCAATAGTGAAAGCACTACTTTATCCTGCAATTAAAACCCGTAGTTACAGAAACAGTAAAAGGAAGCAATAAAGGCACATTAAATTTATTTACAGCTTAATTAAGGAATTGCGTTTTAACCTTCCAAAGCTTTTTTTCATTGAGACCCCCTCTAATAAAAAGCCTTAAAGCTGCATTTAAGGTAGATTGTGCTACTGAATACTGGTACCAAATACCTGATGTGTTCCATATTTACATATGTGTGGTGTCTTAACAAAACTATTAAAGCAAACAGGTAATTGGCACCCTTTCATTAACTATTATCAGGAGATTTATTATATGAAATAACAGTAACTTGTACTGACATGATTCAACGTAATGGCACAATTGTCCTGTAAGGTTAAAACTGGAGATAAGTCAGGTTTTTATATTCTACCCAAACTGATCCCAGAGTATCCTGGTTATCAAATGTATCCAGTAAGAGTACACAGTAAATTTAATCAGGTGCAGCCCAGTAATTAAGTAAACCAGCCTTCTGTAGCCCAAAACAAGCATTTATTTACTGGACAGATGACAAAATATATCCCAGACTTTGAGGGAACATGTAATACAATAATTCTGTACTGTTTCAGAGCATCTCAATTAAACTTACAGTTGGATAGTTCTCTGCAAGATACTATGGAACTCCTGACTGGATTCTTTCACTCCTGTTTTTTTTCCTATACCACCTCAAGGGGATCTCTATCTTTCTCAGACACAATTATGTTGATTTTGTTCTGCAGGTGGATAGCAAGCATGTCACGCAGCTCTGACAAGAAGCCTCGTTCAGTGTTACTGTGCTCACCCAGAATAACACTTATCCCATTGGCAACTGCATCCAGAACATCGTGGTGGGACATCTCTCCTGTTGTTTTGAGAAAAAAATGCCATGTAGATCACTAACATGTAGATCGGTTTAGGGAAACAGTTCTTTAGAATGTATGCAGAATCCTAGCTGGGAACACCTAACAGGGGATAATAGAGCCTGTAAGGGGAATGCAGCATCATCTGCTCAGGGTAAGAACACGGAACACTCCTGTCTAGTGTCCATTGGAAGACTTTCAACTGATATCCCCCACATACGACTGAGATGGAACCACAGAAATTCCTTGCCCTCTCTGAATAGATTCTACCGCTTTGGGCAGAGTGGTTTTGAAGTGGACTGCATGGATGCCGTGAGGGTTGCTGTGATGCAGGACAGCAATTGGGAAGCCCTAGAAGGAAGCTGTCTGAGGGTCAGCTCTGCTGGGCTTTATATAAGGGGGATAAATGGGACACACCTTGCCAAAGAACTTGCTCTAATTAAGCGCTGCAGAATGCAAGGCAGCCTCCACATTGTTGAGGAAGCTATACAGAGTAACTGTTCCAACTGTTGGGAAATAGTATAAAGGACTAAGCATCCCTTTGGTCACATATGCTATTGGGTTCATTTGGAAAATCCTGCAGACTACATTATATTCCATTTTCCATTTGGGAATTCTGTAGAGAACTGAGGAAATCATAGAATAGTTTGGGTTGGAAGAGACCTTGAAGATTATCCAGTTCCAACCCCTGCCATGGGCAGGAACACCTCCCACCAGTCCAGGCTGCCCAGGGTCCATCCAGCCTGGCCCTGAACACCTCCCGGGATGGGGCAGCCACAGCCTCCCTGGGCAACCTGGGCCAGTGCCTCACCACCCTCAGAGTGAAGAAATTCTTCTTTATGTCTAGTCTAAATCTGCCCCTCTCCAGTTTATAACCATTGCCCCATGTCCTATCACTACAAGCCTTTCTGAAATACTTTGGATCTTGCCAAAGGAGAAACACACTTTGCACTAGACTGCCACCAACACTGATTTTCTGTTGAAATAATGCATGTAGAGCAATGCTTTAATTCAAATAGCCTTCACTGTCCCACACAGCCATCTGATCCACAATATTGATACTTTAATATTATTTTTCTGTCATTCCAATAACGAACTGATTATTTCTCAGTTATAACAGTTAATTCTTTCTGGCCAAATTTTCAACACCCAATCAACTCTTGTCTTGTTTTGTACTTCCTATTTTTTTTTCCCCTAGTGTCTATTTTTATAAAGATAACTAAACAGCAACATACCCTCTTACCTGTGAAATAGAGGTCAGCTTCCGTTCCCTTCAGGACGCTGCTCCCAGAACCAGCACACAGAGCAACTTTCTTCACTGGTGATTCTGCAGGACACAAGGTCCACAGTTAAACTCCTTTCCCTCTGTTCAGCCCTCATGTCAACATTGCTACCGTTTCACAGTAACTACTACCTTGATTTTTGGGCAAACAGAAATTTGTTGGAGGAAGAGACAAATCTATCAGTTTGAAAGTCGCAGGACTAAAACTTCTCTGATGATGCAGCAAGATCCTGTGTACCAAATAGATGTGTAAGTTTTTTTCTTCAAGGAGTTAGGAAAGTCTGCAGGAAACTAGAGTACAGAGGCTGGCTGTTGGCATTTTCTCTGCTAGTGAGGTGTTATTTAGTTAGGTTTCTGATTCCTTCAATGGGCTGCTACTCCTCCCAGGACTCTCAACTTCCACCATCATTAGTTTTCCAACTAACTTTTAGGAAGTTCTCAGCAGGCCAGCCTCAAAACAAGCTGGAAGCTGCTCCATGCCAATCAAAATCTGCCTGTTTGCTATGATTGCTGATTCCACGCTGTTATATATGCAATAGTGACAATCAATTTATTCTCTCCCTGTATTACACTCACTAGGGAGAGGGGGCACATGACACAAGTTTTCATATTCCATTAAGGTTTTACTGCATATTGCCATGTGATTTCTGTTGATTTAAGTGCAGACACACCACTATGATCTCACACCTTAACAAGGCTTCAAAACAGTTTGGGTTTTTACAAGTGCAATTGACAGTGTAAGAGGCTTCTAATAAGACTTCGGTCTCATAAGTTTAAAGAGTTATCAACCAATTTGCTCTCACAAATTCTAACAACTGTGTTCCTTGGAGATTAGGATAGGTAACTGGGATAAGAGGATGCTTGCTCCATGTTTTATTAGCAACCCATTGTTTCAGCTAGGATAGTTTGCCTTCTTTGCCACTATTTCTCTTTCACTCAAAACACAGATAAAACATGTTCATAAAGATACTATAAAGCATCTTACTATTTTAAGGTACTTTGACATTTACCATGCAGTCACAAAAGAGAGTGTACAATGAAATGCTACACAGATACACGAGTTGGGGGGGAATCTTGGGCATTATGCAAAAGGTTGGCTTGTATTCAACTTGTGCTGCTCCTTCTTCATAGTGACAACCAGCATAATATAGAACTTTCAATTAAAAATACAGATGACATTCTTTTTGCATCATTGTATAATGTAAATTCTAAAATGCTGTTTCTTTCTTTCATGTAAATCCTAGAACGCGTTTTCTGCCCCTCTATTCCACTCTTGTGAGACCTCATCTGGAGTACTATGTCCAGTTCTGGAATCTCCAACATAAGAAGGAAATAGAAGTGTTGGAACAGGTCCAGAGAAGGGCTACAAAGATCATCAGAGGGCTGGAGCACCTCCCATACGAGGACAGGCTGAGAGAGTTGGGCTTGTTCGGCCTGGAGAAGTCTCCAAGTACACCTTATAGGGACTTTCCAGTACCTGAAAAGGGCTACAAGAAAGCTGTTCACAAAGGCTTGTAGTGATAGGATGAGGGGCAATGGGTAGAAACTGGAGAGGGGCAGATTTAGATTAGACATAAGGAAGAAATTCTTCATTCTGAGGGTGGTGAGGCACTGGCCCAGGTTGCCCAGGGAAGCTGTGGCTGCCCCATCCCTGGAGGTGTTCAAGGCCAGGTTGGATGGGACCTTGGGCAGCCTGGTCTGGTGGGAGGTGTCCCTGCCCATGGCAGGGGGGTAGAACTGGATGGGCTTTAAGGTCCCTTGCAACCGAAACTGTTCTATGATTCTATGACTCTTGTTTTTTTAAAAGTGCTTCATACTACATGAAAGTAAACCTATCCAAAGCAGCAGTTTTTCACACACTCATGCTCCTTGTGTTCCTGGAATACTCATTCTAACAGAAAATTTTACTTGCAGGCCTGTTTACCTAGTGTCTTGCCCACTCCCACGGCTAAGCGGATGTGGCGTAGTTTTAGGTGGCTTTTGATACGCTCAACTATATCTGACAAGGAGACTGCGTTGCTCAGTGTGCACAGGCGTCCCATTCCAGTATGGGGAAGAAGAGGCTGAAAAGAAATGAATATTACTGTGAGAAAGCAGACTCCACAAGTTCACATCGCTTTCTGTACTGCATCAAGGTGAGTATATTGAGCATTCAGGAATGACTCGGACTTTACAAAAATATATGTATGTGAAGTTCTCAAATGTAACATATTAACTATACTAGCTATTGGAACCCTTGGGGTTGGAATTGGATAATCTTTAAGCTCCCTTCCAATGCAAACCACTCTGTGATTCTATGATTTAAGAATTAGTACAGGCCACACAGCTATTTTCACTGTTTTAGAAAATGTGCGTGGCTTCAAATTCCCACTATTTCAGAGCACTGCCAGGTTGGCATAGGAAACCTGTGATGCTACTGACTACTGGACTTCATTGTTTAAGGCATGCAGCTCACACAAGTAATACATTCACTGGAAGTAATAGGTGATTTTGTTACCTTTTGTAGTAACAGAATCTCAGTTTTGTGATAAAGAAGGCTGTTCTGGGACAATAATGCCACCACCTCCAACAGTGCTTCTTGAGAGCAGTTCAAACTGACTCGTGTTTGCTCCTCATCTTCAGCCCTGAGGAAAGATAGGCTTGATACTTGCTAAGAAACTAGATAAAATTTTAGCATCACAATAATATTAAAAAAGCTTTTCATTCCCAGTGGCTATTCTCCAGCAGAGAAAATGAAAAATAAGGCATTACAATAGCCTAGCCTAGCCTACTTGACTCTACTCTCTTAAAAGAAACAGATATGGGCATTTAACTCAATTGTCCTCATCAAATTTCCTGTCAATACTCTTCTAGTCTATATGATACTACACTGAGTTGATGTCACCACTTAGTATAACATACATTGATCAGAAAGGGATGATTATTCCTTAAGTATCTACATCTGTTGCTGAAAAATATAGCTGCAATACACAGAGAAACAAAGTGATCACAATACTAAAATCAATTCCCACAAATTATTGCCTCAGACAACAGAAGGAATATAAAGTCAGAGAGTGAAGCAGATACCTGGCAGGAAAAGTAGTGAGACAGGAGATCTCTTTGATGTCTTTGATTTTGGACAGCACCATGTCCAGATGCTCAGTGTCACCTGTGCAGAATTCTACTCGGTGAGTACCCTCAGATGGACAGCTTGGTGCAGTCGATAGCTGCAGTGGGACAGAAGTACAGGCACCTGAGGAAACAATAAGATTGCTGTTTTATAAAGCTGGATAAGTAGTCTAATACTGATTTTGCACAAATCCTAAAGAGATGCAACAAAAAGATATAAATTTTGCACTTGAATCCATTTTCCCTGACCAGAACTGAGGTTCTTGCCCCATTGTCTCCATTAAGCACACTCTATTTTAAATTCAAGGCATCAGTAGATATATGTTGTCATTCTTGACACTGCATGTTTTATCCTAGCAATTGTACAGAACCAAATTAGTTTCTGGCTGGTAAATCACTCTGGAAAAGACATAACTGTTTTAATTCATAAGCCACAATACCGGATAAAAATCTGAAAGAATTTCAGATAACCTTAAATCCTCTATACAAACAACGAGATCTTGAGCTTCATAAATAGAAGATGATGATTCAAAGTCAGCAGTATACACTTTGCAACCAAGACAGACAATAAACACGCTGCACCAGTTCTGACTATATCCAACAGTACGGTCACCCATGTGAAAATGTCCTCTTGTGTTTGTATCTGGCATTTCTCAACAAAAGAAATTCCCTAAAATGAGTTCTTAGAAGTACCAAAAGAACACTGGGGAGAATAAAAAAGCAAAAAAGAAAGTACTCAAATCATACCCATAAAAGCTGGTAGAAAGGAAAATGAAGGAGGGTCCCCACATAAAATAACATTTACTGATGAATAATTTTAACCTTTTTTCATTTATTTTTAACAGAATCTCACCAAGTCCCTTTTCTAGCCAGTTATTGACTCCGTGAGGTATGGCATCGTATGTTGTATGCGGAGAGTAAATCCCAATCCTGTGCTCCAGGGCTCGGACCACCAGCCGCTCCTTCCAGGTCTTCCACGTTACTCGCTTGAGCGGTGTGAATATAGGAGGGTGGTAAGAAAGAATGAAGTCTGCCTTCTTCTGCACTGCCTCTTCCATCACCTCCTCAGTGAGATCATTAGTGAGGAGAAGGGTGTTCACAGTGTGGGGAGGACTTGGTTCCACCAGCAACCCCACATTGTCCCAGCTGGCAGCCAGGGAGAGGGATGCAAAGTTGTTCAGGGCAGGGACGAGCTCCTGGAGATTCATGAGGGAGCGCGAGGGCAGGCGGCCCAAAGCAGGGATGCAGCAGAGAGGGCGTCGAACCAGCTGTGTGCCTGGCAACACCATGCAGTGATCTGCAGAGGGGTCAAAAAGCCAGAGATAAGCTCAGGTAATTCACTGAAATAGCAGAGCTGCGAGTTTTCAGGCTGCTAACACTGGGGCTCCCACAAGTGACAGAGCCCTGCAAGTAACATACAGAACTTAAACTTCACCCATTGTCCCTGACTACAGGTGGATTGGAATCTAGTGGGAGAAGTGTTTGCCTCTCAGAGAGCGAAGTGAGCAGGGCTGGGACAGGTGGCCTTAGGGCCCCGCACTCCCCTTGTCACTGAAATAGGAAAAGAAACTCCTTAGCGCCAGGGTGGTTATAAGAAGCAAGGTGTTCTTATTTGGCACTGGACACACAGGGGGATCGATCCACCTAGCACATATGCCAACAATTATCAGTAGCAGTTATATATACACTGAGTATATACGTATGTATGGTATTTCTTGTAAAATCATGCATATTCATGAATGGGTTCTCAGGCACTGACAGTGGCTGGCCAGCAAGGTGCTGGAGTCCCATCCCTGGAGGTTTTGAAAAGGCAGGTAGATGAGGTGCTTGAGGATATGGTTTAGTAGTGGGTAGGTATGGTTGGAGTTAGAATCACCAGGTTGGGAAAGACATATGAGATCACTGAGTCCAATCAATGAGTCTGCCACTAAATCATATCTTTAAGTACCTCATCCACCCATTTTTTAAACATCACGAGGCATGACAACTCCACCACCTCGCTGGGCAGCCTCTAACAGTGCTCAATAAGCCTGTATGTGAAAATTTTTTTCCTAATCTGAACCTCTCACGGCGCAGCTTGAGGCCATCCCCGCTTGTCATATTGCCTGTCACTTGCAAGAAGAAACCAACACTCATTCATTTCTGATAGCTGTAGACAGTGGTAAAGTCTCCCCTTAGCCTCCTTTTCTCCAGAGTAAACAACCCCAGCTCCTTCGGGCACTCCTTGTAAGACTTGTGCTCCAGCCCCTTCACTAGCCGATGATCTCAAAGGTCTTTTCCAACCTAATGATTCTATATCAATCACATTTCCCAGTGCTAATTACAATAGATGTCCTCCCTTTCAGGGAGTGAAGCTCTGCCTATCAGCCCCCTGCCTTGCTTCCTTGGCACCGAGGATTCCCATAAAGGCTTGAAATCAGGGTTATTTTGACCACCCATCTTTTCTCGGCTCCTGCAGCACTGGCCAGATGCAACCTTCACGCTTTCCCACAGTTCTATTCCTCAGTTATTGCAAAAGGAGAGGCCTTTACTGCTCATGAACTTACTCATTTGGATTAAATAGGAGTACAGATATTGCATTCTACTGCATTCTTGCGTTAGTTTAGGGGTGCAAAATCACGGGAATCAGTGATAGCAAGGTTGGATTCTTTTGACTTAGGGTCCTTAGACTGACCTTGGGTTGTAAGAGCGGGAAGCTGAACAAACAAGTGAACATCAGAGATGCAAATCAGGGTGGAGTGAGCACTTAGGAGCAGCATGTGGGGTTTTGGAGGTCAACCAACCAAATGTTGCTTCTGGTGATTGCGAGTGTGTGGACAATAGGCCTGGGCCAATTAGGATGCTATGGGAAGCGTGTGGACAGATGAGCAAAGGTATATAAACCTGTAAGTTCCAACAATAAAGGTCTCTGCTTTTACATCTATCTGGAGTCCGTCTCGTCATTTCATTCCTGCACAAAACAGCCCTGGCACCCCCAGCCCCGTGCTCATAGAATCATAGAATGGGTTGAAGGGTCCTCAAAGCCCATCCAGTTCCAACCCCCTGTGAGAGGCTGGGACACCTCAGAATCACAGAATCATTAGGCTGGAAAAGACCCACTGGATCATCGAGTCAAACCATTCCTATAAACCACTAAACCATGTCCCTCAGCACCTTGTCCACCCGTCCTTTAAACACCTCCAGGGAAGGTGACTCAACCACCTGTTCCAGTGCCCAATGACTCTTTCCGTAAAAAAATTTTTCCTAATGTCCAGCCTGAACCTCCCCTGGTGGAGCTTGAGGCCATTCCCTCTTGTCCTGTCCCCTGTCACCTGGGAGAAGAGGCCAGCACCCTCCTCTTCACAACATCCTTTCAGGTAGTTGTAGAGAGTAATGAGGTCTCCCCTCAGCCTCCTCCTCTCCAGGCTAAACAACCCCAGCTCTCTCAGCCACTCCTCATAAGACTTATTCTCCAGCCCCTTCACCAGCTTTGCCAGTCTTCTCTGGACACTCTCCAGAGCCTCAACATCCTTTCTGGAATCATGGAATGGTTTGGATTGGAAGAGACTTTAAAGATCATCCAGTTCCAACCCCCCTGCCACCTCCCACCAGACCAGGCTGCCCAGAGCTCCATCCAGCCTGGCCTTAGACACCCCCAGGGACGGGGCAGCCACAGCTTCCCTGGGCAGCCTGTGTGAGTGTCTCATCACCCTCAGAGTGAGGAAATGCCTCCTTATGTCTATTCTAAATGTGCCCCTCTCCAGTTTATACCCATTGCCCCACCACAAGCCTTTGCACACAGCCCCTCCCCAGCTTTCCTGCAGCCCCTTCAGGCACTGGAAGGTCGCTCTAAGACCTCCCCGGAGCCTTCTCTTCTCCAGGCCCACCGACCCCAGCCCTTAGACGCCCCGCACTCACTCACCCTTCCCCAGGCCACACCCCGTTCCGCGGGGCGGAGCCGCCGTTTCGGCGGGATCCCCGCCTCTTCCTGCCGCCAGAGAGGCCGGTGGGGTCGGTGGGGTCGGTGTGGGGGCTCTGCGGGATCCCGGCGAGGCTCCTGGGGCGCGGTGGCCGCTCTCCGAGGGCGGTGGCAACAGTACCCGTGCTTAGGGACGGGCAGGGGCCGGGGTGGGGGGGAAACGTGTTGCCTGGTAGTTTATGTCTTTATATCATAGAATCATGGAATGGTTTGGGTTGGAAGGAACCTTAAAGATCATCCAGTTCCACCCCACCCCTGCCATGGGCAGGGACACCTCCCACCAGACCAGGCTGCCTAAGGCCTTGAACATCTCCAGGGGTGGGGCAGCCACAGCTTCACTGGGCAATCTGGGCCAGAGACTTGCCGCAATAAAAAAATTTATTCCTAATATCTAACCTAAATTTTCCCCTCTTAAAGCTTAAAACCGATCTCTCTCATCCTGTCGTTGCACTCCCTGATAACAAGTCCCTCAGCTTTCCTGTAGCCCCTTCAGAGCTCTAAGGCCCCTATAAGGTCTCCCTGGAGCCTTCCTTCTCCAGGCTGAGTGACCCCAACTCTCTCAGCCTGTCCTCCAATGGGAGGTGCTCACATCATCTTTGTGGCCTCCTCTGCGCTCGCTCTGACAGGTTTGGAGCCTTTCCTGTGTTGAGGGCTCTAGAAATGAATGCGGTGCTCCAGGTGAGGTCTCGCCGGAACTTAGCAGAGGGACATGAGTTTATGTTGTGTAGTGGCATCGTGCAAATATAACATCCCCAGAGGCAAATATAGTATCTCCTTGAAGGGCACTGTGAAACTGTGTGGTGTGAGTTAAAAAGAATTGGGGATTGGTGGGGAAAAAACCCAACAAAATTTGTGTCTTTTCTTTGCAGGAGGTTGCTGCATGCAAATCTACTTCACTTTTTTGATAAGCAGCCATGGTGAGAACAATAACTCTTTTTATATCTTTTCATTCTGTATGCAATGGTCATCTCTTGGAAGGTGAATAGATGCTCTCCATCTTAAAGTTTTTTTCTCTGATGATGTAAAGAATTTGTAACAAAAAGTTTAACTTTTCATTTCAGACTTCTAACAAGATATTGTGGAAAGGGGAATAGGTTGCCTTGCATCAATCTGAAATATAATTAGATTTTCAGTTCCAAGATCCTGAATTTTAACCCTACTTTGGCTAATATTTGCTAGTCTAGTTTGGTTTCTTTTATCATAGAAGCATTATTGAAGTTGCAAGCACATAGCCCTGCTTGAGTGTATAACCTCCTACCCTTTCAGGATCTTAAGAGTTTAGCAGATCAGGAAATAGGGAGAAGACTGTGTGTCTTAAACGGTATGCAGACCTTTTATGGCATCTTCATGGACATTGCAGTCAACTGTGTTCTTGTCTTTACTTGTGTACTTGTGGAGCAGCGTGCTACGATCAACATGATGCTGATTTTTATTAGTGTTCCTTTACATTTTCCTATACCCTGTGGGAGACCTAGAACTGCACTTAAACATTTAGTTTATTGCCTATAATGTTACAATTCTAAGTCGAGAGTATAAGCTTAAGCCTGGACCAATATTAGCATCCTATAAAGGATTGAGAGGGACTGTACAAGCTGTCCGGAGTTCAGTGATAAAGTCTTCTTAGGCATTTCCATAAAGTTACTACTGGTTACTGCAGACACTTCGGTGCTCGGAGGGATTGGACCCATGATGTTACGTTGATGTAGGTGGGAGTCTCAGACCAGTTGAGAGGGAGTTCTGATTATGACTTGCTCCCCTCTAATTCTCTAATAGTCCCTTCTGGAGTGATAACATCTGGGGTATCAGTTGGCCCAGCTCCTTATCTTTTTTACCTTTGGTCAGTGGTGCTGCTGGTAAGGGACATGGCGGGTTGCTTTGGTCCCCTGGATCCAAAATGCCAGGGTCATACATCAAGCCATTTCCAACACAAAAAATTCACGGTTTCCACATCCGTAAGTCATCCAAGTACAACATATATCTATTCATAAATCTTATTAATACTTCTGTTTTCAGGATCAACTCTGATTCTTTGTTGGTGGCTATGGTGTAACTCTGCATGCATGCATTGATATGCGGGAGTGGGTGACAAGGGCCAGTTTGGTCATTCTGATAGGCAAATGGCTATAAGAGACATAATGGTGAGCTCATTATCCCCGACTCATCCTCGCTGCACACGTGGGCTTTGATGTGGCTGCTGAAGACCAGGCTGAGGTCTGGTATCTGCTCCACATCAGCAGCCAAGGTGGGTGACATGTTACACGTGTCCCCAGCTGAGCCCCACAGTAGTTGTTTGTGCATAGATTAGCACCTTCCATGGGAGCACCGCGATACATTGGGCCAACAGAGTTGCTTAGATGCTGGGTAACTGCCTTTTTAAATCCTACAGAGGTTATTTATGAATTCTTAAGAAAAGTGTGTGATTTTGTAGAGTTCCTTGTTTGTGAAAACAGATTATATACAGTGTCATTCAGAACCAGCCTTATCACTCTAAAGGCTGCAGCCAAGTAGCCCACATCAGCTGTTTCTCTGGTTGTAACTCACTGAGGTGTGTGCCCTGCACTGTTGTTGGAAACAGATGTAATCTTGATTCTTCAGCTTTGCAATTAAGTGACTGAGTGGGTCCAGTACACAAATGTATAATACATCTCTGGGGTGTAACAGCATGAAACAGCTTCTGCATTACCATTGCGAACTTGATTTGCCCAGAAAATAAAAGTGCTTTCTGGTGATTTTACTGGAAATGTGGAAGGTTTGTGACAGTAGCCTTGCCTGTGGCCAAATACTGAAATCATGGTTATATGCAGTGGGAACTTGACTATGTTCTTGGTAGGACTGGGAAATAAACCAAAGTCTGTTGGTATTTTGTTGCTGATTTAATCATTATTTTCTGCCTCTTGCGCAGGCTGTCACGCTGCATACGGATGTAGGAGATATTAAAATTGAATTGTTCTGTGAGCGAACACCAAAGACTTGTGAAGTAAGTCAAGTAACGGGGTCGGGATTGCTCGGTGTTGAAACAAAGCAGTAGAAAGAGTGACAGCAGAGTATGAAGTGGCTTTTGCAATCCATCATTTCACACAATGGAGCACTAACATTTTAATCTGGTACAGTGCCTATTCCGCTTGTGGAACTTATGGCCTGTGGACTTGTGCTCTGTCATACTGCCTAGAACTTTGATATAATTGACTTATCATGCCTTAGCTTTGTTAGTTACTGGTGACAAAATTACACATATAAATTACAAATGTTGAATGGAAGTGATACTTCTGAGCCTTTCTCAAGCTTCTTATTTGTTCCTCAAGCCAGACAACCTTGTGCTGTATGCCTTATTTAAAATTTTTCGTGTCTGTGACAGTGTCAGAGGAACATATTAACTCGAATGTGTTTGTGACTCTTCTCTGGCAACACTTTGTGGAATTCACGTGGTCACGGTGCAAAGCAGAGGCAAAAGGGTTAGTCTTGGTCCTGCCAATGCTGTGATTTTGGTAAGAGGATACCGTTTCTGAACTGGTTGTTTATCTGGTTTGTTTCATTTCCTTAGAATTTCCTGGCTCTCTGTGCTAGCAACTACTACAATGGCTGCATATTTCACCGGAACATAAAGGGCTTCATGGTTCAGACAGGGGATCCATTAGGTAAATTCTTCTGACAGGGTCTCTTGGTAGAAAACTGTACTTCAAATTCAAGTATAAATAAAATATGAAGAAATTATAGGCATGAATATTAAAAGCATAAATAAAATAAAAATAAATCAAGAATTATTGTATTGTTGATAGATGTTCTTATGTTGATGTTAGTTTTCGTTGGTGAGCTTACAGAATAGCAACTGTTGCCTAATTCTAAGTAATCATGCAACAATAAAGCATTATACAAACTTCAGTTTTTCCAGCTATTACACTATATATGATCATTCTGCTGACTTTTCAGCTGTTGAACAGGTAGCAATTGCTGCTGTGATTTCTCTGGTTGCTGCCTGAAAGGCTGCACTGCCTTTAAACCATTTAGGGTAAATGTTCCAGACAGCATCAACTGTTTGGGAGAAAATTATTCAACTGTGTGTCTGTTTGTACTCTTACTGAAATGAATTTGAGGCTATGTCGGTGTTTCCTTCTGCTACTTACGAGATGTTCCTTATTTAGAGTTGTGTCTTTGCTCAGTGTCAAGGCATGAGAACCTGATACGTGCCTCAAACAAATGACAGTCTTTTTAGAGTCTTTGTTGTAAAATGTCTTTTCCGGATTTTTCAGTCTGAAAATCCAGTAATCTGTTGTGGTGCTTTCTTGTCAGGCACTGGGAAGGGAGGTAACAGTATTTGGGGCAAGAAGTTTGAAGATGAATTCAGCGAATACTTAAAGGTATTTCTGGGCTCTCAATACGCAGTCGTGTTTTCATACCACTCATCTTTACTGCGTGGGGAATGATCACCATTGTGTTGTACTGCATTAAATACCTCTTTTGTAGTTGAGAAGCAAGGTATAGTTTTACAGTATAGGAATAGAAAGCTTGTTAAAATAGGAAGAGGCATTTCTGTACTTGGCATGTTTGGTTTGAGGGGTTTTGCTGCTTAGAAGAGAAGTAGAAAGGCTTTGTAACAATGCATTTTTCTTGCTCTGAAGGCAAAGAAGTAATTTTTCATTGTAAGAGCATTTTGAGGAGCTAATTATGGACTCTGATGGAATATATTAGCAACTGCTGTATATTCTTAATAATGGTATGGAGACAGAGTGTTAAGTCACAGAGCACTCTGTACAGATTGAAGTCCTGCTTTCACCGATGTGTATTCATGTTGAGGTTTTCCCCCTCTTTCAGCACAGTGTCCGTGGGGTAGTTTCAATGGCAAACAATGGTCCAAATACCAATGGATCACAGTTCTTCATCACGTATGGCAAGCAACCACACCTAGACATGAAGTACACGGTGTTTGGGAAGTAAGTGATGCAACTGCATGCCTCCTTGCTGTAGTGTATGAAGGATCTCAATATTTCAGGGCATGTGCGATGCACATTAGAAGCTACAGCTCATTAAAATATTGGGTATGTATGTTTAAATGTATGCTCTTGCACTGTCAGCTGAATGAGTTGCTCCAAAATGCTACTTCTTTTTACTTAGGAGCGGGGGAATTCAGCATAAATAAGCATATTAAAAATTACATTGATAATGGAACTTTATTTCCTTTTTTCCTTTCTTTCCCTCTCTCCCCCGAGTTGTTCCAGCTTGCCTTTTCATCCATGACCAAGGGGATGCATCCCGAATTTAAGCAGACTCTATAACATCTGCATGCAGGGTTGTTGGGTTTACTGAGAAGCAAAAATCTGATTTGGTGCTGGAGCTGGGAGTGGGTGTGGTACTGTTACGGTCATAGAATGGACCTGTGCATGCTTCTCTTCAGGTGGAACTGCATGTAGGTCAGATAAAAGTCACAGAATGGACATTTTATAAAATCAAATGAGTATGTTTAAGATGGATCATCATTTTAAAATAGTCTGATGTTGATAGACACTGCTGATAATATATTATCCTTTAAAGCAAATGTTTAATGTTTGGGTCTTTCAGCTGTTGCTTGTTCTATCTCAGAGTCATGCTAATGTCATTTCTTTTGCTCGTTGTTAAAAAATCTCTAGTGTACAGGTGAATCTGCTGAGAAAAATTGTCTTTATGAAGTGGAGTTCAATATTCAAAGGAAACCTGACAAATGAAAATACTATTTTCTACCACTTCTACTGTTCATAGGCACCTAAGCACAGGTGTTCCTTTCATTTCTGAGTTTGTTTAGAAGTGTGATTGAAAGAGTTTTTTGACATCTTTCTTACAAAAAAGTAGAGGCTCTGACAGATGAGCTTTGCCAGATATTCTGTGGCAGTTGAAGATACTCCTGCCCCAGCTGCAGAATCATAGAATCACCAGGTTGGAAAAGACCTCTGAGATTCAACCATACCTACCTGCCACTAAACCATACCCTTAAGTACTTCATCTGCCTGTCTTTTAAAACCTCCAGTGATGGTGACTCCACCACCTCCCTGGGCAGCCTCTAACAGTGCCTGATGACCCTTTCAGTGAAAATTTTTTTCCTAATGTCAACCTCCCCGGTGCGACTCGAGGCTGTTCTCCTTTGTCTCTATCACTTGGGAGAAAAGAATAGCACCCACTTCTCTACAACCTCCTTTCAGGCATTTGTAGGCAGCGATAAGGTCTCCCCTCAGCCTCCTCTTCTCCAGGTTAAACAGCCTCAGATCCCTCAGTCACTCCTCGAAGGCTTGTGCTCCAGCCCCTTCCCCAGCTTTGTTGCCCTTCTCTGGACACGCTCCAGCCCCTCAATGTCTTTCTTACGGCGAGGGGCCCAAAACTGAACACAGGATTCGAGATGCGGCCTCACCAGTGCCAAGTGCAGGGGCACAGTCACCTCCCTGGACCTGCTGGCCACGCTGTTTCTGATACAAGGCAAGATGCCACTGGCCTTCTTGGCATCCTAGATTCAAAGAGGCGATGCATGTGACTTAATTGAACTGAGAAGGGCACAGTATGTTTTCTGCCACGTCCGCTAGGGGGAAATAAACTGCCAAGATTTACCAGAGCTGGTTATTTAAACACAAAAGTAAGAGGTTCATTGGAACCATTGCTCTTGGACTTCTTCAGCCTGAACAGGAAACCTGAAAGCCTAAACATTTACATGCCACTAGATCTACACAGATATTAGTGATTGTGTTCAATCTTGTCTTTGAGTCAGAATGTTAGAAATTATAATCTTGCATTTGGAAATTAATTTTCCAGGGACAGGATTTCAGTAATTCATAGTGAAGTTACGTATGACCAGTTTGTTGCTGCTTTTTAAAGCTATACTGTGAGTGGTCAGTCCTGTCTGCTAGGAAGTGCAGCCAGGGTCTTTGTACAGCTGTGGCTGATAAACAAAAGGATAGTCAGGACAGTGATTCCTTTTTATCAGAATCTGTCACGGATGCTTCTTATTTCCTTTCAAAATATGTTATATGCTACATATAATGTTTTGGCTGTCTTATTTGCATCATTTGTTTGCCAAGTCCTTGGTCTATGACACTTAAACTGCAAAGTGCTTTGAGATTTCTAAATTGTGAATATTAAATGGTTATTAGAAGGAGATTCTAGTACTTATGCTTTTTTTTTTTTTCCAGAGTTATTGATGGCTTGGAGACCCTGGATGAGCTGGAGAAGCTGCCTGTGAATGAGAAAACCTACCGACCTCTTAATGATGTTCGCATTAAAGACATTACAATTCATGCCAACCCTTTTGCTCTGTAGCCACAGAGCTCCTGGACACATTCTTTAGAGACTGGTCAGATTGACTGTTGGATTATGGGGTTTAAAGTGCTCTTGAAAAGGGTTACTTGAGCTGGATCGTACCTTTGCTCGTTTAATACGGGATTTTCAGGAGCTGTAACATTGCTTGGCAGTTGTTGCAGAGTAGTCTTGTGTTTTAGAAGCCATTTTCGCCAGAGTATCTTCCAGGATTTTGATTTTTAAACATCGCGTTTTATACTTGTAAAACAAGAAAAGATTTTTAAATAGAGTTTTTTTTGCTACTCTAGTTTTCTGCCTTATCTTCCTTAGTGATAGTATGTTGAAACAATGTCCCTTGCTACAATTTCATGCTTTTAGAAAATAGAGTAGAGTTTGCAGTTCTTTTGCCCTGGGTGAGAGCAGCGTCAAAGACAGATGAGTCATTTCTCACCCAGAGGATTAAAGACTCTTTTTGTGGGGGGATTGCTCTTGTACTGCTCTATTGGAATGAGAACCTCTTCAGCCTGCCCAAAAAATAGACCAGAAACCATCGCTTCCACCCGTGCACAATGCCTTTGGTATAAAAGTGTAAGCGTTTGTGTCTTTCCAGAGCTGTTGCCTGAAACTAGGTAACCGTGGGTTTGCTGTAACTTCTTTATCATGACTTTATTGCACAAGCAATAGGGGTGAAGACAAAAAAGAGTAGTGACAGAAAGGCTGTGCTCAGACTTCAAAGGGGGCATATCCCGATACACCTGAAACAAGAAAACACACTGAGGTCGAAATGATGTGGAACAAGAGGTGCCTCATAAGATTTTTAGCAACAGGACCCTAACCTTTTCCTAAACAAAACTTCCATATAGAGGCCCAGGAACTGCAGTGCAGCCCCACATTCCTGCAGGCAATGCTGCACCATGGTCTGTGCAGAAGCAACGGTCAAATAGGTTCCCACACCTGCAAACGTTATTTGGTATCTTTATTACCTACCTTTCCTACTGCTCCTCTGGACAGTCAAGCTAAGTATGTTCCTGAGTATGCAACAGATTTGGACCACCATAGATTTCTAATACATAGAAGCAACATGTTAAATAACTCAGATTTTTTTTCAGATAATCCGACTACTGGTTTCTGTGCCTAACTTCTGGAGCTTCATTCAGGCATCCATTTTTACCATCTTTATCATCAAAAACAGCCTGAATTTTCATCAGAAAGTGTTGTTAAGTTCTCATTCCTGACTTATTCTGTGGCTCTTCAAAATGGGCATTTGGAGCCTGTTATTCCTCGTGGCTGAGTGAACAGATTAAACCTGGAGCTTCCTGGATGATGTACAGCACAGGAAAGTGATAAACTTGCAATATAGGCAGTAAATATACAGGACACAACATGCAACATGCCCTTCTGGCAAAGAAGGTCAACAGCATCCCAGGCTGTGTTAGAAAAGGCTTCACCAACAGGAGGTGGTGCTTCCCCTCTCCTCAGAGATGGCACCCTCAGAGCTGCAGTGTCGTGTCCAGTTCTGCACTTTCCACTACAAGGGAAACACGGCCGTGCTGGAGCAAGTCCAGTGAAAAGCAGCCAACATAATTAAGAGACAGGAGCATCTGTTACACAAGGAGAGGTCGAAAGCCGGGCCTGTTTAGCCTAGAGAAGAGAAAGCTCAGGGGTGTTATCAGTGTGCATAAACTCTGATAACAGATAAGGGGAATAAAGACAGCAGAGCCGGACTCTTCTCAGTGGTGTCCAGAGACAGGACATGAAACAAAAGCTCAATTTGAAATACAGGAAAGTGTTTAACACCTTTCTCACTGTGAGAGTGATGGAACACAGGAACAGGATGTTAAAATGTCCAGGTAGACAAGGCCCTAAGCAACCTGCTCTAGATGACCCTGGTTTGAGCTGGTGGGTTGGGCTAGACTATCTCCAGAGACAACTTCCAGCCTCAGCCACTCCATGGTTCTAAACCACTCAGATTTTTAAACTAGGAGCGTAGGCAGGAAATTCTAGAGGAATTCTGGTTCCAAAGACTGACCACTAGCTCTGCTGTAAAGGTTAGAAATCCTGCCTAGATTAACCAGCTTCTAAACCAAACAAAACCTTACTGAAATGCACCTCTAACATCAAGCTCCCAAGACAGGAAAACAATCATAATCAGTGGCAGTTCTGATACCTGTTTTTCAAACTACACTGCACAGCACCATCTTTTGGTGACAAAAAGTTGGATTTTGTTTTTCTTTCAGGCTTTGCGAAAAAAACTCTCACCGTATGAGGGACAATTTCCATACAAGAAAGAGTACTTTAAGTTTAAAAATAATCAATTCAAAATAGACAACATCTGTAAAACAAAGAAACCACCAAAACTTTATCAACCTGTTACCCCTAGAAACACAGAAAGTGAAAAAATATTCTTTAAAATGATTTAAACTCTTCATCAAGAGGATCAGGCACGAACCTTGTGATGACTTTGACAAGTAAAGGAAAATGCATATTGTTCCCACAATAAACCATGAAATCTCGAAGCACATATCACAGCGGTGCATTCTTATGACCTTGTACATGGACTCAGAGCAGCAAGGTGGGGATTAAAAACAAATAAAGGTATGTGGGCACCGACCCTTTGTGATATTGCTGCGGTGGATTCTGGTAACACCGTGTGGGGCAGGGGCAGGGGCAGAGCTGCTAGTGGAGGTCGGTGGGCAGGAGGTTCAAGGGCTGAACTGGGAGAAAGCTGTCCCTGAAGAAGAGCCACCGATGGGTCTTTCGCAGGAGAAGGAGAGAGCGAGGCAGCCTGGGGAGCCTGGGGCTTGGCGTGCGCTATGGGCAAGCCGTGTAGCACGTTGAGCTGGGAAAGATCCAGGATGCTCTTCGAGTGCGTCACACATCATTTCTGAGTCCAGGTAACGCACTCTTCTGTCCGAGGGGACACTGACATCCCAACAATCCCAAAGGCTCCCCAACATCCTTCTCTCTAAACTGCAGAGCTATGGGTGGAATGTTTGGGGGATAAGGAATTGGTTGGATGGTCACATCCAGTAAGTAGTGGTCAACGGCTTGATGTCCAGATGGAATCCATGACAAGTGGAGTCCTTACTGGGACATTTTCTGTTTAATATCTTCATCACTAATAGAGACACTGAGATCGAGGGCACCCTCAGCAAGTTTGCAGATGACACTAAGCTGAGTGGTGTAGTTGTTACACCAGAAGCATGGGCTGTCATCCTAAGGGTCCTAGAGAAGGTGGCGAAGTGGGACTATGTGAACCTCATGAGGTTCAACAAGGCCAAGGGCAAGGTCCTACACCTGGGTTGGGACAATCTGTGCTTTCAGTGCAGGCTGGGGGATGATGTGACTGAGAGCAGCCCTGTGGAGAAGGACTTGGGGTTGCTGATTGATGAGAAGCTCAATGTAATCAGGCAACGTGTGCTCACAGCCCAGGAGACCAACCATATCCTGGGCTGCATCAAAAGAAGCGTGGCCAGCAGGTCAAGGGAGGGAACTCTGCCCCTCTATTCCGCTCTTGTGAGACCTCACCTGGAGTACTGTGTCCAGTTCTGGAATCCCTAAAATAAGAAGGATATGGAGCTGTTTGGACGGGTCCAGAGGAGGGTGACAAAGATGATATGAGGGCTGGAGCACCTCTGCTATGAGGACAGGCTGAGAAGCATTGGGCTCCTTCAGTCAGGAGAAGAGAAAGCTCAAGGGAGACCTTATAGTCGCCTCAGAGTACCTCATGGGGGCCTGGAGAAAAGCAGTGGAGAGACTGTTTAGAAAGGCACGTAGTGATGGGAGGAAGGGGAATGGCTTTAAATAGGAAGGGGAAACAGTTAGATTGAACACCAGGAAGAAATTCTTCCCTATGAGGGTGGTGAGGCACAAGCCCAGGGAAGGTGTGGCTACCCCATCCCAGGAGGTGTTCAAGGCTGGATGGGGCCTTGGGCCCCAGGGGTGACAGGGGGTGGAACTGGATGGTCTTTGAGGTCCCTTCCAATCCAAACCATTGGATGTGTCTTGTTAACAGTCATGGCATTCCAAGCAAACTAATTATCCTGACATGGCTCAAAAAGGAAGTCCGGGTCCTGGAAGATGTGACAGGGCTAAAAAGAGAAAGAGGGGATCATCAAGCGGTGCACAGGAGAGCAAATGGCATAAAATGGATCTTGAATGTTGCAACAGGTCTGAAAAGAGAAAGAGATCAGCAAGCGGTACACCGGAGAACAAGCGCAAGAAATCGGATCTTGGAAAAAACAAGAGGGCTAAAAAGAGAGACAGATCAGCAAGTGCTGTGCCAATGAACCGGGGGTGAAAGACAGACCTCAGAAGACGCATGAAGGCTACAAAGACAAAAAGATCAGCAAGTGGTGCACCAGAGAATCAATCCAAGAAACCAGATCTTGGAAGACAGAAGAGATCTCAAAAGACAGAAATATCAGCAAGTGGTGCACCGGAGAGCAAGCACAAGAAATCAGATCTTGGAAGAAGCAAGACGGCTAAAAAGAGATTGAGATCAGCAAGCAGTGTACAGGAAAGCAAGCACTGTAAACTGGATCATAGCAGGATGAGCGATCACAAAAGGGAATTGCAGGCAAGGCCCAGTCTCTATGAATATTTGCAGGAGATGTGACCCATAATAATGGAGGATTTCTTTATTTTGTGAAGATTAATTCTTATCTAGGCAGAAGTCATTGAGTGGAGGGGGGACAGGGAGTTCTGTCGATAACATTAGTAGTTTATTCCTTTTGCTGATATTAGTGGCTTATTCTTTTTGCTGGGATTTGATTTTCTTGAGTGAAATTGTATAGTTTGCAGGTACACTTGTGGCAGCACACAGGACAGTCTTGCTGTTTGTTCCTGGGATATATTTGACCAGATCAATGAACAAGAACCTTTCACTGGAGTGCCTGAAACACAGGCCTCTCTCTTGTGCCTTCGGAATTTCCCTGATGACAGGGATTTGTTTCAGCCCTCCTCGAAAATGCAAGTCTGGGCAATTAAAGTTGCTTTTTACTTGGTATTGCAGAAACAGAGAGGAGATCACATCTGATTTTCACTTCTGTAAAACATGTTTATTAAGATGTTCTAGAGAGTTATTAAGATGTTCTGTAGAGTCAGGTATGTATGATGTCTGCCCACTAGTGGGGCAGTTTTTCTGGTCTTTGTTACATATTTAACTACTGAAAAATCTGCAGATAGGATTTTTAATGTAAGATCTTCAGCTGTGAATGTGTATGCTGTGTGTGATGAACCAAACAATTCCTATCAAATATTCAGACTAGTGATTTAATTTCAGTTACATTAAAGGAGTATTTTAATGTGGAAAAAGGTGATTTTATACAGTAATATTCTGTCCTCTATCTCTGGAAGATACATCTAAAAGATACCTTTGATGCATAGAAGAGAATTCTTAAATGCTTTTGCTTTAAACAAGAATATGGGCACCGAAATGCAGAAGGAAAATTCATGGAACCAATCTTGTGAAAGGAAAATAATGACCTTGTAATTTTCTGCTGCCTTCCCACTGGGAGTATCTCACCTGAAAATCTGTTCCTTGCGACCTCTCTGCCCTGGAACATAAACGATGTGTCCTGTGAATTGCCGGGGGCTGAACTGGAAATTGCTCCTGTCTACTGCTTGTAGCCTGGCACATATCTGAGTGCCCGACTGCCTCCCTGCTGAATGCATTTTGTATTCGTAGCTGAATTCACTCGGGTTTGTTAATTGGCTGGACAATCTTGCTGCCGCTCCAGGCAAGTCATCGAAGGAGTGTGGAGGACAACGAGGAAGGTCACCTGATCTGTCGGAGAGGAGACATGCTAAATGCAAGATGTATAGAATATTTTTCAATATTTTTGATCTTTTCAGACAGAAAAAGTTCATTTAGCGGAAGATTCAAGGAGGTTCTAAAGTCTTTTCTTTCTCTCTTGACTTTTTGGTAGGGGGTGGGACCGTTATTTTTTTTATAACCTATTGTAAATACTATTGACAGTATATTCTGGGGCCTTCTCCCTCCCTTCCTTCCCTCCCTCCCAAAACCAAAAATGAAGTTTATGAACTTAATGGAATGTGATCCCTATAAATGTACTTTGAAGAGAGTTGTCCAGTAACATCTCTCAGACCAGATATTTAAAGTCTAGAGCACAGCCTAGAACAACATTTGGTGATAGTACTTAGGCCTTCTGATTGACTTATCTCTGTTTATTGTTAATTATTTGCTAGGCTCTTTAGTAGCTGAGTAACTTCACCACTTGTATGATTAAGAGATCTTTTCCTTATAGATGAGGTTGTCGCTGTGTTGGGCGAAGGTGGTTATGGAAAAGTAGTGGAATGCCTTGATCACGAAGCGTAAGTCTTTTCATTCAGCGCCTGTTGTTTTTCTTACTGAGACTCTCAGCATGAGGTTCAGGAAGTGCCTGCTGATCCTGTCAGGCTTTCTCTTTGCTTCCTCATGTGCCGCTCTCTGTATTTCTCTAAGGCCACTGCAGCTGCCAAACAAAAGTGTACGTTGGCTCATGCTGCTAAAAGCAGCCCCTAGACATGAGGGTTGTGCAGGGCTCGTGGATGAGGCTAAGGCTGCATCTTCTGCAGGCACAGCCCAGCCGGGCAGAGGTCAGGGCTGATGGGAAGAGGTGGCCTGGAGAGAGTGTGGGGTGCAGCTGCAGCCCCCACACTGGGCAGCCTTGGGGCCTGTGCCCCCCAGCTCTGGATAACGAGCAGTGTCTGACATCGTGTAGCTTCCCTTAAAGAATCATCTGCGAGGAGGCAGCGCCATTTGGGTTCTAACAGAGTGGGCACTATAAATGAAAAACATATTTTGTGTTTGATTGCATTTTTGCTGTGTGCAAAATAGCATGGAAGGAGGTTGTCTTCCCAGTCGCCGTAGAAGGCATCTGACACCTCAGTGACATTTTTACTACTTCTTGGAGGACTGAAGGCGGCTTCCCATTTTTGATTAAGGATCGTCTTAGGCTGTGAAGCGGGGAAGTTTCTCCAGTATTAGCCCAGCATCCAGAGAAATGAAGTGGAGGTAAAAGGGGCTTGAAGAATGATACTGATCTTTAAAGGATCAAGTGTGTTTTCAAAATGTAAAGATGGAGTTTTAGTTGTATTTGTGTATAGATGACTCTGGGTTATATGAAGCCAGCATGCCCTTTTCCCAGAAGGTTTCTAGTGTTGGGAACAAGGCAGATGGGGTGATAATTACCCAACAGTCTGAGTTAAAAGTACTTATTGTTCTAATCTCTGTTAAAACCTGTCTTTTCAGGGAAGGCAGACAGGTAGCTGTGAAAATAGTAAGGAATATTGATTGGTCCTCTGAAGCTGCTCGAGATGAAATACAAGTGCTGGAAGATTTAAAAGCATCAGACCCCAGCAATGCCTAGTAAGCACACAAAGCTGACTGTGCTGTCTTCTGGCTTGAAGACTTCTTCAGCGCCGCTTTCTGTAACACACAGTGTATGTAGGAGTGCTGCACAACTTGCTGTTGCAATGCACGTGTTTTCCTGGTTTTGCAGTCACTGTGTCCAGATGCTGGGATGGTGTGAGTACTGTGGACACGTCTGCATTGTTTTTGAGCTCCTGGGGCTGAGCACCTTTGACTTTATGACAGAAAAAGACTTTCTGCCATTTAGGCTGGATGACATTAGACGCATGGCCTATCAGATTTGCACCTCTGTCAACTGTAAGTATGTTCCTTCTTTGCTTTATTTGTTAAAGTTTCTTTGTGGAACCCACTAAATGTATGATTTCTCTTGCAGTTTTGCATGTGAACGATTTGACACACCCAGATCTGAAGCCAGACAATATTGTCTTTGTGAGGTCTGACTATGTAGACGAGTACAACTCCACACTGGTAAGCTGCTGTCCTCTTCCTCACCTCCCTCCTCCTCAGCCATCCTCTGTGTTTATTTGGTCACTTGCCATCCCATCGCCTTTCGTTTCAGCAATGCAGTGAACGCAGACTGAGAAAAGCAGACATCAGACTTGTGGACTTCGGGTGCGCCACATATGATCATGAGTATTATGGCTGTTTGGTGACTATCAGACCGTACAGAGCTCCCAAAGTCGTCCTAGGTCTGTAGAAGGTGGTTTGTTTGGTCGATCTTTCATATGTGAGATTTGTGTGCTATGGAATGGAACTAGAGAAATATTTGATGTCTTGCTTGAGCTGTTGAATGTTTGCAGCCTGGACTAAACATGAACAACCTGAACCTTTTCACAGAGCTCGGACGGTCACACCCATGCGATGTTTGGAGCATAGGACACATTCTCCTGAAATACTATCTTGGAGACTTAGTATTTCAGGCAGGGAACTATGAACCCAAAAGGGTGCAGCATGCATAACACTCCCCAAATCAATGAACAAAGGCTACGGAGAGGTGGGGACTGAGAGGAATGGTCTGTGCAAGGAAGTAAGCTGCATTTCTCTGTAATGCCAAGTTGAAGAGAACGGAAGATGTAGGCACCAAGGAATGTTCTCAGGAGCAGATCTTTACAAGCTGCTTCCAGTAGACATTTTGGTAGCGGCTTGAAAGGAAAGGTCGCCCTGTTAACGTTTGGAATTTACAAGGCACCCTACTACCAGATGTGGCTTCATCTATCACCATCAGCAAATACTGCTCAAAGGTCTGAATTCAGTCCTCTTGACAGTATTGCTGAAGTTGAACTTGAAGAAGAAAGAGAAGAAACACCCGCCAAGGCAAGGTCAAGGGGAAAAACTCCAGTAGCTTGTAACTTCTTTCAGGAAATGGAAAAATTTGCCTATCTTATCCCTTGATCAAGTTCAGCTTATTGGTTGCAGGGTACAGTCAAAAAGTGAAGTCAGGCTGGTGTGTGCTTCTTGATAACTTCCACTTAACCAAGAATTAAAAATGTCTCTCTTGACTTCTCTCCAGACAGATGAAGACCTAGACCACCTGGTGATGATGGAGCGATTGCTGAGGCCTTTGCCAAAGCCCATGGCAAAGAGAGTTGTTTCTTCAGGTAAAAAGAAGTATTTCTGTAAGGGGTGGCTGGCCTGGGACAAATACAGTGCTGCTGGGCAACACGTTTCAAGGTCCTGTAAACCCCTGAAGGTAAGGTTGCAGGGGGAAGATGCTGTTGGACAGAGGAGCTCCAAGTGCAATTCTAACATTGGAAGCCTGTGTTTTGTTGTTATCTTCATGAAGGAATACATGACGTGCCAAGATAGTGACCATGAGAAGCTGTTTGACTTGATTGAAAAGATGCTGGAATATGACCCAGCCAAGCGCATTACTCTGGCAGAAGCACTGGAACATCCTTTCTTCCTCCCGATGAAGAGGGAAAATAGCACCTAGACTCCTAGGGCTGAGGCAGACGAGCTTCTCTGTCTTGACTTTTAAGAAACAAAAACTATGTTAAGTGCTGTTTGTTTCTTTGTGTATGTTAGGTATTTAGTTATTGATGCTGAATTCCAATTCACCTGTTGGAATAAAATTTATTTAAGAAAAAGATACTGATGAGCCCAGTTGCGTTTCTCCAGTAAAACAAAATCTCAGGACGCTTTTCTCGTGTGGACGAGAGCACCCTCTACTCTATAGGACTCCCAAGAGCCAGAACATATTAATTTAATTAGGGTTTATGTAACTGTCATTCAAAGAGCAAAATACCTAGGGCTGACGTTTACCCTGTATCTGATGACTAATGCTTCCTTTCTGGTTTAGAGGACAGGGACAGCCTTTGCTGTTAAGTGTGAGGATGCCATTTATTGTATGAAAGAAAATAGTTAGACAGGAAGGAAATTCCATGTAGTAGTAAGTTTTGAACCTGAAAAAATCACAGAATGGTTTGGGTTGGAGGGAACCTCAAAGCCCACCCCGTTCTAAACAGGCTGCCATGGGCAGGGACATTTCCCACCAGCCCAGGCTGCCCAAGGCCCCATCCCACCTGGCCTTGAACACCTCCCTGGAGGGGGCAGCTTCCCTGGGCAACCTAGGGCAGTGCCTTACAGCCCCGTCTTTCACTGATGAAGTGCAGCACTACAGCTTTGGGAAAGAGGGGCTGGAACCTGCCTGGTGGAGAAGGACGTGGGGGTGTTGGTTGACAGCCAACTGAACATGAGGCAGCAGTGGCCCATGTGGCCAAGTAGTATCTTGGTTTGTATCAGAAACAGCGTGACCAGCAAGTCCAGGGAGGTGATTGTACCCCTGCACTCGGCACTGGTGAGGCTGCATCTTGAATCCTGTGCTCAGCTCTGGGCCACTTGCTATGAGAAATACATCGAGGGACTGGAGCGTGTCCAGAGAAGGGCAACAAAGCTAATAAAGGGATTGGAGCACAAGTCTTACAAGGAGCGACCGTAGCGTGGAGAAGAGGAGCCTGAGGGGAGACCTTATCACTGCCTACAAATGCCTGAAAGGAGGTTGTGGAGAGGTGGGGTGGGTGCTGTTCTCCCAAGTAACAGACACAAGGGAGAACAGCCTCACGTCACACCAGGGGAGGTTCAGATTAGGAAAAAAATTTTCACTGAAAGGGTCACCAGGCACTGTTAGAGGCTGCCCAGGGAGGTGGTGGAGTCACCATCACTGGAGGTTTTAAAAGATGGGCAGACAAGGTACTTTAGGATATGTGGCAGGAAGGTATGGCTGGACTCGATGATCTCAGAGGTCGTTCCCTTTCAGGCCTGCAACTGCAGGTGATAGGACTACAGAGAATGGCCTCACGCTGGGCCAGGAGAAGTTCAGATTAGACATCAGGAAAAATTTCTCCACCGAAAGTGTTTTGGGCGCTGGCAGACGCTGCCCGGGTGGAGTCCTATCCCTGGAGGTGCTTTAAAGGCAGGTAGATGAAGTGCTTAGGTTCAGTACTTGGTTTAGTACCGGTTTCAGTACTGGACTGGTGTGGCTGTGCTCGATGATCTCGAAGGTCTTTTCCAGGCTAGCGAGCCCGCGGTTCGCCCCAGCAGCTCCAGCCCCTCCGCCCCGCGCTCGCGGCTCCGCGGGGGCTCCCGGGGCGGCTCCGTGTCCCTTCGCCGTGCGCAGGCGCGGGGCGGGGCGCTGCCATGCTGGGGCGCTGGCGGCCGCGGCGGGTGACGCGGGGCGCGGCTATGAGCCTGCCCGCGGGGCGCCGCCGGCCCGGGCCGCCCTGGCTGCGGCTGCCCGCGGTGCCGGGAGCGGAGCCGCCCCGCGCCAACGAGCTCCTGCTGCTGCCGCCGCCCGGCCCCGGCGCGGCCCCGCAGCACCACGTGCTGTACTTCCCGGGGGACGTGCAGGTGAGGCGGGGGGCGCGGAGCGGCGCGTTGGAGCCGCCAGCGGCGGCGGCGGGGCCCGCCCGCAGCCCGCGCTGCTGGGGCCTCGGCAGGTGCCGCCGGGCGGAGGGCGAGGTCCCGCACCGGGGCGACCGCGGGAACGGTCACGGGGAAAGCGGGGTGTGGGATCCGTCTGGACGCGGTCCCCCCAACATCCTTCTCTAAACTGGAGAGCAGTGGGTTTGATGGGTGGACTCTGGGGGATAAGGAATTGGTTGGATGGTCGCATCCGGTAAGCAGTGGTCAACGGCTCGATGTCCAGATGGAATCCATGACAAGTGAGGTCCATACTGGGACCTTTGCTAATTAATATCTTTATCAGCGATAGAGACTGTTTTGAAGGGCATGTAGTGATAGGAGGAGGGGGAATGGCTTTAAATAGGAATGGGAAAGATTTAGATGAGGAAGAAATTTTTCCCTATGGGGGTGGGGAGGCCCAGGCCCAGGCTGCCCAGGGAGCTGTGGCTGCCCCATCCCGGGAGGGGTTCAAGGCCAGGCTGGATGGGGCCTTGGGCAGCCTGGGCTGGTGGGAGGTGTCCCTGCCCATGGCAGGGGGCGTGGAACTGGATGGGTTTGAGGTGCTTTCCAACCCAAACATTGTATGATTTGTGGCGGCGATGGCACTGTCTGAAACGGTATCAAAGACTGTCTGCAGTGAGAGGCTGGTAAAGCCTAAAGATGGGAAGCTCTCCCAGCAGACGTATCTGTGTGCAGCTGTGTGGACACCCTGGCATTCTCCTACCAGCGTTCCATGGGCGCTGAAGCATTCACAGCCTTTCCTGAGGGAGGGATGCCTTGTCTCCCGAGAGGAGACACTCCAAGGTGCTGTCCCTCACTGTGGCCATCTCTGCGACATTATGCTCTCTCAGTAGTCCCATGATCCCAGAAGCCATTCCTTTCCAAAGCAGGGGTAGTGCCTTCTTGTTCTGGGAAGAGGCTTTCCCGTTCTCTGAGGTAAAGGTGCAAAACTTGATGTATTTTAATTGTAAGGATTGGAATGGCCTCAGAAAACCCTTTTGATTACCACTGCTGGGTATGGTTTTAGTATACTATAATAAAATAAGCTAATTAGTATTCTCTGCTGTGGTGAATTCAGGGGTGAGGGGATCATTCATAACTTGGGGGTTAATAGTTCTTCATCTGCCCTATGTGGATGTGAACAAGGGGAATAGTCTCCCTACAGCTGAATGAGAGGGATTTTTTTCTATTAAAAATAGACTTAAAACTTCTTATGAAGTTTTCTATTGTTTTTCTGTCATAAGACAGTCGAGTTTTCTGCAGATGGAGATAATATAGTAAAGTTACATATTCTGTGTCATATTAAGTTGAATAATGCTTTGGTCTTCCCTTTTACTCATCAACAAAAATTATTAGTATTTCCATGTGCTTATTTTTATTGTATTACTTTTGGTGGTATGAAAAATACGGTGTGGTAAGATTCAAGTAGAATAAGTAAGTTTAAATGTGCCTGTTTCTTTAATGTATTCCTTGTTCTGGAAGCCTAGCAAGTGAGTGTCTCTAATGCATGTTTCTCTGTTAGTTACAGTACTTTCTTAGGACTATAAGTGCAGTAGAGTGAGATGAAGTATTTTCACAATGTAGTAATGTGTCTTTTCTATTTTTTAATTTTTCAGAACTACCATGACATCATGTCTTGCCACCCAGAAAACTTCCAGTGGGAGCAGTGGAGTTTTGAAAATGTTGCTACTATACTTGCTTGCCGGTTCCCTAATAGTTTTATTTGGGTTGTAAAGTGTTCTCGAATGCACCTCCACAAATTCAGTTGTTACGACAACTTCGTGGCAAGCAACATGTTTGGAGCACCAGAGCACAGCACTGACTTTGGAGCTTTCAGGCATCTCCATGCATTGCTTGTTAATGCATTCAGACTCTCTCAGAATATTCTGCTGTCCCAGAAGAGTGTGCGTGGTGTCAGCAAGGATGCAAAAATTGCTGCTTGTAAATCACAGCTGCAGTCTGTGCCTACAACAAATGGCTGCTCGTCCACAGAAAGAGAGAGAGATTGTGAATGCTCTAATAATTCTGCTATGAACTTTGTTGTGCCATCTGCTGTAGATGCAGCGTCATTTACTTTGATTGGCTTCAGTAAAGGCTGTGTGGTTCTGAACCAGCTGCTTTATGAGCTGAAGGAAGCTAAAAAAGACAAGAATATGGATGCCTTCTTAAAAAACATAAAAGCAATGTACTGGTTGGATGGCGGTCACTCAGGAGGAAGCAATACTTGGGTTACTTACCCTGAAGTGCTGAAAGAACTTGCACAGACAGGAATTGAAGTTCACGCTCACGTTACACCATACCAAGTGTTTGACACAATGAGATCATGGATAGGGAGAGAGCATGAGAAATTTGTACAGATACTAGAAGAATTTGGTGTGGAAATAAATGATCAACTCCATTTTGCTGATGACGTTCCCTCCTTAGATAACCATTTCAGAGTTCATGAAGTGTTTTGAGACTGTATGTTTCTGAATAGCACCTTCATTGTAAAAGCACTTTTGACACCACACGTTTTCATCTAGGTTTAAAACTCTGAGCAGATGTTCTCTGAAGAGAAGACTAAATCAGTCCTGCGTTGCTGATAGATATTATAAAAAATTTCAATAGGTAAAAAGGAGGATTGGGACTCCATACCTACAACATGTTGTTGTTTGATTCCTGGAAAAAAGTTTTATGAAGAACTACCCTATAGATGTTTTTGAGTTAAATGTGAACATTTATTCTCAAACTGTTGACAAAATTTTTAGTCCTGGATGTCTGACGTCATATACTGCATTTAAAGGGTGTTTAAAGTACTCAAGGCTTTCATGTCTGAATCCTTCAATTTAGTAGCTTCCAGGGCTAAAAACTTTTGTCTTTGTCTATAGCAGATGCAGCGTGACGTTTTTGGCTTAAGGAAAATTATGATTGTTGGAACCATCTTAGTTGTACATTTTGATGAAAATTGTTTTAGTTAGTTAATTGTATCTTCCAGTTTTGTAACATTTCTCATGTTGATTCAAGTCGCAAATACTTACCTTTGGAATGCTTGTGCCAATCCATTTTCTTCCTTATGCACGCCTTGCTTTTTCTGTCACTTTAGTGAATAGCCATTTCACCTGGAGCCTTGAAAATTTTGACGTAGGTGTGTTAAGTGACCAAGAACATTGATGAGGGTGTAGATTATTACTGTTTCAGCGTACCTTGCCATTTCTTTGACTGACTTCTGTAAGGGACCGGCGGTAGTATCTGTATTTCCAAGTCAAGAGGTGTCTTTACCCCTGCCTTGCACTGGTGAGGTTTTTCTTGATAATTGCTGCATTGATGTTGATCTAAATCGAGCCATAAGTACATAACATATTACAAGTTGCATAAAACTTATTAGACGATGTTGACCATAGCTGTTTCAAAATGCTTCAGTTTGTAGAACTATTATCTTAGTTAAATGTATTGCAGTAGTTGCCTCAAGAGCCACACAAAAATCTATTTTCAGAGCCTAATTTGTCTTGCAGAATTAAAATCCCTCAATTTAAATACAAAGCTAGAGAAATCAGATACAAAAGATGTACCCTAGTTCAGGCCTCGACCCTGAATGTTCTTCAGAAGGACAAACAAGGGTATTAGTGGAAATTTTCTCAGTGACTTTTTCATTTATCTACAAATTAATCTTAGAATCAGTCTTCCAGACAAGTGCAGCTATTAACAACGAACCAGTAGCTTAAAACAGTTTTGGATTTTCTGGAAGTACAGGAATACAAAAGCAAGTTAGCAAAAGACTGTAAAGATTACACACGCACATGTGGCTCAGTTCGTAAAAAAGGTGTTCTATTCGACTTTGCTCCTGTGATGGCTTGGCAACATCTTACCCCTGCTTCTTGCTTCCTGTGACTCTTGCAGTGTGGTAGGAAAGTCCCGGGCCATCTCTCTTCTATTGGCATGATTAAAATTTACAAGGTTCATTGGAGAAGGTATTTTCACACCTCTTACAGAGTTCATGCACATTAGTGATTGCTGAAGAATGAGTAAAGTGTGTTGCGTTCTTAAGAAAATTTTCTTAATACTCAAAATATTAAGGGTAGTAGGATTATGCATGCAGTGTGCACCTTAGCTGGGAATGTGAACTCTGTTGCTAATAATAATTAGGGTAATGTACTTAGTTGATCAAAAGGGGAAATAATCTATTATAATTGAAGGAGAAAAGTGTAACATGCAAACTAATCTAGTATTTTATAAAAGAATCTAAAATCTTGTTCCATCAGCTTTTCCCTAAAGCTCTTTCTTGGAGAGAACTTGGTTTTGTGTTCCAAGGAAGGCCGTTTCCCTTTTTCGGTCTTGTTGATAATATTTGCATCATATGCCAAGACTTCTTTATTTAAGGAAATAAGGGTTACCTAATGAAGTGATTTTATTAGAAGGCCTACAATTTGCTTGAAATATCTTTGATTACTCGCTTACTAAAAAAAAAAAAAAAAAAAATCAAAAACCTCAAACACCCCACTGATCTTGCTCCCTCTCACTTCTGTTTTAGACTGACCAGGATAAAAATTGCCCTGTCCAATAATAGTACTGGTCACAGACCAACTTCTAAACAATTCTGTGTCACCCAAGCCAGCAGGAGTAGGTTGTTACAGGCTTTTGGAAACTGCTATTAAAATACTGACATTGTCTTCAGAAGTTTCTGGATGGCTGTTCTATTAAAATAATATTAACCTGTTTGATGGAGGCTGCTTACAATAACTTAAATAAAATAGACTCAAGTGTTGCTGCATTAATTTGAGGAATAAGCACTTTGTTGTAAAACTAATCCTGTTTTGAGACTTAATGTTGTGAAGGGGAAACTGACTTCTTGGTTTTAATTCTCTAAACAGTTATAGTGCTCTGTTGGAATGTGCCTCTGTCATTCACTATGATGCATGCTAAAAATAAATTTTGCAAACAATTCAGGAAATAAACTATTTTTGATGGGTGAAACCACTTTGATGTGAATATAAGCCCATTAAACAAGGAATGTGCAGTTAAGTTTTGTGGATTTAGTTTAAAAAAAATTATTTACTTAACATTTCTTCGAGGCAGGCTTTGTATTTGTGTAGTCAGCATCTGTAATTCTAAGCCAACTTACTAGTATCTCGTGCACATGGAAAGCTGGCATGAAATGGCACGTAGTTTGTGTATGCCTGTTATTTGACGTTAACAGTAAAGGCAGGTTTTCATAAGCTTAGATCTAAATGCTTGAAGCTAAATAGTGCTCATGCTTACTACAACAGTTAGTCAAGACACTGCTGGTTTTGAATGGAGTGAGCAACATGACATAGTCCTTAGTACAACCTGGTGTGTAATAGCCGATCTTTTTAATACTACATGCTTGTTTCTTGTACAATAGACTAGACATTCTTTCAGGTTTTGAAAAATGCAGAAATGTTTTAAGCTGTGCCTGTTAAATTCCTTTAAAAAAGGGCTTGATCCTGTGAAATGGTCCAGGTTCTATATGACATCTTAAATGTTAGAATATTTGGTAACTTTATTCCTGCATAGGCCTAATTTAAACACATCTCTGTAAGTGCTGCTGCATAAATCAGTACTGACTTCCAATTTTGGAAGGTGATGAAGGGTCTTAACATGTTGCAAAGGAGCAATCTTTTTATGTCCTGCTGTTGATAGCATCCTGCTGCCTCCCTTGTGGTAGCACAAGCACTTCATGGTGAGCTGCTCTATCTTACTAAATTAACCTTACTGCTGATAACCAAGATAACTGTCAGGAGTCCTCTCTATCTAAACAGTCATAGAGATTACTTTAAATAAGGCTGCAAAGTCGGTTCAGGAGTTACTATGTTACAAATGTGGATATTCCAGATAAAAGTGCATGGTCACGTGCTCAAGTTTTCCCAACAGGTTCTTTTTGAGCTATTTGCAGAAAGAAAATGTCACCTGTTATTTCCTCCTTCTCATGGAGCTTTTTATAATAGTGTCTTTCCTAAACTTAACAGATACTTTGCAAATAAAGATAATATTTGTGGTCTGAAAGTTGAAGCACTGAGGCTAAATATACATCTACCTTGAATGCTTATATTAAATCACATAGAGTCTTATATATTAATATAAGAGAGAAGTTAAAGAACAATGAAAATTTTGGAATGTGTGTGCTCTGTGTGAGCCACAGTTTTAGGTACATCACTGCCTAACAGAATGCACAAACATGAATTGTCTGTCTGCTGTCCCTGTGCAATCCAAAAGCAAAGGCAGATGTTACTTCTTCACAATCTTTTTAATCTTATATTGAAAGCTCAATTCATTTTTTTTACACGTGGTAGGTTAAAGGAAAAAAATTTACTTCTGATGCTCATAACCTAATGAAAATTTAGACACATTTGAATATTGCTGATGGAGACTCTAAGACCAAGGTTGGCTTTCTGTTAGTCTTATTGATTTCTTAGCTCTGTTCAGATGCAAAGTGATTGTTTTTAACTCAAATGAAAAAAACACGACGTCATGAAGCAAGAAGTCCAAGATCATAGGACACCTGTGTGGCAGAGAGAGGCACTGCTAATGCCAGACATACTCTTCCTGACTAAATTAATTCTGTCAGCATTAACACCATATTCTCAGTGCTCCTGCTGACAAAAAACACTTGCACAGGATGAGTGGTTCCAGATCACCGTGGAAACCATGGAGAACAGATTCAGGCAGTTGCTTTGCATTTAGTGTAGCGTGGGTTATAAAACAGGGATGGCACTGGCATTGTTTCCTGGCATTGAAGCCTTATTAGATGTTTCCAAGTGGCCCAAGAAGGGCTGTATTCTACTTGAGCAAATGACCAGAAAAGCATCTGGTAGAACAAAAGGAAAAAGAAATACTCTGTTTTTTCTTCACGTGTATAAACATCTCATGAAGAGGAGCAGCATTACTTCAAGGTTCAGAATAAATTTTCCTTCTTTATAAGCTTTCAGAGAGCACTTCCAGTCATGATTGTTAGTTTCTTTTGTTAAACTTGGCACTTCAGAGCTGAGTTGTTTCTAAAGAAAACACTGCTGCGAGACACAGAGAACAGTCAAGAGACAGAGCAGTGCTGGCTCTCTACATCTCCCACAGCAGAGTTTACTCCCTGAGCGATACTCCTGAGGCCTGGTGTCAGATAAAGCTATTGCATCCCTTACAGGCTCTCTGCTCAGCTCTTCTTTCTCATCATGAGAAATACACAGATTTTGTGTGACAGAAGTTTTAAGCAATCCATGTACTGCTTGACAGCTGAAATATAAATGTTTTCACAGCAAAAATTGTCCATTACTGTGATCCGTGTTATTATTGCAAGCAATAGCTTCTGAGCACTTCTGGGCGATCACAGCATTGCGCGCGGAGATGCGCATGTTACATGGTTGAGCAGTTCTAATATTTTCAATCTGTTCTTTAAAATGTTGACTAGGGACAGATCAGAACAATTGGAAAGGAGGTAATTCTGCTCTTGTCATTCTCAAGAATCTGCACTTCAAAGATACCAAGAATCTATCCCTGCTCCTAGAGTCTGACCCAAACCAAAATAGGAAATCTTTGCATGCATCTTTAGCGCAACTTGAATTTTAAATTTCATTTGTCCTTCTAGTAACACTAGAATCTTTGGTTATTGAATGATAATAACTTGTAGAGAATCCCTTGTAAAAGTTACTGTCTCAGAACGTGCATCTTCAACACCTGTGTTGCCTACATGGAAATATCTAAATGTCTTGGGTTTGGGAAAACAGGCTTTGCCAGAGGAAAAAAGAATCAAGTCTGTACAGGATTTGTTTTGAAGCTGTGTAGTAGTGTGTGAAGTAGTGCATATAGGAATCACACCATATCTGATAAAACCTCTACTGTGCTAAAATCATCCTCATCCTCAATCCAGTTCATAGTCTTGTTATAGGTCTTAGTGTGAACGAGGCAAATAGGTTCATCCTGCATATTTAAAAGGGACTGTGAATGTATTTCTGATCCTTCATGATCAAGTCAAACCCTTTCACGTTAGGCATTTAAATGGATGCTTGTAGCAAGAACCCAGTCCCTGTGTAACTCCTCGAGAGAATCATGCCTTCAAGTCAGGTACATCAAATCTTCAGCACTTAGATGACTGGAAGATTTTCTAGTCACCTACTTAATAGTTTGATAAGAGATTACTTTTACATATGTTTTTTCCTTTTGTGCTTTCTACATTAAGGCCATTAAGAAAAATGTATAAAACATTTATCTTCTGAAATGACTTGTCATCTTATATTTCTTATTACCAAGAATAACTAATTCTTTTGGGGTGTTGATTTGCAATGAACTTACATTTTAAAAGCCTCAGTCACCGAAGTTTCAGAGTAATTCAAGGTTTGGTGCAGGCCAGGTTTAAACTGCTGATTTCAGATACTGTCTGTATTTAAGTATCTTAACTCACCTTTCACTCCTGGGCAGGCTGCATCACCTGAATCCTCTGTTGAATCAGCTGTTTAAGGTGGCCGTTTTGAATGCTTAAGATGGTCAGTGTTTATTTTTCTAGTAACTGTTACCACAACTTGCCCAGGTGGCCAAGAAGGCCAATGGCCAGCAGGTCCAGGGAGGTTATTCTCCCTCTGTACTCGGCACTGGTGAGACCGCACCTTGAATCCTGTGTTCAGTTCTGGGCCCCTCACCACAAGAAGGATGTTGAGGCTCTGGAGCGAGTCCAGAGAAGAGCAACAAAGCTGGTGAAGGGGCTGGAGAACAGGTCTTATGAGGAGCGACTGAGAGAGCTGGGGTTGTTTAGCCTGGAGAAGAGGAGGCTGAGGGGAGACCTCATTGCTCTCTACAACTACCTGAGGAGAGGTTGTAGAGAGGAGGGTGCTGGCCTCTTCTCCCAAGTGACAGGAGACAGGATGAGAAGGAACGGCCACAAGCTCCGCCAGGGGAGATTTAGGGTGGACATTAGGAAAAAATTTTTCACAGAACAGATCATTGAGCACTGGAACAGGCTGCCCAGGGAGGTGATTGATTCACCTTCCCTGGAGGCATTTAAGGTGAAGGTGGATGAGGTGTTAAGGGGCATGGTTTAGTGTTTGATAGGAGTGGTTGGACTCGATGATCTGGTGGGTCTCTTCCAACCTGGTTATTCCATATGATTCTAACGTCACCTGTTTTACTGTAGCGCAATCTCAGTTTGCTTTAGATCTCTAAAAGAGAAACTTCCACAAAATGTTAGTGGCTCTAATTCGTTGTGTCATTTCAGTAATGTTTTTTTAAGTGTGGCTACATGTATTCTCTCATTATATTAGCTGGAAGTTATTCCTTTGCTGCTTTCACCGTCACATTATTGCCTGATTCACACTGTGTATCACAGTGGTTAGAAAGCACCCAGTATTTTTTTTAAACACAGTAACTTTGAGATTTTTATCACTAGTCATGTTATGTGGAAATTAAAAAAAATACTTTAAAAAAAGTGCTTGGTTTCTTCTTTTATAGTATTTCAGTACAATTGTTTCATAGATGTTATTAAATAAGGAATTGATGAAACTGGTTCAAAGTGAAAAAGGGTGGCACTGACAGAACAGTTACTGTGCTGTTTTTTCTTCTGATCTACCTAGAATAGTTTTTGTTGATCTTTCTTGAATATGCACTTACCTCACATCTGGTGGGGGTTACTGACAGTCTTAGAGAAGTGAAAACCAAAGGGATCATAGAGAGGGGAAAAAATGCAACCCACTATCGTTGCTGGGATTCTCGTAGGACACTGGAAGAGAAGCATGAGCATGGCTGGGTCATTCCCCCAGCTGATTAGGGTGAGATAACCTCCTTTGCTGACATACAAGAATAAAAGAAAGGCTTCATTTTAAAGTTGGTGGTGGAAATAGGTTGCGCTTGCTGTACCCCTTGGCTCACATTTAATTCAGTGCAACCCTCCCTTCCCAGCCAGATGCACACCTCATATTCCAAACTTCATACTAGCCCAAACAAGTGAACTGTTGCAGCTTTCCTGCTGAGCTACCTTGGCACTTATAACCACAGCTGAGAGTTGCGTTTGGCCCAAGGTATTTAGGTTAATAGCCTCCCTTACAAAACAGAAAGCAGAACTGAAAGATATTCGAAACAGCATTCTAGAAACTTATGGCTTGACAGGTTGTATTTATGCTTTTTACCTATATACTATGAAATAACTATAACTGAAAAGCAGCATCATCATTAGGTGGCACAGCAGCCCACAGGGTTTTCTTTTACTTTCTCCTCTTTCTAAGAGCTCCAAATGGCTCCTATCTTTCCTCTGGAGCACAGCAGGTGCTTCTTGCAGGTTGAGACATAAGCAGATTGCTCACACCCTCACTGCTGCTCCATGAAGCTTTCCTTATTCATACCTGAGCATTGAAGAGGGCTGAGAATCACAGAATAACCAGGTTGGAAGAGACCCACTGGATCGTCAAGTCCAACCATTCCCACCAATCCCTAAATCATGCTCCTAAGGACCTCATCTACCCTAACCTTAAACACCTCCAGGGACGGTGACTCAACCACCTCCCTTGGCAGACCGTTCCAATGCCTAACCACCCTCTCCGTGAAGAACTTTTTCCTAATCTCAAGCCTAAATCTCCCCTGGCGGAGCTTGAGGCCATTCCCTCTCGTCCTGTCCCCTGTCACTTGGGAGAACATCACATCAAGAACTTCTCTTTGGGAATGGTGAATCAAGCAATGGCAGAATGAGGGACAAGCATGTTGCTTCTCTGTGCAAGCACATTGAGAAACCGCCAGTGGTCAGAGTTAAAAGTGATTGCTGTGCAGGCACAATGCTGGAACACAGCTTTGTGTAGCCCTGCAGGCTCTCCGAGCCTCTGTTTAGCCCTAGCACACAAAGAATACACTCTGTATACCTCTGCAGAACAATTCAGATGAGGCCCTCGACATTACCAGCCCACTAAAGTCAAGAGGCCTCCCCAGCCCAACAGACAGAATCTGTGGCAGCAGCTTGCATAAGCAATCCTTGTTTATTTTGAACAAAGGTTTTGGAAGACCTATTTGTGATCCCAAATTTAAATTCTACCCTCAGAATGTACGATGATGCCCATCAGAATCGCTTGGCTGGTTCCATTCATGCCTATTCATTAAGATGGCCGGGTGCCCATTCACGTGTTAGCAGCTATTTTCACTGAGTGGAACTGCCAAGAACACATTCAGAACAGTCTGCACAGCGTTGCAAGCCCCTGCTCCTCCAAAGAAAAATTTTTTTCCCAGCACTTCATTAACACATCTACTCAGTCTAAGAGCTTTTGGCGAGTCACAGTTCTCCAAAAGCACTGCTGAAAGCACAAGACTAAAATTCAGATAAACGCTGCATTCCACAAACAGCACAAGTAATAACGTCAGAGAGATTTCAAAGGGACCATGACAACCTATCTTTTCTGTGAGAGGCTCTTCTTTATTTCACAGAGCTTGTGTAAGCACCACAATCTGCTGAGAAGTAACCAACTACAATGACCATACAATAGGCTCAATCCCAGAAGGTGTAATCCAACCTCCTTTCATATGGCAGCATAATGCATCTCAAACACCACGTCCAAGAGGTTCTACCTCTGCTCCAGAACTATGAACTGCATTTCAGATCCTAGGACTGCGTCTGGATAGATTTGTGAGCACATTAGTTGCAAGTGCTTCACAGCTGCAGGTACAGCAGTGCTGCTCCACTGCACTGGGGCAGTGACAAAAAAAAATTACCTCACGGTCAAGCTGCAGCACAATTCTACACTTAACCCTGCATGCTTTTGCTTTTTTTGCCGCGGCCATTCTCAGTTTCACCACACGAGGGAGCAGAAACTCCCTACACATTATCAGTCTTTTCTGAAACAAACCATAACGTCAATGGCTTTCTGGGACCTCCTCAGAAACCACTATGGTTTCCCAAACTTTACTAAAGAAGGAGACACGCAGGAAGGTGTGCAGTTATTTCTACACATACATGCTGTCAGCCCAGCTCAGATACCAAAACTTTTGTTCAGAAGTAAAACACTCCAAAAAATAGTCCTAAGCACAGGCGCTGCAAATGCTGCCTCATTGTAGGAGACAGATCATCTCCAGATCAGGCAGGCTGTGCACTCACAGCACATGAAGAAGAAACAAGAAAAAAAAATCTACAAGATAAACGTTTATCTCTAACAAAGTTTATCAACATAGTTTTTATTGGTTTCACAGAAAGTCTATGTGTGTACACACAGACAGTTTCCATATTAACAAATGATTCTCTGCTTTCAGAGGAGCTTGCTGTGAAACTACAATCTGTTGTTTTATCCATAATCATTTCTATAGGCTTTGTCCTGGATGCGTAACACCATTCTCCGAGCATAAAAATCTCTATATTCCTCAGGTAGTTCTTCAAGTGTTTTCAAGGCCCTGTCCAAGATCTGTATAGCTCTAGAGGCTGCCATGGGATCTTTATTTCCGTAAGTATCACTCTTGTCATACGACTCAGCAGGAAGGTGCTTCCAAAAGACATTCAGTGCCACTCCAAATTCCTCAGAAAGCACATTATGAAACCACAAAGCTATTGAAAGAAGAATGTCAGAAATGCAAATTACTATTGAAACTTGCATGTGACTCATGACAAGTGTCAGAATCACCCAAACTAAATATAGTTGTTGAAAGGCCATGAGTAGTGTATTCTTTTGTTTATTTATAGATATTCATCCCTGAACACATGGCATTGTACCAAATCTAAGACATTCTTCAAGACATTCACAATGATCCATAACTTCACACAAAAGTAACAACTGCTGAAGTATAAAGAGATACTCAAAGGTAAACAAGTATTAAGCACGTGCAGGATGAGAGCAAGGCAGCATCCCTATGCACTTCACCCATCTCTACTCTGAATGCAGATACCCAGTTTCATAAATGTAGTCCCCAACCCTGCACAGACTGCCCCAGCAATAATGTAAACCACCAGTTTCAGCCAGGTCACCTGTGCAAGTTGGTTTTTTCCTAGTTGTTCTTTTCATAGTAAAGTCATCAGACTTTTCAATTGAGTTATCATGACTGTTGTAAGAAAGCAAAGACACTTTTGCCTTGTCACGTACATTTAAAAATAAGTTTAATATGGTATATATTTAGCCTTTTTCTATTTTAAGCTAAAAGACTGAATGCTGTGCTTACTGCAACTTGGTTGCATGTAGGTGCTGAAGACATCAGAAAAGCTTATTCTGAGAAATGAACAAGAAGTTTCTTTCAGGTTAGGAAGAGGGGCTGCTTCTATCTTCTCTGTAACATCCACACAGATCTCAAAGAACATCTCCTTTTTCAGCCATCAGCATCCCAAAATGCTGAAAAAGGCAGCACTATTCTTTGGACTCAAAAATCCCATAAAAGTGCTGAGTGTGTCCTAAGTTTGGAGTGGCACACCTACTGGCAAAGACAAAGGAGTATCTGTGCTAAGCAGAACAAAACAGAAATTACATATGCTGATATTAGCAACAGTGTGACGTATCTTTCACTAACTGTAATCAAAATTTTCTTTAGAAAGAAATGCAAATTGTAAATTTAAAATTAAGTAATGTGACCATGGTTAAGAATCTATTTAAATCTTCTTAAAAAAACCCAACTACTGCCTTCCTGTTTGCCCAGATAACGTGAAAAGCATTAGAATAAGTATCTGCCACAAGGTCACAACAAGTTAAAAATTAATAATAAGTAGTAATACTTCAATAGGAATAATTCAAATGTCTTTCTCTGACCAACAGAATTTCCATTTCAGACCAGGAAGCAGCTTCATATTTTCTGCTTGTGCAGAAAAATGATCACGACTTGTCTTTCCATTCCCTAAATGTGATTACAAAATTTCTAGAAGGTCCAATAACTCTACCCTCCATAATTCTCTTCAAATTGCATACCTCACAGTTCCTCTGTGCCACAGCTGCAGAACAACAAAAATAGCACTTCACTCAAATGCTGTCATTAGAAAACACAGGTCACGAAGTAATTTAAGTTTTCACGAGTTGATTTTGCAGTGCTCACCTATTTAGAGATGCAGGTTCAGAAGCATACAGTGCATTCTTGAGGGAAGGGAAGATTTGCAGGTAGATTGACTAATACCTTTTATTAGGTTAATTAGTACAGTTGGAAGAAGTAGACAAGTTTTGCTGATGTCTTTAGATGCCTCTCCTTAGAGCACAGAAATGCTTTAGTAACCTCTTACCATCCCTAGAAACAAGAAATTGCAAACTAAACTGTTCAAAGACACAACATGCTCAGGAACTACTTCTTACTTACCTGGAATAAATAACACATCTCCTGCTTCCAGAAAACACTCATAGCGCGTGGCTTTCACAAAAAGGGGATATTTCTCCAAGTCTGGGTTATCCACATCCAGCACCTCTGATTTAGTACCTAGGAAAGTTTCCAAAAGTAACGAATAAAACACTCCTACTCTTCCAAACAGTAACAAAGCATTATCACATGCTGGAAATAGCAGTCCTTGAATCACATTTAATTGTGGTTTATTGTCCTGTAACTCTTCTGAAAAAGAAAAAAAGCCAACAGCACTCCTGATTTACTGGAGACACATTCTTCTGTTGTCTGTATTTCTCCTGTAACCTTATTAACACTAAAAGACACTAAATGTCACATTTAGAACATCAATTTGAACTAGACAGTGCTGTACTCCTCCACGGGTGCTGGAAACAGCACCCTGTGAAACTCCTGGGCTTCTTGGCACATCCCCTAACTTGCCCCACTAAAACGCTTTGCTTTGACTACAGCAAACGGCATCAGAGTTAAGGGACCAAATAACTTCTTTTACATTAAGCTGCTTGTTAGTGACTTTTTTTTTCCCTGCAGTAAAACACTCATGAGCTGGAAAGGCAACCATGATCACCAAACTAGATGTATGTAACACACATACCTGATAAATATAAATACAGCGCATCTTGAGGACTATATAGAACAATTCGTTTTTTCCCTGTTACTTGGATTAAGAAATTGTCCATTACCTGGAATGAGAGATGTCAGCCAAGAGTTAAGAATTAATATATAGCCTGCAACTTATCTAAAGTACCATCAGCTCAAAAAAGGGAATTACTAAAACCTTCATATGTTAAAAATTAGCTAAAAAAACTTCCACATATCTAAAAAACTCAAGAACATGAGTTACTATATCCCTTGGCTGCACATTCTTGACGACCAGTATATTGGGAAACAAAACACTGCTGTCTGACAAACTGCCTTCTGACATCTTTGTGTTTCTCCTTAGATAGGAATCAAGTTGTTTTATCTTAAACACAAACATATAAACCAGAAAAAATGTAATAAAAAACATATTTTGAATTTCTTTTACAGTGTTACCCCTTCCTAATTTTGCTGACTCTCTATTGACAAAGGATTCTTTTTCCTAATTGTATTTTTCTTAAAAATAAATCTATTCAGAATTATAATGCACAATGTTAGAAGACAATCTTATCTGTGATTCACTGCACTGCAGGAACGGACCAAATCACCATACAATTAGCAACAATCTGGCCATTAGAATAATAACAACAAAAAGGTCATCTTCAAAATGAAAATGTTGAAAGCTACCGCGTTTCAGACTTTTAACTGAAACTCAAAACAGTAAAAAGAAATACAGGCACAAACCAAACATTTAATCTTATAAGCATTAAACCAGTCAGATATTATGCCCACACAATATATATAAAGTTACTGTACCGCTGAATGGGATTCATTTAAGTATTTCAAAACATGTGACACTTGTCATTAACTGATCTTTGCTCGACATTTGAGATTTTTAATATCTCAGCTTCATGATGCCATCCACAATATTTTATGCTAAACACATGTATTACCTACATCATAATGTGTCCACAACTGTAATCCAGCTGAGCTGATACGGAAGACACTAGAGAAGAACTGTTCCTTCTCAAAATACTCTGGAATCAGAACATCTTCTGCCAAAACAGGAAACTGCTTCCTGATATCTGCAATATCCTGAAACAAAAAAATTTTCTTAGAGAATGATACATGCACATTAAAATAGAGGGAGCACTTCACTATCATCTCCAATGCTATGAAACACAGGCCCACAACCTCAGCATTGTCTGCAACAAACGGTTTCTAGCAGCCACCCCCACAGCCTTGACTTGGTCAGTGATGTTACAAACAGCCAGAGAGCTGCTTTGAACCAAACCAGCTAGAAATCACACTGCAGAAGCAAGAAATCATAAGAAATCCTTTTATATTAGTTTACAACAGAAGATAAAGAACGGGAAAGGAGCTAAGCTCCTGTATAACAACAACCATTTTAGACAATTAGGTTTAAATATTCTGACTAAATCCAGTCAGATTCACAGCCCAAATGACTGTAAACAAGTTGTACGCCTGTACTACACAGTCAGCTGATGGCAATAGGCTTTTAAAAATACTCTTGAACTGCAACTTTACAATATTAGAACTGTGATCTCAACTAACTCACCTTCCTAGCATCTTCACCCACTGATCGTAAATAGTACTTTTCATCCTGAAGAGAAGACAAAGAAAATTAGTTTTGTTTTTTCAATAACAATTCCCAACACACTTAAACAAAGAGCCTGTATTTTTTCATTAATCTAATGTGGGGCATTAAAATATGGCACAAATAAATGGCATTTACAAATTTGGCTACTCTGTTATATGGCCTTTCCTGCTCTTTGCTGTTCACCTCAAGAAATGGGAAAAATAAGTTAACTGAGAATAGAAGAGTGAAGTGGGAGATGTCAAGTGTTTTAACAGCTGTCACTGAATGGATTCAAGGCAAGTGCAGACAGGTCCTTCACATCATTGATGCAGGATGTTATTTCAACTGGCAGCATTCTATGTAGCATAAAAGGTGAAAAGCACGTCTACATTCAAAACTGTCTGCTTCCTAATAACAATTACCTGACAAATCCCTAGCTTGAACACTGACACGTAAAGTTAGCTGCGCATTTGCTGCACAAGTTATGTTACAAGAAACCTGTATTTCTATTTTGATAGCCGATGTAGCCAAACTGTAAAATACCTTCATGACATTTTCATGCAAAACACGTAAATGATACAGTTATTATTCTAAAGCATGGTTTGATTTTTCAGTTTTATGTTGGAATTTTTGATCACATAAGCAGTTTTTGTTATCAAAACCAGCACCACTGAAGATAACCACGCTGGATGATACAAAGAACTTATGAGAAAAATTACTTCTCCCTTGGCTCCAAGCCACATAAAACAATTATATCTAAGATCACATACTTTACTGGAGTAAGACTTAAAATTTCAATTCAACATTTCCCTCTTCATGTACTGGCAAAATAACCAACAGAAGAAACTGGGACTCTTAAGGAATTTACCTCAGAAAGAAAGTACTCCTTGTGTTTGACTTCAGCTGCTCTTCGTACAAATACATCAAAAGGCAGAGTTCTGAGATAGAAATATTTAAGTTTATACAATGATTCATGAAACTACACATGGTCCAAATGCCAGGTTTAAAACCATATGCTCTCTTACCATACCTAGTATAACTGAAGATGCAATATGCTGCTTTTTTTTTTTTTCCCCCACCATGGTGACTAATCAGTGCATGCAGTAGATGCTTGAGGAGTTCTACAAAGATAAAAATCCCACACATGCAAATCTCTCTGTTTTATTAATTTGTCCCAATGCAGATCCAAACAGAATTGTGTAACTGGTGAGGCTGGAAGACACTGCTGGAGATCCTCCAGTCCAGTCCCCTTGTTAAGAGCAGGGCCAACTAACAGAAGGCTGCCCATGACAGCATCCAGCTGGGTTTTATGTATCTCCAAGGATGGACACTCCATAACCTCTCTGGGCAACCTGTTCCATTGTTTGGCCATCCTCACTAGAAAAGAGGGGGGGGAGTGTTTGTAATAGTCAAATACAATAACTACTGAAATTAATGAGAAACAAACAAGGAAAAGCGAGACCTCTGACTTCAGCTGAACTGTTATATCCTGCCCATTTACACTCGCTCCTGAGGAAAAGTGAGAGCACAGCTCCACAACAGCTTAAACTGATGCATTCTGGTGCTGCCACAGCTCTGCCCTTGCCATCTACCCAAATCATCCCATCTCCTCCCTTATGCTGGCGCTCGCCTGACCTCACGGTGAACCAGCCAGCAAAGCTGAAACAGCACAAAAACACTCTGCAGCACGTCATGTTGCAGCTGAACGAGTTCCAGAACCAACTCAAAGACACAGCAGGAGCGTGCAACTTACAAAAGTTTTGCAGTTCTACTCACACACATCAGTTTAAAATGATAGAGCTGCATGTTCAGTTTTCAGTATTTCTATTCTTTTAGTTTTACTTATTCTCCCTTCATTTTAGAATGTGGGACTTGTTGTAGGAAGGGTCAAAGCTTCCTGAGTTTCACGTGATATAGGTGCAAGTCCTAACAGCTGCCGCAATGAGGCACGATTAGAGCGTCTCCACGTGGCTGTTTACAAACCTGCTAGACCCAGCACACTGGCAACTCTCAGTAAGAGGCATCATCATAAAAAAACCAAACCAGAGTGGGGAAAAGGAAATACAGCGATACAGTAGTGTCATTCGAGTAGAACCTAACTCCAAAGATTCAGAAGTTCAGTATGCAGCAGGTGGAACACAGCATGATTAAACGTGTTTTTTCCCCCCTAACCAATAGGCTCCACTCATAAAGACTTGTAGCTTGTTTACACTTAGAGCATCTGCTTCAGTCTTACAACTTTAACAAACTGAACATGTCTTGTTCCCACTTAAGGAACACAAGTGACACCTGAAATAAAAGCATTTACCCTCGAAGAGCAACACAATGACTGAAATTAGATGGAACTCTCAAAAAATGTTTTGGCAGCTACATAAGAGGATCTTCAGAGGAGAGTAAGAGCTTATGTCACATCAACATTAAAGAGCTGGTGAAACACACGATACTCAGTAGTTTGAACATTCCAAGAGCTGCACATGCTAACTCTGAGAGGAGCTTGGTTTTAATTAGCAACATCTCTCAAGAGCGGAACAGCATGCCTGCCACATGCCAGCACTCTACGAGGTTCAGAGACACGTCAAGACAGAAACGAACACTATTCATCAGTGCTGAAAGCACAACATGAAATTAGGACAAAATAGTGTATCATCTAGTATCAAGGGGTGGGGTGAGGGGGTATTTTTTTTTATTAACACCAGTGAGTGCCATGCTCAAGCCTCCTACAAGAGTCCTCTGCCAAAATATCTCTATAGCACCTTTTCATCACTATTGAGGTACTGCTTGGTCCCTCCTTTCACCCTGTGGTATTTATCCGGGGTGTTGAGATATTTGTGGAAGGGACAGGGGGAAATCCAGGACAGCACTTTGATACAGCTTTAAAGCTTTCACAGAGCATCTTCCTATCCTCGTCCTCAGCTCAGAACAGGTAACTCTATGTCTGACAGTTACAAGCACATACCATTAAATACAAGAGGCCTTGGAATGTAGTACCTATACACAAAGTTCTTACTGAGGAAATCCATCTGTGGCACCGCAGAAACGTGAACCTTGACTTCCTTAGACCCCTCCGCTCGGCTCAAGTAATCCGCCGTCCACTTGGTCGTGCAGGCACCCAGTTCCAGTCCTTGCAGCACCACAGGCTTTCTCTAAGGAACCAAAAACGTCCCGCGATGAAGTGACTCCGCCTTCCTGGCCCCCGCCCCACGCCGACACCGCCTGCGCGACCCAGACAGGGCAGCGACCCGGCCCCGCCGCCCCGTCCCGATTCCCACTGCCCCTCGGGCTCCGCCACCCCGTGCCGAGCGGCCTCGATCTCGCCGCCCCCTCAATCCTCGCCCTCCTTCCCGCTGCCCCTCAGGCCCCGCCACGCGATCCCGGCCCCTTCTTGATCCGCGGCGCCCCCTCGATTCCCCGGCGCCGCCCATCCCATCCCATCCCCATCCCCGCCCTCGGCCTACTCCTCCTACTCCTCCTCGCCGTCCCCAGTCCCCGCCGCACCCGCGTGTAGACGTCGCGCAGGAACCGCTCCCGGGTGACCCCACTCAGTCGCGGAACCAGCTCCACCGGCTGCTCCATGGCCGATTCCGCGCCGGAAACGGAAACGCTCCGACCTCTTCCCTGGAGCAGCGCTGCACGCGCTTAATAGTTCCGGCCCCTTCCCGGGATGGCGGTGCCTGCGCTTAATAGTTCCGGCCCATTCCCGGGGCGCCGGTGCCCGCGTATAAGGGTTCCGGCCTTTTCCCGACGCGGCGGTGTCCCTGCCTAATCGTTCCGGCCTCTTCCCGGGGCGGCGGTGCCCGCGCTTAAGGGTTCCGATCCCTTCCCGGGGCGGCTCCCGCCGCGTTCCCCGGCGCGGCCGCCATGGCGCTGCGCGCGTTCCCGTCCCGCGCGCTCTGCCTGTCGGTGCTGGCGGCGCCGCGGCTCCCCCTGGCCCGACCCGGCCCCGCCGCGCGCCTGTCGGGCGGCTCCGGGCAGCGGCCGCAGGGCCCGGGACAGGCCCCGCCGCGGCGGGTGCTGGTGGTGAGGATCGGCAGCCCCCTCGGCTGGCTCCGCACCCGCTTCTGCCACCTCCTTATCCGCCTCTACTTCGACCGCGAATTCAGCGGCGACGAGTTCACGCGCGGCGCCAAGCAGGTGGGCTCCCCGCGGGCCTCACCGGGGCCGGGGCGTTTCCTACTTGGTCTGAAGCAGAGCCGAGGTTCATCGAGTAACCGTGTTCTCGGCGAGCCGGGCGGGACGGCCCCCTGGCAGCGCGTTCGCTTTCAAGCGGTGCTTGTGGTGGACCCTGCTCGGTCGTTGGAGACGACACCGCCCGGTGTTCAGTCCGGTCTGTGTGATTCCCGGGATCCCCTCTCTTTGCAGCCTTTCCCCAGCTCAAATGCAAGATCAGAGCTGGCCCCGGAGCTCCAAATTAGCACAGACTCGACTGTTGTGAGGTTCATAATGACAGTTAAAATTAATCCTTGGAAAGTGATAGAACGTGCACAAGACTTCTGGGAAAATTTACCCACGTGCATAAGCGGGAGATCCACTCTGCCCCAGCTCCTGTCTGGCTGCATGCGCTCAATGAGGATCACTCCCTCCCATTGCCCAGGCTGATAAAGGATCCTCGCTTTCCAAAACTTCAAAACGAGCCTTAGAGAGTTTATTTGACGGCGTTTTCAGTAATAGCCCTCAGACACGTGATCTGAGTGTTGGCCTTGTCGTATACAAGGACTCGAGTTGGACTCTGTGGTCCTTGTGTGTCCCTTCCAACTCGGGTCGTTCGTGAGAGTGTTGCTGTTACGCAGGGACAGGAGTTGGACTCGATGATCCTTGTGGGTGCCTTGCAACTCAGGATGTTTCTGTGATTCTGTGAGAGAGGGGCTTGAGGGAATGAGAGAGTGGTTCAAGGGAATGGAGGCTTCTGCTCACCACACCGTGCCCCGTGGCTGCCCAGCTGAATCCCCTGCCCCGTGGCTTCTAGTGCCTGGGCCTTGTGTCACTTGTGGGCACGCCAGTGCCATGTTCCCCTGGCTCCCTGAAACCCCTGTGTGATACAGGTGGGGAATCCCCTCTGTGGGCTCCAGGCACCTCACTGCTGAAGGGATCAAGAATGATCGGAGGCATCGTCTTCATTAGGCTCCTCTTGTCTTCTTTCCCCAGATTCCAGAATTGAAATGAGCCCGCTTAGCCATCTCTCAAAGCAGAATGAAGGAAGGTGTTTCCACGTGTTTTAAAGACTTTATGGGAAGTGTCCCTTCTCAGCTGGTTTTCCTAAAATGACAGCTTAGGCAGGTGTGGAGCTGGTGCCCCTTTGTTCCTCCAAAATCAAGAACTCCCTAAGCTTTGTCAATACAGTGTGTCAAAGAGGCAGCAGTCTCAAAGCTACAAATTAGACAGTTACCTGCTGTGGAGCTTCAGTTATTGTATTTAGTTTTAAATGAAACAAAAAAACTAGCTCAAAATCAGATGATAAGGGACAGAATGTTAAAATGCATAGCATAATTCAAGAGAGACAAAAAAATCCATATACCAGATGAGTTGCTGCATACAGAACCACCTGTTTTACCTTCCCTGGGGTTTTTTTGTTTGTTTTTATTTGCTGTAGATTGCAAAATGCTCTGTCAGCCTTTCACATGTACACTATTTGAATATTTAGAGGCATTAGTGTCAGTAACTATGACTGCAAAATTGAAGGGGAAAGGGGATTTGAGTTTCATGAAGTGTAGGAGCAAAAGTAGAACTATAAAACTAGAGCGTCTGTTTTGACTGAAACCAGGGAATGAGCTGGGAAGAAGGGCAGGGGAACAAAATATTTACAGGAAAGACATGGACTGGATTATGAAGAAAAGTAGAAGCTACTTCTGTAGATTACTGTAAGGCTTTTTTGTAACAAGCTATGCATTCACTTGGCTGTTATCAAGAGGTTTGCTGATTCAAATGAGAGACTGAAAAGAAATCTTTTGTTCATGGAAACACTTTTCTGATGCTGGAGGACTTTCATTTCAATGGTGATATACTCTGCAGACATCTTCAATCATGGAATAATTAGGTAGCCTGTCAAATAATGGTGGATTTTTCTGAAAAGTAATCCAACTTGATGTTACTTGCTCATGTTTTTTTTTTTTTTTTTGGGTAGGCCTTTTCTCTCGTTTCAAAGCTGATGTCTCAGTGTAAACTTGACCTCCTGGAAGAACTTGTGTCAGCAGAGGTAAATGCTTTCCATCTCTTATTCAAGCAATTGATTTTTCCATAATGAAGTAACACAGGTTCAGCCTGTCATGATCTACAAACACTGCCAGTTTGGTTTTATTTGGGAAAAACTGCATAATGCAGAATAGGGCAATTGTTTGTTCTGCAGCTTTTTATGTTTAATTTTGAGGCATGAAACTTAATTTAAAGTGACTGTATTTAGAAAAGAATATGTTTGCTATGGAGAATAAGGGCCAGTTGCCAAAAAGATTGCTGGTGTACCAGAAAGGATTTGGAAGGTGCTGGGTTCTGGAGGACAGGTAGAACTGCATGTTTCTGTTGTGTAGGCAGGTAGCGGACTATTTCGGTCTGTGCACCAGAATTCTGATGAAGAAAAGAACTAGTTTGTGCTCATCCCTGCTGCACTAATGTATTCCTACTCCCAAGTGGATCGTACAGCCAATTACCAGTTTTGGCTGGAAGGCTTCAGTCTTGTGTCATGGTCTCAGGGATAGGGCTGGCCTGGCTTGTTAAACACGAGTGCTGTGTGTTATGTGTTTTCATGAGTTTTTAATTGCTGAAGTTGTCTTGGCCTTCCCAGGGATGGAGGTAGCAGATGCATCAGAGTCAGGTGGAGGAGATACGTTGGGTCCATGCCTTGTTACTGGATGCCAGCTTGGCCCTATTTACCAGCCATGCCTGTGCAGCAAACATTTTGGTGCTGTTCTAGTGCATCCCACTGGACAATCTTACCTCTTCTCTCTGAGCAGAGATAGCAGTAAATTGTGAGTTTGTTTCTTACAGTTGTTTTGAAAGAGCATCTCCTCTTCCTCTGCTCATCTTAAATTCTTCAGGTGGTAGGGTTAACATAGATCAGAGACGTCAGGTAACTAGAGCATGCAGTGGCCGAGGCTGTGATACCACACTACTTTTTTTGTTGCTTTGGCCAGTGAATTTTATACTGGCAAAATGTATTAGAAACAAACATCTTCTGGTGAAGAATGCCTCTTGCTTCCATGTAACCTTTAGATTTGTTTGTTATTCGGAAATGGCAATTCAAGGTAGGCTGAAAAACTGAGTACAAGTTAAAAACAAGTGCCTCGCAGCTTCATCCTTTCTTGTGATGTGTCTTTCTCATGTGGCATTTAAGATGATGCCTCTGTTCAGTTCATGCTCCACACCTTTTTTTCTACTTAACACAGCTGCGTAGGTCTTAGGACACTCAAATACTAGTGTGAATACAATGTGGAACAATTGAGCAATGATTTTTATGTCTATTCTGGTTGTGTATTAACTTTTATATCTAGTGGGAGCATGGATCAGAAGATGGCAAAGATAAACTTAGGGTTAATGGGTATTACTTTCAAGGAAATTTGTGAAAGATAAATAAGAATCAAAAGCTGAGAAATATACTATGTATATATAATAGCGAGAAGTCAGCAGTGAGAAGGCAGAGTGTAAGTATGATTGCGGAAGCAAGCTTAACTGGTATTTTCTGTTCTTACTTAACTTGCTTTGCAACTTCTGTTTTGATAGCACCTTTTCTAAACATTTTGTTAAATACATTGCTTTCATTGGTTTAAGCATGAAATGGATCCTCATTAAGATCCATTTTTGGGAGTGCCCAGTCTTCCCAGTGTTGTTTGACTTCTGCTGTTGTATATGTTGTACTGATGTAGCAATATAGCTCATGTTATTAAATGCAGTAGAAAATACTATTACTTCAATTTCTAATGAAAAACTGACGAGTTTTCTGAATTTAGGTATTTCAGGTGCTGAAGGAAAAGATTTCTTTGCTCCCTGACACCCACAGGGATGCTTTAGCAGCTGACATTGATGCAATCATGTACACAACAGAAGGAGATGTTCGCATTTACTATGATGATGATGGTACGTTCTGAAACAGTTCAGCAGTAGGCAGTCTTATTTACTGATTTTTGCTAGTAAGCTGTCATTCCCCTTACAGATGTGTTTTTGAGTACTATTTCTCATTGCTTGTTCTTCTGTTTATAGTTCCTTTCTATATAATTCCCCAATTTCCTTATAAACCAGAACCTGAGGGATTATTGCCATGGTGCTGTTTTGAATTTGTAATTTCAGATTTTTACATTATTAGTCCTTAGGAATCTCAAACCCAATTATTCTGCTATATGCAAAACCTGTTGCTTCAGCAATTAAAATATATCTCCCAAAAAGAATAGTAAAGGCTGGATAATTTTGCTGTCTTCACTTCTCTTCTGCTTTCATGAAATATACTTTGTTCCAGGACTTCTTGATTTTTCTTTTTTGTATGCTAGTGATGAGCTCGAACAAGTTTTTATTTTGCTTAAATACCAGTGTTACATGTGCAGTTCGCTATCAGATGCAGATGAGATGGTTTATAATCTAACTATGGGTCTTCCAATGAGCATTTTGAATTGTCAGACCCAGTGAGGTTTTTTTCCTGTTTTGGGGATATGGATTTTTTTCTGTTAATTTACTCCTGGATTTCAACTACTCTGCATAGTTTTGTAGTTTCAGTAGTTGGCTTTGGACCTTGTGGTAAACAGCTTTTCTTCATATGGCTTGATTATGTATGACGTCACACAACACTCCTGATAAAATACATACCTTTCTACAGAGTGTGTTTTTGTGGCTGCTAGACAAAATGAACATGGCTTTAAATAGCTCTATTGTTCATTATTTTATCATGCATTCTTTAAGTCTGAAGGCAGATGCCCTTCTAGGGTCTCACTAGAATATATGCTAGGTAACAAATAAGAGTATTTGACTAATGAGAAAAATGTGATTTACTTTGTGCGTTGATTTATTTCCAACAGGAAGAAAGTTTGTTAGAATCCTGATGCGTTTCTGGTATCTGAATGGCGCTGACCTACCTGATGAAGTACCAGGTGAAACCAAAGTTTTCCAGATTATGTTTGGAGATGAAAGCACAAAAGAGAAAAGACATCTTCTAACAGCAAACTATGAGTAAGTTTACTTGTCCTTTTCTTTGCTCCATTTACATGAGTTAGCTGTGTGGGAACTGAAAACTTCCATATTGTGCCAGTGTAGAACTTGGTATGTTTTAATTTATCCTGATTCATAATCAAAGTTAGTTCTCATCCAACTTTCCTGTTTTTATTCTAGGGTATTTTTTAAATTCACCTGAAGTCATTATGTTATTACCTTGCTTGTGAGTTGAAGATTAAAGGGAATTCATCATCTGTCAGGAGGAGCAGTAGTTGCAGAACTGAATGAGGTTTCTGATCCTTTGCTGTACTGCTGCAGTGTTCAGGAAACAGATCGGTGTTCAGGCTGATATCAGTCCTTGTTTCCTGTTTCTAGTAGCACAGCTGATAGCAGCGCAGTCGAGCCAAACAGTCAAGTGTGGTGCTGCTGACTTGTCGTTTCCCACACTAAAGTCAGAACTGCAACTAGCTAAAAAAGTAGCTCACAAAAGATGAAATTTTTTAGCCAAACACTTTCTGTAGAAAGGCAGAACAAAGCATCGTCTGATGTTCAGGTATTCATGCCACAATGATCCAAGCCCTCCAAGTGCATTAGGTAGATGGATTTTCATAGAAAACGTTGTAAATAATGTCTGTATTAGTGTAAAAAGTGGTAAAGTGAAGATTTTTGTGAGAGAAATGCAGTATCAATAATCACTTCTGCACTCACATTTGAAATGGAGAGACTGAGATCTAGATGATCAGGAGCTCTGAAGCAAAGGATAGGATGTTAAGGCTCTGGAGCGAGTCCAGAGAAGAGCAACGAAGCTGGTGAAGGGGCTGAAGAACAAATCTTATGAGGAACGACTGAGAGAGCTGGGGTTGTTTAGCCTGGAGAAGAGGAGGCTGAGGGGAGACCTTATTACTCTCTACAACTACCTGAAGGGAGGTTGTGGAGAGGAGGGTGCTGGCCTCTTCTCCCAAGTGACAGGGGACAGGACGAGAGGGAATGGTCTCAAGCTCCGCCAGGGGAGATTTAGGCTTGAGATTAGGAAAAAATTCTTCACGGAGAGGGTGGTTAGGCATTGGAACGGTCTGCCAAGGGAGGTGGTTGAGTCACCGTCCCTGGAGGTGTTTAAGGTGAGGGTGGATGAGGTACTTAGGGGCATGATTTAGGGGTTGGTGGGAATGGTTGGATTCGACGATCCAGTGGGTCTCTTCCAACCTGGTTATTCTGTGATTCTGTGAAAGGAAATACTCTGAGGGCACTGGTGCATTTTGTCTGGATGGATTTTTGTGGATGCGTATTTTAGCCAAATTCAGTGTCTTTTATAGAGTTGGAGGCCTCTGAGACTCCATTAACCTCAAGAGCCTCCCCTTAAAGCCCTAAATAGCAGTTCCTAATCCCCATCAGAGAGATCTTGCAAGTATATGTTCCTTCTGCTATTTACAGTTCTAACCTAGACTTAGAAGGCCTTGGAAGCCTAGTGTAAAATGTTTCAGTGTCTGGAGAAAACAGTTTCCAGGAACAAATTTGCATGTAAGTGCAAAGCAATGCAGATATGCTGCTCTTGTCCATGATGTTCAGGCTACTTTGGAGCATGAATATTCAGTTTCAAGCTCAGATTTGTTTTGAGGTGACAAGCAGTCAAAACTGATGTGCTCAGGGAGGAAGGCATTAATGACTACAAAAGGAAGAGGAAGTTGCTTCAAAAGAAGAGGTGGACATTTTAATTATCATTTCAGCAACTGCAGAATTTTATTTTAGGGAGATATAGTACTACCGTTAGCTTGATCTTTGATGTATTTCTGAAAATATATTAATTTTTAAAGTACAGTTCAGTAAAAATGAAAGCTTTCAAGTAGAATGCATAGCGTGTGATCTCCCTTTCTGATGCAGTTACCGTTCCATTAAATGAAACCCTTTATTTTGAGATGTAGATCTGCCACAAAGCTACATTCATAGTTACTGCTATGAAAACTGAGTGCTCTCTTGGTATGAGGATCTTTACTGTTGCTGCTTGATGCTGTCTGTGGGATCTGAACGAAGGCACTCTCAAGCTAGTGCGCTTTTTTCTTACTACAGAATAAATTTTGATATTCCGTTTTGGGGCATAAACATCACAGTCTAAAGAGCCTTTACAGAAGTAACTTTTAATTAGAATATTTCTTCATGATTTCTTGTTGGCGCTAGTAGCTCTTTAAGGATCAAGTAAATTTTAACAAGTGTTTACCTACTGTCTTTCCTTTTCCAGGTTCCAAAGGGAGTTCACAGAAGGAGCAAAACCAGACTGGACAATTACTCGGATTGAACATCCAAGGCTATTAGAATAAAGACCTTCTACAGTCTTTTTATGTACTGTTGTAAATGTTCTTATGTACAAATATCAGACTATTTTGGTCTCTTTTTTCCCCTTAGGGCCTTCTCCTCCAAAAGACGGATTAATTTTTTATGTTTGATTTTTCCCAGATTTTTTTCTGAAACTTAGACCGTGCTGCAACATTACAATAAAGCCATTTCCCTGGAACAGGCTAGTGCAAGTTTAATTAGTACTAATGCTCATCCAGCACATTTTGACAGCACAGTTTCATGCAGGCCGATGTTGTGGGCATGTTGACTTCTGACATTCAGAGAAGAAATTAAGAAGAAATGCTTGAAGATAAACATCACTTTCATGACTAGTGGCCCTTCTGAGTTACTTTCATGTGTTTATCTTTTCTTTGGGGCCTATACAATGTATAACAATAATATACAAGATGAAATAGAGGTAGATGGACTTCTTAGATTGTCTAGCCTTGGCAGTTCGTTTTGAGGTAATCTTGCTTTTGCATATATTAGAGATTAAGAAAGTTAGAGCCATTATCAGTATTTGGTACAGGTTTGGAATATGAAAAAACTTTTAGCATTGGACTCAGAAAATGAATCAGATATCTCTATATTTTGAAAAATAAAACCAGCGTTCATTTCAATTTAAAAGCATACAAGCAATTCCAAGTTTAGAGGTTTATGAAAGAAAAATCAGTCTAAACCATGAATTTAAGAGGGCCTGACAGTAAAACTAAACAAAGGCCTCTGTCTGAAATGCTTGTTGAAGAAATAAGCAAATCATTAAAATTAGATGCTGCAAATTAACAATTTCCCATTTCTCACATTATCTCTGTGGAATGTGAGGTCCCTGCTGTAAGTAGCTTGATATTTTTGCATACGGATCATCAGGAAATCATTGTAACAGTTTTTTTCTTCTGTCCCATCTCAACTTTAAAGATAAAGCTAACTTTCTACCCAGGCATGTTGTAGAGATTAAAGCAGTGTTTTGAAAGTGTAAAATAAGGATAGTTACCGTGATTCCCAGTAGCTGTGATTGAAAAGTATCAATTAAATTTTCTGTAGCTCAGCTCTTTTGATGCAGTGATTTAATCAGAAGAATGTTTGAAGCTTGACAACAAGTTTTTACGTCAAATCTTAGCAAAGTAATTACTGTATTTTGCCCTGTCTTAGCAGCAGCAGCCTGGCCTTATAGTGGAGAATTTGTGATTCAGTGATGACAGAGCGCTTTGTCTTCAGAGGAGAAACAAAATCCTGTTTTTAAAATTTTTTATAGTTCTTTTGTATACAGTTAGTCTGGAAAAACTTTGAGGCAAAAAGAAAAATGTTTATTATTTTGGGGGAGATGTGCTGGAGTGATGCTCAATGGTACCGTGTTCAGTTTGGCCACTGAGTGATGTGCTTCAAGAAGCTGCAATCAGCCTTATGTAATGCAGTAGCAGGAGAAACAAGCAAAACACCAGTGAAGTGTGCAGATGCACATAGAAGTCATTCTTAAGGAGGAAAAGAAGGCAAAAGCCAATGTAGCCATCTTTATATTCAGGAGTGTCTGCTTCCACATTAAAGTAACAGGAATATATCTAGAAATGCTGGTATATCTTAATTTGTGATTTGGGCTACTTTAGTATTGTCTTTGATTGGATATACCAAACAGGGAGTCTCTGTCACGGCTGATGATGGGTTGCCCTTTTAGTAATGAGTGCTCCATTTTTGGAAGCAAAGGCAGAGTAGTCCCTTCTGTATGACTAATAAAAAAAAATATTTTTTTTCATTCACTATAAAATTATGACTAGGTATGAACGTTCTCCAGGTTGATAACACATTTTTGCTGAGGAAAAAATATCCTTGAAACTTTATATGAGCCTCTGGAGCGAGTCCAAAGAAGAGCAACGAAGCTGGTGAAGGGGCTGGAGAGCAGGCCTTATGAGGAGCGGCTGAGAGAGCTGGGATTGTTTAGCCTGGAGAAGAAGAGGCTGAGGGGAGACCTTATCACTGTCTACAAGTACCTGAAAGGAGGTTGTGGAGAGGAGGATGCTGGCCTCTTCTCCCAAGTGACAGGGGACAGGACGAGAGGAAATGGCCTCAAGCTCCAACAGGGGAGGTTTAGGCTGGACATTAGGAAAAAAAAAATCACGGAAAGGGTCATTAGATACTGGAACAGGCTGCCCAGGGAGGTGGTTGAGTCACCTTCCCTGGAGGTGTTTAAGGCACGGGTGGACAAGGTGCTGAGGGGCATGGTTTAGTGTTTGATAGGAATGGTTGGACTCAATGATCTGATGGGTCTTTTCCAACCTGGTGATTCTATGATTCCATTTTATTCTTTCAAAGCTGTGTTTATCTTGTGGGTTTCAGGGGATGTGTGGGTTTTGGATATTTGGGGGTGTTTTTCCCTTTAATCTCAATTTTTAAAATTATACTGGTGATTACAAATCTCCATCAGATGTGAAGCTACCAAAAATAAATCATAAATACTACTATGCCAAAAATAAATCAGAAAGGTGCATAAATTATTAAGCTTACTGTAATAGGAAGTGGTTTGCTTCCACAGTGAATGAAACTGGTGTAATTAAACTGGATTTACAGTCTAATACTGGCTTCAGAAAAAAACCCCACTCAGACCACCAACCCGCTCCCCCAAAATGACCCCAAACCAAACTCGTTAGGAACAGGCAAATGTACATCTTCAAGAATAGAGCATTGAAGTTTACAGGAAGCTTTGCCTCCCCTTTACCCACTACCCACAAATTTTCTGTTATAAATCTAATCATAGGAGTTGATCAAACAGAAATAAATGTCAGTGAAGGGTATTCGTCGTCTTATGGCATCCACATTATCTCTTGTGGAGATGTTGCTTGTCCAGGCAAAAGAAGAACTTCTGGTTTCTGCATTGCCAGCCAAATGTATCTACCCAAGCCTTCTGTTATGTAAGGAAAGAAATATATTTGGTGTTTTCAAGCCAGCTCCTAGTGAGTACATTTTGATGTACTATAAAGGTTGTCTCAAATACTCATGGCAAAAAGAACAAATAAAGGGTTGTCTTGATCTGAGACTTTAAGGCAAAGGAGAATTTTGTATAATTTGGGGATTTCCAATACTGCCATTCAAATACCTTACTCTAAAAATCATAAACCAACATAAGTTTTACTGAATTTTTAAAAAGAGCTGAAGGAATTGTTTTATTAGAAACATCTCTGTGATTTAGGGGTGATGCTGCTGAACCCAGAACACCATGTGGGTATCTCTGTGTCACAGCATGAAAGTGCCCCCAAATTCTCTTACTGATGTGTCTCAGAGACCACCTTTGAAATCACAATATGTAAGGATCCGAGTGTGCTTTATTTCCCTTCCATCTTCTTGCCTGACTTCCATTTCTATTGTTGTAATCGAGGGGAACAAATACAATTTTAATTGTGGTGTCCAGCCTCTAAATCTCTATGCACACTGATCTAGAATATTTGCAGGTTTAACCTGCAACCTTCTTCATTCAGACCTCAGTAATTCTTGAAAACAACATTATCAAGTTGGATAGTGATTTTTAGGGTAAAATTCTCTGTTAGCAATGCCGACATTTCTGATTCATATTACACAGAATGGTGAGGTCAGAAGGTGTATGGACTACACTTGAACTGGGGATGGAGATTCAAAGTACTACATTCTCCCTCCCTGAGTGAAATCATGTTTATTTAGGGTCATGTGGAGTTTGGGAAGCCTTTATTTATTTCTTTGTTCAGCTGAAACTGTGGTCATGTTTACTAATTACTGACACTGCTCAATTGTGAACAGCTGCTTGGCACATCTGGCACATTTTCAATGCATGTGTCTAAATGTCGACAAGCACTAAGGAAATCTGGACAGCAAAAACCCTGTTAATTTCCTCACCCCTCTCACCAGTAGATGACCTTGTCACAGAGCCATTGTCCTGGCATTAATGAAAGTGTGAGGAGGGTAAAGAATAAAATGCTGGAGGCATTGATTCTCATTTAAGTGCTATTTAAATAATTTTAAAAGTCTTGATATTCTTACTGGCTTTCTTCGGGTTGATGACAGTGTCTTCTGTTCTCTCTGCAGCGCCTACCCATTTAGTGTCTGACAGTAGCAAAGCTTAGTTTTTATAATGTTGATTGTGATTCCTTTCCCTCCTGCCCCAGCACTGTCAGATTAATTTGAGGGTGGCATTCAACTTTCTCCAGTTTTTAAGGCATGTTCAAGTTTGACTTCACTTCAGGTTATATTTAGTTAATTATTTTAAGGTCTTATGGTTGGAAAGCTGTTTAGTAGTAAAAATCATATTGTTTGTCACAATACTAATCATACTCCTTCAAAACTTCTCAAATCCTGTGCTGCTCTCTTCAGCTGTGTGGTGCGGTTAAACTTGTTTTGCATCATTGGCTGCCGGTGGGGGGCTTTGAGATTGCTCACAGGCTGCTCTCACATGAGGGCTCCCAGCTTATATGAGATGGGATACAAGTGTGTTTCCAGCTTCATGCTTCCTTTGCACATGGACAGTAGTCTCTAAGCACTGGACCAGGAATACACAGAGGTATTTAGCTATTGCAAAAGCAAGGGTTGCCTATAAAGTTGTGCTGTCATTCTCCTAAGGGAAAGGCAGCTGGGCCAAATGGAGTTGCACAGTGAGGGCTAACCACAGTAAGCACTGGAGTTTTACCTTCTTTTACCTTTTGTCCATTGCTGATGTCCTACTCTTTGGGGGTTTTACAGTCCTGCAGATAAATATGGTGGTTGAGTAAGTCACTACATACATCTCACTTTGTTACACCTCTCTCTTAAGTATGTTTTGCCTGAATTCAGTGACAAATGCTTTTCCTGATATAACATTTTTTTATTGAAGCTAATGGGAAAGCTTTCGTGAATTTTGATGGGAGCCGACTGACTGCAACTCTTTTGCTGCCTTGCAGTTATTCTGTCAGAAATAGAGGTGAGCTAAAACTAGACATGATGTAGTTTCTGTTCTGTACCATTTCTTCCTTCCTATGCTGTCACGGAACATGATTCTTAATCGTGAGCTTGGTACCATAGTGCTCCAGGATCTACGAGGGAGAGGGCAAGACAAGCTAAGCAAAGTGCGTGTGCAAGCACGGTCACGTCACAGTGGTGTGAGGCTGTTAAGACAAGAGTGTTCACATGGACAAACTTGCCTTTTTGGCATTGAAAATTTTCTATCCCTGACTTCCTACTGTTGCTCCTGGCAGAGGAGATGGCATTTCATCAAAGATGTGCCCTTTATCTCAAGGACATGGGAGATTTGGCGTGTATAGGGAATCAAGTGGTGACTTGAACGGTCTTCTAAACTATACCTTGCAGTTGACAGTAAACTCTTAAATAACAAGCTCTACTTCATTTGTGTATAAGGGAAAGATTTGAATGTCCAAGATTAGAACTGAAGTCCAACCTTAAGCCTGCAGAGATTTCAGTCTGATTTGGGGGATGCATGGGAGCAGCTGCCCAGGTGAAGCTGTGGTAAATCAGAGCCAGCTACTAACTGTCTCTGCCTTATGCTAATCAGCAGCTAGCTCACCCCTGGAAATCAGGAATGAAAAAGGAGGGGAAGGGAGGGAGGAAAATGCCTTGATAATCCTTCTCTTCTGAACTTTCTGGAACCACTTGGCAAGCGCAGCATCTGTAACTTGAGTACCAGCTGCCACGTCTGGAGACTGGTGCTTCAGTGGTGCAGTTTGAGTATGTGGGTAGCCTTGTTAAAGGCCATGGATCTGTTTATGTGCTTGTTGGCAGTGTTACACTGCTTGAGGACCTTCATGCTTCTTATCTGCAGTACAGCCAGACAAGGTCATTACTTCTGATGTTATTTTTTTTGTAATATGCATATCACTTTTTAAGCAGAACTGATAAATATAAACAATGGTTGGGGGATTTTTATATATACTTTCAGAGGTAGCAAGGTTGAGAGAACGCAACATGAAGTGGAGAGCAAACTAATGAAAATGAATTTGTGGAGTGTTTAAGTTATGTCCTGCAGAGCATTGACCGTTAAACAGGTGAACATCTAATCACTGCTAGCTTGATTGGGGTGGAAATTAGGGCGTGAAGAAATCTACCTTGGATTGGCAGCTGCCTGAAATCTCGCATTTCTTGTATGTTCAAAGAATGTGCATAAGCTATAATCTGTAATGAGCTCAAGTGAGGCACTTTGTGCTTTTTAATTATCTGTGGGGTCCTTTAGGTCTATCTCAGGCTCAGCCTCCTATAACAGAACCTTCTGAGCTGTTAGCCTGTTCCCTAGGGTTTTGTCATTAAGTCACCATTTTTTTTCTCTGAGAAGTGTTTTTCATAGAGTAGAACAATTGAGAAATCACTGATCCTTTGGGTTCAGTGTGCATTTCTTGTGGGTGTAGGTTAGGATTTCCATTATTAACGAACTGAATTCTGTATGGACTTCTGCTGAGAAGTGCTTTTAAAAGGGCATCATTCCTGCTGTTGTAGTTCAGACTCTGCATATGAAAGCATCGTACAACCCACTGGTGAGAGAATTAAACCGTGTAATTTCACTCTTGCCATAAATTCCAGCCCTCTGTCTAAGAAGACAGTAAAATATTTGTACAAGTACTTGTGAAGATGGTAAACTCATCATGGCTTGGGTTATGAACTATTACAGTGTGTACCTACTTAAGTTGCAGAAGCAAATTAGGAGGTGATATTTTGAGTCTGGATTTATACTGGCCTTCAGCTACATTAAAATGATGATGATAAAATATTAAGTAATATGATTTCTCTCTTGAGTAAAGGAGAGTTTTTTATGTTGTCATTCATGTTATTCTGTGGTGGGGGTTGTTTGTATTTTGGTTTTTTATTCTTTCTTAAACACTAGGAGTTAATCAGGGCAGAAGAAAATGTTCCATTGCTGAGAGATGTTATAAATATTTAAGGCAAAGTGGATTCTTTATCTGGTCAGTCATTCTTACATGTTTCATATTCTACTTGCAGATTCTGGGTTGGAAAGAAGTAGGGGGATTGAATGCCAGATTGATAAGGTTCAACAACCTTCTCTGCAGTGGAGATTGTGTGTACTTTGCAGTTATCTGCCTGTACAGTGTCACTGGGTACAGCTCGTGCTGCAGGATCTCCTGCAGCATACAATTAAATGTCTTGCTTTCGTTTTACTGAAGTACGTAGGTTTTGTTAGGGTAACTGGGTGAAAGTGCCTGTGTTAGGCTGGAGATCTGCTTAAGTGTTCGCATGTCTCCTTCTGGCAAAATCTGTAAATCATAATAGCAGTAGAGAGAGGAAGGGGATCAAAGGTGGATGGTAACGCGAGATTCATATAAAGAGGAAGCTGCGTGTATTCTCACTCTGCAGAGCAGAAGCTGTAACAGCCCTGAAATGGAACCAAGTTCCAAAAAACTGAGAAAAATAAAAACATTGTGAGAGGCCAGTATTGTGATAGGATGTTGTTCTCTAGCTGCTAATCTCTGCTAAAAGGTAGGTGAGTATTTATCTCAGAAATGTCAGTGTTTTATTTCCTTTTGCCAGGACACCACCTAGGAATCCTACAAGAAATTTGCTTTTCCACTGGGATATTAGCAACATAAACAGGCAATAGATTTTTTTTCTTGATTGTGTGATAGAAGTAGAATATTCACTGTGTTATCAGGAAGATACTCCATCTAGAGGATTTACAGCGAGTTGCCTCAGTTGTGAGGGAAGTCTTCAGAAAACTTTGAAATGTGAAGGCACATCTGCTGAAGCCTTCGTTTGCAAGACTCCCTGTTCTCTTCAGCCACAGTCGGTGCCTGCTCGTGAGACTGTCTGATACATTCACTCAGCAGTCAGATGGCCGCCTTGCTTTCTGCTTACTTCTTTTCACACAATCCTCTTTTTCTCTAACCTTCTTGCACGTCTCGCATTTGAACAGTGCTAATTCAAATGCTTAGCTGGTGATCCTTGTTTGTAGATGCATTTATCTCATTGGCATCTCAGAATAATTTGGCTGTCTTTTTGAACATCTTGGTGTCTCTAATAGCCTAAGCAGAGTTGAGCGCCCTGCTGCAGAAGAGCATGCTTTTATCTGGAGTTGAAATAATTTCCTCTAATTTAATACTTCTATTTCCATATTCTTAAGCTTGATTTGCAGGATCTCATTTCTTCTGTTAAGGACGGTAGCAAAGAGTACTTGAGATTTCTCCCCAGCATTATTTCAGATGCTGTTGTGACCAGTAAGAATGACATGTTACTACTGTAATCTCTTTCCACTTTGTTTTTAACCCTGTGTGTTCTTAGTCTTCGTACAATAATCAGTATGTTCTTCCCTTCTCTCTTATTCCTTTTGCTTTCTCTGTGGTGCATTAATTAATGATTTCTTTTCATGTTATTCTCAGAAAAAAAAAATCTGTGTTTCTAGGATTATGCCCAAAGCTACTTAAAAAAATAAAAAATATGTTTTTCAAACAATGCCAGATGAAGGGCAGTACTGGTTTCCCGTTCTCAGCTTTCCATGAGCTCTTATCCTGCTGCTTGTCTGCCTGTCTCTGCTGGGACAGGCATAGCTGTGCTGCTTGAAGTCAAGGCCTGTCTGGATGCAAGTGACTGAAAACTGAGCAGAGTACTGTGTCACAGAACATGTCCTCTCTTGCAAAGGTCTCTAATCATATTATTATGTAAATTGATAATCCTAACAATACAGTCTGACATGTAAAATTTCTATGTCCATTCAAGAACCAATGCAGCCAATTGTTTGAGCACAAGAGACCTAATTGTTTGCTTCTGTGCTAATTTACTAAAACAATGATCCTTTGATCTTTCCTTATTGATAAAATCTTTCTTGAACTTTCACTAGACATCAGTTTAAAGAACTCTCCCTGTATTTAGGTGTAAAATGAGCCACAGAGCAAAGATTCAGTTAGGTGTATAGCATTGCTTGCTTGCTTCTTAGCTGCATTGCTGGACTTTGTGGTTTCTAAGAGCTGTTGTGGGGGAGTTCTGAACTGCTTTCTCATTTCTTAATTTCTTGTTTGCATTCACAACAGGCTGCCTGGTTTAGTAGTCTTCTATATTTCTCCCTAGTGGACTATATTTCCTGTTTTCTTGGTGAACGGCACCATATGTAATTGTTTTACCATTCTTGTCTTCTTCCTGAATGATTTAGGAACTATTTTGGAGCTTTAGGCCAGATATACATCCCTCTCCCACATGTGTCGGCTCTCTGTGTTCTGAAGTTAGTCCTGAACAAAAGTGGCTTGAAATCCACATATACATTTTCACATATTTCCCTTCTCTTTGCCTACATTTCCGCTGCAGTTCTTTGAAGTCTTGACAGCAGTTTTTTGCAGTCTGCCTTTACTGACTCCACAGCAATTTGGAACATACAGGTATCTGAGGGAAGTGAATTGATGTTGTACTTCAGGTGTTCTTACACTGGCAGTCCTGACTATTGATGAAGACCATGACTACATATATGTGGTCTTTGTGGGCATAGTTTGGATTATTATTTTGTTTTGTTTTGTAGTGGACTGTTTTTTTGGTTTTGTTTTGTTTGGTTTTTTGTTTTTTCTGGCCAAGTGCGGCATTCAACGTAATGTTTTATAAAGTAAATAGCTGAATAAATTTGTAATTTCTGTCATCAGAGCCATAAATGCCTGAGGTGTTTCCTGCTGCATATTCACAGGGCTGAAGTTGTACATAATAAAAATCCCATCATTTCAGCATCAATTATTTTACTGAGTCATTTTATTCAAAAGCTCTTTTTCATTCAATGGTCTTTGGTATGCATCAAACACTTGTGCTTTAGTCCTACAGTCTGCTGTAGCAGCTTAACTTAGATTAATTTCTTATGCTATTTAGTTTGTTAAACAGCCCTGGATTTGAGTTTAAGCTTCTGTTTCCCACACTTTCTCTTCATCTGTTTTTCCTTCCCCCAAGAGATTTTCCAGGAAGATTTTATTTCCAGTGGATGTTTGACTGTCTGGCCCTAAATACAGATCAAAGATCCCAAATAGGAAACATTGTATGTGTTCAGAGGTTTTAAATGTAGCATGGTTATTACCACTTGTTTAAATTGCTTTTTATAATTTCCATCCCCTGATTTCTGCCAATGCATATGAGCAACAACAAGTAAATGTGGAAAAGTCAAAATACAGGAATATCATACATGGGGAAAGAATACTGAGGATAGAGATGGATTTGTAGTTTTCACCTTTTGCTTTGTCTTCCCAGGTAAGATAGGACTGTGGTGCATGGAATTTCTTCAGACAGTGTGCAAGCTACTGCGTGATTAATGTTATATTGGGGTGGGTCTGCCAGAGTTCTTAAACCACACACAGAGAGTGGTGTGATGGCATCCTTAGGCAGCCCTTTAAATAAAAGGCACCAAAGGAACCCCCTGTGTGACAAAAGGAAGCCCCTGTGTGACATAAGGCATAAACAGTTCTGAGGGGTCAGAAGGCATGTGTGAATGTATGACACGCTGGCAAAATAATCCTGGTAGTTGAAGTATTGTTTCAGTCTTGCTCACCTTCCTCACGCTTAGTTCTCAAATGTAATGAAATTCCTGAACAACTGAGTGCCTAGGGATTTTCAGTAACTTAGTGAATGGCAGTAGGCAGTCGCACTGCTGAAGTCGTGTGGCGAGGCAGCAGAGGCAAGGAATGGAACAGCAATGTTTCAGGCAAACTGGCTTGGGTTAGCAGATCTTTCCTGGAAAAATAAATGAAGCGCTGCAGGTAATGAGCGTAGCTCTCTGTAAAGGAAACTTCAAAATGCCACAAGGAACAGTGCAGCACCAGTTGAGGCAGACACTTTTGCATGACTCTCCCAAACGATTCCTTGTAATTAGACTGCATTGGCTCAGGCTGAAGAAGAAAGAGAATCTTGAAAGACAGTTTTGGAATGTTTTATTGTTTATATATGGAAAGCATGTGTTTTGCCTTAGCATAGTATTTACGCTCTGTGAGTCTGCATGCACTAGCTTGAATCGACTTTATAAAAAGTGTATGAAATTCTCCCTGGTGGTAGCATTTATCCACTCCCTGCTTTCCTACAGGGAAATTAATTGCCTTTCTAGTAAACATTGTTCCTGGAGCTGGAAGTATCAGGGAAAAGGAGTTTGTGGATGGGCTCTTTGATATTCCCTGAATCTGCAAAATACCTTCGTGCCACGCGCCTGAAAAATTCTCTTTGTATTCTTGCTCAGAAGGAAAATGAAAGTTTTACTGACTCACAAGGAAAGCTCTCACAAGGATGAGGAAAACATCACAATGTAAAATGCCTCTGAAAAACAAGACCTGGCAGTGAGACACTGAGATATTTCATAATATCATGATTAATTGCACAGGATTATGATGTAAAGCTGAAGTCTAGCCTTAGGCCAAGGATTTTGCCTAAACTAATACTTTTAATGTTCCCAGAACAAGCTATTGCTATGGATGCTGTACAGTCACCCATCACTTCAAAGACTGTGGAGCCAATTGTTTCTAGTTATAGATATGAACAATGACGCTAATGTTATGAAATGGCCAGTTGCTAAGTTGTTTTGTTCATTTTTGCTTACTTTGCATTCCAAGCTCTGTGAAGTTAGCTTCCTTAATGAAACATTTATTTGAATAATGTATATGACTTGAAATGTCAAAAATATTGAACTCTGGATGAATGGATATGCACAAGACTCTTTCATTATTTTGCATTAAAATTCAGGTGGTTTTAATTTAGACCAAAATAATCCTTGCTGTACCTTAGAGATAACTTTGGCCCTGTGTATTTATGCAATTAGTTTGTAGTTAATTCATGCTGATGTGAAGAAAAGGTATGCAAGCACTAAAGTAGTTTGACCAAAAATAGGTAACGTAATTTGTGAGTTTGATAACCGCCATTCTTTTCTGTCACAGTAAAGAATTGTTTTTTGAACTTCTTGATGATTGATCACAATGTCAAAAGCCTTGTGGAGTACATAAAGCAGATTACTTAAATTTTTGTAGCATTTTATCACTTATCAGCATACACTTATATAGAGGAAAAATGTAACTTGGATAATATTTTGACGTTTAACTCTTTGTATGCATCATCTCTGATGATAAGTATGTGAAAATTAAGAACCTGGTTTATGGTTGAAAGAAGGCAAGTTTTTCCATTGTTCCTTTCCCACATAAGCTACTTTGAAGTCCTTAATGTTGCTTCCATTATGCGAAGCTGTAGATACTCAGAAAACAGAAACGCTATCTGCTTTAAGTGACCTGTCACAGATGACAGATAATTGTTAGCAATCTTGTTACCATTAACAAAAGGTTTGGTACATGAACAGAGTTGATAACGTATTTATAGAAAACATATTTAATTTGGAGAGAATTCATAAGCAATTCCCCTTTTCATCTTTTTTTTTTCTTTTGTGTTGTTGTGACTTGTCATAGCTGTAGATGTTGGCAAAAGTCTTTATAATGGCTACAAACTAATACTTCTTTTCTTATAGAATTTTATAAGGCTAATCTTGTTTTGATCTTGGAAATTTTTGTAATCACTGAAGTTGATAGGCATTATTTCACCCTCCTGTGTGAGTAATATTAGAAACGTTTCATGAAGCAATGCAATTGTTTAGAAAAGGAAAAGCTATGTAATTGTAGAAATTATAGGCAAAATTTAAGTTGACAGGCTGCTCTCAGTGCAGGTTGAAATGTGACAAGGTCACTATGTCCTTCCTGCCTATACTTTGCTGAAAGAATAATTCCTGGAATCCTTGATTATGGTCAGAAACATGAATTTCTTATCTGAAAGCCAGCACGTGTCAGTGTGATGCCTTTGACATTATGTTTTTGATGAAAAATGAGAAAGACCTGAAAGCTCATCTTAATAAAAAGGTTTCAAGCACTTTCTTTTCCCTTGGTATCTGGTAAAATGTATTTCAAAGTGTCTCTAACTAATACTTGTATTGCCTTGTAATGATGTATTATGAAGAAATTTTAAAACATTAAACACTAGGCTTGAATGATGACTGTTTTTCCCTTTCTTTGGGTTTAGGTAGAAGAAATGTATGTATTGCCCTGGATCGATATACCTGACAATGGTGAATACATGTTTTCCAGGAATCCTCTTCAGAATTGCACGTTACACACTAGTCCTGCCATATTCTCAAAACATCCCAAGCATAGGAAATAAAATGTAGTTCCATCACTTCTGAATGTTGGCAAGGATTATGGTGGGCTAGCACATTTCCATCACAAGCCGGGGAGCAATTCTACAGGACATTCAGCATGTTGCCAGCAAGAGCACTTGGAGCCTTATTAAAATCCCTTCTCAGGGAAGAACAACACTTAAAATAGACTTGTTTTCTGTTATGCCAAATGTAAGCCATTATCAGTCAAAACTTTTCCAAACTCAGTGTTCAGCATTCTATAAATTCTATAAAACCCTCCTAAGCATGAGGGAGACCCCACCTCATGAAATGCAGAGGAAACTCCCTCAAAACAAGGAAGGATTCCTCAATTTTAAAACCCAGAGAAGGGCTTAGAAGTACAAGCAAACAAGCTTAGCATACTATTATGTTTATGTATTTACTATCTCTCTCAATGTGCCTCCTTAATCCAAAAATATAAAATCGTGTGATGTTATTGTGAAGAGGAGGTATGTCTTTCTGGGTTGTTTTTTTTGGGGGGGTGAGGGAAGGGTCTTGAAAGATGTTAGACAGTGGTTTATTATTGAGGGCACAGCTAACCCTAGGAACTTAACATCAAAACTTCTTTGTTATTTTAAGCACAAAGCAAGTTCTTCCTTTGCCTGTTCAATATGAAAGCATATGGTTTATTAAGCTTTGATTCTCTTGCCTTGCACCACTTGTCTACGTAGTGCAAGAAGCAAAGAGAAGCTAGGCTGTTTGTGGGCAGGACCTCATGGCCATCACCGTTCAGAGTATGAAGAGCGGCTCTTGCTTAGCAAGCAGTTCTGGGTGTGGGGCAGAGCTGGTAATGGCAGCTGTGCTGCCAGCTGCTTCATTAAGAGTTTGGGACTTTCAGAGGGATCTTCAAGGGTCTATAACTTGCTGCTGTATTTTCTCTTGGTGTTTGTGGTAAGTGTGTTTATTTTTATCTCTAAGATCGGCTGCGAAGGAAGCAATTTTAAAGGCATCAGGCAGATCAGGACAGTCTATTGCAGTGTCTTGCATAACCATCACTTATCTCTTACTGATAAAACTTGCAGTGCAAACATAATATTACCCTCCTTGGTGAAATGGTAGCTGAGTTGCAGGTTTAGACTTTGGGGAAAAAAAACAAGTACTTCGGACTAGCATTTCTTCATTCTACTTTCAATCCTATTTTTTTGTTTTGGAAGTACATAAATCCCCAGTATATTAAATTATTGCCTGCTAAAGCTGTGTTGCTACAAACATGTGGCACATCTTTGTGATCTGCTGTCCCAGAACTGGGCAGAGCTTGCACAAAGTAAGCCTTTTGAATTTACCAAGAGCAATCCACTTGGCAAGACCATTTTCTGAAAGGGTGCTCTGATCACATCTTTGAGATTTGTAGGACTCTGGGTAAATACAAGGATTTGAATGTATATTGCATTTAATTTCATGGATGAATGCCATTTTTTTGCTAGGTACACTGAAGCTTTCAGGAACCTTCTTTCAAGGATTGGCATATGGGTTGCCTGGCATGTGTTTATTTGATACAATCTCTGTGTTGCATACTGTAAATATCAAAGTGCAACAGACAGGGTTTGTCTGCACCAAATAATGTGTGCTCAGACCCTGGGAGTCCGCAGGGCAGGATGACACTGGAAAATAGCGCTGCTGTCTTTCCTTCTTAGGTGAAGCATGTGTATAATAGTTCAGCTTCTAGCTTTGACACCAGAAATTGGACCCTACCATGGTACTTGGTCACCGAATGAAGTTGACATTTGCTAGCAAATTTTGCAGATGTGCTCAAACAGGGTAGGTACCTAAAATACTCTTTTTTATCTTCTAACTTTAACTACCAAAACTGGCTAGGTGCTCTTTTAAACCTCAGCAGCTATCTAAACAGCTTTTTTTGTCCAAACCCCTCATCTTTGGATGGAGGCAGCCGGGACTCAATGATCTGGTGGGTCTCTTCCAACCTGGTGATTCTGTGATTCTGTGACTCGTGCTGTTCTGTTCCTGGGCTTGGTCTTGAAATTATGTCATCTGGGTGGGACTCCATTGCATACCTCCTGTGAAGTGGCTAATGGCTTGAGACTAATTTTTTTTCTTTTTCTGTAAAAAATTGATATATTGAGAATTGATATGCCAGTTTTTGGCACTTTGACTTTGGTTGATTTCCTGAGTGAAGGTGATATTTTCATTAGTTCCATTTTGCAAATACTGCATTAGCTCTAAAATGCCACAGGTAACTCTTCAGGATATATTTTCTGTAACTGCTCAGCAGGCAATTCCTTTGAGACTGGACTGATTTATGAAGTAATCTATACATATCAACTAGCTTAATTCTTTCAGTTCTTGAGAAGTGGTGACTGAGATTAGTTATATGTGGGTAATGATCATCCAGGAAATATGCCTGATCCAAGAAGAGGTGGAAAGAGGCAAGAGAGACTCTGAGCATACTGAAAGGCTTCTGTCTGAATTCTACCATACTTCCAACACACTGTTCTGTAGAGCAGTAAAGCTGAATCCGCTCCATTTGGGAACAGCATTTTAAAAATCACATTCTGAGGTTTTCAGGTTCACATCAATGATTGATCAATTTAATCATGACTATATAACACCGAGATGAGAACTGAGCAAAATTCCATATTCTGCTCAGAATTTGATCAGTTACAAATGAGAAAGTCAATTCACTGTTGTGGTGAATCATGCTTAAACCTGCCACTCCCCCTCTTCAATGAACTTACATCACTTTTGGAAATGGTTCATAACCAAAATAACAAATTTGGTTAGTGGAGAGAGTCCCCTTCCAGAAAGCTAGGATGGGAAAATAATTTGAATCAAGGAAGTTCCTAAATTTGTTACTTTGGACAGCATCCAAGTTAAAAAAATTAATCAGATCCGTAAGTTGAAATGTTGCATTTTTCCGAAGAGCTGAATCCCTGCAAAGAGGAACAGTGACAGCTAAAGAGTACCTGTTTTCTCTCAAACCTTGCTAGTCTTTTGAAAATTCCAGGGCATGCTTTATTTTACTGTAGATTTTATTGAGTCTCTGCAGGATTTCACTAATGTAGTAATCCTCCCTGTGGGGAATTTTTCCTCTCTGATCTCTGTTGTAAGCATTTAAACAAAACAGGGGTAGTAATGGGAGCTCAAAACTGATGGTGGAACATATTATGGAGGTGTTCTAGAAAGTGGAAAGCACAATATGGTTCCGAGTGCCCTGTTTGTAGTGCCTGCATTCTAAACATCAGTGCAAGTTAGCCAGGCTGGCTGGCATGGTTGTGGCAGCTGTAGGAAGCCTAGCGGGCTTCAGGCATGTTGTAGAGCACTGGGCAGAGCTGTGTGGGCATATCCCAGTGTCAGCACTGAAACTGTGTGCAAACAGCAGCTATGGCACAACCTATGTTAAGTGATTTAGCGAAGGTGCTCTCAGAACTAAACATCTTGATCCCAGGCACGTTCAGGAAACCAAGTGGGTGGCTTAAAATATTGAGCTGGAACTGGAAGTTGTCATCAGAGTACTCACATATAGTCCTTGGCACTGCCGAAGGCTCCATCTCCTAACCTTATAGGACATCCTTGTTACACTAGCATTTTTGTCAATAATGCTAACAGGGGATTGTTCTGTGTCTTTAGCAGGTGCCTAACTTGAGCATAAACATTGCTTGCTTGATACTTCCCTGATGTAACCTTCTCTTCACTTGTTATTGCATCTTGACAGTAGTACAAGGGTGAATCTGTTGTCTTTAGATTCTTGAGATGTATTTGTGCACCTTCATGGAAACATAGATGTTTGTGGGTCATGGTGAGAATAGGCTGGGTAGAATTGGGACACTTGTCTGATATGCACCAATAAAGCTCCTTAAACTACACAAATATGGGTAGCTGTAGTAGCGGAAGTCATAAATTCAGATTAACTAGCTGGGTTTGGACAAAACCAATAACCTGACGTTTGAATTTCAACATGGGTGATCTTATGCCCCTCCACCCTCCCGATTCCCCAAGGCATATTTTTCTATACTGGACAAAATGATAATTTTGTCTATGGATTGTATATGTTCCTGGAAACTTTTTGAATACTTGTCATTATTTTGTATGTTTTGTAGCTATAAATACACTTTTAAAAGCAGGAAATAACTTCCTGGAAGAGCTTTTTTCAACTGAAGCCTGTAATTTGCTGCAATACTCAATATAGCAGGCACAGCTGATAGTGGTGATCAGGTTTTGCCATTTCAGTCTCCACCTTTTTCTCAGACAAGACGTTTAGGATTCCTACTAAATCTGCAATTACAGGGAATAGGAATGAACAGAATAAGAAATATTTCTATAGAGGTTCTGGATTTTATCAGAAATCTTATGAAGATAAAGCAGTTATAGATGGCTTTTGAATGTATTTACCAGTGTACGCTAATGTGTAAGCCCTTTGATATTTTAGCTCATTGAGCATCTCCAGGTTTGATTGACTCATCCCTGTATTCAGTCCCACTGCCACATGCCCAAAATTTTGTTGTTTGGCAGAGAGAGCAGTTTGACAGTATTGCTCCTACAATGTTTGGCCTTATCTGCCACACGTGCTGACAAAACCAGCTCTGTGCAACCTTCTTTGTGTCATAAGTCATGTTTTAAGGACAGTGTCCAATTGACATGCCACTTCCACTCCTGACCACCTCTCTCTCCAGATGGATTGCAGCTCCTCCCAGCAGTGATCTCGACTGGTATTCATGCAGAAGAATAATTAAAAATATTTGATGTTGTTTTGGCTGACTTTAATGCTGCAAGTAATCTCCCCTACGTGAAAAAATTCTACATATCGCATTTTTTCCTACTCCTCTCAGGACTGTTTTCCAGGCAACTTGCACTTTTTTATACTCCTGCTTATACTTAAAAAATCACAAGTAGAGCCATGGGAAGCAATAATGTTGTACAAGAATAATCTAGGAAGAATGAGAGTAAGTTCTGTGCTGTGATGTCCTCTTCTTGACAAAGCAACCTGATTTCTCCCTGAACCTTTCAGTCTGACCCTATGAAATGCTTTTGCTGCTCTGGTAGTAAGTAAATTTATTTGAATGTGAATTTAGGTTGTAAAAGGCTCTTGCATATCAGAAATATAAACTAAACCAGTGTCTGCCTAGTCTGTCACATGCACAAAATAAAACAGCTTAGATTAATCCACTGTGAAGGCACTTGAGCAGAAGGTGATAGTACTCAATTTATGGGCTCCAATTCTTTTACCATCAGGGAAGCACACCTTTATTTTGCACAGAAACAGTAAATACTTCAGTCTTCAAAATATAAACCATGGAATTATCATTGTAGTTGATATTTACTGTTAGTTATTGATCAGTGTTTTAACAGGCAAAACAATGAGGAAGACATTCACTCAGATCACATATCCCTGCTTATCTGTGCAGGTTCAACTTTCTTTATTACTGTTGATTTTGCTCTGTTTTTCTTTCAGGCATTCTTTTCCAGCAGCATTCCAGCAAATTGTGCTCAGATAGATTTAATCTCCTAATCCTAATTAGAATCCTAATGATTTAGGATAAGGAGGGCAAAAAATATATTCCACTCAAGTCCAAGAAGTGTGTTTTAGACTTCTTTCTGTTCTCTTCATTTCCACTCTTACCCCAGAAAAGCAATTTCTAGGCAATTCCATGATAGTTTCCTTCATAAATAGTCTTATTCCTTAATCTTATTCTTTTTTGAATGCTTTCTTTTCATTCACTTAGAGACATAACCCTTGGATTGTCACAGAGCTATACGTATTTATCACTGTGGCAGCTGAAAGTATGTAAATGACTTGCACATGCTCTGCTGGACTGTAACCTAACTTGGCTGTGTCAGTTTTAACGTACGCGTGACAAAGCCACATTGGCTTCGAACAGGACTCGGCATAATAAGCTCTCTAGGTTCTCCTTCAACATAAACACTTTTATGTCCTTACTAATAGGAAACAGGAGCCTGTTTCTTGCTAAGTTCGTGTGATAACAATCAGGCCAAAGAACCAGATGCGTGCAGTATCTGAGTGGTTTTATGATAGTATCACCAGGGATCTGAAGTTTATTTTTTGGGAAGTGTGTGTGTATGCGTATATGTGTACGTATATAAACATACATGTATATAAAAGTTAAACAAGTATAACCAGAAAAGATTCCTGGAATATTTTATGTGGTACATATACAGTTCATGCATTTCAGTATGTATTCACGTGGTGTATTGTTGACCTTAAACATAAGTTAATCTTTTCTTCCAATATATCTTAAACGTCTTTCAGCATGAGCAGATCTTGAAGCTGCTTTATGAATTGGCAAGGGCACTGTGGTTTCTCGATATAAAAGTACAAGAACAATCTGTTATTAATTATATAAATCTCCACCAAAAAGTCCTCCAGGTTGGCCGTATGTTTGGAGTGTTTATCAGTAACTTTTATCTTATAGCAGTACTTCATAATATGGCAATATTTGAACATGAAATACTTCAAAGAGCTGTGGCAAATTTAACTTTGGACAAATGGAGAATTACTTCATTATTGTTCATTTATTGACAGATAACTGGCACAAGGAAGTGAGGATATGGTTTGACTACAGCAGTCCATTTACTTAAGAATTTATTGACAAAAATTACTCATCTGCTGTGTCAATCAACAAACAGCATACAAAATTTTCTTTGATCATAAATCTCCCTAAACCATAATTTTCTGTACACTGAATATCACGTGAGTTGCAGACTGGTGGTTAGTACAGAAGGCAGGAAAGAGAGAAGGTAGGTGGTAAAGAAAAAAGCTCTCTTATATCAAAGGGTGTGTTTATGAGTTGCAGAGATGCTGGGGGTGATAAACAAGCAGAGATTTCCTCTCCTTAAAAGACTCTTCACTTGGGGCTGTACTGTTGTGGGAGAAAGGTGGGAAATTTAGAGAAATGTTGGCAAAAAATCTCTAAGCTGGTTGAAGCAGCCAGAAATGCTGATGAACTGCGCACTTGTTGATGTGGACTGCTTCATGAGGATAAATGTGTGGCCTGGCTTAGTACATGTAATCTATTTCCCTTCAGTAACTCATCATCATCCATTTCAGTCCTGATTGCTTTCCATCTCCAATGTATACCACATATATAACCACAACTCCTCTAAAAAGCAAGCTTAATATTTTCTTGTTTAAATTTCCCTTCCCACCAGAAGCTCACTCCAGTAGAAACAAATGCCGCTGCTTTTGTCCTGCTTGGTGTGAATGGGACAGTATCATTTATCCCAGCTGTACTTATCCATTTAATTTTTTTTAATTACTTTGTACCTGAAAGTATTGTGTAATTTTTCTCAGTCCTTAAAATTCAAGCTCTCTTGTTTTTCAGGAATATTTTTCCTTGTACTTTGTAATTCACCTCTGTGCTTCTTCAGAAAGATGTAAAAATAGCTGTTTCAAGTAGTTGCTTCAGTGCACCCAGGGGAGCTTCTTTTGGAATCTTGGTTTATTGCATTGTGCCTGCTACTGATGTAAAAGGGATGGTTCTGTTGTTACCTCCCTTTCTCTTGACTATAACCACATATATGAAAAAGCTATGCATAAAGACAGCAGGTTCTTACCATGGTGGTGTTATTTGCAGGTTGTCTGTCTTCCCTGTCTTTTCATCTCTTTTTAGGGAGAAAGTATTTCCAGTATATTATGGAATCTAGCAGTATAATTGTCTCTCTCTTTTTTGACTATGTATTTAAATGCTTGCTGTGTTACCACAACTCAGTTTAAGGTTTTCTTAGGTTGGATTGTGACAAGTGTTTAGTATAAAGGCTTGAAAGTGAGCTACTTGTGAGGTTGCAGCCCTGGATCAAGATTTGGGGTTCAGTTTCTGCTCCTTCTCTTGAAATCTGGTGTGATCCTGGGTAATATGCTTTCATTTTTATGCTCCTCTACCCTCCAGACAATAAAGACTGACTGTTCAGCTTTTCATCCAGTATTTTGTGTGTGTGTGTGTGCACATGGGTGATTAGTTTGAAACAACAGAGGACTTAAGCATGAACATGTGCTAAGATAACTATGTGTTTGTGTGGCACCTGGCAGGGGAAAAGCAGAGCATCATTTGGGACATCTAAACACTGTGATGATACAAATAATGATGGTACCGATTACCATACAACAGAGGGAGCATGTGTACTCCAGTGGTGAAGTCTGTTTTAGATAATTATCTACATAGCAAATTGGGAAGAATTTAAATTAGCAACAAGACACAAATGAAAAAGCATGACACTTTGACAAGGAAATATTAATTTAGGAGATTAATCTGCAGGGTGGATGTTGATTATCATTTCTGAAGGAGGCAAAAAGTCAATACTTACACTGGAGTTTATACAGCATTAAAATAATTAAGTTGAGGTATCTTTTTATTTAAAAATGTAAGTCTTTTAAGAGCAAGACAAGGTTAGTTCTACTACACTGTTTTACATATTAGCAATATCAGTTTAAAAACTCGTGCTGAACAGAAATAATTTGACAGGAAGCTTTATGTATTGTATTGGTATTGAGACATTGAACTCTAATTGCTGTAGAATTTGTTATTTTTTTATCTTTAAAAATATCAGGCTTTCTCTCCCAATAAGCTTCTGCCACACTACTGTTAGTTAAATAAACATCCATTCTGTGCAAAGTACAAGAAGCTTAAGCATTTCTTGGAAGTCTGTGGTTAAAGCAGAATAATGGCTACATTTTTATTTCTTGGATTGTTTTTGTTTTGCCAGTTGTCCCTGGCTCTAATGGAGAACTGGAAAGAGAAAGAAACTCATGTGTCTAATGCTCATCAGCAAAGTAAAGCCTGTGTCATGAGGGATTTTTTTTTTATTCTACCTTAATAGATGGAGCTAAAGAAATTATATTGTGTAAACAGAACCTAGAACAGCATGTGTCCTTTTCAGTCCGTACTGTTTTTTCTAAATCAAAATATTCCTTTTATTTTTTTTTGTTAGTGTCTGCAACTTGGGCAGTGGAAAATGAACCTAGATCTTCTGATATTAAATAATGTGTTGTTTACCACTTCCTTGGCATTTACAGTGGAAGTAGTATCATCATCGCCTCAGGGTTGAGACTGGAATACAGTCAAGGCTCAGACACACAACTCCATACCAGCTCTGCCACAGCAAATGAAACTGAGTGCAGACACCAGGTAAAAAACCACAGGCATAAAAAAATCAGTAAAACCAGTTTCAAATGTTGTTTTTCTTTGTGATTGTTGACCTGCTCAGGACTCCTGCTGCCCTTCAGCATGTGCCTGGTGGTATCAGCTGCGGCAGTAACAGAAATGCACTTAGCTACTTTCTCGGCTTGGCTCTTTCCTGTGCTGGACCTTTGTTATTGGACCATGTTGTCCAGGACGTTGCTGATGCAATGCTAGAATAAAAGTTCTAATACAGAGTGCCCAATGCAGCATTGATGGGTTGCTAGCTCTTGATCTAGTGGTGTGCTTTGCTGGTGTTTGATGCTAATTGTCTGTTGTTCTGCTTTTGAACTGTCTCTCACTGAAGAGAGAGCTCCTGTATGGACTTCAATCATTGAATTGATTGATGACACTGTGATTTCAGGTCTGATGGTGAATTCAGAAGCATGACCATCTTTGGGCAGACTCACTGAGTGGTACTTGTGGACATTCACCTAACCTTGTGAACTCTTCTTCCTTGGTGACTATAGTTTAGTTTCCACAAAGGAGATTTCTGCTCTGACTTGGCTGTCAAATACGTTTCTTTTCCTTGGTGCTAGACGCTAGCTGAGTGAGGTGATATGAATGCCTTTCAGTGCAGCAAAACTCCCTGTAGTCTGATTAAATTTCTGATTCTGTACCCTTTTCATTCCATAATCAAATTTGAGTACATTTGTGTTACTGAAAACCACAGTATTTTACCTGAAAGCCAGTCCTGTGCTACAGTGCTGGTAACTGAAAGAGTTCCCAGAGCCATGGATCTCCAGATTTACAGGTGGGGTCTTCCATTCCCATTTGATCAGACCAATTTTGCTTATGTGGCTGCATTTGTAACTTAGCATGTTTAGCTGTTGGTCAGGTAGCAGAGAAAGTTACCATATTGTTATTTATTTTAATAGGGAGGATAATTGCAAAGGAGAACAGAGCCGATTCTCTAGGCTTCCTCCTACAAACAATAAAAACACTCTTAGATAGTAATTAAATACCTCAGCTCAGTTTTAAGATAAGCAATAATGATGAAAGACCCTACTGTTTTGGGAATTTTACTTACTGCATTAGCAGTGCAGAGAGGCAAAAGGAAAGCAACATTTTGGTCAACAACAAAAGACACTGAGTATTTTTAGAGTCACAGCTGAACCAGTGTGTGAACAGCTGCCTCTCTGTGCCCAGTCCTCCCTCCAGCTGCATCAAAGCACAGTTTTTTCCCCAAAGCATTTGATTCATGAGACAACCTTGCAGGAGTTTAATTAGCTAAGGAGTGTGCAATATGTGGTGGCACTGGATTCATCAGGTGTTTGCAAGAGGAAGCTAACAGATGTTTGATTCAAATGCATCCAGTGGGAGCACATCACAGCTCACATCCTTTCTCAGGCCAGGATAAACCTGGGTGGAAAAAGCTGTTTTGTTTTCTTTAGTGACCTGCATTACTGTGTGTCCAGTTTCACATCATTAACTATAGAACACAGATTCTGCAAAGGCAATGGCTTTGCACTCGGTCAGGACTAACCAAGGCAGGCAACCTTTCCTCACAGGATGTTCTCCAGGGTGACTGGCACCTTCTGACTGGAGATGTATTGATACCAGGAGAAAGCATGCTATTTTTGCTTTTCAGCATAACCTTTAAGCTTTACTGACACTAGAAGAATGACAGTGAAGTGTGCATCAGATCCATAAGCTCTAGTTTGAGACCTGAAAGGCTTTCCCAACATCTTTTTGTTACATTGAAATTAAATGAAAAATAGTTTATAAATAAGACTGTAGGATGATCATTTCCCTCTTGTGCTTCAAAGGTCAGATTGCTTATTCCACCACAAAACCCTGAGCACAGAAGGCCAGTGACACACTGACATGTTTCTAGCTAAGTCTGAGGTGTATAATTGCACTCTGAATGGTGCATGGCACTTTCAGCACTGAAATTGCACAGTACCAAGTAAAATTCAGCAAAATAACCATTACCCAGCCCTTCATTAAATGCTCATGTTTTCCTCTTGCTTACAGAACTTTATTATTTCTATAAAACACGCAGCCTCTGTTGTAATTAGAAGCTGTTACATGACACCAGGGTCATATGTTCATGGAACATGATTCTAGCTATAACAACAGTGATATTCACTGTCAAGCTGGCAGCGAGTTCTACAGTTAGTGACACACCAACATCGCAGAGCAGGGAAAGCCAACATGCTTAATTGCCCCAGAGAGCAGAGAAAACACTTTCTCCTTTAGTAATGCAATGAAATTCCACAAAGGTGAAGGGCAAGGTTAATGTGAAAATTGAGTTAAAACAGGAATTCAAGGGAGAAAAGGAAACTGGTGCCAAGAATGCTTAAATAACCTTCGTCTGCCTCAGTGTTTGTACCAAAATAACCTCTTAGTTTCTTAAGAAAAAGCCTGTGTTTGTTGCTTACTCTTCAGTCACTTAGTCAGGGAAGCATGTAGTCCCACATTTGACACGTGCTGTTGTACACTAATAGGATTTGTGGACCGCTGATAAATGACGATGGGACTTGCCCATCAAGAAAAGCTTGGAACTTCTGTCTTTGTTCAGGACAAAACAAGCAACTGAAGTAACATATCTGGTTTCTATAGATTTCTACTTCATGATTTATGCAAATTTTGTCTTTTTTACAGTTGCAAAATCAATAAGAGTCATCTCCTAACTATGCTCTCTGATGTCTAACAGAAGCCAGAAGCCATTCCCTCAGCCAGATGTGAAGACAGTGTCCTCTGTCTAGCTGCATGTTTTTTCTTAATTATTTCTGAATTACCAATTCCTCTGTCAACTTTGAAACCTGCTAATAACCTTAAATTACACAGGATGTGAGCCTACACAAACAAAAAATTACTCTTACATTATGACTTTTACAGTCCCATTTCTTTGGAAACAAGCTGATTAGCTCAAAGAGAAGAGAACTTGAAGTGTCAGGAGATGCTTGGTAGCTGAGGGCTGAACTTTGTTACAGGGCTTGGCAAATTAGTGTGCTCTGATACCACTTCAGTGTCCGAGTCTGACAATCTTTTTTCGTTTGCCTCAAGGCTGAGTTGAGATGTGGGTGGTGGTGTATAGAAAGGAAGACCTGTGTGTTCATTTTGGAAATAAGTCCATGTCCTGTAACACAGACTCCTTGGAAAACAGGGCTCCAAGAGAGCTTTGGAGTCTGACAGGCCACCCCTTCCATCTTATGACAGGTGGATTCATGCTTATATTGTGGGTTTCTGTAGGTTTCCTGCATTATTCTCAAATCTTCTCAGGGAAGATATTTTCAGAACCTCCCTGCTGTTACCAGGAGTTACTAATAATTAACAGACTTTTTAAAATTGTAAGCTTTACTAGCAGTTATATCCAAGTTGCCTTAGTGTCATAGGGAGGGTATACAGAGTTTGTTGCCTTAGTGTCATAGAGAAGGTATAAAGAATTAAGTTATCATCTATGTTTAATCCACTAACATAAACCAACCTAGCAGGGCACATAGAGATTTCTTCCCTATAGTGAGGCCTGTAAACTATTTCTGTTCTGCCCACCAGGCTCTGTGCCTCTGGAGGGGAGCAGACTCTGATGGACCCAGGCTTTTCAGCCCACTCCTCCAGTGAGGTGAATCCTCTTTTCCCTCTTGTATATCTTGCTGTGTTCTCATCCCTTTCTCTTCCTCTTGGCCATATCAATGCTTTCATTTAAAGATACCTGCAGGTAAGCACAGACAATCACTTGTGAAAATGGCACAATAAAGGTGTCTCTGGTTTTGTAAGTGAGGTAATTCTGCTTGCTCTACAAAACCACCTCAGCTATGACCTTGGATAGGAAAGCTGAAAGAGTAACAAAATCTGTTACAGACATTTGCTGTGAACTCCACACAAATCTCTAAACCTTCTGGGCTGCTCCCCATGCTAGAGGTATGTGTCCATAGGGGTGCCAGCTCGCTGCATATCCAGACCTGTTTCATATAAGAGTAACCTGATTTACAAGGGCAGGAAAGCATAAGGACAATTTCCCTGACAACCCTGACAAAAATGTCCATCCTGCTGATGGATGGGCATTGTTTTCAGTGGTCAGTTATAATCTCTCCTGAGAGCTGGTGGCTTGTAATCTTCCCTCAAGCTCAGATCAGGCTAAAGTGTGTGGCCAAGGAGTCGAGTTGTTTGCTGCCTGCTGATGCATCAGTGAGTGCCCAGTAACAGGCTGATCTGCAAAAACTTGTACAATTGAAGACCTTCCCAAGTTGCCTGCCTACATAAATTTCTGGGAGTTCACCTCTGTTATTTCATAGTCTTTTCCACATCTCTCTATGAATGGGGCTGTCGCGGTTCTTACGCTCAAGATACATAGCTGCTGCTCTTGATTTGCTGTATCTGCACTGCTCCACTGATGACCCCATATGCAGATATGGAGCCTCCTTTCTTAAGAGCTACTTCTTAAGAAAGGGACTGTTGCATTACAAACAGTTGCTAATATTTCCTATCTTGCATTATCAATTATAGTAACTTAGTTATTGCTATCTCATGTATGGTGTAAATGTTACATGGGAATGCCCTTTTTTAAACATTGGACAGATGCCTCTGGAAAATTTTAACATCCATGCCTGTAAGTAGCGTGAAACTTAACAGTTCTGGAGAAAAACATGAACTCACGTGGTAGAACAGGAATCAAAAGCCAAAATACCTGGGTGCTGTTACAGACTCTACACGGGGCTTATGGACAGATTGTATCGCTTCTTGGATTCTCTGTCTCCCTTTATTTTTTTTTCTGTTTAGGTAATAATTTCTATGAGGACTGTGGCCCCATATTATACATGTTATCTGGCTTAATGTAATTTAAATAATACTTCTTAGTGCCTGCAAATATGTCAAAGTCCCTAAGTATCTAACAGCACTCCTTCAGTGAGAAATCTATAGTGGTTATAGGAAAGTGAAGTTAACTTTGGTTAAGGGGTGAGCCAAAAGTATCATTGCCTGCTCATCTGCCCATCATTCTTGCCTATGTATCTGCAAATGATGCAAAGCATTCTTACTACCACTACTACATCATTTAGGGTGAGTAAACATGTGCCTTGAAAGAATAGTTTTGGCCACTAATTGAAGGCCAGCTCACTGTAAGGTTGCTTATTGAAAAGAAAGGATTCAGGTACAGATCTGTTCTACCCTCACACCTCAGAAAATGGGACAAGTGAATTCAGTGGCTCTAAGGCCAAATCTAGGACAGCTAGAAATGAGTGCAATTCTATTGAGACAAGTAGAGTCATAGTTACTTGTTACCATTTTTAATTAAATAGACAGAGTTCATTATTGTAGTGCACTAGGGAGAAATCTGGAAATCATATATATTCTCGTAGTTATTAACAGGTTAATAGCTTTTTAGAATAAAATTGTAATGTAATTTATCCATGTGTTCTCAAGGTTATCTTGTTTTGATGCAGATGTACCTCTGAGCAAGAGTTTTGCCCTGTGCAATAACCTGGCTGTGTAACTTAGCACTGAAAACATGAGTAGTGTCTGATGTGTGAACAATGGGATAGAGAACAAGTGTGTAGAAAGCTGATACAAAGTGTGAAAATGTAAATCAGGTGCCTGCTAAGCCAGGACATGTGTGAAACAAATGTTATCGCAGTGGTGCTGGCAGGTGTTGGCAGCAGACAGTGTGTGGATTTTCTGCTACTGCTTTTTACTTACATCTTTCTGTTAAGGGGATCTCAGCTCTCATTTTTCCATGTGGAAAGCTTCTGTCCTTTTGTACAAGAGCAGATAGGTAATGGGGTAGTGTGACTGGTTCTCAACCAGTCCAGGCACTGCATACCCTGGAAAGGGGTGGAGGGTCCTGCTTTCCTGCCTGCCTCCGCCTCCCTGTCTAAACTTTGAGAGTTCACCCATCCTCACTAGCACAAATAGAAAGGGGCGAAGGTGACTGAATGCTCAAATTAAGGATGAGTTGGGTCTGCAGATCTTGTGTTGGACCCCTTGACATGCACAGCCTGTATATCAAGAAGCAAAAAGCAGCTGGGAATGAGTTCTCTGAAATTTTGGGGAAGGGGTAGTTAAAAAAAAAGTCACCTAGACATTTAAAACCTTAAGCCAGTACATACATTTGTAGCAGTGCAGAAGGAACACTGGGAGCAGGATACAGGGACAAGTTGATGGGGGAATCTGAAGGTAGCCTGCTGGCTCCCATGGATGCGAAGCGCCAGCTTTCCTCTTTCTGTGCAAAAACAGGAGTGTGTCCCCAAAAGATACCTCTAAATACAAACAGGAGACTTAATACTCACTGTCTGTGAGCCCATGGCCATTTCATCTGACTCAATATGAAATAACTGAATTGTTTCTGGAATTGAGGAGGCAGTTTGGCATCATCCATATACATGGCCCAGGGAAATCTGAGGGAAGAACAGTTAGATACAGTGGTACCAGAGAGTCTTGGGCCCTCCATATATTAACTTGAGGAAAAAAGCCAACCACTTGTGGCAGTTTAAAAGAGAAATAAAAGCCTCTCATATACAGCGTAGTTAGGCTTTTACTGAGCACTCCCAGAGGGCTGGCTCAGGAGAGCCTTTCAGGAAGAGCTGGGGCTGAAATGCTCTTCTCAAGTGCCAAGTTGTGGAACATCTATGTTCCACAAATGCAAGTTTGCAGATGACACCAAGCTGGGTGGAAGTGTCGATCTGCTGGAGGGTCGGGAGGCTCTGCAAAGGGATCTAAACAGGCTGGACTGCTGGGCTGAGACCAACGGCATGAGGTTTAACAAGGCCAAATGCCGGGTCCTGCACTTGGGGCACAACAACCCTAAGCAGAGCTACAGACTAGGAGAAACCTGGCTGGAAAGCTGCCGGGAGGAGAAGGGCCTGGGGGTGTTGGTTGACAACTGACTGAACATGAGCCAGCAGTGGCCCAAGTGGCCAAAAAGGCCAATGGCATCTTGGCTTGTATCAGGAACGGCGTGACCAGCAGGTCCAGGGAGGTTATTCTCCCCCTGTACTCGGCACTGGTGAGACCGCACCTCGAATCCTGTGTTCAGTTCTGGTCCCCTCACCACAAGAAAGATGTTGTGGCTCTGGAGCGAGTCCAGAGAAGAGCAACAAAGCTGGTGAAGGGGCTGGAGAACAAATCTTATGAGGAGCGGCTGAGAGAGCTGGGGTTGTTCAGCCTGGAGAAGAGAAGGCTGAGGGGAGACCTTATTACTCTCTACAACTACCTGAAGGGAGGTTGTGGAGAGGAGGGAGCTGGCCTCTTCTGCCAAGTGACAGGGGACAGGATGAGAGGGAATGGCCTCAAGCTCCACCAGGGGAGATTTAGGCTTGAGATTAGGAAAAAGTTCTTCACGGAGAGGGTGGTTAGGCATTGGAACGGTCTGCCCAGGGAGGTGGTTGAGTCACCGTCCCTGGAGGTGTTTAAGGTTAGGGTAGACGAGGTACTTAGGAGCATGATTTAGGGATTGGTGGGAATGGTTGGACTTGATGATCCAATGGGTCTCTTCCAACCTGGTCATTCTGTGTGATTCTGTGTGTGATCTATATTGTCCATGATTTTTCAACCAGATGGTTCATAATAAGGGATCTCTGACATCGAGATGCTCAGACCTAATGACACTCAAGGATCTTCACTGCCTGAACATCTGCCCAGAGCTTACTGAGCCAGCCCAGAGCTGGTACAGTGCACACAAACCACGATATCCCTCGCATGAAGGCTCTTTGGGCACCTGGTTTAGGAAAAGAATTCTGGTTAGGAAAAGAGGCAGAGATGATCTTTGACACTGTGCAGTAGAGTCTGTGCAGTCTTTAGGGATGATATACCTGCAAATGGATCTCCTAATTTAATTTTCTTCCTGTGATTCTCACCTCTTCAGCAACTGGGTAGCCAATGGGAGTAGACTGTAGGTGTGACGGGAGTGATACCAGATATCTGTGGTACAAATGATGGGGCAGCTGCCTGAAACATGTATGTTCACAGTAGCAGCTAGGGTGAAAATCTGTCCAACTGGTGAAGCAAATAAGGGACTGATTAGCACCAGCCCCTGACCTGTACCTTCACAGAGACAACAGGAGGTTGGATTGGGTAATCTTAGCACTGAGTGAACAGATCCTGCTCTCGAGCTGTGTTCCTTTGTATTGGTAACAGGATTTTGTGACCCCTTAACTTGTATCTACGCAAAACAAAGGTGTACTAAGCCTTTACTGCCAGATCTGGATTATTTTCCTGTGTACTAAGCAGCTGTGTGTTCCACTCATAATGGCTTGGGAAAAAAAGGGGCTAGTTGTGGTTCGTGGCCCCCTTTACATTGGACTATAGCTTTTCAGTTGTCATGTCTAAGTATTGCAAAGAAGGACTTAGAAGTCATTCTTCTGCCTCAAAACTTACCTGTTGTAGTCAAAGGTGGCCCTTGGCAAGGATCATGATGATATTGGACAGCTATTATCCTGTTCTGTATGGTTTACTTGAGGTGGAAGGAATCACACAGTATGTCAGCCAAAATTCCCAGATTGAGGGCTATGAAGTTAACACTGGAAGGGACTGAAAGGCTGTCTAAATGAGTTGTTGCATGTTTACTCTCAGTGTCATTCTGCAGCTTTGTGAAGCAGAGTAATTTTTGTACATGTAAGCGAGGAACAGCATGTTTTACTGTTCCTTGGAAGAGACATGGAAGTTATAAACAGCTTTAGCAAAATCATTCCATGAATAACTTATCTGCATCTTTGGTGTCCATGCATTCAGATGGCTGCTAGACACTTGGAATATACATGGAAAGAAAAAAATTATCTGAGAGCTTGGAAGGAGTTTTAGATGAGGGACTTAAGTCTAAGTTCATTTCAATCTTAGTTTAGTGAGATCTTGCTTTCTACTAACAAAAATATAATTGGCAAAAATACTTCTAGTAGTTCCCAGTTTAGCAGAGGATGATAAGTAGGATCTAATCTTTGGAAGCTAAAGCTAGACAATTTCAGATGAGGACTGTCCCATAGGATTTTAGCTACGAAACACCAATTTTCTTTGGATGGAATGGTCTTCAGCTGAGAAGTACCTGCAATTCCAAACTAGATTTCCCATTATACTTTAGCTCATGTGAAAGTTTGCTATATAGATGGATAAAAGTAGAAAATAGTGGGGGAAGAAAATGAAATAAACCAAGCAGGAGATTCCAGCTGAGGCTTTCTTGGCATGATAAGAACAGAGTATTAATCCCATGTGTCATACAGACTGTTTTCTTCAGTGTGTGTCCTCAGTGGCAATATATTGTTGTCTGAGGTACCTAACTCAGCTTCTGGATGAGGAAAGAGAATGCTCTAGTCTACCTCACAAGCATTTGCTGACATCTTAACTCCCTGTCTTTCCAACAGGATCTTTCTGTCGGTTCAGTTTGACTTACATGTCTAGGCTCTTGCTCTATGAAATGCAGGTTGTACAGCTGTGTAACTGAAATAATGACTGAGCTACTACTCTCTTTTGGTATTTGTTGGGTTGTTGTCTGCCTTTCTGCTTGTTGCATTCCAGTTCCCCTATTCAATTGAGCAAAAGCATTCCCTCATTTCAGTAAGGGGATGTAGCTCTAATAGACGGGTTACGTATTCAGAACCACAGTGCTTCTTCTCTATCCATTTAAATTATTTACTGTAGCAGGCTGCAACCCTAGCACAGTCCCCTAAATTGCCACAAACCTAAAATCAAACCAAATTGACTCTTTTGGTATCCTTGTAACTCATCTTAAATGGCAGCAACGTTACCTAGAGAGAGAGAGAAAATTGACAGTATAAAGGAACATCTTATGAGCCCTTCCACTGGAGAGCTGCACCAGTTTTTGCCATGTGAGAATCTAACCAATTGTGTGGGAATCTGTTACATTTTTCTAAATGTGTTCAGTTATGGGCCCCTCACCACAAGAAGGATGTTGAGGCTTTGGAGCGAGTCCAGAGAAGAGCAACAAAGCTGGTGAAGGGGCTGGAGAACAGGCCTTATGAGGAGCGGCTGAGAGAGCTGGGGTTGTTTAGCCTGGAGAAGAGGAGGCTGAGGGGGGACCTTATTACTCTCTACAACTAACTGAAAGGAGGTGGTAGAGAAGAGGGTGCTGGCCTCTTCTTCGAAGTGACAGGGGACAGGACAAGAGGAAATAGCCTCAAGCTCTGCCAGGGGAGGTTTAGGCTGGACATTAGGAAAAAAGATTTGACAGAAAGGGTCATTGGGCACTGGAACAGGCTGCCCAGGGAGGTGGTTGATTCACCTTCCCTGGAGTTGTTTAAGGCACGGGTGGACTAGGTGCTGAGAGCCATGGGTTAGAGTTTGATGGGAATGGTTGGACTTGATAATCCGGTGGGTCTCTTTCAACCTGGTTATTCTATGACTCTATGATATGTTTCTATAAAGCATGGGTCCTGCAAACACAGACATGTGCATAATTTTACTTGCTGGTTGGTGCCATTGCTCTGTGATCATCTGTCCCCTTATTCAAACAGAATAATATTACAGAAAGTATCGCTGAATAAAGAGCTGTAAAAATCTGTGTTGGAAGAAGTATCCAAGTTCTATTTCCTTCCAAATTATAGGACCCATCCAAGTAATCTAGAAGTGCTGTGGTCATTAGGTCTGTCGTGTGATCTGATGGATAAACACGCACACACATTTGTGTATTCCATGCTTTTAAATATTCTCAGTTTACTACAACTTTTGTCCATAAGCACCAGACATCATTGTCTCAAGAGGCAGTTTACACTGGGGGTAATTAAGAAAGGTTACTGAAGTGTTGAAATAGAGTTGATTATATTGTAGTGTGAACCAGATTTTTCTTCTTGTGGCAAGACAGATTAAAAAACCTCAAGCACTGATCCAGTCTTTCCAGTGCTTCTGCTGACAGCTGGAATAGGCCTTCAGTGCTCACATATTGGCCCACTACTTGTAAAGTCCTTGGATCCTCCATTTTTCAGCATCTTCTGCAACAGTTTAGATGATGCAAAAAAATACCTTGGCTTCTAGTTGCAATTTCACATATGGTAAAGTGAGCTCAGTACTTAGTTATGTTTTTTTCCCTTTGATTTTCCTCCTGGTGACAATTCCAAGTGCATATTTGGAAAATGGAAGTGGAAAATAGGAAAAAATGAAGCAAATAGTGGAGATCTGAAACTATGGAGGTCCTGATATGAACACAATGTGTCAAACAGAACAACTTCTTCAAACCATTTATGCACACTCACAGAAGAAAATACGATGCATGGGTTTTGTGCAAAACATGAAGAATCTGGAATATTAATTCTCTGAGCTAATATGGAGATGTTGATGCTGGCCTGATACAGAGGCAACAGCATGAATGAGAAGGAGTAAAACCTATCAGTTAGCCAACAGTTATTAGAAATACAGAAATTGAGTGAAGCCCTAACAGAGCCAATAGGACAGGAAACATCTGTCATACTGGCACAGTCAGCACTGTAACTGAAAAGGACTTTAAATTGCAGACTTTGCTAGGTCAGGCTGAAGAATCAATGACGGCTATGTGTTATTTTAAGCTCATCTTTGATGAACTACAACTTGCATATTTGATCCTGAAAATTTGGTGGGACTTTTTTTTTTTAGCTGTCCTCTTGATAAACCGCTATTAAATGTCCTTCTCATTCATTCACACAGGTCAGACACTGAATAAAAAAAATGATATTTGTAGTAAAAACCATTATATCTATATGTTTATCTCTTTTAAAATATAATATTCTGAAAGTCAGTACGTGTAGATCTTTTTAAGTGACAAAAATAGGCAGAACTGGTGCTGGAAGTCAGATACTGAATTTATAGAGTTGCATCCAAGTACCATAACAACACTGAGTCCAACTCTATCATCAGTTCCACTCTGCAGGGCAGTAATAGAAAGGAACTTGCTTGTTAGGACCACTTGCATGTGGGATCACCAGATCACTTTACAGAGGCTTACCAAGCAATTATCTCATTATCTCAGTTTGATATGTAATTATCACTCAGCTCATGGTATCCATCAGGATGTGCATGTTTTTGACAAAACGTATAACAAACACATCTGCCTTTGAGACCACTCTTGATTTCCTTTTCTTGCACAACCACTGCTACTGTATTCTACTACACGATCATATTGCTGGAACTGAATATAATAAAATTAGCATCAAGATACAATTTGGAAGAATAAAAGAACTTTTCAGATGACAAACATCAAAGAGCTGATAATTGCTTCTTTAAAAAACATCCCTACTATGAAGCTTTGCTTATGTGTTTCTTTTAATGGGCAAATGATTAACGAGTGGTCTGTATCAAAATCCTCTTTTAGTTTGGCTTGCTCTTACTGCTTTTCTAGCGACTTAGGAAAGTGCTTCTAGCTATTCTGCAAGGCTGACGGAAGAACTGACCCATGAGATTTCAGAGATAGAAGCAAGTTCCTGGTAGCTGTAAACAAGAAATTTATTATAATGTCTTCACAGGAGGTTGTGTTTAGAGTTCCAAATATATCCCACTGTGGGCTTTGTGGGAGATGTGCTCCTACTATGCATCTCCCCTGGAATGCCAAGCTCTTCCAAGGTCATGCAGTGCTTTCAGTCTTGCTCTGCATTGTGTTTTCCTTGCTGACGTGCAGTGTCAGCACTCTGTCCACAGAAGGGCTCTGCATACAATCCAAGGAGAGGCTTTGCTTCTGCACTGAATCTGTTGATTTTGGATACACACAAACATTCTCTCTGGGGAGGAAAGGACCTGCATACCCATGCAGTCCAGCAGATAGCTTCCCTAGTTAGTCCACTACCTTGGTTGATGTGGCTGTGATGTAGATACAGTCAAAAAAAAAAATCTGTGTATTGACACCGTAGCATGTTCAAATGTCCTAGGAGTATGTGCCCCATGTGACAGAAGTAGAAAGGGAAGGGACAGCCTTCTAAAATCTTCTCTAGTAAGTCTGCCCCTAATACGGGGCTCTAGCTAGGTACTGTGCCTGCAGTGGATTTGCATTTGGGTTGAAATTAACCTTTATGAAGGAAGTGGGTAACGGAAACAAAAGCTTCTTGAGCCGTAAACTTGCTTATTCTGAAATCAATACCTCCATTTCCTGGAACCCTTTGGCAATGATGGCTGGGGATTTCTTGAAATTGAATCTTATCAGACTTAATATTTGCTTTTGCTGGAGCAGCATTACATAGGTGCATAGTGGGACCATAACATCCTTCTTACTAATGCAGAAATTAAATCAGACTGATACTTTTTGAACCAACATTTTTATCTGCAAGTTCCCTGTTCTCAGCATTGGCATATGCAGTATGATTTTTACTAATTTTTATGAGAAAAATGGGCTGAGGTCCAATGACTTGTGAGACTTTGGCACGACTTTTGCATGAAAACGTCTTAAAATACAGGAATTGTTGTTCTTGAAGTTTATGATACCTGGAACTGCCTGAGATTGCTTCTTTGCTAAGTTTATGCCCCTCTTCTGCAGCAGCATCATGATAAATTCTATCTCTGTAATCCAACAAATGTTGCTTGCTTTCAACAGATGATCTTATCATCTAAGAATTATTAAAGTCTTAGTAATTCAGATGGAAAGGCAAAATTTTGCTTGTGCATATTGTTCATTGAAATGAATGATACAATGGCTAATTGCTGGGACTTAATTGAGTAGTTAGAAGAAGTGCTGGTGCTGATAACACTAGAGTTGAATTATTTTTATTATGGCCAAAGTGATTCAGTTTTAAGTGCTAACATGGGAACTGTTGGGATGTTTGATGCATCTGATGCTGTAGTGTAACCAGTAGGGAATTGTTAGGATGCAGGATGTACTTAATGGGATCACCAAATAAATTGAAGTTTCCTGTAAGGACTTGATGACAGGAAAAAATTTCTTGTTACATGGGCTTCCACAAGGTATCTGAGATTTTGCAGTGGAGTGTGGTACGACCTTGTGAAATGAGTTCTGAGAATCTATATAATTAAACTGCTGAGAGCTGTACAACCACTATGTTCAAGTATGATACGGACTTATTGTAGAGGAGGATCTGTAAAGTTTCTGGAATAGAATCTAGCTGCAACTTGCCAGTAGTCATTTAAGCTCTTGTACAAAGTGGTATAACATCTGGAAATTTTCATAGTTTGGGATGGATGGTAGCTTCCTTTAAAAAATTATGCGTTGTCCTCTCTTGATACAACCTCTTCATTCACATTTATCCAGTGGAAGTTAAAATTGTTAAGCAAGATAAGGATCTGAGATTGCCCTTCTTGCTTCTAATGTATAATAAATTTTTGGTACAACTAAACAATAAAGTGTTAGTTTATAATGTGATATATCACAAAGTATTTAAAGCTTTGTCATGAATACTTTACATATGGACTGTGACTGAACTTCCACAGCACATATCTCTGACAAGGAAAGAAGTGTATGAGAATGAGGTAGATCTGGCCTGGCCTGTGAGTATGGATCTGTAGGTAAAGGTTGTGGGAATTATTGGAACCATGAGCACCCAGCTGCTTATCAGGTAGGGGAGAGGAAGATTCTTCATTCCAATACCTTGACTTAAACTCCTATAAATCTTACTCAGGTTTTCAGACAGGAAGAAGAAACTACATCATCAATACCCATATAGAAATATTTTATTGTCTTTAGGAACTGGATTTTGCCAACTTTTCTTGCCACCAAACAAAGTAATAAATCCCAGGTTTCCAGCTCATGGACTAGGGCACAACTGAAGATGCGTGTATTATTCTGAATCTGTCCACTAAATGTTTAACAAAGGTTTTAGATGAAAGGCAGCATATATGTAGTGTGACTGCCTTTTTTTTCTTGAGTCATAGAGCTGGAATAACAGGATCTTTTTTTCATCATTCACCGAGCTGCTCATTTGCATGTGGAATTCATTTGCATGCCATTGATATTTGGGGGAGAGGACTGGGAAGTAGCTGGGAGAATCTGCACTAGATACAGAACAGATCTCTGGCTGCAGTTGGACGGCAACAAAATTAACTTGGTCTGTTGGAAAAAGTGACAAATTTAACCTGGCTTTACAAAAATTTCTCTCGTCTGGTTTTGTTTGGAAAGATGCAGCACCATGTAGACAAGGTACAGATGTTAGGTATTGGTAGGAAGGAGAATTTTGTTGCAAATCACCTTCTGGGCTCCATACCTACCTTCCATCTTTGGGAAGTGATTGGGGATTCACTTTTTCTATCTTCAAGACACATCTCTTGCTTATTGAAAAGTTCTGTAGGGTCTAAAGTTCTGTTTCTTACTGTGTTAACCCTTTTGGTGGTCTTGAATGAAAAAGACTCTTTGAAAGATAGCCTGTGAATTATTTCTGGGATTCTGAAATACACCAGCTACACACTTGTCAGCAAAATGTTCCTTTGGTTTAATAAATATACAAGCCAGGAACACCTGTCTGTTGTTTACCAGGACCAAATAGTCTGGTGGAACGAGTGTTTAAAGTAGTGAGCCATAGCTGGAGTGAAGCAAATGTGTGCGGACACTCTCAAAGCTGCTCTTTTTTCTTGAGGTGAATGTTAATGACCCTTTCAGTGTTTCATGATGGATTCATTCAGACATTAAGTCACTGGAAAATACTCTCTGAAAAATACGTGCATATTCCTGGTGACTCAAAGTCTTGTAACAGCAGCACGCTTACAAAAAAATCCCAGTTGTAGTTATTTTGTGATCTTAAAAATCAAATGTTGCCAGAAAATGTCCTGGATTCTGACTGAACACATGGTCATTTCAGATTGTCCAGGATACTTGGCTTCCCTGTGGCTCAGTTAAAGACTAGGAGCCTGGATGTCTGTGAGTGAAAGAGGTAGCCCCTGTTGCATATAACTAAAGAGGACTTGGAGCAAGTGATGAAGTTGGACTAGAGAGAGGATATTTGTGTTAAATTGCTGTATTGGGTAAATCATTCATTTTTAAAAAAATATATTTTTCAAAGACATTATAGAGTGATGGTGGTGATTTTGTTTATTTATTTATTTTTAGAATTGCTTTAATTTCTAGACTGGCACTGAAACAAGTGAAAGACTGCTATCTGAGGAAACAGAGCAGAACCTTTTGGGGCTACACCTGAGGGCACTTTCAACACAGTCAAGCAGTGAAGGTAATTGCGCAGCTTGTGCTGTTGTGATATGAGTGTTCTTGGCAAAGTCTAGCCAGTTCTGGATTTGATGAGCATTTCCTGTGTGATTTTGGTCAACTTTACTTGGTCACTCTGTGCCTCAGGTATACCTGTTCCAGAGGTTGATAATTTTCAGAGATTTGTTAGTTTGGTTGTCCTGTAAGGATCATGTATTGTTCCAGGCAAAGCTGTCTCCTTCCTACTCATTATGTCATTAGTAACTGGCACAGCATGTCCTCATAGGTGCTATTGTAATACAGGGATCACTCCTTTTAACAGTTATAAAGAATTCCCATTCACGTGAGCAGGAGCTGAGCCTCAGTAAACCAGGGAAAAGGCCTGACTAGGTGAAGTGGAGGGTGTGCTGGTCTCCTGCTAGTGTCACCCTGTTGTGGTTTAACCTCAGCTGGCAGCTAAGCCTCACTTAGTGGGGTAAGTAAGCCCATGGCCACTCACTTTCCCCTTGGAGGGATGGGAGAGAAATTGGAAGGGTAAAAGTGAGAAAACTCATGAGTTGAGAGAAAGACAGTTTAATAGGTGAAGCAAAGCCACATGTGCAAGCAAAGCAAAACAAGGAATTCATTCAGCACTTCCCATCCATAGGCATGCATTCAGCCATCTCCAGGAAAGCAGAGTTCCATCATGTGTAACTGTTACTTGAGAAGACAAACACCATCACTCCGAACAACACTTCCTCCTTCTTCCCCCCGCTTTAAATGCTGAGCATGACATTATAAAGTATGGAATATCCCTTTGGTGAGTTGGGGTCAGCTCTGCCGGCTCTGTCCCTTCCCAACTCCTTGTGCACCCCCAGTCCACTCGCTGGTGGGATGAGAAGCAGAAAAAGCCTCGGCTCTGTGTAAGCACAGCTCAGCAATGATAAAAACATCCCTCTATTATCAACACTGTTTCCAGAACAAATATAAAATATAGACCCACACCAGCTACTAGGAAGAAAATTAACTCAGTCCCAGCCAAAATCAGCATGCACCCAGAGAAACATTAGGTGTCTGCAGCATGAAACAAGGCTGGGTACTGTGTAAGCCTCCAGGTTTTTTTATCATGTGGGATCATTTTGGTTGCAGGAAGAACTTTGAATTCTATATTTAGTTCAGGCACATGCACTGTTTCATTTACATTGCATGTAGTGGCTTTACGGTGAGGGTTTAAGGGAGTTCACTTTAGAGTGGGAGAGGAAAATCCTCCATTTCTACAGAGATGCCGGCAACATGGCCAGTGTCTCACATCTCCAGTATAGGGAATACTTGTGCATATGCTTATATACGAGCAACCCCCCCACCCCCCAAGATGCTCCATGCTAAGAACTGCCTAGCAATGTGCTTAAGCAAGGAACTGATAGATTCCTCACAAAATACTGGTTTACCATTTTCTCATTGCAGTTGTTTTAAACATGTGTGTATGTTCTTCATATGCAGGAATACACAAGCTTCTGTGCTATTTTAAACACAAGGACAATACACACTAGCTTACAAATCAATTCAAACCTAAGCACTTAAATAGTATCAGGCTCAAAGGTTAATTTGCAGCAGAAGCTGCTGACTGAGCACTGAAAGAAACATCAGTTTCCATTTTCTCCTTCTGAGGGTACTAAGAGGAACAGGAATCCCTCAAGCCTGACATCCGATAAAATATTTATTAGGATGTGGGTTACAAATTTTGCGCCCTTTGTATTCTATTCTTTTATATTTAGGCATATAAAGCCAGACAATGGAACCATCCAATTGGTGCTGATTTAAATGAGCTAAGGATCTGGTTCAGGGGACATGTCAGCATCCTAACTTGTACAAACTCCTGTATGAGGCAGTTATTGTCAGTTCCTGCATTCCTGTGGTGACGAACTTTGATTTTCACAGTATACTGTATCTCAAATGCAGCTCACAGTTAATGCAAAGTCATTTCTGAGAAACTTTCACAAGGGAGTTTTCTTAAGGTTGGAAGATACACAGGCACTTAGAAATGGCCAGTAACTCCCACATTGCATTTGGAATTTCCCTTTGATTCCTACTCCCTGCTGACTTCCATTGGACTTGAGCTTGTTTGTGTTTTTGAAAAATCCCATGGGTACTAATATGAATCTTTATCTGCTTGAAATTCTGGCTGTTGACAGTTTTGAAAGTGTTGTCTGATGGCTCGCAAACTGGAGTTCAGCGACTGCTAACATGGTCCTGTCTACAGAGTGTGACTTACTCTTTGATTTAACATGAATATTACCTTCTGGCTAATGCCAATTGATTGATTTGTTATTTTACATTTATGATATTCCTCCCACTGTGCTTTAAGGCGTGTCAGCTGCATGGAACAGAAAGGATTTCTGCAGCTGGAAGTTAAAGGCAAACAACAGAAAATAGTGTTAACACATGCAACTCTTATTGCATAGTGCAGATTTTCACAAAACCAGTCTGACCTTTAGAGTTGACAGCATTGTGGTTAATGTGCTTGTAATTTATTTGAGGGCTTCAAATTGTAGCTTTTAATGCCTGACACATTCCCATTACTAAGGGATTCTGCCAAAAGCAATCCATATAACAACTGAAAAGGAAAAGATGCAGAGTCAAATTCTTCACCCTCTATTCATTGTTGATAGAAAATCTGTATGAATGGAGATATCAGATATCTTTTTAGCCTAAGAGGTTAGTGATTTTTAGAAAGAGTACCAGCCAGCTTGCACACATGAAAAGTGTCTCTTCTAAAAGTCAAGTAAATAACTTGAAATGCAGGGTGAATTTTACCCTGTGAAGTGTCGGTAGTGAAGAAACTTGATATATTGTGGAAGTCGTTTGGTAAAACTAAGCTGGATTGGAGTAATTTATAAAAATAACAGTATAATTTGTTTGAGTGCTGGCGAGAAGTGGTAGGCATGGCTGTTTGTCTTGCTGCAATGATACCCTGCAAGAATAGGCAACCAAGACAGGACAGGCAACTGCAGCTGACACTGGCTGCTCATAGAGCTCAAGTGCTTTTTAGCCCTTTGGATGAAGTCTGCTTGTGGCAGTTCCAGGCCCAGCACTGCTATGAGACAGCACAGCTACAGTAGGAAACAGAAAGCCACAAATGCTGCAAACTGAGAGGAAGACATCACCTCATCTCCTGCTAGTCTTTCTAACAGGGAAGGTCCAAAGGCCTTGGAGCAAAAAACAGAAGAGTCTTTGTGTCTGTGCTGAGTCTTAGTGAATGTCCATCCAGCCTGTAGTTATTCTTGGCCTTCTGGCTAAGATTGTCATGTCTGTTTAATATCTGATATGTCTTTGCTGTAAGGATTTTTATTAAGTAGCTCTGTGGAGCTGGGCTACGGTCTGTGGGCTTGCTCTGTCTTTCCTCTGCACCAAAACCCCTCAGTGATCCACCACAGTAGAATACAGTATGAGAATAAGGCAAACAAGGCTGGGAAAACATTGCTTCCATGGGTATTTTCCCATCCTAAACCAAAGTTGTTGTCATTGTAGTTAGCTCTCGATGGCAGCTAGTAGTCGTCTTAACAGATTCTTAGAGAAGCCAGGGATACATGCAGTAATTAAGAACAATGTCTTTTGCTGGCTTTCTCTCTGGGCTTCAGTGAATGGCTGAGCTGCAGCACTCAGGTCCAGCTGGGCTGCAGAGGCTGACAGGAGAGCGAGCTTCAGGTTGAATTGTACTCAGTGTCTCCTAGAGGCTGCCAAGGACCAGGACTGCCCATGGGAGCTGCCTCTAAAGCAAAGACTGACCTGCCAGGTGGTGCTGGGAAGCCTGCAGTCAAAAGGACTGTCTGGAGCAGAGCTGCTCGTTTATAGACCTACACGTGGCACTGGGCAAGAAATGAGGCAGTGGTGCATGAGACAGCTGTGAGCAGAGCAGGAACGTCTGGGGACTTCCACTGTGGGAAAGCCAGAAGGCAGAAACCGGAGGCTGGAGCGCCTGTTACCCAGGCAGAAAACTTAAAAAATGTGGCAGAGACGACAAGCCCCACATCATGCAGTATTACTGACTGAAATGAGAGAGTTCTTTGGCTGTAGAGACGAGTAAGTCTGTACGAAAACAGAAAAATGGTGTTTGAAATGGAATTTTTGCCAAATTCAAAATTATCAACTGTGAGTGACAATTGTTAGCAGATGTCTGATTTCTGTTTATTTACTTGTTTTCTAGAATGCTTACAGTTTTCATTTTCATTTTTTTGTATGTTAGTTCTTCACATTTTCTTATGTGAGATGCAGAGAATTTATATACCAGCTCTTTAAAATGGCAACATTGAGCCATCTGGCTGAGGTTGTATATGACAAGGAAAATTCCTTGTGTGTTTATTGCTGCTGTACATCTTGTTTGTTTACAAAGTGAAATAATATTAAACAATTCAGGTGATAGGCAGAATAGCTGGACTACCCATTCTGGGCTAGTGTCCTCCTTTGCAGAGCCTGCTGATAAAATTAACATCCCTCCAAAAACCGAGTATCTGTCAGATTAGAAGTCAGGGCCCTAACAAGGCAATGGCAAAACTGTTCCCCTCCCTTGGAAGAGAAAAGCAAGGACTTGCAACATAAGCACACCCCTGACGCGCAGCAGCTTGGGGCTCTAGAGCCATCCTGGGAGCTGATGTCTGTAGTGTAATTGCCAGAATTCTGGGTTTCTTTGCTGATCCTCCACATTTGCAAGGGAAGCATGAAGGGAAAAGGAAGACCTGTGTAATTTTGCTTCCAAGACAGTTCTTTTCATTCATGTCTGTGGACCCTGTTCTTGGCCCAACGAACACTGCAGAAATGAATGTCAGCAGCTGTTTTCCCTATCAAAGCATTTTCCTTGGATGAAAATGTCAGCTGGCTGAAAACTGTCTCCAACCATTTGACTTTCCAAGGTGGGGGCAGGAGTGTTACTTTTATCACCAATAAAACACGAGAACCTTTGGATGTGGTATTACCTGGCTTACACATCCTGGTAAAATTTCCAACAGATTTTTTTTGTGACTGTGAGATTAATTTAAGTCCCCTCATTTTTCATTGTAGGGAAATGAGCAATCAAGCTGAAGGGTGGATTTTCAATGTGCTGTATCCACAAAAGGGCACATACTTAGTGTGCTGAACTGGGAGGAAGATGGAACGGGATGGGACACAAGCTTACTTCTCTGTAGTTTCAAAGGAAATTTTATAATTTGTTCTTAATTTATGTGCAACTTTCATGTGTAGGCAGCTAGACCTTTGGCAAGGACTTACTGTTCTTCACAAGTCTTGAGAATTTTACTTGTCGACTCTCTCCAATTTTGTTTCATTTTAGAAATATATGGAAAAAGGGGGAAAAGAAGTTCAAGAACCTACTTGAAGAGAACAGAAAGGCAGACTGGAGTGGAGAGTGTTCTGAGAGGCCAGAGATATTGGTCCTATCTGTGTATTTGTCACTTGATGCCTAACTGAAGGCAAAGCACTTTAGGTGTCTCAGTTTTTCTTCTCATGTTTTTTTTTTCCTCCTTTCTATTGAGCCTTTGAAAGCACAGCATGTAACACAATGGAAACCAGAGGCCTAATGGTAGTTGTGATGACAGTGTTTCAGTTGTGTAACATCTGCCTGTCCTTACCCATTCCTATGGGGCAGTGGCAACTTTGATTTCCTTCTCCTGTTGTCTGATTAAAAAAGTAAAATTCAGTGATATGGAAAGTTCTACATAGTGAATACTTTGGCCAGCATTCTGGATTCTGACAACTCTGCTTAGCCTTTCCATGCTAGTTAAACTGCCTTCAGGCTTAACCTGTTATTCACATGCTTTTTGACATCTCGGTTCTTGTGAAAAAAAGGGTTTACAAAGATCTCCTAAATGCAAAGGTGTTACTGAATGTATGCTCGGATGACTTCTCTATTACCCATACCACCATGTGTTTGACATTGCAGTCGAGTAAATGGCAAACATGGATGGTATGCTAGAAGATACATATTCTTCCCGAAGCCTTTTTATGAATAAATAATAGACTACTTCATAATGCTCCTTTCTTTGGAGGGACATGTAAGCAAAATGGCGGAATTAACATTTGATAAATATCTTCTTTCATCTTGATGGGCGAAATTGTAACTCCAGGCAAGGCAGATCTGTCACAGACTTGTCTGGGAAAAAATCTTGCCTTCTGATTTAAAGCTTGTTGCAAAAAAAGAAATTTGGATTTGAGGCTGCAAGCCACTGTCTGCAGCTATTGCTTATTCTGCTTATTCAGTGCTCTAATATCTTGCAGAGACTGGGAGGCAGCTACATTATTTCAATATACAGGTACTCAAAAGCCTGTCTTCATTTCAGTGCAGGCATTCTCTCAGCAGTGGACAGGAGTGCCATTGCCCAGCGCTGGCTGCACCTGCCTGCAGAACAGCATTTCCATCAGTGCTGTCAGACTTCTCTGCCTGGCTGGTTCTGAAGGCTTCAGGGTCCTCCAGTGAGTTACATCAGAGATGGACTTTGTCCAGGGATTCAGCCTTAAGTTGAATTTACCACCTCCACACCCAGAAGCTATGCTCTGAGATGATTCTAGGAGCGTAGATTATGTGTATATGTGATAATACTCATGTGTTTGCCTCAGCAGAGACAGATAGACTGATGTGCTCTTTTATTCCCCCCCATTTTTCCATAATGAACTGTAGCCATGATTGCATAAAGCTATGTACTATTTTTTTCCAATGATGACTGTTTTTCTTTTCTTCACAAGGTCGCAGAATATACTGCTGCTCACAGTTTACTTAAAGAATGTAGTCACATATGTACACGTATACAAAACATAACTAGTCTGATGCTGTACTGTGTATAGTGCTTTTTTAAACAGTAAATTAAAACAGACCAGCACACATAGTTTCAAAAGTGGAATGTACAAGGAAAAGGGAGGAAAAAGACTGAGATGATTTTTTTAATCTTTTACCAAGTATTGCGGATACTGTAAAGCAAATAAGTGGATAACCTATTCAAAGTTTATGCCCAGTCAGAACTTGACTAACTGATAAAACTGAAACCTTGTTGTAAACATTTGGAAAGACAGTTACGCTGACATCAGATCCTCTGGTAGAGGGTAGCCGAAGCATATGAAGTACCAGTGTTTGTGAAAGGGGCAGGAATGACTGTGTAAAATCCTGCTTAGCTGGTGATTTTTGAAGAAAATAGGTCAGAGACTCTTGATAGTATTCGTGTTAAGAATTTTTTACCACCTTCAGATAACTTCAATACCTAACTGAATGGACTTTGTGTCTTCCTGCATGGGGAGGCGTGTCTTTCACATTAGTGTGAATCACACCGGTAAGAGATTTCTGAGGTCCAGTATGGCAGCTCTGTTACAAAGGCTGAGGAGCACATGACGTTTCCAGCTATCCAGTTCTCACTCCAGGGCAGTCAAGTAATTTGACTGGTATGGTTCCAGGAACATGGCAGTAGCTTCTTTTCTGTAAAATTTTACAAGAGTGATTGCTGCAGCTTTCAGTTTAAATTGCAGGATGTGAGAGGGACAGTGCAGAAAAACATCAAGTTACGTGTAAGACACTGAGCAGAGATGCAGAGGTAAATAAGCCAGGAAACGTTGTAAATTATTAAACATGGGGAAAAACATGGATTAAACATGGAAATTAACATGGGAAGAAAAAAGCCTAATGTGATTTTTGGCTACATTCAATAAAAATTTGGTGTTAATTTATGAGTGAGTGTTGTAGGAGAAAATACAAGACCTTGTACAGGTCAATAATTAATTTTCTATTTCTGTTTTTCCAAGGTTTATAAAAGACATACGTGCAAAGTACATAGATGCTGTTGCAGCTATAAATACAGCAGATCAATGACCACAGAAGCATGCAAAAATTATCTATACTCATTTAAGATTTCATTTCACCAGGACCATGTACCCTGGCAGTGATGTACGTTTCTTGATAAATGTTTATCTTATCATATCTGTATTTACTTAGATGGCTTAGTGTGCGCTTTGAAGCTACAGGGCTGCCTTTGTGATTGTTTCCTTGATCAAGAATTATGTGGGTGACAGGCAAACCAGCTTATTAATGAAATTCACTAAAGGGAGATCGACGCGTTGATGTCCTCTGTGTGCTCCTCTTCCTCTGGACTGAAGGGTTGTACTGTTGATAGTGAAATAATGCATAAGGACAAGGGATGATCACTTCAAATCCAGTTGGAGTGACTGATAAGGCCCAGGAATGCTGGCTTTGATTGACAATGTCATTTAATGGTAAGCACAGAGGAGTCCATTGTTGGACTAGAAACCAGGCAAAGAAGGTTGCCAGGCGATGTGCACTGCCTTCCTTCTGTGGAGTAGCTTTGAACGGATTGAACTAACACTATCTTTTCAACTTCTGAAGACTCAAGAGCAGGCTGTGTAACTGGCATAGGATTCTTAAAAATAGCAGAGAAGAATGTGTCCTTGCAATTACCCTTAAAACTTGCTGAAGGACAAAGGGCCCTTTTACATACCAAGGTCCAAAGTATTGAATTCCAAGGAGAACACTGCCGCAGGTCTGTGCTGTAGGACTCCATAAGCTACTTGGGTATTTTGTCCTTCTCCCTCTCAATCATGCACTGTGCTTTCCTCTAGTATGTTTATTTTAAGTTGTCCATCACACAGAATTCCTTGTGACTAAATAAAATAGGCTCCTTCAGAGCTCTTGGCTTTCTCTCTGGCCACAATGGGATTCACTGAAAAATTAGGCCCATCAAGCCTGAACCATTCTTTCTCTGACCTCAAGACTTTTCTTCTCCTCGGGGTGCTGTGCTTGGGAGAAGCATTCCTTTGCAGTTTTTCAAAGGATTTTAAGGAGGATTTCAAACCAAATACTTATTTAAAAAAAAAAAAAAAAGAAACAACCACCGCCACCACATATATGCAAACCACTTTTTATTCATTCTACTATGAACATTATGACAGTGAGTGTAGCAAGAAAAATATGTATCCATTTAAGGAAGTGAAAAAGGAAGGCATTTAGCAGGAATTCATTTGAGCTTATAAGAATATAGGAGGAATATCTTCTTTGAAAGAGGAATAATTGTGCTGAGAGAGGGAGGCTGACTTATTATACCCAACTAGTTATCACGTGATTGCATTACTCTATAAAATCTCCACAACTGTGCACAGTCTGATGCTGCAAAATCAAGCCTTTATTTTTGGTATGTGATGTACTTAATGGCATTAAAAATCCAAAAGATTTTGTGTGAAATAGAGGATAACTTTAAGTCAGTAGAAAAATAAACCAAGCTTGTATGTGTCATCCAAAGTCCACTGAATTCAATACTGTGTGACTTGTAGCAGGCCCAAAGTAACTAACTTAAATTTATAGAGGATCTCCTGGGTGGAAAACTGGTTGGATGGCCGGGCCCAGAGAGTGGTGGTAAATGGAGTTAAATCCACCTGGAGGCCAGTTACAAGTGGGGTTCCCCAGGGCTCAGTGCTGGGTCCAGCCCTGTTCAATGTCTTTATCAATGACCTGGATGAAGGCATCGAGTGCACCCTTAGCAAGTTTGCAGATGACACCAAGCTGGGTGGAAGTGTAGATCTGCTGGAGGGTCGGGAGACTCTGCAAAGGGATCTGAACAGGCTGGACTGCTGGGCTGAGTCCAACGGCATGAGGTGTAACAAGGCCAAATGCCGGGTCCTGCACTTGGGGCACAACAACCCTGTGCAGCTACAGACTAGGAGAAGTCTGACTGGAAAGCTGCCTGGAGGAGAAGGACCTGGGGGTGTTGATTGACAGTGACTAAACATGAGCCAGTAGTGTGCCCAGGTGGCCAAGAAGGCCAGTGGCATCCTGGCTTGTATCAGAAACAGCGTGGCCAGCAGATCCAGGGAGGTTCTTCTCTCTCTGTACTCAGCACTGGTGAGACTGCTCCTCAAATCCTGTGTTCAGTTCTGGGCCCCTCACCACAAGAAGGATGTTGAGGCTCTGGGGTGAGTCCAGAGAAGAGCAACGAAGCTGGTGAAGGGGCTGGAGAACAAATCTTATGAGGAGCGGCTGAGAGAGCTGGGGTTGTTTAGCCTGGAGAAGAGGAGGCTGAGGGGAGACCTCATTGCTTTCTACAACTACCTGAAAGGAGGTTGTAGAGAGGAGGGAGCCGGCCTCTTCTCCCAAGTGACAGGGGACAGGACGAGAGGGAATGGCCTTAAGCTCTGCCAGGGGAGATTTAGGCTGGACACTAGGAAAAGATTTTTCACAGAAAGGGTCATTGGGCACTGGCAGGAGGGGCAGGGAGGTGGTTGATTCACCTTCCCTGGAGTTGTTTAAGGCATGGGTGGATGAGGTGCTGAGGGGCATGGTTTAGTGTTTGATAGTAATGGTTGGACTCGATGATCCGGTGGGTCTCTTCCAACCTGGTTATTCTGTGAATCTGTGATCAATATGTTGGTTTTCTTACTGAGTTTCTAATAGACTACTGGATTTTTTTCAATAAAGTTGAAAACTGACTTCATTGTTTCACTCACAAGGGGGAAAGAAGAACCTCAGTTACACATTGATTTCTGTATGCATTTTGTAATGCAGTCATCTGAAACTACCAAATATCTTCCATAGTAAAAGCATCATTCACATGCTTAGAAAAGCACTTTTAAAGATAATTTATCTGCTGTCAAATTTAAAGAAATCCACAAATGTTGTTAGTGAAAAAGAACAAATATTGGATGAAGAACACTTCAGAAGCATAACATTCCTATTCCACTTCATGAGCTATAGTTGGAAAAGGCTATTAAAACAAATCAGATTTCTGTAAATGTAAACCAGCCATCTCATGTCACATTTTTCAGCTGCAGCTTGTAATCTAATCTTAGACTCAGTTAAAAGACTGATCTAGTACTAATGTAACCAAGATTACACCATATGTGCATGCATAGTCACAAGATCCATAGTAATCTCTGCTATACAATACCGTGAGTTTAGCAACTTTGAGGAATCTAACTTAAAATAGAAGTGCAAGCGTTGCTTGATACTGTTTTGGATACGTGTTATCTGTGACCTTTGCAACAGTTTTGCTGGAGGACAGTCAATTGTTCAGCTGCTGTAAATCAACCACATTCCAAAACCATCAATGAATCTACATTCTTTTGCACAAGCTGATGTTCCAGTTCTGAGAACAGTGTGTTCTAATTTTAATAGCAAAAGCATGCAGATCAATTTATTAAGTAGAGTAGACTCATGAACAAACTGTTGGATCACATCCTGTAAAATTAACTTCAGCTTAACTGGGGAAAAAATAGATCTTTGTTTTCTATGAAGGGTACTTAGCAATGGATTATGATATTCATATTTGGGCAACTCTGCAAATGAAGGTGCTGGGAATTAAATTCTTCTGCTTATATTAGTGGGATTTCTACATACTCAGCATATTAATCTGCCCGGCCATGCAGAAAAATGAGTGCTTAACTTTCAAGAAAGCAAGGACTGGAGCCTCTTAGTGTAACTCCTTAAGTTTAGTTTAGTTTCTTCTCCTCACATCACAGGACAACTGCTTAACATTTCCACTTGCTTCAGTCCGTGGAAACAGAGGTAGGTTGTCCAGAACATACAAAATGCCACGAGGGATGGTGTGTATCAGCAGTCAGTTTCTGCCTCCCTTGGCTGAGTAGGGATCCTGCACTACTCGTGTTTATGCTAGAGAGAGGTTACATGATTTTGTATACTCTTTTTCATACTAATGAAATCCATCAATGCAGTGTAGGATCGGGCCAGTAACATCAGAGCTACGGTTTGCTGATGTTTTATGTAGCCATTTAGACTCTGGTGTGACACAAACTTTTCAAGAACAATAAGTTAATACATTTTGCTGATTGAAGAGACCCTGCTTTTTACTTGCATGTGTGTGTGTTGTCCTATAAACCCCCCCCTCTCAGCAGTTTTAATGCCCTAGGATTACACTCTGGATAGCTTCAATCTGTGCTGTGGGAATCGTTGAGCAGTAAGTTATTCAGGTATTTTCTATTCTTGTTTTACCAGCATTAGTCACAGTGCAAAGTCACTTTGCATTCATGCAAAATAAAATGTAATTCTACAAGAAATGTCAAATATCTTACGCTACTGTAAATTGCAGCCTGTGAATCAAAGTCTTCTATGTGAAGTGAGAGTGTGGTGGGAATTTGTGAACAGTGAGCAAGGGATAGTTTTTTTGCCATTCAAAGAAAAGTAGTACTGATTTTGTCAAAAAAGGAGAAACTTTATCTGTATAAGCAGGCCCAAATCCTTTTGAACGATATTCTGCACTCTTCACTGTAGTGGAGTGGTAGCAACATTAGGCCTTCTGACAGTAAATCTCAGCTAGGTAAAGAGTCCCATGACTCCTTCCAGAGCTGATTCCTTCTTTGCAACTAACTGTACATGGAGAAATTTTAGTGGGGTTTGGTCTCTCTTGCCTAAGGAATATTTTGAACTACTGATTTTTATTTAATCACTTAAAAGTAATCTAGAATGACTTTCGGTGCTGGTCTGAAAGTAAGCTGGTACTCTTTTTCCAACTGCATTTCACATGCTGTATTGCAGCAGAGGCAAAACCAACATCACACAAATGCAAAATGAAGTACTGCAATACAGTAGAAACCTTGCTGAAAAGGCACTGAAAATATTTGCGAAAACCCACACTGTTTTGATCTCATCTAGAGTCCAGTTCTAGAATCCTCAACATAAGGATATGGAGCTGTTGGAACGGGTCCAGAGGAAGCTACAAAGATGATCATAGGGCTGGAGCACCTCCCATACAAGGACAGGCTGAGTGAGTTGGGGTTGTTCAGCCTTGAGAAAAGAAGGCTCTGAGGAGACCTTATAGTGACATTTCAGTACCAGAAGGGGCTACAGGAAAGCTGGGTAGGGACTTTTTAGAGAGGCATGTAGTGATAGGATGAGAGGCTTTAAACTGGAGAGGGGAGGATTTAGGCTAGACGTAAGGATGAATGTCTTTATGATGAGAGTGGCAAGGTACTGGCACAGGTTGCCCAGGGAAGCTGTGGCTGCCCCATCTCTGGAGGTGTTCAAGGCCAGGTTGGATAGGGTCTTGGGCAGCCTGGTCTGGTGGGAGTTGTCCCTGCCCATGGCAGGGGGGTGGAACTAAATGATCTTTAAGGTCCCTTCCAAGCCAAACTATTCTATGATTCTATGACTCTGTATTCTGTTCCAAAATCTCATTACCCAATAGGACTTCCAGAAAATATCCCACTGAGCTATGGTTAGCTCACCCATTGTGCCCTAGCCTGAGAGCACCAGTGGTTCAGTGAGTGCATCAGTCAGCTATGAAATGCAAGATTTTCTGGCTTGACTTTGATCTATTTTGACATGCAGGAAGTGCATGCCATAAACTAACCAGTAAGTAGGTCTGCCAGAATGTTTACAAACATTATGGTGTTCTGCCATCAGCCAGGTATGCAATGAGCCCATCACTAGGAGCTGGAGTGTGTGGGAGGAGGGAGGGGCCTTTTGTAACACGAAGTTGTTGTACCAGAAAATAGAAAGGTACACCGGTTATGAAATGATGTGACTTGTTTGGATACGAGATTAGCATAATCAGTCATATAGTGTCATCTTTCCCATCTATAATAGTTTGCAATTATGAAATATTACGATTTTGAATTATATATGTATTTATATAGAAAATTAATTCGGTTCATATCACAAGCACCTCTCCAGGCTTATCTGCAAGTTCCATTATAATTCATAGTTTTCTACTAAAATAGCCTGAAACTAATCAGTGCTTTACAAGCTAATCAGCTCATACTGTCACAAGTGGCATAATGCAAGTAATGATGCTTTAATTCAAATTCTGAACAAGGAGGAGAAAAAATGATTGGACAAAAAGGAGTATTATCAGGAACTCCTGAATAGATAACCATGATTAATGGAGGATCTCTGGGAAAAAATTTGGTTAAATCTCTTGCCTGTGACCATTTCCACTGATGTGGTGGAAAAATAATCATGCATACTCCTGTGGTATATTGATTTACGCAGCAGCTGAGAACCTGTTATCCCCAGCATCTTTTCCTAATCAAATCTGTTATCACTTCCACGTATTAAAAAATACCTTTTAGACAATCCATTACTAAATATGTACATATATGCATCCTGGCTTTCTATATATCACATATGCATTTGAGTGAAAAGATAGGCTGTTTATCTAAAAATGCACATTTACGACAGTGAGCAAGGATTCTCAGGTCCTGTTCTTCAAGGTGCTCTTAAATCACAAGAAATATATGGACAATAATTGTTTCTGTCTAATATTTATACAGAGATCCGCAAAAAAATAATATAAGCAGAGAATAGTTTGACTAGAGAAGCTAACTTTCAGTAGGGCTTTGTTTTAGAAAAATGATTCTGTATTTCAACAGCTGGAGGCCAGTTAGAAGTGGAGCTCCCCAGGGCTCAGTTCTGGGTCCAGTCCTGTTTAACGTCTTTATCAATGACCTGGATGAAGGCATCGAGTGCACCCTTAGCAAGTTTGCAGATGACACCAAGCTGGGTGGAAGTGTCGATCTGCTGGAGGGTAGGGAGGCTCTGCAAAGGGACCTGAACAGGCTGGACTGCTGGGCTGAGACCAATGGCATGAGGTTTAACAAGGCCAAATGCCGGGTCCTGCACTTGGGGCACAACAACCCTAAGCAGAGGTACAGACTAGGAGAAGCCTGGCTGGAAAGCTGCCTGGAGGAGAAGGACCTGGGGGTGTTGGTTGACAGCCGACTGAACATGAGCCAGCAATGTGCCCAGGTGGCCAAGAAGGCCAATGGCATCTTGGCCTGTATCAGAAACGGCGTGACCAGCAGGTCCAGGGAGGTTATTCTCCCTCTGTACTCGGCACTAGTGAGACCGCACCTCGAATCCTGTGTTCAGTTCTGGTCCCCTCACCACAAGAAAGATGTTGTGGCTCTGGAGCGAGTCCAGAGAAGAGCAACAAAGCTGGTGAAGGGGCTGGAGAACAAATCTTATGAGGAGCGGCTGAGAGAGCTGGGGTTGTTTAGCCTGGAGAGGAGGAGGCTGAGGGGAGACCTTATTACTCTCTACAACTACCTGAAGGGAGGTTGTGGAGAGGAGAGTGCTGGCCTCTTCTGCCAAGTGACAGGGGACAGGACGAGAGGGAATAGCCTCAAGCTCCACCAGGGGAGATTTAGGCTTGAGATTAGGAAAAAATTCTTCACAGAAAGGGTGGTTAGGCATTGGAATGGTCTGCCAAGGGAGGTGGTTGAGTCACCGTCCCTGGAGGTGTTTAAGGTGAGGGTGGATGAGGTACTTAGGAGCATGATTTAGGGATTGGTGGGAATGGTTGGACTTGACGATCCAGTGGGTCTCTTCCAACCTGGTTATTCTGTGATTCTGTGATAATTCAACCAGATTGAAAGAGAAAACCTCTAGAAGCTTGCCAGACAAGCCAGGTGAGAGAGGAGCCTTTAAAAGTAAAGGGAAGTAGTAAAAGTTCCACTGTTGTGTCAAAAATGGACAATATAGTGCCTGTTCTATGTTAGAAACAAACATTGTTTCCCTGGAAAGTACATCGATATCAACTCAGGAGTTCCATTTTATTTAGCACAGGTATGAATGATTTCTAATTTGCTCCCATTAGGCTACTTGGAAGTCAGTTTTCGATTCAATTAGAACTTCTGTTGCATTAAAATTGGTGTTTGAGGAACAGATGGATTAGATTTCACTTGTATATTTGCCTTTACTGTCCTGCAGAAATAATGAAAGGCTTAAAAAGGGTAAATCAGGGTAAGACCCAGGCACACACAGCCCATCAACTCTGCAATTTAACTGCCTAGGAAATTAAATTGAGATCCAGTGTGCTAGAAGAGAGCATGGGGTTGAAAATGCAAACACTTGCCAATTTCTCTGGACAGACTCCACTGTAATACTAAAGACTTTTTCCAGTGCCAAGAAATTTTGCATGACATTAGGTTTTTAAGTATTATTATTTTTAGAATTTACCTGTTCTCTAAACTAGAAGAACAGGACTATAGTTATCTGATGAGGCTGAAATACAGCTGTTTTATTCCAAATAAAATAAATGTACTTTTGCATAATATATAGTGTCCTTTGGCAATGAGTTCCATAAGTTTAAGTCCCAGAAATAACAGGATTTAAAAAACACTAGAATATAGATGGCAAAATCAACAGTTACATAAGCATTTTTCAGATTAGGTTACATAGTCCTGAACTCTCCTGCTGGAGGAGATGAGATGAAATCTCACTTTTATCAGGTCTTTGGTGAAACAAACTGCTCAACTTAGAGGCATTTGTTGAAATGAAGTCTCAGGCGCTGCATCTTTTCACTTGGATTTCTTTGAAAGTATTATATACTGAAAAATGGTGAAACAGATGCATTACCTCTTAGCCTCCTACCATTTAAAGGGTTTATTAGTTTGTGGTACCTTTTTCCTTCCTCCTCCTTTGAATTTTTCACTTTGGCTTGCTTTCTTGCCTTTTCTGTTGCTAAATATTTTATCTGTTTAAAGAATAAATGCTGTATTTCTTTCTTCTTAGCACTCAATAAAGTTTTCCTTGGTGGTTCTGGATCATATCATGCTATAAATGTTATTTCTCCAATTGAGTCATGGTAAAGAACTTTATTGCTTGCATTTAAAGGACATGAGCTTAGTTGACAGACATTTTATTAGACTTTTCACATCTGTAATTTTCTTCTATGAGGGTAATATGTTCATTGTTTTTCTGTAGAATGAAATAATAACTGGAGAATAATTAGGTTTGTTCATTTATCTCTTAGGGTTTTATAATTTAGGTATAGTGCTCCTAAAACTGTGTAGTATTGGATGTTGAGGGATTCTTAAACATATAACTGAACTGGGTGAAGAAAATCCTGGCAAGTTCTGTTCTGCCTGTTGTAGTGTTTGCAAGTCTGGAGAGTTGGAGTTAATGCAAACACTGCAGTTGGAGGGTTTCTTTTTCCCTTTTGTTTTATTTTTTTTTTTGATGCCAGGTAAGCTCCAGGAAAGCAAAGCATGAAGTATAGTGCCTCATCTTCTAACCAGCAGCTGACCCCAGCCAGCAGCTGAGCACCCACACAGCTGCTCACTCACTCCCCTCACTAGCTTCTCACAGTGGGGAGAAAATAAGAAAAGCAAAATCAAGAAAACTCTTGAGTTTTGATAAAAACCAGTTTAATAGGTGAAGAAAAAGCAGAGGCATGGGGGAAAAAAACAAGCAAAGCAAAGGAGATGGCACACCACCTCCTTCCCCCAAGCAGATGGATACCCAGACAGTCTCTGAACAGCCCCTTTGAAAACAAAAAAACCTGTCCTTTTCTTCCTCTAGCCCAGTTTTTATTGCTGGGCCTGAGGATACACAGTATAGAATATCCCTTTGGCCAGTCTGGGTCAGCTGTGCCAGCTGCATTCCCTCCCAGCCTCCTGGCTGTGGGGGTGTAGTGGGAAGCAGCGGTGGCCTTGATGCTGTGCAAGCAGAGCTCAGCAACAGGCAAAACAGGGGTGCATTATCAGCAGGGTTGTAGCCTCAGATTCAAAACATGGCACCATGTGGTCTGCTATGAAGAAAGTTAACATCATCCCAGACAGAATTAGCACAACCTCAAACCACTTCTTTTTCAGTTTATCTTTTCATGTCCTAGTTTATGAATTCTGATTTCCCACTTTCTTTGGCATTATTTTTTCACTGTAGAGACATTAAATACTCAGTTTTCCTTGGGTGATTCCCATATTTCATTGCTACTGTGATTCCTTGGCCTTTTCAATTGTGATGTTGTTTTTTCTGTATTGTTTCTGTATTGTTCTCATGTGTTTTCTCTATTGCAGGTTGGGGACCATGTTTTTTTATGTTACCAGCAAAACCTGTTTTGCTTAGCCTGGCTTTCTTCTTCATATGTGTGGTAGCTCTTCACAGGTTCCTCAAAACTATTCATTTAGGGCCAGTAGGAAAAGTTACTAGTCCTCTTTGTTTTATTCAGTTCCCAAATGTATTTTAAATCTCTCTTTTATGATTGCTTGTCTATCCAGTATCTCCAAATTATCTCTATTAGGACAGACATCTGCCTCTGTCTTGGTAGATCATGAACTTGCAGGCACAGAGAACATGTTCACTCTATGCCAGTTGTCAAAATCATTATAATGAAAGGCTAGGGCAATTCTGCATTCCCATTACTGTTTACTACCAGAAAAGTGTGTAATGTCTAGCTCTAGACTTTGTGTCCTTGTATGTTTGCATATCTTCTGTATTTTTCTTGAGGCATTTGTGAGCAACTTACTTTTGCCTTACTGATATATTTCCCCATGACTAGAACCCACTTAATTCCTTCAGTTTCTCAATGTCTTTATTAAAATCGACAGCCTGCATCCATTGTTATTTTTGCACAGCAATTCCTTCAGGTTACCAGTTTGAGCCGTTGAATGCCAATTTCATTCCCTAATTCACAGTGCTAAGGAGCCTTTGTGACCCATATTTGCCTGTGGGAATAACCCCAACCTTGCACTGACCCACTAATAACTATTACTCCGTCAAGGTCTCCTTGCCCAGCTTCAGATATCTCTTGTGGCCCTGGAGTAGATGGCTGATTGCTTCTTCTCGGGTCAGTTACAATCTCCTCTAAAGCATTTCTGCCTTTCTTTTCATATCTCTAAGTTAAAAACATCTATCATGTTCTGATTTCACACAGAGTGAAATTAATCAAGCAGTTCACCCCCTTTACCTGCCTTAGCTGAAAGATGTTACAAGTACTTGTGGGTTCTGTGGAAAGGAAATATTTTGATCTCTCTTCCTTTATTTTCCTTGACACCTGTGACTCAGGACTTTTGAGCTACTCCTCTGACTTCTCTCTGAGGAGAAAATGTTTATATTTGTTCTGAATTTCATCACCTTTAAGAGAAAACAAAATATTCCTGTAACTTTAAAATGTTTAAAATTAAAAACTGCCGGTGATATTATGCATGGGGTTTGTATATTGTCTTAAATGTTGAAGGGGCGTTACAGAATAGACATCAATAAAATTCCTAATGTGAAATTGATTGGAAAATACCACAGGACAAGACAAAGATCATTGTGGAGTGATCATGAATCTTGGCAGTGATGAGACTGTTGACTGACAAGTTATTATATTAAAATATTCTTTTTTGATTGATTTAATGTTGTGGTGCTGTTTATACATGTACTTTTTTAAATATTACTTTATAAAGTAGGTCACCGGTTTTTATGTGAACTGTAAAAAGAACCTGAGCCTGGGGAAGCTGAGATAATAATGAAAGCTAAGAAAATTCAGCTTATGAGATAAAGTGAGAGAAAGGGGCTTTTTCTAAAAAAAGACAATGCTAGGTGAAGATAAAAATGAAAATGGAGGATCCAGGGAACTACAGGCCTGTCAGTCTGACCTCAGTGTTGGGAAAAGTCATGGAACATGTGATCTTGAGTGCTATCATGAAGCACGTGCAAGAGAACCAGGTGATCAGGCCCAGTCAACATGGGTTCACAAAAGGCAGGACTTGACAAACTGACCTGATTGCCTTCTATTACAAAGTGACTCGACTACTAGATGAGGGAAAGGCTGTGGATGTATCTTCTCGGACTTTAGTAAAACCTTTGACACAGTTTCTTACAGCGTTCTGCTTTAGAAACTGTCGGCCTCTGGCCTGGACAGGCACATACTCTCCTGAGTGGAAAACTGGTTGGATGGTCAGGCCCAGAGAGTGGTGGGAAATGGTGTTAAATCCACCTGGAGGACAGTGACAAGTGGGGTTCCCCAGGGCTCAGTGCTGGGTCCAGCCCTGTTCAATGTCTTTATCAATGACCTGGATGAAGGCATCGAGTGCACCCTTAGCACATTTGCAGACGACACTAAGCTGGGTAGAAGTGTGGATCTGCTGGAGGGTCGGGAGGCTCTGCAAAGGGACCTGAACAGGCTGGACTGCTGGGCTGAGTCCAACGGCATGAGGTTTAACAAGGCCAAATGCCAGGTCCTACACTTGGGGCACAACAACCCTGTGCAGCTACAGACTAGGAGAAGTCTGTCTAGAAAGCTGCCTGGAGGAGAAGGACCTGGGGGTGTTGGTTGACAGCCGACTGAACATGAGCCAGCAATGTGCCCAGGTGGCCAAGAAGGCCAATGGCATCTTGGCCTGTATCAGAAACGGCGTGACCAGCAGGTCCAGGGAGGTTATTCTCCCTCTGTACTCAGCACTGGTGAGACCGCACCTCGAATCCTGTGTTCAGTTCTGGTCCCCTCACCACAAGAAGGATGTTGAGGCTCTGGGGTGAGTCCAGAGAAGAGCAACAAAGCTGGTGAAGGGGCTGGAGAACAAATCTTATGAGGAGCGGCTGAGAGAGCTGGGGGTGTTTAGTCTGGAGAAGAGGAGGCTGAGGGGAGACCTCACTGCTTCCTACAACTACCGGAAAGGAGGTTGTAGAGAGGAGGGTGTTGGCTTCTTCTCCCAAGCGACAGGGGACAGGACAAGAGGAAATGGCCTCAAGCTCTCCCAGGGGAGGTTCACGCTTGACATCAGAATAAAATTTTCATGGAAAGGCTCATTGGGCACTGGAACAGGCTGCCCAGGGAGGTGGTTGAGCTACCTTCTCTGGAGGTATTTAGGAGACGGGTGGATGAGGCGCTGAGGGGCATGGTTTAGTGTTTGATAGGAATGGTTGGACTCAATGAACCTGTGGGTCTTCTGCAACCTAGTTATTCTGTGATTCTATGATTCTGTGAATTGTTCTAAGAACAACGATAAGTTGTCCTTCCATCAGTCATGGGGTAAGTAGTTTAATTTACAGCAAGAAAAATGTAAGTTTGACATGAGAAATTTTTTTTTCTGACTAAACAAGCTTCGAAATGCTGGAGTATTCAAAGAGGTTAAGGAGCTTTCCTTGGCAGTGTTGGAACAGACATCTGCCAAGATAGACTAGGTCTGTTCTAGGAGTCCAAACTATGTCCAGTATCTTTTCTCACCCTAATGTGATTTCTAATGCTACAGTACAGGCAAGATTTTTCCCATTTTTGCTCTCATGGAAAGCTGATTCTTGATATTGTTGATGTTTGAGGAATAACAATGGCATAAAACTTCTTGGTTTATAATTTTCCTATTTTCTTTCTAATTTTTTTTGAAGTTTAGCTTAGGGACACTTCACCCCACCTCCCCCTTCAGTTGAATTTGTCCTGAAATTAGTGTTACTGTTCACTCTCACAATTTTATTTTGATTTTTTTTTGCCATATATTACGGTTTTTTTCGTGTTTCAGCTTCTGGGCAGCATACAATCAGGTGAAATGTTACTTCTGGTTTTTCTAAACTAGTAAAAAATATTATTACTCATGGGAGTGTTTGAATAACAGCAAAGACTCAAAAACCCTAGAAGGTAAAGTATTTATTTTTGAAACTATTACAGTTCAAAGACCATCTGCTTTTGGATATGCCTGTATCAGAATTTTTGAGGCAGACAGTGCTGGGCTTGTCTAGATTGTGCTCAGTTATTTTAATATATGCTCCCAGTTTTTCAGATAGGAGGGCACTTACATGATTTCTTGCTTCAGTTCCTGTGCGGTGAACAGGAAATGTCTCCACTTCATGCAAATGGCAAAAGTGCCAGCTTTTGTTAAAGCAAAAGAAAAGATTGTCTGGACAAGGAGTGCGCAAATGGAGAGAACTTTATACTGATGTAAGTTGCTTTCATTGAAATCTCTGGGTAGCAATGAGCTTGCTGAGAGCAGGTCTATATTTTATTTACATATGTTTATTTGTTTGCAGTGTGCTGCCTTTCTAAGGAGCTTTCTCTGTAATTAAATAGCAGCATTGGACTAGAACCACCTGTTATATTGGCATTACATTTTAGGGGACAGAAAAATGGGAAAACAATGTAATTTTTGTTATGTATTTTGAATTACTATGAAATATTTCTGCCCCATAAAGCCAAACCTGATATATTTGGATCTTTCCTTGGAATGGGAGTGTGTAATAGTTGTAATTTCCTTTTTCCTTATATTCTTGTTCACATATTTTGTGTTAATATAGAGAAGTATTTATCTGGTTCATTTTTCTCACACTCAGGATAATATTTTTCTGATTCATTTTACTGAAGGCTTTAAAAATGTATTTCCGTGCTTGCAGGAAGCTCTGAATCTCAGACTTCTTCTGGCTTCTCAAACCTGCATTCCAAGAAACAATGCAAAAGATAATTATACAATAATTATTATATATTTGGTGTGTTCAGGAATCAGGGATAAAATTCTCCCTTACTAAAGTCAGTTGCCTTCAAAGATAATCATAATCTCAATCTAAGAAGCTTGGTTATTTCCTTTCTTAGGATTGAACAGAAAGTAAGTTTTCCTTGTGAGTTTCATTAACCTTAGTCCAAAATATCATAAAACCTTCTTAAAGTTCTTTTGAAGTTCTCAGAAGCAGAAGAAATAAGATCTCCAGAGTATGGCCCCGTGTTTCTCCAGAATATACCTTTGAGTAAAGACTGCTTTTGTAAATGACGACAACATAACACAGTTTAGTCTTGCCTTCTTTCAAACTCTTACAGCCTCAAAGCAAAATCAGCCAAGACGAAGAAAATTTCCTCTTCTTCCAGTGTCTCTCAAACTTCAGTTCTTCAGTTTTGCAGGAGGCTTAGGAGGCTGGCCTTGACCCAGGCAACTATTTGGACTTTGGGAGTTGTCACCCATGTAAAGTGACACACTCAAGTGCTGTTAGTATTCAACTATCAGATGAGCAGGTCGGCTAGCAATAAGTCCCACTTTTTAAGTGGCAGTTCAGTATCTTTTATTTAGAATGATATTTAATCAGAAAAAAAGTCAGAAAATATTACATTTAATTGATATATCAAATTATAAATAATGGGTGAAATTTGGAAGTCTGTACTGAAGTTTTGTTTGTGTTCTGCTTTAATGGAAGTTTGCCTGAATAAACATTAAGTAACAACTGGTTCTGAACCTCAAAATATGACCCATTAATACTTACCACTTATTTTGTGCTTTAAACTTTCAGAGCTCTTCTGTGGGTCAAATCTTAAACACAAAGGGTCAATTAACCTGTTAAATCTTTGCAAGTAAGGCAGGCAGAGGCCCACTGTGGTTTTGGAGAGAAGTTACTCAGAACCAGTGCTTTACAATGGGTTGAGAATCCTATAGAGATTGTATACAAGTAGGGATCTCATTGGACCCCTGCTCCTGGTGGAAAAATAAAACACATGGAACTCTTTCAAGCGAAAAAAAGAATTAACTGCTGCTCCCACTGAAAAGAATGAAATTACAATAGTTTATGATAAATTGCTTATTTTTATTTTTGTATCCATACTATTTCTGAAATCTTTTTTCACCTCAAGTTGAACCCACAATGACATGTAGAAATGGTTTCTTAAAAGGCACAATCCATGCAGACTGCAGGAATATTAAGGACTAACTAAAGGCATAAAGTCATCAAAGTTGGTTAGAATGCAAACTAGACCTAATTTCATGCCAGGTCTATTAAAGGCAGTGAAGACTGTAGTAGAGAGATGAAAAGAGCTGTTATATTTAGATTAAAAAAAAAGTGTACACTAAAGCCAAGAATCCCATGGACAGGAGAAGAAGGGTCAAAGCAACAAAGGCAATAGGAAGCAGAAACCAAAGAGGGGGGAACACTGCTGCTGCATTTCAGTCACATTGAAGACTTCTCTGAGATGACTTAACCAGGGCAAGCTAAGCATGGTTTGGTCCAAGTCTTGGTGAATGTCACATCGACCCTGCTTTCATGGAGGCAAATGTGCCAGATTGTTTTTGCACAGTCCATGCATGTAAATCTCTCACACTCCATCTAGCCGGCAAGATGGAGCCAAAGTGCTCACAGCGGCTCCAAGCAAAATCAATTTGGCATGACAGTGGTGTTCTTACTGCCCACCTGCAAAGGCTGTTACCAGTTAGAAAGAATCAGGGTACTGGGTAATTCTCCTGACGTTCCTACCCCGAACACAGCCTGTGATTGTAGCTGATGGAGCCTAGTTGCTGTGAAAGCACTAGGGGTAGGGCAGCGATTGAGAAATCCCTTGCCTTGCTCAGTATGGGCATAGGATGATGCTGATTGGGAAGAGAATTGAGTTTTTGTGCCCATACCAGGTGAAGAGATGTGTAGACATACCTTTGTTTAAATGGTGAGCAGCAGGCCTAAATATTTCTCCTTCAAAATCAGCATGATGTGATTTGGTTTGTTTTTAATGATCTTTTTGATATCATTCCTGTGTTGTGGTTATTAGCAATTATCATGCTGCTTTTCCCTTCATCAAAAGCTTTCTACATGCTGATAGCAGTTTCAGATATTAATTCTTAGCACCATCCCTGCAGCTAGCTGTGTCATCACAATCACCCAGTCAGTCGACTTGCTGTGGTTTGATGGATTATGATCAGGTTTTTGATCTCAGAGCAGCTTTGAAATAGCAATGAATGCTGAGCATAACAAATGATATCTTCCTGAACCTATGCTGCAAACTGCCAACATTTCATCTTACTTGACCACTGCATAGTTTTCTATCTTGTTAATCATGACACTTTCATAAGGGGATTGTAGCCAGTTGTTGTTAGCCTTGGAACAAGTACCAGAACTGCCTTTTACTGTATCTTAGATTTCATTCTAAATCTGGTGTTTTCTCCATTCATAAAGCCATTTTAGAAGAAATATGTATAGGCCTGACATTTCTTCATCGCCTTGTGATGTCTGGGGCTTTGCTCTTGGAAATGCAGCTGCTCTTTTACATAATTTAGTCAAAATTAACAACTGCTTCCTATCCTGTTCCATTATAGCTCAATACTTCTGGGACTTGGGGTTTGATATTGCACGTAGTCAAGTTTGCAATCTTTAAATTCAGCTGTTACTCGCGGAAACGCAGATACATAGCAGGCATTTGGTGAGGTTCTCTACATCATTCATTGATGTATATAGTGGACACGGATCTTTTATTTCTCATGGAGAAGACGAAACAAAACTACAAAGCCCTGGAGATCTCATAGGTGGTAGTGGTGAACCCTTTAAATACTAAAGTGAGATCTATATAATAGAAAATAACAATTAAATTCTCCATGGACATTACTCATCATTTCCAGAGTGCTGTTAGGTATGCTTCCTCTTCTCCACCTTTATGTTTTTAATAAAAGAATAGAACATGGATTTAACTGGCAAACCTGCTAGATTTCTACAGTTAAGTGCAAACTTACTCTGCCTTTAGAAAATTATATGGACTTCTGCTTGATATTTATAGTCTAATTTCATGAGGTGTAGGAGACAGGAAAGAGGAGACTACTTTGAAACGGTTGGAGTTGATCATCTCAAAGGTCTTTTCCAACCTATTGATTCTATGAAATCTAGCTCAGCAGCAACACCATTTATTTGTCTACCTGGTGTATTTTCTGTGGCTCTTGAAGACATTTTTGACAAGTGAAGTTCACAAAGATGGTACATTATTTTTTTCTCTAGTTAAATTAGACTTTTCAATTGTGGAGCTATACCCTCCAGCTCCTGGTTTGCAGGGATCAAGGTAACGTTTCTGAACTGCACCTGCAAATCGGTGTCAGCTGTTACTGTAAGGCTTACTACTGCTGCTGCTAATAAGTGTTGGATGCAGCATGGGAGCTGTGAGAATGGAGGGCACGGGGTGTCTGCATGTCTACTGTTTTTTTTTCAGCACCAAGTTTCTACTTTAGAGTTCAAGCAAATGATTCTTGCAGCCGTAAACAATGATGTATACTGAAAAGCAGCTCATTTTAACAAAAAAAACCTGTTCCACTTCAAAGGGTTTATTTAAAGCTGGGAATCAAGAGGCATAACACTTGCAGCCTGCAGCTTTGCTCTGTCTCCTTGCTTTCTTTGTTTTTCTCTGCCTTTATTCCTGTGGGGAAATTAACTCTTACTTTGCTGTAGAGAAAACATAAATTATATAGCGTTTGTGACATAATAAGGCAAACAGCTAAGTACTTTGTTATAGTTGTATATTCAACTCAGCAGGGCAAACTGAGATGACATTCTAAGTTTTACAAGAGGGAACAGGCTGTTCGGGTAACTGCGTCCTCCAAGACTTACACGAGCAAAGTGTACTGCGGAGTGGAGAAGACCATCCGCACCTTTCATGATGTTTACACACAGATACTGAGCCTGTTCTCCAAATGAGCAAGACCTGCTGTATTCTGCTTCTCTTACATCCTCTCTGTTTTCTCATCCTTCCCATTCAGTTGTTTTCTAGTCTGTTTGTGCCAGAGTCCAATTTCATTGAGCTTTGCTTTCCTGACTTCTCTGCCTACTCCTTGATACTACATGCATGAGTAGTTTTACTCATACAGCTTTGATGAATGGGGTTGGTGGAGGAATTACTTCATATGAGAGGGCCTCCTGAATTATTTGACACATGTAGAGCCAGTTTAGAGCCCGAACCAGCCAGGAAGAGGTTAAATCCCTTAGGTTATTTTTCTGTAGCATTCTCTTCCTTTGCTCTGTATTCTTTAGACATGAAGAGTGTGCAAAGTGTAAGAATAAATCAGAAAATGCAATTCTGATGTCTTACCAGCCTCCTCCTGCACCAGTTGTTATGTTAATATTTACAATATATTGGATATGCAACTCGCAAGTATAATGACGGCTGGTGTGTTACACATTCTTGACTACTCCTTTGGTGCACACCACTGACTGTTTTACACTATTTCCTCATGAACCTACTATCACTGCACTGTACCACACCCTTTTTTGTCAACCATAGGTGTCCTGTAGGCAGCAGCAGCATGCTGATCCCTGCATTTGTCTGTGAGGAACAAAAGAAGACTTAGGCGGTTTTTCAGCACATCTTACCCCAGCAGATGCTTGTTCTGAGTTATGTTTGATTCTTTTTATGCTTGTTGTACTGCAAACAGCATAATCATCTTCTTAATGTTCAACTAGCCTTATGAAAAGACAGTCTTTTGTTCCACCTTTTCTTTTCATTAAATTTCATATCAGATAGAGCTTTTAGGACATGATGCAAAATCTGGCTTCAAACATTAGTTTCTGTTAAGATTCTGAATTTGGAAGTCAACTAGCAATTCTGCTGAGGGAGGAATGGGGCAGAACAAAATGGTCTTTGCCTTGCTGTCATGGTAATGGCAGTGAAGTGCTGGTAAGTAACAATACAAAACTGTGAGCCTTAACTCATTACATATCCTTCAGGGAGAAGTACTGTAGCATATAATAATGATATCTTTCTTATAAAATTTTAAAGCCAACCTGAGGATTTTAACTAACAAAGAATTATATTCTTGTATAATAAAATGAGTTGCAAAGGGGATGTGTTCATTATGTTCTAGAAGATTTGAGGACTGTGACTACAGAACAATTGTCTGAATTCTGTTACATGCACTGGGATACTCATAGGAAGAATGACCTCAAAGTTGTTTGGCATTGTTTTGTTGGTTTAGATTTTTTCAATAGTATGTTTGTGTATATATGCCCCTTTTCAGTTTTATCTTCTTTTAATATCAGCTCTGTCTTCTCTTAGCCCATGAACTGTCCTTTCTTGTCTCTGAAAGTTGTGTTTGTGCATTAAGTCAAGTAATTGCACCTAGACAGATTTTGTTCTTGTTTTAGTCAGAGTGCTATTTTAAGCAGATTTAATTTTAGGGCAACTTTCAACAGCTCCTACAAGGTAGGGTCCTGCTTGAGGGCTGCGTTCTGTCCTAGGTTCTCACACAGATTTGCTGTGCAGCCATGGGTGAGGCACTTTCTGAGTCTGTAGCACTGCATAGGGTTGTTGTGCCCCAAGTGCAGGACTCAGCATTTGGCCTTGTTACACCTCATGCCATTGGACTCAGCCCAGCAGTCCAGCCTGTTCAGGTCCCTTTGCAGAGCCTCCCTACCCTCCAGCAGATCCACACTTCCACCCAGCTTAGTGTCGTCTGCAAACTTGCTAAGGGTGCACTCGATGCCTTCATCCAGGTCATTGATAAAGACATTGAACAGGACTGGACCCAGCACTGAGCCCTGGGGAACCCCTCTTGTAACTGGCCTCCAGGTGGATTTAACTTCATTTACCAGCACTCCCTGGGCCCGGCCATCCAACCAGTTTTCCACCCAGGAGAGTGTGCGCCTGTCCAGGCCGGAGGCTGGACATTCTGCTTGAGAAACTGTGTCAAAGGCTTTATTGAAATCCAGGAAGATACATCCACAGCCTTTCCCTTGTCCAGGAGCTGAGTCACTTTATCATAGAAGGCGATCAGGTTAGTTTGGCAAGACCTGCCTTTTGTGAACCCGTGTTGACTGGGCCTGATCACCTGGTTCACTTGCATGTGCTTCATGATAGCACTCAAGATCACCTGTTCCATGACTTTCCTTGGCACTGAGGTCAGACTGACAGGCCTGTAGTTTTCTGGATCCTCCCTGTTACCCTTCTTGTAGATGGGCACAACATCAGCCAGCCTCCAGTCCAGTGGAACTTTCCCAGTCTTCCAGGACTCTTGGAATGTGCCATTTCTATTATTTACATTACTTCCCAGGTAAGTTTTATGTCAAATTCCAGATTTTGAAACTGCACTCCAAAGCACTGAATATATTTTCCCTTTTCCCTTCTGGCTAGGATTATCTTTTGCAGATGGCCTGACTTGATATGAAGGAGACCAGAGTAATGTCCATATGCAAAGCCAGCCCTGAAGTGCAGTCCTTAGTTTGCATCATTCTCTGTTATACACATTCATTCATTACACCAATGTGTCAAACCCCCATACATTTCCAAGATGGCAATGGAACATTTTGCTCTCAGATTCACTATTTAGGGGAAATTGTCTTGTTGTGTGTGATTAGAAAATGATGCTTTTCACTGAATTCAGCCTGGCTTACTAGTAAAGAAAGTGTACTAGTTGCCATTTATAAACTCACCCAGTGCCTGTGAATAGAACTTCAAACTGTCAGAAATTATTATTGTTAGCAGAAAGAAGAGGGCAAGGGCTGAAGTACCACTTTTTACACATTCTAGAACAGAAGTCTCATGTAGAAGGTGGAATTGCCTCATTTTTTTTGTCCAGTAGCATGGGAGGGAGTAAATAGTATGTAAATATGTAAATGGTTTCTGCTTGTGCACCATCTTGCACTGTAAAAATTGGAAGCATATCTACATCTTTTAGATGTCAAGTTTTTCATCTGCATCAGTCCTCAGCTCCCACATGAGATTAATTAGGCATTAGGACTGAATCTACTTTGGAAAAGCCTGACAAGATTTAATAAATAAATGAATTAATGAAAAAGTCATGCTGCACAAATTAAAGTTTCTCATAGAGTTGCAGCATTTGGATACCATATCTTTAAAGCTGGAGTAGTTTACTCACTGGACTATGACACAGTATTGAGTCTGCATGTTTTCAAGTTGCAGTGATGTGAGAGAAAAGGGCTTTTAAATTTTGTTCAGTCAGTGTGTTTACCATCAACACTCTGAGTCGGCTGAACATGTTGTAAAGCTGAAAGGGGAGAAGTGACCTCTGTGTCAAGAAAGCCAGCTCTCACAGCACCTCGCTTATTTGTGACTGGAAAGACTGGGCTGTTGGTTATAAAATGGAGACTAAAATGTTCAAAAGTTCTCACCTTGCTTACGAACCCTCAGATTTTCTGCTCACAACATCAAGTCCAGACGGAGGACAGCACTCTACTAGGGCTACCTGCTAACAGGTATTCTCTGTTTTGCTGCTGGAGTTTTGGTAGTGGACCAAACCCTTTCAGAATGTAAAGCTGTCAGCTGCTTGAGTCAAATAGTGGCAGAGTGCCTCTGGGCTACTGAAGGTAGTTTTCCTTACAGGCAAGGGAAAGTAATGCAAGTTACAGCGTGACTGTTCAAGTCACCCCTGCACTGGTTTTTTTCACAGCTTAACTTCAGGCACTTAATTCTGGTGGTCATGGGGCTAAAAACTCCTGTAGAGTGACTGGGGCACCTATGTTTCCCTGACAAACTAGGCACCAAGACTGCCGGCTTAGGTAAAGTTGGATGCCTAAAGCTCAACAGTGAGACTGTCATCTTTATTCCAGGGTCTAGTCCAACCACAGAGCAAAAGTCTATTACTACCTCTGCTAAGTAAAGGCAGTACTTCTTTACCTGCTCCTTCAGTGCTAAGCACATACCAACCCCCTAAATACATGGTGGGAGTCATCAAAAGATGAGCATTAACGCAGCTTCAACATCCTGGGGCTGAAACTCTTGCAGCCAAGCACAGCCTTTTGGGGGGTTGGCTGGTGTCAATGGGAGCCTTTGAATAAATGTATCTCTGCCCCCCAATCTGCCCATGCCCGTGCAGGAGCAGGAAGGCTGTGGTCTCAAACTGTCCTATGTGTAGATATAGAATGTATTTTCTTTCTATGTCTTTCTACCTATTGATGAATTAAGAGCTTGTGCAACAGGAAACACTTAAAATGGGATGAAGGATGGCAAACATTACCTGTTCACACATGCTGTGGCAGCTCAGAATCTGCTGCTGTTCAGAGTACCACTCTCTGGAGTCCTGGGAACTGCAGTGAGGAAGAGGATGAGGTTGCTCCCCCTGTACATTGCTTGAGCAAGAATAGGTGCCAAAGTCAGAGTCAGAATCCCAGGACCTGATATATCACGGTGTATTGTTAGCTGTGTTTGTTTTAGGGGCTTTTGGTAATTTTTCTTCTAGGTTTTTGTCTCTGTATTTAATTATCCCTTTCAGGACTGATTTCCTGACTTAATCTGAATGTGCATAAATCTCCACCATAGATTTATCATCTCTATAGAAGGCGCTTTCAGAGTGGTTGTGCAGCTTCCCAGAAAAGGGACACTGTTGGAAAATGAAGCTTTCAGATTTAACAATGAGCCTACTATTATGCTGATTTTTGCCGAGCTTTCCCTCACTTCTTTCCCACTTAATACAAGAGCAAGCTCAAGGCTTCTTTTTGTTTGTTTTCAAACTTCAGTCATTCTTGAGTGTTTACCACCCTGCTCAAGTCCACTCACTCTGAAACATTAGATACCATAAGATACTGTTGCGTTGCTTCTGGAATGAGAAATGCTCAGGTTCTTTTTTCAACTGTGTGTTTCTGTGAAGGTTTTAACCAGCCTGTCTGCCAATTCTAAAAAACAGTAAAACCAAAAATTTTCCCTATAATATTGTACTTTGACTGTTACAGTCATTTGAGGACATTGTATTTCTAACAAAATGTGAGATCTCAGAGCAGAAGTTGGAATTATCTTTGATATAAATAATCCTATTGCAAAACAGATTTTTGTTTATATAGTATATAGTATGCATGCTCATAACCATTTAATCAAATTCAGGCCTTGTCTGAGCAAACATAATGGCCATTAAATTACGTGTGGGTTGTGAATTATCCTTTCTGAATTTGACCTGTATCTTTGACAGCAAAAAAAAGCTGTCTTCCTTAATTTTTTTTTCCTTGATTGGGATCACACATGCAAATGCAAGGGCTTTTCCAGTTCTAGAAGAATTTTCAATATTGAATACAACTTTCTGCTGGTAACATGAGGAAACCTAGTCTTTCTAGGTTTTTGTTGCATTGTGACTGTCAGGATTTTCTGTAGATATCATAAATCTTCTTTTTCTTCTTTCCATGTTGATACTCCATATAATGCTCTTTATGTCCTCACACAGGTGCTTTAAAAGGACCTTCTGTCTTTTATTTGCTTGGCAGCTCTTTCCTAAGCCAAACATGTAAACATCTATCTCCTGAAGACACATCCCTGTTAATCACTTGTGGTGCCTCTCTTTGAACTTCTTTCCGTTAACGCTGCAGCTTTTAAATGGAGTTAACAAAAGCCAGGATAAAATGTTATTATCGGCCATTCTCCTGGCTTAAAAGATCCATTTTAATTTTATGCCCCAGATCAACAACTGCTGTACAACACGAGCTACGTAATTTGCTGTTTTCTGTATCTTCACCCTCAGATCTGTTGCCAGACCACTGTGACTGTACCAGTTTATTTCCAAATTTCTGTGTTGGATAAATTTCCCCCTGTTGTGATCCAGAAACAGTTTTATGCCTGGGGAATTTCAACTGATTTGATTTGTTGCTAGGTAATAAACTTTTAATCACTGATTCTGGTATTGAAACCAACCAACAAACACATACTTGGAGAGACACACCCCAGCTACCCTCCAGCTGCCTCTCCTCCCTGCTCTGTGGTCTCCGGTCCTGTTGTTGCACATGGCACTTAGTACCTTTGGTGAAGCAATGGGGTCCACCAAATAGCAGGAGGCGAGGCTTTGTATCTAGTGCATTGGGCAGGAACTGTGTCTCATTCCTCCAACAGGGATGTTCTCTGCACCATTTCTATCTGTGCTGCTGTCTCTTATCCATAAACCAGGAAAAACAGCAGTGAGCTTTTTCAGGTAGTAACTGATGGCTGAGAAGCAGTCCAAGAGGACAATTGCTGATGGAACCGAAGCTTTCAAGTCTGTCAGTCTTGTGGGAGCAGTAGGTGTTTGAATAAGCAAGGAGACAGAACAACTACACAGCGATCTATTCTGTGTATTCAGTTGGTTCCTGTCCCATCCGTAGCCCTAAGGAAAATGCCAGTACTCAGGTGGCACAAGATACAAACTCATATCATGTGTGACGGTGTGTTCTTCCCCTAGAGAAACAATGAATTTACTAATGTTGTGACATCCCTCTGGATTACTGCAGCTGATGTTAGAATATGACAGTTTTCAAGGTCAGGTTTTCATGACAGGTCACCACCTGCTGACCTTCAATATCAACTGGATCTCAGTTATTTTTAGCTCAGGTAATTTCAGTGTTCTGGTCTGCAGGGAACATTCACAAACTGAGTAAACTAACAGATCACAGGGCCAAGGTAGAGTCAGGGAGGTTGCAAGACAGCAAGAAATCATTAAAGCACCTTTACTGCCGAAGTCACTACATTGCACAGTTACACCTGGAGTGTGTCGTAATCTTTGTCATATACACTGAGATTTGGAAATTCCTTTCTTCTTTTGCAGGTGGGAAACTGAGGCCCAGAGAAAATAAAAGTGTTTCCTGTGGTCACATCAGAAATAGGACCGTGATTGTACAGAAAATATTGTGAACTGAAGATTTAATGCAAAATCCAAAGTCAGAGCTCTGACCAGGCCATCTCACTTCTAATATAGCCCAAAGGTTCCAGATGTCATTTTTAATTGTTGTTGATCATCACTTTACCTTTACCAATGAATAACCTCTACAGAGGAACCGAACACTGCAACATGTGTTGACCATAAGCTTCATGCTGCTATTTGGCTTCAACAGGAGAAATAAGCTCTGGACAGCTGGTGTCCTCTTTTTGAAAATGTAGGCTCAGCATACAGCCAAATACACTGCTAGTCAATGCAGGTGCACACATTTTGCTGCAAAAATTACAAAGCTGGTGGTGTGGTGCTAAAACTCCTTCAACACTGATGCAGAATCTGTGGCACCTCATATGAAAATGAGCCTCTATATGTTAGCCTTTTACTCCTTAGAAAAAAGTTGGCAGACGCTGCATCAGTCTCTGGATGAAGGGCTCCTGTTTCCTGAAGATTCATTTGAGGTAGGCATTCATGATTCTCGCTGCAGAATATTCATGATCCCTTCTATTTTCTCATTCCAGCCTCTACTTTCAGTTGCTGTGGATGGCAATTTCCTTGTGCCAGCTTCTGCATGTACCTGCAGGCTTCCCAAAGCTGTTATTCCTTTTCCACTAAGCCTGCTACTTAGTGTTTTCCTCACTTCTGTTTAGTAACCAGTCAACTCACCCTCAAAACTGTCCAAATACACAGTTTCTCATGAGCAGTGGTGGATGGAAAAAAGCACCAGGAATTAATTAATTTCAGTATACACAGGTTACAAAAACATTATTGGAAAAAGCATGACCACTTTTATAAATTATAAAATTATTTTATAACTTCACAGTTCATTTACATAACAACTTCCTTTAAGTCACTACTTTTTAAAAAATCAAAAATAAAGATACAGAATGAAATTGCTGCTCAGGTTTTTCTTCTCACTACCCTGTCACAGAAAAACTTGAGCTATTTCTGGCTGTTCTTATTTTTAGATTGTTCTTCATATACCGTCTACTGTCATTGAAATTAATGAGAAAATAAAAGGAATGACCTTTGGCTGAGCACATACAGTTTATGCATGAGCTAAGCAGCAGGATCCTTTTTCATTCTTCTTTTTCCCACATTCTCTTGCTCCCTGCTCTCTCCCACCCAAATATAATTTGTAAAGCCTTTAGAGCCTTTCATCTGATTTGTTTCCACTGTGTTCCTTTAGATGAGTCTTGGGTCTGTGATTCACATCTATTCTCTTGTGCTGAAAGTTCAGCAGCACCCTGGTTTTATGAATATAATGCACCGTTCTCTTGAACTTCAGAATTGTTTTGAAAACTTCCAGGCAAAATTCATACAGTGCAGATAAATGTCAGCAATACTATGAAGAGCACTCTCAGAACACAAATACAAGCCTGGAAATTCAAAATTACATTGTTTACAATAAACCCACATTTACTGAAGATCTACATGGTTTTGAAGACATGACTCCAAATCTTAATTCTGAACCTGTGGTCTTACCATAATGTTGAATATGAAAAAATCATGCCCAGCTTCCTGCAGCAGGCGGAGGAGTCCTTTCAACAGATGCTCACTGCATGAAACCACTGCAACTGAATAGAGAGGAAACTGCCCAGTGAGGTTTGCTTGGGCACTGCCATTGCGGAGACCTGCATGCTGTCACACCAGGGTGATTCTCTGCCCGCCCACCTGCCTGCTGCAAGAAAAAGCTGCCAGCTCTGCCTGGCTTCGAGAGTGGGTCACGTTATAAATCTTACCTCAAATTATTTTCCATACTGCAGAGTGGGAATCCTTGGTGGAAAATAATAAGAACCAAGTGCTGCCTCCAAAGTGTGTTTGAAGGTGTAAGCAGTTGGTTTTCTGGCTGAGAGTAGGGAGTTCAAGCAGAGGTGCATTATGACCCTGAAAGTCTCCTTTGTGCTAGCAGGAAAAGGGGTATGGAATGATGCTGAGAGGAATGCTGTGCTTTTCTGGTGCTTGTGGCTGTCATTGCTAACACAAATGAAAACTGGTCTGTCTTTGGGTTAGTGGAAATACTGGTTACACCAGTGCTGATAGTAAATCCAGATTACAGTTGTTTATGGAAAATGTGCTCTGATTTTTCATTTTTTTTGGTTCCAAGTGTGCGGTTTTACCTCCACATTCTAGCATTTAAATTTAAGTGGGTAGTTATTTATTGCTCCTTTAACTTTGTGTTAACAACCTTGATGGTGTATTTTCTTTGGAACTTTTAGGTAGTATTTTAAAAAATCGATTACCAAAAAACTAGCAGTGAGTTTTTATGTTCTGCTTGCTCGCCAGGAGCACGCAAAGATGGGAAGACTCAGACACTAGCGATGTGTAGCAGGCAGGTGGGCAGGCAAAGAACCACCCTGGTGTGACAGCATGCAGTTCTCCATGACGGCGGTACCCAAGCAAACCTCACTAGACAGTATCCACTCTATTCTGTCGCAGTGGCTTCATGGAACGACCATCTGTTGAAAGGACTCATCTGCATGCTGCAAAAAGCTGGGCATGATTTTTTGATATTCAATGTTACAGTGAGGCCACAGGCACAGAATTAAGATTTCATTTGGAGTCATGTCTTCAAAACTATGCAGATCTTCAGTAATCAAAGGGCTGAAGCACCTCCCATACGAGACAGGCTGACAGAATTGGGCTTGTTCAGCCTGCAGAAGAGAAGGCTCCAAGGAGATCTTATACTGACCTTCCAGTACCTGAAAGGAGGAGAGGGACTGTTTACCAAGGCTTGTAGTGACAGGACTAGAGGTAATGGGTATAAACTGGAGAGGAGCCAATTTAGTCTAGGGGCTGATTTAGTCTAGGGGCTGGAGAATAAGTCTTACGAGGAGCAACTGAGAGAGCTGGGGTTGTTTAGCCTGGAGGAGCCTGAGGGGAGACCCTGCTGCTCTCTACAACTACCTGAAAGGAGGTTGTGGAGAGGAGGGAGCTGGCCTCTTCTCCCAAGTGTCAGGGGACAGGACACGGGGCAATGGCCTCAAGCTCTGCCAGGGGAGGTTCAGACTAGATATCATCAAAAAAATTTTCACAGAAAGGGTCATGGGGCACTGGCAGAGACCGCCCAGGAAGATGGTGGAGTCACCATCCCTGAAGGTGTTTAAAAGACGGGTAGACGAGATGCTGAGGGCCGTGGTTTAGCGGCAGATAGGAATGTTTGGACGTGATGATTGAAGGAGTCTTCCAACCTGGAATTCTATGACCCTAATGTCCAATCTGAATCTTTCCCCTTCCAATTTAAGGCCAACCCCCCCCCCCCACCCTATCACTCCATGCCTTGCACAGCACCAGACGGACTCCCTTAGAGGCAGCCCGGTGCCGCCGGCCCCGCTTTCCCGCCGCTGCCCCGTCCCCATCCACGCACCCGGGGCTGGCTGGGGAAGGGAAGGGGGCGGGCGGAGCGGGGCGCGCGCTGGGGGCGGTGCCGGAGCGAGCGGGCGGGGCACGAGGCGGGGCCCGCGCGGCGGAGCCAGGGGCGCGTCCCGCTCCTCGGGCAGCCGCCTGCGCCGCGGGGCGCGCACAGGTGAGGGGCGGCCCCGGCGGGGACCGGGCCGGGCCGGGGGGCGGCGGCGGGAGTCTCCGGGGCTCCGCCGGGGGCCGAGGTGGGGGGCGAGCGTCTGGGCTTGGTGCGGGTGCGCGGCGAGGACGCTGCCTTTGTTGAGCTGGAAGGGAACGCCGGGCGCCGCGCCCTCGCCATCCCGGGGTGCGGAGCGCTCCTGCCGCTGGGTTCGTTCTCGGGGGAGCCGAGGGGCGGCGCGGAGGATCCGCTTGTTTCGTTCCAGGTCGCGTTCCTCAGGACCGATTAGGTCGATTGCGGCTTGAAAAACGTCCAAAGCTTTATCGAGGGATCGATGATCTTCTGCGGGAGTTCTTTCCTGTAATTTCTAAATGTGAATTATTAGCTTAAAGCGTCTTTCTTCTAGTTATTTTTTTTTTTGATTTTTTTGGCTCCTGGCGCAATCCTGAAATATTTTTCAAAATGTCATGTTTCGGGGAAGGTAAACTTAGAATTTTTTAGCTGTTCTGCCACGTGCAGAATGTTGAGGTTAACCAGGAATGTTATTTGCACCGGCTGTGAAAGACATCCCAGGTGGTACCTGTTGAATGCCCCTAACCAGATCTTCCAGCTGCTGGGAGCAGGACGCTGTGCCCTTGCCACAATTGTTTCTGTGAATGCTGTTAAACTGTGCAAACGCAGAATGGTTTCCAGGTCAGAACAAGTTGATGATTTTTGTGAAGGCGCCATCTCAACCTGCTGGAGCTGAACGCTGCAGCTGGGCTCTGACTGTTCTCCCACCGATTGTGTTGTGGGTTTTGAAGGAGTTTGGCCCTTTATGAGAACAGTAGGATCTGTTAAATGTAATGAGACACCAGTCGAGATAAAGTTTGTACCGGGTCAGGTGCTGTATAAACATGCAAGGAGGTAAGGTCACAACTCCAGGAAATGTATTGTGTAAGAAAGTGCTGTGATTAAGATGGAGTAAAGTATCCTTGAAAGCATTCTTGGGGTAGTCCTTAATTGAACGGTCTGTTCCCACAGTCCTTATGCCCAGGTAGATGCCTAAGAAGGAACATATGCTTCAGAGTTACTGTTTTGTCTGAATGTGACGATAGTAATGAGCCTAAAAATCGAACACAGGCGTCTCTGAGTACTTTTTGTGTTGTGGGAAGTGTGGTTCTGAATCTAGATAAGTTTTCTATATCTAGTCTTCCTTGTTCAAAGAAACAGAAATGCAGCTATGTAAGGACACCTCTCTGCCATTTCCCAAATTTTAAGGAAATGCCTGTCCACGACCAAAATGAATTTGGGCCTGTTTTTAAGAGAAAGCATGAGATTCCAATGTCCTGTGTTGTGTTTTATGTTTTCTTTGAGTTTGCTTCTAGAGACGGTGGAGTACCAATGCTGTGATTGTTAGCAGTCGCACGCAACCGGTATGCGGTATTAGTTTCCCCAGGCGGTTATAGTTGTGTTCTGTCTCACCTGCACATATTGCCTCTGTGTTGTCATTCTAGGGACTGTGTTTTCAGGACCTGTGTGCTAGAGGTCTTTGGCCACTATTAAGTAATGCTAGTGATGTAGAGTAAAAAAAAAAAAAAATCGTCAATCATTTTCTCAAAACAATCTGATGTAGTGCTTTACACATCCAAAGGAAAGGTCAAATTCCACTTTTCACTGTGCTTTGGAGGATAAAAGTAAAGCTCCAAATGATTTGGAGCAGAAGGCCTGGGGTAGTGAGACTTTGCACAAAGATCAAGGGGGGAAAAAATGTAGTTAACTGTTAATTGTAGTTAACTTGTAGTTAATACTAATATTTTATTGTCCGTGTTGCTTTTGGGAAATATGGCCCTATAACTGTGGCTGGTGTTACTGTCTCCTCTGTCTTCATGTTTTTTTCTGCACTGTCCCAGTCTTTCAGGTTCTCTTGTCTACCTCCTGTGTTTTCTTCCCTCCTCAGATGCTACACCAGCTTTCTCTTGGAGTTTTCTCCTTAATGTACAGAAATGAATAGTAGTGAAATAGTTAACTTCTGTAGCAAAGTGCCTTCGTGTTAGATTGGGTGCCCTTCGGCTGCTAATAGCTGTTGGAAAGTAAGGCTCCATAGCATTGTTGTATCAAAGAATTTGGCCTTGACCTTCACTGAGATTAGCAGGGGGCTGCACAGTTCACATCTCTTTGCACTGTTTGTTTCTCAGCACCTTGAGCTTCAAGATGAAGGTGCAGCATTGTTTTGCCTCCACTTTGTATTTACCTTATTCTCTTTACAGTCTCTAGGACTGAAAGATCATGTTTTATACAGTGTGAGACGATGGGGTATATGGTTATCGTGGAGTTATATCTGGCATGGCAGGATTTTTACTTCTGATATATATGTGAAAGTAGCATTTGTGAATGATTCCCCCAGCAAAGATTTTGGCCATGGTAGTGCTGTCTTGTAACGTGCCAAAGACCAGCTCCTTGGCTGGTGAAATCTTACAAGGAGGCAGTCAGAAGAGCTAGATCCAACTGACACCTTGGCCAATGGTATGTGTGAAATGTATTGTTGGATTTCAGAGGCATTGTGCAAGCACAAGAAATATAAATTGTACGATGCAGCAAGAAGCTGGAGAGTGAAAACTGACAATTTTTTGACTGTTTAGTTTCACAGTACATGAGTGGAAAAGATGGGTGAAGAGAGCAAGTCCAACAGCTGTGACTTTTGTTTCTGAGTGCAGGTGCAGTAATTCCCTAGTTCTGGATATGTACTGGAAGAAATCTAGTCTTGGTTATTCACCCTAATGTCTTTCCTGTTTAAAGTTTGTCTGTGTGAAGGTGTTTGGGAACTCTGTAATGAAATCATGTGTGCAAATCCCATTCTGGATATGTGTGCATTTGTGTGTATAAAACCTTAGAAATGAAAATGTGATTGGGGCAAGTGGAGACATGGAACATTTCTTACTTCTGGGAAGTTGTCAGCAGATGTAATAGACCCTTTTGTGAGAGATTTCTGAAACAAACTTCAGAAAAGAGTGTATTGTTGGCTTCTCAAAATGAAAAATGTCTTTTTTTGTTGGGTAGGCCACCATGTACTTTATGGATAATGGCAAATTTGCTCAATTACTAAAGCAATTATTAAGGAACAGTGACAATTCTTTTACTTATTACCCCAGTGTAATTATACTTTTACTACATCTTGTACCAAAAAAGCTTCTAATGATTTTCTGTTTAGAGAAGGCAAATAATGCTGCAGACCCTAATTAGGGTTTGGGAATAAAGTCAAAGCTCTGTGTGTGTTTTAGACTTCTCTTGTAATACAATAGTATAGAATGCTTGCCCGTCTTTTCGTAATACAGAAGAGACTAAACTAAAAATATTCCCTGCATATATACGTAGTGGGAAAAGGTTGTAGCATAACATTTTCAAAGCCTGTTCTTTTCTTCAGTTGCTCTTAACTGAAACTGTACAGTTGCTTCAAAACTGCTGAGTTACAAATGAATCTGCAATACCTTGACTCCTTGTCCTTTTCCTTCAGACAAAAGGCCCTTTCAATCCATTGTGAAACGTCACCGATTTTTGTGTGGTCATTCAAGAAAAGGATAGTGATTGGCCTTCATAGTAGGTCTTTCAGTACTCTCGAGTAGTTTGTGGACTGAAAAAAAAGGCCTATGGCTGTGTCCTGTGTCCAGTGTTTAAATTACTGATGAATCTGATCTCTCAAGTGTTGAAAAGGTAAGAGTTCAGATGGCACAGAAACCTCACCTGTTTGTCAATATCAGTGTGCTCAGAGTTGGGAACAGATTTTGCCTGGTGTTTAACTGAAGGTCTGTTCTATTTCTCTTTTTTTAAAGTGGCAGGTTAAACTTGGTGGTTTTGTGAACTGTGCTTCGAGCAGGGCTGATGCTGTTCTATGTTCTGGGTGGCAGTGAGCAATGTTATCTGTTTGTGCTGTGCATGGGCAAAAGGACTGTGAGTATTATTTCTTGGGCAGTGACTGTCCTCGAAAGTTGTCGGTGAGTTTTCAGATAGCATTAAAGAAGCTGCTACCACTGTTGTGTTGACAGCTCAGTCTTGCTGAGTTGTTACCCTTCTCAGCTGGTAAGGCCAACCTGCCTGGCTGCATTTCAGAATAAACATCTCGCATTCAGAGCAGGTAGGTTGATGTTTGTTGTCTCAACCTTATGCAAAATATATGTAAAGATTGGTGGTGTTTGAATCTTACCTGGAGCAGCACCAACAGATGGTGTTTGTGCTATGAGACATCTCTAAATTAAAGTAGCTCTTTGGGATCCTGGTGGATTTTTTAGAAACCTGTGTAGAGTGTGCCCTGAAGGTTTAGTGCTGGGGTGTCTGCTTGAGTGCTCGCTGCAGCACTTGGCTTTTATTGCTGCTGAAGATTGATGCATGCTGACAGCTAATGGGGTGGCAGATCAGGACTTGAGGCTCTCTTATTGGCTTAGATACAACTGCCAAGAAAGAATGTTTTGTCTTTGGATGACTCTAAGCTCAAGCACGTACTCAAATGGTCATTTCAGACTGGGATTACTTCTTAGTAAAACCAGCTTTCAGTATGTGCAGCCCTGCACACATCCAGTTTGTGGCTTCCACTTCTGCACTACACTTAAGCTGTCCCATTTTAGCATTTAAATTACAATGCTGTGTATGGTTCTCTGTGTGAAATTAAATGCAATAAAAGCTTTGCATGTACAGTCTGGGTGTGGTGGCACTTGTGAGTGGGAATGTGTTCAGAGGCTGTGGCTTACATTAGTGGTGGAAAAAAAGCTACAAGTCAAAAAAATTCATCACTGGGACTTCTTCCTGTGTTGATGGAGGGAATAACTACCTTGTGCAGTAGTACTAGCCTGTGCAGAATTTAATTTAGTGATCTTTATCACTCAGTCTGAATGAAATGTTGCTGCCTTTTGTAATTTTCCAATAATAACTTAGTGCTGTCTAGAAATCATTTTGAGTTGGTTTTGTTAAGCTGCGGGCATGACGTGCTTTGTTGTTAGGATCTGACTTTGTTCTCTTTGCTCTGGCATTGATGAGGAGAGGGATGGTGTAGCAATAGATTCCTTGCACAGTACTCCAGTGGAGAGAAGCTTCCCTGTCTGTTCTCACAGATCCTAAGGTTTCATATGTGGTTCAGCATTATGGTAAAAGAACACCTACTTCTTATTAAAATCCTCAAAGACCTTGAGGGTTTCTTCCTCCATAATAGCCTAATTACATTGTATAGAAACACAGCAGAAGCCAGAAAGTATTGGATGATTCATCTGGCCAACAGAGAGGTAGCCAGGTACAAAACATAAGGAAAGAACAGCAGAAAGGAGTCAAAAGATCAGGTGTACAATGAGATGTACGGAGCTGAAGCATGGGTTGGGCAAGAGGTATATCTGCCAGTGATACCCTGAAGAGGTCTGCAGTGCCAGGCTGGTACAGATGAACTATATAGGAATAGCGCCAAGAGGCTTGTAGTAGTGAGGAAAGCAGATGATGATAACTGGAAGGAGCACTGGTGAGGGAGGAAGGTCTAGGAAGATGGCAGTCAGAGGACACCAGTTTTTTTTGACCATGTCTTTTTAGATACTCAAGTGGGAATCGAAGATTTTGAAGTCAGGGTGAGTGGGGGAATTACAGGGACTATCTTTTGTGTGTGATGGTAATATAAGATCTGGGGTTTTTCTCAGCTCTGCTATTTGGTTAAGGACCTGATGGAAATGAAGGGCTTGCAGCAGTTCATATGTTACTGATTTATAGCCAGATTCTCCTTGGGCTTATGCTCACTGAAATCTATAAGAACAGAGTTTGGCCCATTATCATCGATTCCGTGTCACTCAATGGAAACAGTTCTCCCTTATTATCTGTTGTTAAAACCACACACCTGTCTTTAATATCTGCACTCTTATGCCTGGTTGACCTGCATATGCTGATTTTTTGCCTAATTGCTGGTGGATTGGAAGGTTTTGCAGAAGGCTTAGAGAACACAGTTAGCATAGAGTTGATTACAATAGCTGCATTGACTTTTTTTTAATGTGGTAATTATTTTACTTTTTTTAGGATAAAATAAGTATCCAGACAGTGATGTGTTGGGGAAAATTTAAGCTAAGCAGACGATCAGCTTTACATCAGAAGAGTTCTGACTCTCTAATATTTATCTTTGTGTGAAGGGGGATGACGGAATATTTTATAATTTTTTCTAGCAGATGCTGAAGATGGGAAATCCTCATTGGTGGAGCTGCACTTTTGAGATACTGGTGTAGAATCAGTATCTTACCTTATGATCTTTTCAATATTTATATTAAATTCTCCTTTTTCATCATGTAGTTATTCTTTACGGTAAGTTTACTGGGCTTTTTGATACAAGACTATTCTAGTGGTGTAGTATTGGGTCTGCATTGCAGCATGGCCTGTAACCTCACAGTTTTTTGCTGTCATGAGAGACACAAGCCCAAAATAGATGCAGTCTAGGTCTTAGTTTCTGGGGAAGGGATATTTCAAACTTAGGTCCTGTCAGAACTCTATATGTATTAGAAGTTTAGCACCACTTCTGATGTGAGTAGGAATTTGACTCTATGTCCTTAGCCAAGAATACAGCATGAAAAAGACAGCTGTGGACTAGGCTGCAGTAGTGTTGCCTTTCACTTCACTGGTGTTCATGTAATACTCAGTTCTAAAACTCCTGGCAGTTCTTGTGTGAGGGTTCACGGTTCAGAGAGTGTTCTGGGATGAAGAGTACTTTATAATGCGGAGTGTTGTGTTTTATTTTGTAGTGAAGAGAGTAAGCCTACAAAACCAAGGAAATTTTGAGCGAGGGCAGGAATTTGGCAGTCTGGAAAGTCACTCTGCAGTTGCCTAATCTGGCAACAGATGGTCATGTACATAAATTCATTCATTGTGCTGCCATTGCTTGACAGAGAATGATGGGGTACCATTCTCTGCACTAGCAGGATGAGTTGAAGTTCACGTTAGCATTTTAACACGATTCACTTCACTTAAGTTACTCTGTACCTGACCCTGATTATTTTGTGCATTACCCTGTAGGTGAGGAACGATTGGAAACTTCTAATTGCCTTGCTGCTGTTGGATTTTCAGAGATGTTGAGCAGAGATTTTTTTTAATTGGAATTGTGTACAATCTGGCTCTCTGAAAATCAGGCTGTATGTGGTGGTATATTCCAGTGCATTTTCACGACAATTGCTAAAGAAAAAATCAGATTAAGTTATAACAAGGGGCTTCTTAAATAGAAGAGGCATCATCCTGTAGTTACAAGGCCTATTAAACTGCGAAAAGGTTAGTCATTACCATTGTTGCATCATATTAAAGAAAGCTACTCTTCCTTTTGGAGAATAGCTCAGCCTGATATTAAAGATTTCATTTCTGCAAATTAAAACAAGAAAAAATCAAGATAATTGTTAATTATGACAATAAAAGAGGCATTTTGTGTCACGGTATAGTGCTCATTCTGGACTGAACTCAGTTTACGAGGCTTTCCATCCTTCCTGAGCTGCCTGTGAAGTTGGCATCCAACTCTTCAGAAGTGGTTTAATAGGGGGAAACGGTCAAACAACATTGTAGCAAGGGCTGTTTTCTGCAATGCCAAAAGATCTGGGCAAGGACAACTAACTTTGAAATCTTGGGCTGTAAGGTAGGAGTGTGATGAAGCTTTGTTACACGTGTATGGGAGCAAGGCCCTTGTAGATCTGCATTCTTCCTGCAGGCCTTATGGCAGGCGTGGGGAACCACAAGAGCCACCTGGAAGCTGGGCTGGTTTTGTTGGATTTTGTCTTTAAACAAATTTCATACTAGACTCCATAAAAGTCTTTGCCTTTTAGTTTAGGATTTTTCTGGGAGTGACCTCAGTCATGCACTACATTTTTGGACACTTTCAGATTGCAGTGCTGGCCACAGAAAGGAGCTTTGCAAAGGGGCATCTTGTTAATTGAAATGGAAAACATGGCAATACACTATATAGGCTTTTAAACAGTAGATGGATTCCTTAAGACACGGGCCATAAATGATTAACCCTCCATGTTAATACAAATGCAGAAAGGTACTTGTTCATGGATTAAAGGTTAAAAAAAAAAAAAACCCAAAACCAAAAGAAACCTCCAACCCAAAACCAGTAAAACCCACAACCAACCACCACCTCCCTCTGAAAAAAAACCCAAACAAAAAACTGCTCACACACAAAAGTATACAGATAAACTGTGCATAGTTTAAGGAAGCATCCAAAGTGCAGTCAGATAGTGGCAATGGGATGGGAATATATCAGCTGCTTGTATTCAACACTGTTTGAACTCGGCTACGTGAGACACCACATGTCATGCAAGAAGCTTAAGAAGTGTATATATAATCTGTCTTGTTACACATGCAGAGATGAAGATAGTATGATTTACTCTGGTCTGACTATATGCTTTTTTACATGACAGTTTTATATTTTCATATAGCCTCTTCCCTGAGAGAGTCTTCTGGATTTACCTTCCCACAGCTTGATTCTGCATCAGGATCATCCCAGGAGGAGGAATAGGGCCCAACCATCGCCTGTTCCTAGCTATCTCCACAGATTGTGTGGAATGCTATTTCCATATTCAGGATAAATCTGGAGCCATCCAGGATTCTATTTGCTTTTGATTAGAATGTAGGATTTTGTTTTGTTTTTAAAACAAAATATAAACCAATATTGTTAATTTTTGCCTCAAAGTGACTAGCACATCCAGGCTGATAATTTGTATAGAAGATATAGCGTGATGTTGTGTGAACTGGAAGAGTTCTTATAAGTCCTTGAAAGAAGCAGCCGAGAAGAGAGCTACTAATAAGGTCTTAACCATGAAGTGTTAATAATGGCCATGTGATAATGTTCATGTGATTACTGACAGATGTGAGCATTCCTCTGCAAGGAATATAAAGAGCTTAAGTATATTGAACTTCTCATCAATAAAATGCAAGCCATCGGAAGAAAAACATTTGTACAGAGAGTGCATCTTTCAGAACTGTTACAAAAACAGCTTTGCAGTTCCATTTTACATGGAATATGTATGCAAAAATTATGGCCAGAGCAGCACCTCTGTCTTTGGAAACTTGTCTGTGTTGTTAATAAGTGTTAGTTACTTAGTAACAACTTCTCTTGTGTCATTAATTCTTTGACATTCCCATTCCTTTACAGGAATTGCTGGAAGTTCTGACATCTGTTGTAAGGAATTGTTAAAAAAATCGGCTTCTTAATACGAGGAGAAGCTGTTTTATTTTCATCTGCTGCCCTTTTTAAATTATGAAAGATTAAAATAATTTTCTCACCTGTCATCCCCACATATAAGATGTCCTTCCCATATGAAAATATTTGTTTTACATTAAAAAAAATCTTAGAAAAAAATCATCTTTCTTCTCATCTCACTTTCTCTTTAGAGAAGATGTAATTAAGAGAGTAATTAAAGCATATAATGTTCTGAATTAAAAAAATCTGTATTTTTTTTGTTTCCTTCTTTTTTTATTCCTTTTTTGATTCCTTCTAAGCTCATTCCTGGAAATCATGCCATGCCTCGAATCAGTTCTGCATGCATCGTACCATTTCTGACCTAGTGAGTCTCATAGTCTTTTAGTTGGATCCCGCTGGCAGGAAATAGCCATGAGGAGTGACAGTGGTGGATTTTTAGCCATGCTTCAGGCTGACTTAAATACTGATAGTTCACTGTTAGTATAATTTGTCTTAGATGAGGCATTTCATTATATAAAATATGTGAAAAGATGTAATAATTTCAGTCTTATTTTGTAACTTGGTAATTCTGCTTTTAATGGCTGACTTTTACAATGTGCTGTGGTCCTGAACATACATCAGGAGTTGCTCATATGGCCTCTCAAATTCATTGACTTCAGTAATTCACTGGGAGAAGAGATGTACTAGTGTACTGAGGTGGCTGAGATAAATTCTTGGTTTTAACTTATTGGTGATCAAGGTGAATATGAGACAGTTGGGCATGGTGCGTGTTGGAAATCTGCAGGAATAGGTTTGAAGGTATTTGCTGTCATATTGAAGCATTGGTTGTTCGTACTGCAAACTAGAGTAAAAAGGACGACCTTGAGTTGACTTCATGGGTGATGTGAACAGAGCCTGTTCCATGCAAGTCCATCTGTGAAAGCCAGGAGTCCTTGGGAACAAGAAAGGTGGGTTGTGGCCATAATTGTTGTGTCTCTCTGCTTCAAATTAAGCTGCAAAAATCTTAAGATATAAATTTGAAAAATAAATTATATCTGTGTACTGTTAGTTTGCACAGATATAACAAACAGAACTCTGATAGTCTGCAAATCAAAGGTTGGGTTAGGGATGGTAGGTTGGCCACACTGTATGTGCATAATGTTTTCCATGCAACTTTGTCATTAAATGTGACATGTTACTTTTTTTTAGTGCACCATGAAATATGCAGACTGTCTTGTGAGTGAGTAGTTATTAGTGGAACAAACTTTACTTTTGATATCTCAGAAGTACTTGGAGCAGAGGTGCCAACTCCTAAGTTAGTTCTTGAGGCTCAGTGTTAGCAGTAAATACTTGTTTTTTCCTAGGAAAGTAAATACAGACAGAAATTTTAAATAAATGATCTATACAGAAGGTGCCATGCCAGTAATCTGAAGCAAATTCTTATTTCTTTTAGTTTGCGACATATCTGAGTTGCATTCCAGATTTGCAACAGCACTCACTTTTATCCAAAATCATTAGCAGAAAGGAAACCCAAACTATATTTTTCTTTATTTTAGCCAAATTAATTCACATATAGGAACCTAATACAAGGGTTTCAGCTGAAGCCCAGGCCAAAGTGTTTTAAATTGTCAAGGAAAGAGTAAGTTCCAGCATGAGAAGTTTGCTTCAAAACTCTGGGGGTTATTTTGTTCTTTGTATGTCATTCCCATGAAGAGGCTGCTTTGACGTACAAATTAGTGTTAGATGGAACCTTCTTTCTCAGGGCTGTGAGAGCTCTGCATGCTTTCCTTTGAGATGTGAAATACCACAAGGGAATGACATCTCATTTACACCCATGACTGAGTCTGACAAAGATCCCCTGGGTAATTTTGCTCCTCCTTCCTATTAAAACTTCAAAAGAGGCTGGAGTTATTTAGACTTGTAAATTGATTTCATTATTCATTTTTGTTGATTATGATCCCATTCTTAGAATTTTTGTGCAACAAGAATTCTATGATTAAGAAAAGTGTGTTTCCCCATTCTAAATGGAGACAAATAAGGATTAGAGTTTTATATAAGAAGGAATAAATCTAATCCCAAGAGCTCTATACTATAAAACATGCTTCATGGTTGTGTTCAGCTCTTGTAGGAGCGCCAGGAAGAGGAGCGTGAAACTGTTTAGACAATAACTGAATGGGAGTTCAGTCCTCCTCTTCCTTTCCAGAGATCAGGTCAACTAGGATGGATTGAGGTGGGATAAGACTTGAGTGTCCTTTGCCACTGCAGTGCTGAACCCTGAGAGTGGACTGGGTGCTCTCTGAGCAAGATGCAGTACCTGCTCCAGTGGATGATGCAGAGTGTGCATCCCTTTGCTGGGTTACCTTCCAGTAAGGATTCCCAGGAGATGCTGTCTCCTCCTTTGGACTTTTTTGACAGTCTAAGTAGGCACAAAGCAGAATTAACACTGTTGTTATGATACGGTCTTGGTATTGATTAAAAATTCTGCTTTTCTCATTCATAGTGTGAAGTTCTTTTCACAAGCACAGTGAAGTTGGCCATAGACCAAGGCTCCCAGTGTAACTTAGAGGGGACTTCTTTAGATGTGGTCTCTAACTGGAGCTTTTTGGGGATTTTAATTCTTGTTTATTGTAGTCACTGGTATTGTGTGTTACACAATCCAGTGAAATCCAGTACCAGCTGGGGATCAGGAAAAATTGTAAACCTGTTCCTCGGGATTGGGCTTTTTAATGTACCCTGTAGATTTCATAATATTTGCATAGTCCGTGTCTTAAGCATGTATCTGCTATAGCTTTACTGTTGCTTTTCGTACTGATCTTACTGCCTTACCTCTGGTGTTAAGACACTGTTAACGCTTCTTACTAAATTGCAGCATAAACTTGGCATCCACAGCCTTAATGCATTGTCCACCACATATTATGTTCAGTAGATACCCTTTGTCTCCTAAAATAATCCTTCATTTAGTTGAAAGCGTGTGCACTCTGACATATTTTCTCTGCCTACTACTTACTTGGATAGGCAAATAACTTTGCATTGTTTTCATACTTTTTTTCTCTCAGAATACAATTAAGTCTTGAAATGTGTGTACAAAAATACATACATTGGCTTTGTTATTAAGTGAATGTCTTTTGGGTTTGAATCACTTAAAAATGCTGCTTTAAAAGAAATGCTGAATAAAAACCATTTAATAGAGAGAAGGCACAACTGATTTTGCTTAAGTGTGCAAAATATAACGTACTACTTCCTTCAGAAGTATCTGTCCTTCTGTTGGGAAGCCAAAGACAGCAAATGTGAAGGATGTGCCAGTTTGAAAATAGTGCTGATTGTACTTTAATTGAAAATTAAGTCCTTCAGATGTCATTAATTGTAGAAGCTGTGAAATGCTCGATTGTTCTGATTTGCTAGAGGTCAATGGGAGGACAGTTTTTGCCCAGAAAATGATATTATGGATTTTTTTTTTTTTTGGAGGGGAACTTAAATTCTTAACCTTATAATTAATTTTAAAAGACTATCTTATGTTCTGTGTAAGCTAACACACTCAGATTTATGTAGGTCCACACTGTATTTTCTGTTAGATCTCTGGAGTTTATTTGTAACACTTACGCTGCCTGAGGCACAGTATTTTTTGAGTTCTTCAGCCTCCGTAAGAGGAAGCTTTCCTGGCAGATTGACCTTTGTGTGCAAAAACGGCGGATAAAATTCACAGTGGACTCCCAAGTGGCAGCAGAATTCGGTTCACAGGAGGCAGTTTTTGCCCAGAGGCATGGACAGTCCACATATTGTATGGAATCTTTCTCATTCCTCTTAGGATCTTGTGGCCCCTGAAATGTACAAAACCAGAGATCCCCTAGCTCCTCTAGGCACTGAATATATCCTGGCTCATCAGAGTATCGGCAATTGCCTTAACCAGGGCTTTCCAGCTTTGTGGTGTTGCTTGGTTACCATCATTCCCACAAGTCTCAAATAAAGCAAAGCAAATGTAATAAAACTGGTTTCTATTTATGGGCTAGGCTACTGTACAGATCCAAACAAAACAGAATTGTAAATCCTCTATGGCTTCTTTAATGATCGTTTTTTTTTTTTTTTTTCTCAAGTATTCCACTTGGCTACTCATAAAGGCTTTATTTTAAATATGTTTTTTCAGTATATTGGACTGCTTTTAGGATTTTGCACAAGCTTATTAAGTTCAGGAGTTGGAATCCTGACTGGAAGTACAGAGTAACAAATATGGCTTATGTTGTCAGGAGATCTTGCTAATGCCAGCAGGGGTACAGCGTTTTCAGATGAGCCTTATGTGCATCCTCAGTTCAGGGCAGGGGAAAGGGCAAATATTAGCTTGGAGTGTGTTAGGGAATATTTTCTTTAGTAACCATAATAATGAAAACTCTCATAACCATTTGGCTGATGATCTCATGTAATTTTGTGAATGTTTCTGAATGTAGATTTAGAAGTCCTCTCCTGCCTTTTGGGGAATAAGTTTGGTATGCGGGCTCAGGTGTTTCAGGGAAAATTCTCTCTTAAATCCAGTTAACTGATCTTAACAAAGTGAGCAGCTACTCTGAGAACTGAATATAGCATTGGTGTCTGGATAACTGTGCCGTTGTTATCCTTGTTCTACAGAAGAGTTCTGCAAAATGAAAATCATCATTTTTTTTATCACCTTCAGGCTGAAAGAGATAACAACTATGAGAGAGTCATTTTATTGAAATGCTACAAATAAATATAAGTTTCTTTTAATGAACTTAATTCCCCAAATAAATCTTCTAATATGTTGGTGACAGTTTTTCGTAAATCTATGAGGGTCATCAACGATGTACCTAGGGTTGGTTACAGAAACCCTCTTACTATTTCCGAGCGTGAAGAAAACTGAAATAAATGGAGATATCTGTGAGTTGGCCAGAGACTGAGGAAAAATAAACACATCCAAATAGAACACATCGAAAACACATTCCCAGCTATGGAAAAAGCTATCCCAACCTATCAGAAGTATGGAAAATGTAGGAATTGGACAGCAATTCTTGTAGGAAATAGAACTTCTAAGTGTTGCCTTATGCTTATTGTTTGAGAGCTAGTGCTTTAGTGGGACACATGGCTCAATCGTCTAACCATTCTGGGTTTGCAGTGAGTCCAGCTATTCTGAGTGGACTACTAGGAGAGATTTCTCATCTGGTAAGAAACTAGGTATTCACCTTTGTGGTGTTGAATTTCCTGTGTCATATGGTTTACGCATGTCTCTGTTGCAGGTCCAGTTCTGGCAGTAGGAAGTAGATGAGGCCCTTACACTTTGGGAGGAAAATGTTGACTGGTATTAAGTTAGGATGAATAACTGACTGAAATAATGACAGATCACAGTTAGAACAAAGGTGGTTACAAACTCCATATGTAGACTTGTTTCAAAACACGTATCTGTAAGGAGTCTGAGGCTCATCTTGATGTTCTGCTGATGCCAAAGAAATCCTCTAAGACACGCAGATCATATAAACACCAGAGTTGGTTTGGTTTTTAAACCATACTGTTTCATGCTGGTGGCAGGTGAAGTAGTGCCAGTTATATGTGTGATTTTTATTGCTGACTCTCGGCAGAGAGCCTTCAAGAACAATTTTTCTCCTTGACAAAACTACACAGCATTTACAGGTTTACTTCCTCGTTGCAGCAGTTCTTCAGTTACTGTAATTTCCTCCTGGACCAGTGTTGAACATGGATCCTCTCCTTTGCCTTACTACGGTATCCGGCTGGTGTCAGTGGACAGAACTCTGGTGTCAGTTGAGAGCTGGTCCGATCCTGAAAATTTTATTTGATTGTTTCCAAATTCTAAAGTCAGCGGATTCTTTTGCTGTAAGATCTTTGGCAAATGTCAGATAAGGATGGTTTCAAGTCAGGGAGCTTATACTACTTTATAATCATATGCATCTTTTGTTGTAATAAGAAATTCACATTGTAAATGTCAATATGAATAGTCCTCTGAAGGCCAGATCCTGTTGAGTATCCTTAACATTGGTTTCCATGGCTGGAGTTAGAAATGGCAGTGCTGAAATAGAATATGCAGAATATGAGATGCAAAACAGGATCTTGCAACACAGTGCAAGATAGCAGTGACAGACAAGGAGCACCCCTCATTTACTTTGATTGCATCAGGGCTTACAGTCTGTGTTGGGTGTAAGGCTCAGACTAAATTTCTTGAGGTTTGACCAGCTGTCAAGGATGCGGAGGTTTGCTTTCCATGTGCCTAATAACTGTTTTGGCAATTAGGGAAGTGCAATTAACTCACTAGCGACGCCAAAATCATAAAAAACCAGACAAGGTCCAGAAAAGCTAAGTGCCAGAACCCTCAACAAAATCTTACTTTTTTGTGTGTGTACCAGCAAGACTCCAAGTAACCTCTGCACTTAGTCATGTCAGCATCAGATAGAAGACTCCCTGCCTTCTGTTGACTTGCTTTTCAAGCTAGGTATTCCAACAGTGGCCTCGCCAGAGAACTATTCTGGAATAAAATTACCTCTAGTCCATTGTATCCTTATATTACCAGTATTCATCCCAACATGACCTGCCTTTGATTCCAGCAATAAACCTAGCTTTTAATTTTTTTAAACAAACAAACAGACAAAATGAACAAAAATACCCCAAACCCAAAACAAACAGAAACCCCCTCAAAATCTAAACCCAAATAAACTGTTCTTAACATTAAATATAGAAGTGACAGATAGAGACGTTAGAATTAAATGTGAGCATTTAACCCTGCAAGCTAGCAGAACTGAAGTCTTCCACTCCTCGTTATGGTATTCTTTTGTTGAGTTTGTGAATGTGCATTGTTGAGTTCAGTTTAAGTTCAGCCCTGCAATATCTCTGCTTGTATGTAGGCAACTGCAGGCAGGATCTCATGGCTTCTACTTAAATGTGGAGTTGTGTTGGATAACAACTATGTTTTATGTTGGGTTTTTATTTAGGACTTTATTTTACTGATTGCTCTCACAAAGGTAGATGCTGATTTAGATACAGTCAAATAACTTTCAGTTAATTTCAGTGCTAATCTTCGTCACTAGGCTATACTTAACACTACTCTGGACTGCGTTTAAGGTATGTACTCAGGAATGGAGGGACTGAAGGTTGTATTTACTGTTAGGATTTAGGAGGCTTATAGGTCTACAGTGGAATGAGCATGCTGAGTGCAGTTTCTATTTTTTTGATGCAACAGGTGTATTGCGAAACCTTAGGTTAAGGTTGCCATCAGGGCTAATCATCAGAAGACAAATGGTCAAAGAGCTTGATTTACTCTTCTAAAGAGTAAATAAGATTCATGTAGGATGAAGACTCCTTGTCCAGAGTGTGATATAGCTCATGTATGCTTTGCTTCTGCTCTTTAGATTCATTAAGGCCTGATCCCTCTGAATACCTGCTGTGATCTAGATTTAATCTTAGTATCTGGTTCTAGTGCTTGGATGTGTTGTGTGTCATGTTAGTACTAAGATTAGGGAACTATTGATCACTAATTCCTGCTGCTTTTTTTGGCTTACGTTAATTTTGGTGCAGTTTTGTCACTATTTGATGTGAGGTTTAGGGATGTGGTATCTGAAGCTCTGCCTCTTTTCCGTTCATATGCTGCAGCAGAGAACAGTGGGTGGAAGGCTTGAATTTCATGTCATCTCCATACGCATGGCCTTCATTGGCTATAGATCTGCCACACAGGGATATGGGCCGCTGTAAGGTCTGTATTCTTATCTACAAAGTCACAGCTTTGCTCCCTGTTTCAGTCTTTTTTGTTTGAACATAAAAATAACTTTAAGAGTTGACCTTTCATTATGATGAAAAATTACCTTAAACTCTTGCAGTCATAAAGCAACAGTATTTTCTTTGATAATACAAAAGTGAAATACATTTTCTTTTGAGTGTTGTGCCTTTACTTTTGATTTCTTTTCCCCTCCCTTGAGTCATTATTTCCTGCGTAATGTTGTCTTTGATAATACACTATAGAACATTGAGTAAGGACTAGATGGTGAGTTAGGAAGGTAATCGCATTATGGAGACACGTCCCGTAGGAATCCATTTATTCTTTCTGAAGTATCACATCTCATTTGATCAAACTGGATAGATGTGGTGGTGTTTGGAAAGAAGAAACCTTTAAAACATCCAATAAAACTATTATTTTAAATTATACATATGGTATATAGCTGTTTTGGTTATCTGCTTTTTTTTTAATTGGGAGTGATGCAAACAAAATTTCAATTTTTTACTTGTGTTTCTTTGTCTTCAAAAATAGTATTTAATAGTAGCAGCTCTCAAGATACAAGAATTACAATTCTAACTTGTATCATTTCATACCAGTGACCATATTTCATACCTAAGACCTCATCAAGAAATGAGCTTCCAAGATTACCTGTCACTTTGGTCTTCAATATTTCAGGAAGTTCAAGAAGACAAAAGTTGACAAAAGAATTCACTGAGCAAGGAAAAAAGAGCTTTTAGAGTATTTTTTTTTAAGTTTTAAAACTCTTCTCATTTGGTTTTCCAGATTTTAATTTTCCATTGAAGTTGGAGAGGGATCTCTCCCATTACTTGTGTTGAAGAAGACCAAAACTGGAGTTTATCAGGTGATGTGTTAGGCAGGAAAGAAGCAGAAGGTGCTTCGATACAATAATGTGCATGATCTGATTTGTTCTGTTTAAATCCTGAAAATACCACCTGCAGACGAGGAGTTCAGTGCCCATATGTTGGTATAAGAAATGCAGTAGCTATTGTGAATGTTGCTGTCTTTCTCAGTTCAGGTCCCCACTAAAGGGATGCATGGTGTCTCACTCATTCTCAGCCCTTCTTCATGCCCCTGTAAATCAAATCAATACTCAAATCTTGCCATTGCTTGCACCAAGGTACTGGTAGGGCCATGACATAGGCCTCTTCTAGAGCTCTTGGCTAGAGTATTCTGCCCAAAGGCATGGAAGTGCCTGTTGTGTAGCGTCCAGTACCCAGAAGTGCTCCTTAATACTGTGACGTGTGTTAGTACTTCTATTTCTTCATCAAAGCATCACATTTTAAATTGTTCCCTGCATTCCTTTGATTCTGAACATAACCATGACTCGGCAAGCCACACAGAAATGTGTGTTTAGATTGCAGGGGAGTTTGGGGCCTACGCTGTGAGAGCCTTTCTAGAGGGAGCCTTTGCTAAGTGAAGTGCTTCAGGGAACACCTAGTTGTTTCAAATGCAGAAGCAATTAAGAGCTTTCTGCCTTACTTTAAAATAAAACCTATGACTTTGACAGGACTTTTGCACTCTATAACTTTGTTTTGGCAAAATATATAGTTTTGATAAGGATAAAATGGATTAAAAAGGACGGCAATCATACACTTGATTACAGAGAGTGAATGTTTTGTAGTACAGGAGGAAAAATAAGTATGCAGAGACAATCCAATCATAGTGGCTTAGTAGAGGCTGGTTTCAGCACTTGAGTTGTTGAGAAATGTCATACTTCCAGGGTTAGCTGAGGGGCTGCTGAACAGACCTTATTCCAAAGCAAACAAGGACCAATGTGCAACACACTTCAGTAGCAACTAGACAGGAATGATTCCTGCCTGGCATGCATGGTTAAATCATAGAACAGCTCGTGACTACCTTCTCTTTACAACTGCAGAAGAGAGGACAAGACTCAACTATTACTTCTCCCCTCCACACCCAGTAATGAAGTGGGAAAATCGTTTTCCCTTCATCTGTGTATGGACAGGCTATCCATGTGGTTGTATGTCTTTAACTTTGGGGAGAAGTCCTCCAAAACATAAAAACAAATCAGCAAAGGCAAAGTGCTGATGTTGCTCTTTGGGCTTCCCTTTGTTTCAGATGAGTTAGTATTCTTAAGATAATAATGTCATTTATTGGAGAATGACTACAGTGAAACTGCACTGGTGCTGCTCAGAGGCATTTGTTTAGCAGCTGGTGAGTTCCTGTAACTTGCATCCATGGCCCTCTTGCATTCATGGGTAGAATGGTTCACATCATTTAAGTTTTGTCTCTCTGCACATACAAGTGTGCTGGCTAGTTTAAGTTCAAAATATGTGTTTAGTTTTAGAAATAGGTTTGTTCTAGCTGGGAGAATATTATGTGTGGTCAGGAATGAGGCTAACAACAAGACTTAGATAACTGTCTAAGCTGCACGGCAGTGAAGATAAGCCCTGTAAAAATGCCTAGGGGCATCTATCAGCACCCCCATACGTCAGCCAGAGCAGTAAGGAGATGAGGGATGTTCTTTCACAAAAGTCTCCTATAAGGAGCGAACAGTAAAGAAAATCAAGAGTAAATAAACTAATTACTTTCTTTTTAACTTCCAGCTGTTCTTGCCGGAGATACAGTCTAATGGAGAAGATAGAAACATAAGAGCAGAAACTGGAGTCGTTCACAGTGGTAAGATAGTTTTATATGTCTCTTTGCTAATCATTATGACAGGCATGTGACTAAGTTCAAAAAATTGTAGGTCACACTTCCAACTTATACCTTATAACTGAGTCCATCAGGTCTCTTTAGTTATTGTGCTAAAGCTGGTTATAGTTCCAGTACCAGAGTGATCCCAGAAGAAAAAAAAAAGATAAATACTACAATTGGTAAAATGGTGCTTTCGAAATTCCTTACTATGTAGGTTTGACGTCTTACAAAGACACAGATGACTGAGTAAGCGTGCCAAATTTCACATTGCCGTGTGTGTGATGGGTAGCAAATGGAAAGGTATTTTATTCATACGTCTATCAGTGTGGGGACAAGAAACCAGGAACATTGGAGGCTGCTTTCATCAGGGCAGCATAGCCTGTTTGAACATCTTCAAAGCCATTTTGGTTCTTGTTTTGTCTGCAGAGTTTATCTTTTACCACTCCAGATAAATTTCCTTCCCTAATCTTCTTTCTCTGTGTCATTAAGTTAATCAGCTCATACTATATTGTCTACTGCTTCTTCTCATCTTTTTTTTTAATTGTTCAAACCAGTGTGAGGATGTATCATGGTTTCGTACTGAAAGTTCTGCTGAACTGGTGTTCTGAAATCGTCTCACACTAGCTATAATCCAAGGTGATATTCGGAAGATGATGAGACAGGGCAGCTTCATAGTAATTTAAAAAGTTAATTAGGGAAGCCTATAGACTACAAAACTGAGAAATGAGGTCTCTGCAGTTCAGAGATGGTTTGAACACAATGGTTTTTGTCACTTCTTTTGAAGAAAATGTTTATTTAAGCATATAGAGTAATTTGTTTTGCCAAGGTGTCTGAAAGTGGGCAGTTTCTGGCCAGTATATTACAAAAACATAAGTTCAGTCTGTTCCAGGCCTGAGTCGAACAAGTGAGCTAATGACTTCATTGTACTGTGTAATTCCAATGGGTGTGACCATTTTTTCAAATATCTTTAAGGTTCTGTAGTTTAATTGCAACTTCAGACACCCAGATTGTGTTCTGTGTGAATAGCTTCCTGAGAAATCTTGGTGAATCACTTAATGCCTCAATTTTATATCTGTAAAATGAGATAACAATACTCCAGCACTTGAGCATGGTTGTCAGGATGATAAGCATATTATATATTCAGGTTTGTGAAATGCTCAGACATTATAGTAATTAGGCAGGAGAAGGAGTCATTTGCATGTTACTCACTGCAAGCACCCTCTTTCCTTGGTGGAGGGCACTTACACTGCTTCTGAAGGATTTCTTTTTTGCTTGAAACATTTTTTACACTGAGTTGCTACATGGCAAAATTCCAGAGCTTTTGGTGGTAGGAGGCTTACTTAGGGAGTGGCTGAGTAGAGCCAGTCTGTTAGTTAACAGTTTAGCATGTTGAACTCTGCATCAGCGAGCTGTGTGACTTTCTCAAAGAGAAGAATGAATAAAAAGATATGGATGTTCAAAATGGTTCTTACACATCTGCTGATCCCAAGTGTGGCCAAGTAGGTGATGAAATAGCATTTGTTTGGCTGTAAGCTCTATTTACTACAACTAAGTGAATCATCGGGTCAGTTCCTGACCAGACCTTGAGCAGTCAGAAACAGATGGCCTGCCTAGAGAGCAAGATACCTTAGAAGCCTCTCCACCCTTGTCAGCAATGTTGCGCAGTACAGGGATTTCTCAGAAGAGCAGTGCTGGCATTCAGTGATTTAAGTGAAAAGGTTTTCAACTGTACTTGATCTTTAGGATTAGACATTAGGAAGAATTTCTTCACCATAAGAGTGGTGAGACACTGAAACAGATTGCTAAGGGAAGTTGTGGATGCCCCATCCCTGGAGGTGTTTAAAGCTGGGTTGAATGGGGACTTGGGTAACCTGACCTAGTTGGATGCCCCTGCCCACAGCAGGGGGGTTGGAACTAGATGGTCTTTCAGGTCGCTTCCAACCCTAACTGTTCTATGATTCTGTGATCTCCCACAGCAGAATAATGGCTTGTGGTTCTGAAAACAGGGAAAGTGTTGCTGGCTTGTAAAGTGAAGGTCCAAATTTATGAACCAGATCATGTACTTGAGGGGCAGTTGTATGGAGGTCAGCAAAGCCCTCAGACTCATAAAAGGCTGGTTTTCCAGCTCTGAACAACCTTCAGGTTGCTGTTAAGCGGTAGATGCTGTGTGTAAATGTTTTCCTGAAAATTAGATCAAAATTGTTAATGAACTCTGAACAAAGTCTCTCTCCACCTCTGTATCCATCTGCTAAACATAATAAACATTTCCCCAGATGGTGGAGTTGTGCTGAGGATTATAGTTGGCTCAGCTGTTTAGATGTAAAGTGCCACACAGGTATCTGCAGAGCTAACAGGACATTGTAGATACTGAATATCATGGCAAGTTCTATATCGGAATCCAAGAAGAGTATAGTACACCAATGTGGAATGGGTTTTCTGTATGACTTGCTGCAATGGCTTTACCACAGCCAGCAGCCAAGCACCCACACAGCTGCTTACTCAGTCCTCTCATCAGCTCTCCACAGTGGGATGGGGAGAAAACAGTAAGAACAAAATCAAGGCAACTTGAGCTGAGATGAAAACAGTTTAATAGGTAAAGAATAGGCAAGGACAGGAGGAAAAGCCCTAGCAAAGCAAAGGAGATGGCACACCACCTCCTTCCCCCAAGCAGATGGATACCCAGACAGTCTCTGAACAGCCCCTTTGAAAACAAAAAACCTGTTCTTTTCTTCCTCTAGCCCAGTTTTTATTGCTGAGCCTGAGTATAGACAGTATGGAATATCCCTTTGGCCAGTCTGGGTCAGCTGTGCCAGCTGCATTCCCTCCCAGCCTCCTGGCTGTGGGGGTGTAGTGGGAAGCAGCGGTGGCCTTGATGCTGTACAAGCAGAGCTCAGCAACAGCCAGAACAGGGGTGCATTATCAGCAGGGTTGTAGCCTCAGATTCAAAACATGGCACCATGTGGTCTGCTATGAAGAAAGTTAACTCCTTCTCAGACAGACTCAGTACTCTTACTTACTTTTTAATGTAGTACCACAAAACACATTATCAGAAAGACAAAGGTGTATTGGAAGATCTTAAGAATAGACTTTCCTTGATTAAAAATGTTTTCTTGCATGTACGGATGTGGTGTTTTCATTAGGATCATGAGTACTTCTGAAACAGTTTAAAAAGACCCTATATATGTGCTGAAGTTAATTTTTTCTGAAAAAATCTCAACATATTTGCATAAGTTCCATGGAATTCAGTAGCTCTCAAATGGTTTTCTGAATAGAGACTGCATATACAAGCCGACTCTGTCTTGCGAAGAGCAATTCTGAAGAAAGGTCTGATGTTTACACTGGGCAAATTACCTCAGAAACAGGTAATTCTGTAATTACCTATAGAGGCATCTCAGCATTGTATAAATATGTAATTTTGTGCCTTAAAATAATAAACTCTACAAGTCTTCTGAGGTGGACTTGTCTGCATTTATCATGAGGCTGGACAGATAAAATGCTTTCAAAATCAAAACGTTTAGAGTTAGAATGATATAATTATGATAGGAGATGGAAAAAGGAAAAAAAAAAGAAAATGTCTGAAGTAGGAATTAAATCTTAGTTCACTTCTGAAGAATAAATTACTGAATCACTTTACTGACAGCATCCCTATTCTTCACTGCAACACTTCGAGTTTTGATCACGTATACTGCTGTCACTGAAAATAACTGGCAGCTGTGTGACGCAAAGAGCTCAAGAAATAATTCAGATCAGATTTCACTGATCACTTTGATCAATATAAATTATGAAGCTGAAAGCAGGTTTAGCTTTCACAGAATCTTCTGAGGAAATCATCAAGACTAAAGGTGACTCAGGTTCTTAAAGAGATTATTTTTAGGATGTTTGGACAGCTCTGTTTTTACTGCTGGCCCTTCTTTATTCCAATTCTGTTTATATTAAGATGGATAAGCATTTGTTCCTGGTGGTGAAAAGCATCACAAAGGCGTTGAATTTACAGCAGTGTGGCCAATCTGAATGTAAGAGTTCAAGGCAGCTATCTTCAAATCTCTTCCTGGATTTAGTTAGTGCTATGCAGTTCCAGGAGAGAGAGGACATCATGGGATTTGGTCGGTCATGAGGTAAACACAGTGAAACTGAAACTTCAGTGTCTTCATAAAAGGTGTGGAATATCTCGTGACTTTTCAGTTCTGAAGCATTCATTCAAATGAACGTTTTCTTGAATCATGAGGAAGAGTGAACATATTCATAAAAAAACCCTACAGTGAAGGCTGGACAGAATTGCCGTTCCCCTCTCCCCAGTATCTTCTAAAGTGGTTCATGATCAGAGCAAGTAAATTTTCTATGCCATTGATAGCTTGCATTTTTGTTCTTTCTAAGGAGCACGCATTCCAAGTGGGTAGGAAGAATTGTGGATATCTTTATCTTCAGCAGCAGAGGAACAAACACCTCCTGTAAGGGCAGTAGGATGGAATTTGTGTTCTGCCAGAATGGAAGATCAGGGCAGTAATTTGTGCCTTATCCAAAAAAGAAGTGTAAGAGGAGAAGAAGTGGTAAAAGAGTTCTTGTATTTTCCCTCCAATTGCACATTTCAGGCAGTTCAAAAAGAGCCAGAACATTCCCTGTTAGCTGTACTGAGTGTGAGCAAGATGGCTAGACTGTCTGGTCTCAGGTAACGAGCAGAACTCCTGGAAAAATAATGAATGGATAAAGTTCAGGTCTTGGAACAACTCTACCTGTGTCAATATTATTGGGAACTCTGCATATTTAAGGAGGACAGCCAGTGGAACTGAATCTCATCCTGCGTAAATTGCTTCTCACCCATGGCTTGATTTGTTTTTTTTTCATTGTTGGAGAGGAGAGGCCAAATACTGAGCAACTACAGAGCTAGCTCTCTTCAGTCAAAATCCTTGGGTCTGTGGATGCCAGCAAAAGAGCTCTGTTAACCACATAATCTAGTTGCAACTCACGTCTGCTGCCTGCAGAGCCAGGCCAGCACATTTTGGTATGTGGCTGAATTGGAGATGCAAATTTTTGGCAATTCTGACTGCACAGTTTTGTCTATAGTAAGAAATCTGTATGAATGACTGCCAGAACTGCTCTTTGTGAATGAAGTTGATAACTTTGTGCTTGTCTTCATCGAACAGTATCATAGAATCATTAAGGCTGGAAAAGTTCTCAAGTCCAAGACTGGCTGTTTAGGAATCACCTTTGCTTTTACGTGGGTTGATTTTAGAGAAGCAAAGGAAAGGTATGACTGATACAGGGCCATACTTCACAGAATCACTAGATTGGAAGACCCACAGGATCATCGAGTCCAACCATTCCTATCAAATGTGTTTACTTGACTGTAAACACTGCGGTGAACTCTTCTGTGACTGCACAAGCCACAGTAACTTCCTGCTCTGATAAGCTGAACTTTGCATATTGCAAGTTTTGCTGTGATTTGGCTCTCAAGCGAGGGATAAGTGGCTCATAGGGAAGTAGAAGAATTTTTGGAGAAGCCTTGCTTAGCAGATGTTTGAAAAATCGTTGAGATATGAAGTAACTCCTTCCTCCCTTCCCTTCCCCACCCTCAATAGAACCCCTGTAATGATTGGAAAATTCCTAGCCAGCCCCATTTATTGTCTACCGGTTCTTACTGCATACAGGGTGACTTGAGCAAGTTGAGATACTGAGAATTTTGGCTTGCCTAGTGTGGTAACTCTGTTAACTGGCACCATTCCTTTGATAGTGCCTGCCTGTGATATATAGGAGCTAGTAAGTGCTATTGTAAAGTTACTGATCAAGAGCAGTGGGAGGAGAGATGTAGCAGGGCAGTTTTGAAGTGCCCATGCAAAACATGCTTTTCTGTGCACTCACCTGAAATGTGCTGGGTTCTATATTTGCCCAAGCAAAGTATGCATGGCATCCGTTAGCACACTGACAGTTTCTAGAGGTAGGGAATGGCTAGTAACTGCAAACTAGAGCTTAATTTGATGCTTTTGAACACTGAATTCTGTGGAGCAAATAATGTATTTCTGTATCCTACAAGGCTATGTTAAACATTTCCTTGCAGAAACTCTGAATAGATGCAAAGTAAAGGTCTGTCTAATGTGCCGCATATTTTGATCAATTCAGGGACTGTGGCATGCCAAATATCAGCTTCAGTGAATGGGCAAAATTAGATAAGTTAAGAAAAGCTCTAGAGTATGTTTGTGCTGTACAGTGAAACAGGTTTTACCTGTCTTTGAGAAAAGTACCTTAAAAATAAAACACATTTACTTTCTTTAAAGTGTTCCTCAATAGATGAGCAAAATACCTCCTTTTAATTCTGTTGATAAAATTACTGTATTTGCTGTCCACATGTTGACAGGGCTAGTCAAACAGCTTGCTTTATTAGGATTGCTCTTGCCAAGGTAAGAAATCTGTAATTTTTTAAGCCCCTTATATGCCTGGCTAAACAAGGGCCTCAGTTCATGCATGTCAGGCAACACTTCATGTGCTATTGACTTTCAGAAGCAGAAAAGATTTCTGGCGTTGTCTCCTGACTAGTAGGGTGGGAGTGGGTGGGGAGGCTGGTTAAGGTACTGTTGCATGTTTTTGGCAGTACACAGTCTGCACTGATTGACTGTACTTTTACAATCAATTTTGATGTACCTGGGTTGTATGGATTTCATCTGAAAAGAACAATTAGTTACTTGGGGTTTTTTCCTCTAAAGAAGTGCAGTTAAATTCCAGTAAATATTTTAATAACCACTTATTTATGTGTAATAGCAATTAGATTGAAGGACTCTATGAACTCTATAGGTTAACTTACTTAATGCTTTTGTTGTTGTTGTTTCCAGGAATACCTTTTGTTAACATAGGAAATCAGTGTTTACCTCGGTGTTGGGGAAGTGGGGGAGGAGAGGAAGGCTAGCACTTATTATATATCTGGGAATACCAAAGTGTCAGTGGTATTGCTTCCAGTGTAGTCTGTGACTCTGTGGGTACTGTTAACAGGGGAATACTGCTGGGCTGGTGTCTTTTTATTGTGGGTGTATGTCTGGTCATTTTAATAGTGGAACTTGTAAGCAGTTTTAGAGATTTATGTATGTACATCTTGTGTGTATGTGCGTACATATATAAAACTATTTAACATACTGTTCAAGGAAAAACTTGCATCTTCAAAGGAACTTCATGGGATGACTTGGTCTTAGGAAATGAAAGGCTGCATTTAATTTCAGCGTTCAGTTTTGGAAGGTTTAGATTGCTCATGCATGTTTAAATCAAGTACTTGCCTTCAAGCATATGCATAACCACGCTGACTCAAAGTGTGCTTACATATGCTTTGAACATATGTTAGTCATCCAAGGCCCAGCTGCCTAAAGCTTCTTTAGATCTGACTTGCCTCCAGTTGAGTATCCAGCTTTATCAGTATTCATCAAAAGCAATGTACTTCAGGAAGCTCTTTCAGAGCTCTGGTAAAGTTCTTCCCTTCCCCAAGCTCACCATAAACTCGTTAATCCATTGTCATGAACCCAGCACTTCCCTGCATGCTCGGCCAGGGCAGTTCCCATGACGGTGCCCAGAGGCTCCTTTTCTGTCTGCAGCTATGAGGCCTCTACTGTCCTGTCCTGTGGGCCCAGCAAGCAGCACATGAAAGCCCATGAATCCTTGGATTCAAAGGAGTTGCTCCAACTTGTGTTTGCTAAGAATCCACCCTGCACATCTAGCAGTGGTAAACTAGCTCTTCAAAGTTGTCTGAGCTGGAGAGAAGAAAAGATGATATGGACATAGAACACTTAACAGAAAGAAGACTGAAATGTGAATAGCTCTGGGACTGTCTTTGAACTTGATATTTATTCCATTTTATGATAATTTCGTGTAACGATTACACTGTCCCAGTCTGGTGGAAGTTTGATTCCTTATGATAATTTTATTGCTAACGTCTAAAATAAGTGTGACTTGGAACCCTTCCTGACATTCACTTCTGTCCCTCTGCTCTTACTGTTCAGAGAAACCACTGTGATTGAGGCAAAGGATACTACTACATTATATATTTTGCTGTTAGCATTCCCCTGCTGTAGTCTTCTAGCAGCCCACATTTGGGCAACCACGGAAGCAAGTCAACTGACACCATCTCTTGGCATGCCATTCTGAGCTGAAATAGCAGCCAATGTAAATGACTTTTAATGATTCAAGCCCTTGGCAAGAATTATTTGGAAGATAATACCTAGCAGTTAGCTTCTTATTTCTTTTCAGTTTTGCAAGGGGTTCATGGAAATATAAAATATGATCTACTCAGATTCTAGCATTTCACTGCTCTTTATCAGTATGTTTGGCAAGATACCTTCAGGCTCTTGAGGTAGAGCAAGATGGGAGTGTTTATTTTGGCATGAATTGTGGAAAATGAGTTTTCCTAGTCTGAAATCTTCCAGATCCCACATCTCTCCTTCTTGCATATCAGAGAGGACCATTTTACTGGCCATGTAGCTGAATCCAGCTATTCTGAACTGGGTTCAGCTCTACTGATGAGATACATGTAGTAAACGCAGGAATTTTGGCTGTCTTCAATTTATGCTGATTCAGAGTGCTGCTTTTCAGATGTTTCTCTAGGTTGCTAGCCACCAGAACGTAGGTTCTAGGCTGCAAAGTGGGGAGAGTATGGAGTACCTGGGTGCAGTCCCTAAAGTAGACAGCACTGGGAACCAAGAAAGTTGGTACTTTATCCGGAGGAGCCACAGGAAGTTGTCATTGCTAGGATTTTTGTCATGGTGCTAGGTTCTTACCTTTGGACTTCTGGAGTGGGGAAATGCATTTGCTGTCTCTTAACTGGTTCTAGGAAATTAATAGGTGGGTTTGAGGGGAAGATGAAAAATATCTAGAGAAATTTCTCCTAAGAATGGCCCAAGGGTAAAAGCCCATTTCTAGTGTAGCAGGAGGTTGGTTTGGAACATGCAGTAGATTTTCAGTATCTTTAGGCTGGAGATATTCCCTTGTCACTGGGCTGCTGGAATGAGATTTTTCAATCTCTTCCATTTGAACTGTTTCATTTTGTTTAAATAAATATTTGTCAGATGGATTTATAGAACAAGATACCTCATTCTTTTAGAAGCTCTGATTTTAATTAATTGATAATTTCCTACTCTGAAATGATAAATTATTGGGAAACTTCCTGGCTTATCATATTGCAGCATTTTAATAATTTTTGTAGTTCAGTATAGAATCACAGAATCACTAGGTTGGAAATGACCCACAGGATCATCAAGTCCAACCATTCCCATCAATCACTAAATCATGCCCCTCAGCACCTCATCCACTGGTCCTTTAAACACCTCCAGGGAAGGTGACTCAACCACCTCCCTGGGCAGCCTGTTCCAGTGCCCAGTGACCCTTTCTGTGAAATATATTTTCCTAATGTCAAGCTTGAGCCACCCCTGGCAGAGCTTGAGGCCATTCCCTCTTGTCCTGTCCCCTGTCACTTAGGGAGAGCTTCTTAATATAAGTATAGCTTCTTAATGTGGAACAGAGTTTCAGTGCCAATGGTGTTTCCTTCTTAGATGAAAGAGTGGTATGAATTGTATGGGTCAAAAAGAAGAGCAATGGGAAGCACTGTCACCTCAGCTTTGAACTGAATGTGCGTTTGACCACTTGCATCCTTTCAGCAATATACTTAATAGCTTTTCAGCCAAGTAAAATCAAGTACCTCAGCAGGGACACAAAACCAAATGGACATGGAGTTCAAACACATGGTGATGTGTATACCAACAGAGGTGGGAGCCTGTTGGCTTCATGTTACTGGCACACTGCTTGAAATGACAACATTCGTGCAGTTTTAGAAAGGGTCTGGCTTGAAAAGTAATGTTTGGCTACTGATCAGTATGGTAGATGAGAGGAGAGATTTTCAGAGACTGCCAGAGTCACTTGGCTGTTCACTAGGGAACAGCTTCTGTCATGTAGATACCCTTTCGTGGAAAGGCCGGGTACTGTGCAACAAAACTCCCTTCCAGAGATTTGACATTTTCAAAATCTGAATTCCTATGTTTTATTTAAGAAACATACTGTACATGGGTTTTGGGGATGTTTTTCAGTGTTTAGAATGCTACTTATCTTTTTAAGTAATTATGCTAATAATTTTATTTGTATAAAATGCAAATAGTTCTATTTTCAAATTTATTTTACTTCAAGTGTGATTATTTCATAGAACAGTTTATTATGTTCATAGTTTCCACCCACCGAACTACTATGGAACCAATTAAAATGTGTTCTTAGAACACTCCAAGTTAACTAAACTGGTATTTAGCAGTAAAAAGCTTTTCTGTAGTATGCTATTTCATTACTTCATGGAGTTTGAATGCCTCTTCATTCTTTCTCACCCTTCTGAACAAAGATGGAGGTTGGAAGATTGATCTGCCTTGTACCTTTTTCTCTGTTTTTGCCAATAATATGACATAATTATGACAGTCAACACGGGTTCATGAAAGGCAGGTCTTGCCAGAGTGATCTGATCACCTTCTATGACCGAGTAACTAAACTCTTGGATGAGGGAAATTCTGTGGATGTGGTCTTCCTGGACTTTAGTAAAGCCTTTGATACAGTTTCTCACAGCATTCTGCTTCGGAAACTGTCGGCCTCTGGCCTGGACGGGCGCACACTCTCCTGGGTGAAAAACTGGTTGAATGACTGGGCCCAGAGGGTGGTGGGAAATGGAGTTAAATCCAGCTGGAGGCCAGTTACAAGTGGGGTTCCCCAGGGCTCAGTCCTGGGTCCAGTCCTGTTTAATGTCTTTATCAACGACCTGGATGAAGGCATTGAGTCCTCCCTTAGCAAGTTTGCAGATGACACCAAGCTGGGTGGAAGTGTGGATCTGCTGGAGGGTCGGGAGGCTCTGCAAAGGGATCTGAACAGGCTGGACTGCTGGGCTGAGACCAACAGCATGAGGTTTAACACGGCCAAATGCCGGGTCCTGCACTTGGGGCACAACAACCCTAAGCAGAGGTACAAACTAGGAGAAACCTGGCTGGAAAGCTGCCAGGAGGAGAAGGACCTGGGGGTGTTGGTTGACAACCGACTGAACATGAGCCAGCAGTGTGCCCAGGTGGCTAAGAAGGCCAATGGCATCTTGGCCTGTATCAGAAACGGCGTGACCAGCAGGTCCAGGGAGGTTATTCTCCCCCTGTACTCCGCACTGGTGAGACCGCACCTCGAGTACTGTGTTCAGTTCTGGGCCCCTCACCACAAGAGGGATATTGTGGCTCTGGAGCGAGTCCAGAGAAGGGCAACAAAGCTGTTGAAGGGGCTGGAGAACAAATCTTATGAGGAGCGACTGGGAGAGCTGGGGTTGTTTAGCCTGGAGAAGAGGAGGCTGAGGGGAGACCTTATTACTCTCTACAACTACCTGAAGGGAGATTGGGGAGAGGAGGGTGCTGGCCTCTTCTCCCAAGTGACAGGGGACAGGACGAGAGGGAATGGCCTCAAGCTCTGCCAGGGGAGATTTAGGCTTGAGATTAGGAAAAAATTTTTCACGGAGAGGGTGGTTAGACATTGGAACAGTCTGCCCAGGGAGGTGGTTGAGTCACCGTCCCTGGAGGTGTTTAAGGTGAGGGTGGATGAGGTACTTAGGAGCATGATTTAGGGATTGGTGGGAATGGTTGGACTCGACGATCCAATGGGTCTCTTCCAGCCTGGTTATTCTGTGATTCTGTGAAATCACCCAGAGGCATTTCACCAGCCTGAAGCAGCTAATTTCAAACTTCTGAAAACCAGGAAATACAAAATGGTGGTATGTACCATTTCTGTATACAATCTTTAGAAAGGCACAAAACTGCTGGAAAAATAGTAGTTCTGTCTTAATTACAGTTCATATTGTTTTTATTAAGTGTGTTCATTTATAATGACACAGAAGGCTGAAAGGACAGCTGGGAGGACACTTGTTAATATGTCCCAAATGCTTTTGACACTGGTTATGTTTATACATTTATTTTTTAATTGTTGTATTTACCTTTAGACATCAGCAAATCATACCTGTTGCTAATCTTAAGATGGTGAATAGAAGTGTCTAGATCTCATACTATCTCTAGCAGTTTTGCAACCACACTGGCAGGACTTTGTGCACACCTGAGGACACTGCTTTTTGCAACTAACAATCATATGTACACTAATGTTTGGCCTTTATCCTAATAATATCGGCTATTTAAAGAAAATCTAAGTGAAAACCAGAATTCCTTTCTGAAATACTTGAATTTAGGAATCACACCTTTGTAGTTTTGTCAGTCTTTCTATTGCAAAAATGTTAACTTGAAGCCACATCAGTAAAAATGTGTTCATCCCAGCCTTCATGTGAAATTCTCTGGTAGCATCTCTTTATAATGAAAGTCCAAGTGAAATGTGGAATGGAGGCCATGTGTCTCTGATTCTGCTGGTTTTGTCTTTACCTAGGGCACGTGGAAGTCTGCAGTCAAGATAGTGTAATGTAATACATACGGATAGATAGGAAACTCATTTAAAAATGAGATGTAGTTCTGCAGAGGAAGTGCAGAAGATGAAAGCTTAGTGCAGGCTGCTACAGTCTCATTAGATACTTAGCATTTACATCTTATTTTTTTAATTTGGCTCCAAAATTGTTATTGCTTTGTTCTGCCTGTACCTAGCATGTTAGCTTTTTGGAGCTGGGGGATTTTAACTGAACTATTTGAACACGAGTAAATAATTCTTAATTAAAAATAAAAAAAAAAATCCATGTTCTAGCATTGATCTACTTCATGAACACACACTTGAGTGACAAAATTGTAAACTCTAGTTGCTCTGTTCAGTTAAAGCTTACTCGGTGACCAAGCATGTATAGTCTTGCTTAGTAGGCCTGATAACTTTGTTAGTGATAGGGCCATCTAACTATTTATCTCCTGCGTTGTGTTGCTGTACTGTCACCCTAACTGGTCATAGGATCATAGAATTGTTTAGGTTGTAGAAGGCCTTTAAGACCATTGAGTCCAACCTTTGACATAGCACTGTCATGCTGTCGTTAACCATGTCCCTAAGCATCACACCTACAAGTCTTTTCAATACCTCCAGGGACGGCAACTCAACCACTTCCCCGAGCAACCTGTTTCAGTGCCTGACAGCCCTTTCATTGAAGTAGGTTTTCCTAATAACCAATCTGAACTTCCCCTGGTGCAACTTGAAGCCATTACCTCTCATCCTGTCACTTATTACTTGGGAGAAGAGACCTCACTACAACATCATTTCAGGCGGGTTGCCTTTCCTAGTTGGCTCCCTCATCGGGTGGGTCAGGAAAGTACCTGTCACACACTCCAGGAACATCCTAGACTGTTTCCTCTCTGCTGTGTTGTATTTCCAGCAGACATCTGGTAGGCTTAAAGTCCTCCATAAGGACAATGGCTAATGATCATGAGATTTCTCCCAGCTGCTTATAGAATATTTCTTCTGCCTCACATCATGGTTGGGTGGTCTATAACAGACTTCCACCATGGTGTCTGCCTTGTTATCTCTCTCTCTGATTCTTAGCCATAAACACTCAACCCTATTGTCACCATCATTAAGCTCTGGACAATCCAAACTTGTCTTAATATGCTGTGCTACTCCACCACCTCTTCTTCCTTGGCAGTCCTTTCTGAAAAGTTTGTAGCCGTCCAATGTAGCACTCCAGTTGTGTGAGTCATCCAGCTATGTTGGTGACTAGGTTGTAGCTATCCTGCTGCACAACAGCTTCCAGCTCCTCCTGGTTGTTGTCCATGTTATGTGCAGTGGGGTAGGTGCACTTCAGCTGGGCCAATGATCCTGCTACCTTTTTAGGGGAACTAGCCCTACTTCTTACATTACCATTCCGAGGTGCTTACATGTTTTCTAACACATCAATAATCCTTGCATCTTTGCTGCTGCATTGATCTCCATCCTCTTCCTTTGCAGGACCAGCAGGCTGAAGGACCTCGCTAGCATACTGTCCCTCACATATTGGCACGCTTCCCCTAGGCTTTAATACCAGCAAGCCTGGTTTTATCACTTTCCCTGTTCAAATATAGTTTAAAACTCTTTCAGTGAGCCCTACTAAGTCCTGTGTGAAGATCCCTTTCCCCCTTTGAGACAGGTGTACACTGTCTCTTGCCAACAGATCTGCTGCTGTGTAGACTAACCCGTGATCAAACCCCTCCAAATTCTGCTGGTCACAGTGGCTTGGAGCCAGGTGTTGATCTACCAGCTCTTCTTGTTTCTTCCCCCATCATTCACTGTAACTAGAGGGATAGAGGAGAACACTGCTTGGGCTCCTGATCCGTTGATCAATCATTCTAAGGCCTTCAGGTCTCTCTTGATTGCCCTCAGGTTTATTTTTTCAACTTCATTTCTTCCTGCCTGAAAAGTCCATAATGGGTAATAACCCAAGGGCTGTACCAAGGTGAGAAGTTTTCTCTTTACATCTTTAACCCAGGCCCCAGGGATGCAGCAGACTTCCCCAAGAAGTGGGTCTAGTCTGCATGTTGGGCCTTCTCTTCTCTTCAGAAGAGAGTCTCCTATGGCAATGACTCATCTTTTTTTCCTTTGTGGAGCAGTTTTGATGTAGGGAGTAGGCTGACTTACCCCTTGGTGATACCTCCAAGCTAGATGAACCATCATCCTTGTTCAGTTCCACTTGCAGAGCCTCATACTTGCTGTGTAAGGGCACCTGGGAAGGTAAGGTAGTCACAGAGCAAGTAGGACCCTGTTGTCATTACCCTCTGTCTCTTAAGTCACTGTGTTTCACCAGGTGGAGAGAGGATGGGGAATCCTCCCTATCATGTGACCTGTCTGCCTGTTGCCCTGTCCCAGAGAAAGCAGAGTGCGATTCCAGTGTCTCTCAGACTCTCTGTTATTCCTCCGGTGTGAAACCTTGAAAAGGTTGGTCAGGGGACATTAGAAGGAAATTATCCCAGTGAAAGGAAGAAGTGGATGGGCAAGGATCAGTCAATTAGAGCGATGATTGCTTTTGTTCTGGGGCAGGAGTAGCATTATAGAAGGAAAAAGTTGCAGTGGGCAGATGAGGATACATGTCATTTTGAGGGTGGTTTGGGGTATTATTCATCCATAAACCTACAGATGTGAACCCCTTCCAGTGCTGGATTATTCTATGCTGTGTTGTGGGGAATTTTCTGTTCCCCATTGCCTGAGATATATTGTGTCTTCAGGTGTCAGAAGTAGTGGAACTGATGTTGCACACAATCTTCTCTGCTTTGACAGAGCTTACTGGTAGAGTGATTTCACAAATCATCTCTTTCCGTCAACATTTACACTTTCATAGGCTCCTTTACCCCTCTGTGCAGGGAGATTCTCTTCCATTTTATTGCAAGAGAGCACGTTTCTTTCTCTGGTTTTGCTTCTAAGTCTGAAATGTAAGTGTGCCAGGTGACAATTGCCAGATTGTTCAGTAGGAACAGGACACAGACTTGGTCTTGTGATTCTCTGATGCAGGCAATCCCACCCATGCAACTTGTATAAGATGGAGTGTTTGTCAGCTTTACCCTTAGGCCTGTCTAGCTGGAAGGTGTCTGTGATGTGAGTGGAAAGGTGGCAGGTGCTCTTTGGAGGCTGAACACAGCAGCAGTGGGATTTCGAAGCTTCTTGAAGACAGAAAAGAAGCTTAGAATCATAGAATAACCAGGTTGGAAGACCCACTGGATCATCGAGTCCAACCATTCCCATCAATCACTAAACCGTGCCCCTTAGCACCTCGTCCACTCGTGCCTTAAACACCTCCCTGGGCAGCCTGTTCCAGTGCTCAGTGACCCTTTCTGTGAAAATTTTTTTCCTAATGTCCTAACTTCTGTAAAAGCTGGGCAAGCAGCCACATTCTTAAGGCTGTAGCAGGTGATCTCCGGTGTGTATAGCTGCAGTGGTTAAAGACTTTTCCTCTCTGTTTGCCCTGCCAGACTTTGCTACTTGCAGTAAGGTCAGGAGGACAGAGGATATGCCAGCACCTTAGCTGCCCTGCTTCAGTTTCATGTTAGCTTAAACTTGTGTAGCATTGCTTCATTTGGGTGGGGAGGGAAGTAAGATGCTGCCAGACTTAATCCAGTCTTTTCTGGACCATTCCCTTGAAGTGCCTCTGTTATATTTTCTCTTTTTGTTGTATTGAAACACTTAATTATACAGGACAAGTAAAAAGTCTCCTCTGGATATGTGTAGTGGGTATAGAAATAACACACTTCCATCAGGATTTGAGGTCAGGATGTAACAAGCGACTGAGAGTAATCTCCTACTCCAGGTAATGCATTTTGAAATTTGTATCAGAAGTTAATGATGTGTTTACATAAGGGATCCTGTAGTATTTTTTTTCTTTCATTTGTTTTTTCATGGAAGTCTTGTTGATAAAACATGCAGTGATGTTTCAGGAGCACAAACACAAGCAAGAGCTGTGGAGAAAGGCAAAGCATGTAAGCTGACATTCAAGCTGAGAACCTGTCATATACACTATGTTTATGCTTTATAATTTTAGTGTTTGTGTTAACTAATCTTAGCCACTGAAGAAAATTTTCTGTAAAAGATCTTTATCCAAACATGCTTTTTTGTATGCATGCTGTTAGTGACATGCAAAGCACTGTTCTTCTCTGGCTGCGTCAAGTCTTCCTGAAGCGGCTTGCAGTTGCAAGCTAGCTGAATCAGCACTGCATTCATCAGTGGGAGACTGTAGTCATAGTAAACCTAGAGAATACAGCAAAGAAAAGGCAAGTCAAATCTGGCAAGGTGCTGTATGAATTTTTTACGGCTGGTTTTAACTAAGTCATGGCATTGCTACAGAGAGTAAATTTGGCCAAGTGCAGTAAGAGGGTTTAATCATAAAATTGAATTTAAGTCTGTAGAATTATTTAGCTAGTATCTTTGAAGCAAGAAAAACTGAGAGGTGAGGGGCTTTCACAAAGTACAGTTACAGGGATTAATGTTTTTTGTACAAGATACAGTTTTAAAAAGAACATTTTGGTACAAAAATAGTAAAGCATTTGCTGAAAAAGCAGAACCTGAAGATTTCAAGTGACAAAGATGTTTTCCCAATATTCTTGTACTTCTTGCTGTGCTATGTGTTGATTCATCAAGAACGGGTTTTTTTCCTGCTATTTTGTTAATGTTATAAGGTACTGGATCAGATTACGTGTATTTAAATTGGTGTGTGAGAGGGCAGGCCTCTAGCAGTTGTCTGTAACATTACAAAAACTGCTAGATAGTAGATACAAGGGTGAACTAGTCAAATAACTATTCGTTTCCATAGAAGCATCTGTTAAACAGAGAATGATATCAGTCCAGCATGGTTTAGATGTCACTCAGTAGAAGGCATGCTTCTAAAAGCAGTAAAGGGAAGTGGTGACTTACAGAGTAGTTTTAGAGCTAAGTTTTCCAGTCTGCATAGGAAATTTGGTGACCTATTTCTCATGTTCTTTTCTCATTTGACATGAGAAGTAGCTGTCAGCAAAAGACAGGTACATTAAAAAAGTATTGTATAGACACTACAGGCTACAATGATTTCTCAATGCTTTCCTTGTCAGAATGCACTAAATATTGAAAATTGAGTTGCCCCAAGCTCATATTCTGTATGATCTTCCTGCCTTCTCTGTTCAGACATTTATAACTCTGCTTTTAGCCATTGAGTAGGTTTGACAAAGAAAATTTCAGCTCTTTCATCCTTGATTTAAAGAAGGATGGGGCGGGGGAACCTTCTGTTCTGACGTACCAACAGGCAGTGGGGTGTTCAGAGTGACAGAGTGGATCAGTTGCCAGGAAGAAGTCTCATTGTGAGAATCCAGCTCAGTCTCTTGGCAAAGCTGTTGATCCACTGACTAAAGACAGATAAAAGGTATGTGAGTTTTAATAGAGAGTATCTGCAGCATTTTTTTAATGACAGGCAATGGAAAGGGCTATTTTTTAATTTGAGTATCTTATTTTCAGGAGTTTTCATAATTCACTGTCTTCGCTTCATCAGACCAAAACTCAAAAATCGATTCCTTTTTCTTCCTCCTATTGTCTTTTCCCCAGTTACCACAAAGTTGCATTATTTTTTAAAATGTGCTTCCTTGAATCTCATCTTGTTGATTAGAATGGATACATACAGAAATTAATAAAAATATTTAAATGCTGTCAGTGGATACTGTAATAGAAGTGCTTAGTTTCTGAAGTTTGAGCTCCACTAAGTGCTGTGTTTCAAAGTAGGAGTTAGGGGAGGATTTTTTAAGTGCATTAAAAGAGATTTAGGAGAATTATGGGAACTCCTGTATCAGTCCACATAGCAAAGGGCACAAATGGGGAAAAGGTGGAAGCCACATAACCGGAAATAGAAAGCATATTGCAGGGTTTCTTAATCACATGCAAATTCCATTGAGAGCAGACTTGGAGATTATATGGACTCTGTTAGTTTCAATAGGAGTTGTGTGGCTAAATCTTCTGAACTAGATTTGAAAAAAACCCAGCCATGCAGCACTTGTCAAGCAAACCTCCTGGCACAGTCAGCTGCTTTTTAAAATGGGATCTTCAGACATATTTTCTGGCAAAAATTGTCTTTACTGGTGCATGAGAAAACCAGGGTTGTTGAGTTCATCTAAGGTACTCTTCCACTTAAAAGCCTCAAAGGTGTCAAGTAATAATAAGTAGGGTTCAAGAGACATGGCTGGGAGTCATATGATACTGCTACTACCCAGATTCATAACTATGAGGTATTTTTCAAATGTTTTTGCAGAACTAACCTGGGGAACATAAGAAATTTCGTTTAGCTTTGCATTTTGGCAAGATTAAGCACGATTGTGCAGGGTCTTAAATGTTCTCATGTTTCCCTCGTGCTTGTAGGTCAGCACATGCAATTAGTTCTTATAGATATAGCTTTGACAGGGTGGGATTAAAATGTCTAAATGAATCTCTTTCTTTTTTGTTTTCTTTTTTCCCCTTTCACAGACAGTATTCTCACCCGAAGAAAGATGGCAGAAGTCAATTCTCCTGTAAATATCAAGGAAAAGGTAGGTTCAAGTGTAGTGCAAACCATAATATTTGTGTACATATTTCATTCTTGCTTCTTCAAACACTGTTCACATACTTAACTTTAATATGCATTGACTCTGCTGCATAAAGTTAAGTACACAGGCAGATATTGATAGGATTAGTATATTAATCTTGATTGATGAGAAACAGTTTTCTTTTTTGCAGAGACAATGTTTTGTGAGATAGACTTCACGTGTGCTTTTGTGATTCCTGTGCATGCTGATGCTGGAGAGAATAGCATTTTGGTTGCTGCTGTACAAAATACAGTCTTTGAAGAAGCCCATCCTTTGTAAAATAATTCTTCTGACCAAATATGTCATACCTGTAATACTGAAAGGCAATTCCTAAAACTGCAGGGTCTGAAAAGAGTAGGTTTTTTTTCCCTATGTAATAGTTGTGCTTTTAACTGCGTTCTATGTACTTCAGTACGTCCTTTCCATATCCTGGCTAGTGCTAGAGCCTCACCACCCTTTCAGGATCAGTGAAGGAGCTACAGCCAATTTGTATACAAATACAAGGTAGGTCAGGAGATCTTTTGTGACTCCTAGCCAGGAGATTGTGAAGAGACAGGCTTGACCCATAGATACTCCCCAGCAACATAAATAGGAAACCCAAGACATTTGTCAAATAGGAAAAAAGGAGAGAGAGAAGTCAGAAGACTATATAACACAATAGAATTGTGGTTTAAAGAAGCTAAGATTTTGAGAATTTTCCTGAGTCATCTCTTTTATAAAGTCAGGTTTTGTTATTTCGTGTTTTGCATTTAGAAGGTTCAGAAAAGGCCAATGGGTTCCTTGTTTTATAGCTTTTTTAAGCCCAATGTGCCTCTCTGATACAGATTTTAAGGCAGCGTGATAAATGCTAAAGGCTAGAATCCAGTTCTGTCAGTAAGCCCAGGTTTGTCTAAGTATCAGTGAAAAGTAGATTAGGCCCATTCACTTCTTGAAAGATGCCCAAGGAGAAAGGATTAAGACCGATTAAATATCAATGAAATACAGGACAGTGAAGGCAGTGTGAAATTGAGAAATGTAGTGATCTTCCACTGTATCATATAAGACCTGCCTGTGGAACGTTACACATCCTGCAGGGCAGCAGGCACACAAAATATGCTTTTCTCTCTAAGCTTATCAATGGAAAGGAAAATAATGAATTTTTGTGTATGATTCCTTGGATTAACTCTTTTCCTGAGCTGAAGGAAAAAATTATTCAGCAGGAAAGGATTTGCTTAATTTCACTTTTGCAATTAAGTGGACTGATAACAAAGAAAAAAATCATCTAGCATGAGCAATGTGTGCAAGATGCTCTAGATGTGTCTTTCCAATACAGAAAAGTCCCAAGAAGTGATAGAAAAATTAAGAGGTAATACATCACACTACAGGATGGCACAGAAAAGAAATAGCTTTGAACTAGAAGTCAGTAGTTAGATTTTTAGTAACTTGCTGTTTTGCTTCTGAGTTCACAATTAATGAACTTCTCATTTGAGTAACATGTTTCTTAGAACTGATCATGACTTAGTAGTTAATGGCTTAGACACCATATTAGGTTTATAAAAACTTGATAAACCATGAGAACTACTGAGCCTGAAACTAGGTTTCCTCAAATTTCACATTGCTAGTGATGTTTCCTGAAAGAATAGTTACAAACTATTACCTGCCAACCAATAGGTGAATGCAGCTGCTGAGGAAACACCATAGCAAGGGGTGATTTATGCTAAGTAGTTCAGGTGGAAATAAGTTCCTGTTCAGACTGTTCTGTCCATGTTTCGGTGCTTACTCACTTTATTTGTTTTCAGAATGATACCGAACGCTTTTGCTTTAAATCCCATCATGGGAAACAATTCCTTATCTTCCACTGCCCACTTGCCTGCTTTTTGGGTAGTTTCTGCTCACATTCGTTATTACCTCCTGAATCGCTCATTGTGTCATAAGGATTTGCATGTCAGCATGAATCTCAGTGATGAGTATCTTCTGTAGTTCTTAATAGCAGCACGGGGTTTAAATATTGAGTGGTATGATGGATTTTGCAACAGAAGGGAATGTCGCCAAATTGTATCTCCTAATGACAAAGTGCTGGAAGGTAAATTATAGTAACTTTCAAAATGCAATTCAGTAAATCAATTGAAGTTCTGCCTTATTTGCTGTGTAGCTTGGATTTTTGTATTAATATAGTTCATTTTACAAGTGCAAGATTTCACAAATCATCTGTTATCTTTTTGTGTGTTTAAGAATGAAGAACTGCAGAAGGACTTTTATTCACACTAGATGTCTGCTGTTCCAAGTCTTTCTCCTGGGAGTGTATAAAATCAAATGTTTATGAGTGCATACATTTTTAGGGAGGAAAATAATTGGATCAATACACTCTGTTACAAATAGTTCCTGTCTTTGTTCCTGTGTCTTCCATCAGAATTTAGTTCTGTTAAATCCCTATGCCACAGTGAAAACCTAGGTTAACAGCAATTAATAATTTTTTTTTGCAAAATTGCTGGGTTTTATTCTGTAAAATATAGGCTAATAACCTACTAAATAAAGGTCTAGTGGCCGAACAACATAAACCTTGTGAACTCCACCCACATCAACTGAGGAGTTAGCATGTTTAGTTTCCCGTTTCACGTGGACGAGTCTGTCTTGTTTTACAATGAGATTGTCATGGTGTCGAACCTCCATTTGACATCTCACGTTTGGTTTGCAGCATGGGTGCTTTTCCTGTCAGCAGCAAACTGAGTAGTTGTAGAGCATCTATAACTTTAGAACCCTCTGAATAATGCACCAGAAATAAGAGGAAGGGATTCAACAGAGATATCCTGCTGAGTTGGCTTTAATTATATTTGCATGTAGAGTGCTAAACGTAAGGACTTCATTTGCACGTTTAAAAAGCAGACATATTCACAGAATCTTTGTAAGAGAATCCAACTCAAATCCCTTTCTCACTTAAAAAACTTCCAGAGCAAGACATGGTCATGCTACTCAACATTGAAGTACTGAGTTTAATGTTTACTTTATCCACCTTTTTGGGGGGTAGTACTTCCAGGAAACAAAACCAGTATTTCTAAATTTTATTACTTTTACGAAGCTCCACAAATCCATTGCCTTCAATACCAGTGTAAGCAGGCCTTGTTAAAAAGAACAGAATGGAATACAGTTCCTTCCCCTTTCTCCCTTTCTTCTGTCTCGGTGTTTGCAGATCATCATATATTTTAGACTTTGATCCTGCTAAGACTTGAATGAAGCCAAAAGAGCCCTACATCTGCACCTAAATGCTTATTTTTGCAAGTTTCTGGAAAAGCAGAGCGCACAGTTTCTCCTTAAGTTGAACATGGTTTCTCTGACAAAATGTAGTACAGAGCCTGTGAAGTTCTGGCATAATGTTAGGTTTAGTTTGTTTTTTCATTAATTGTAGCCTTTCCCCATGTTCCCTCCATGAGCAACTTCAAGGCAGTAAGACCTATGTCACTGTTTTAAAGGTAGTGTGAGGCTGAGGCAGGCATTTTGAGCGTTATGGTCGCACACAGACTCTGTAAGACCCTACCCCTTATCTGAGTCATAAGAGAATGCTACTTTAGTACTCGTACTTGGATAACTCATTCTTGGCATTGTAGCTGAAATAGTTCATAAAGTCAATAGGTTAAACATTCTATTTCATATCTTTCTTTCATGTCTTTTTTTTCCTCCTGAGAGATTTACATAAATGTTGGCCTGTGATGTCAGGAAGGCTAATGGAAATTTCCATAGTTGGCAGAGGCTCCTGCAGCTGTGATACTTCTGTGGGGAGCCAGCACCATTCTGATTACTGCATTTTTGTGCATTTAACCCCAGATTTTTCTGCGGTAACCCAGTTTCTGCATTTCAGCAGCCACAAGAGTTGTTACATGCCTCTATAGTTAATACAAGAAGTTTACCCTCCGGATCTGTCTCAGAATAATTCCCTCTGCCCTGACCCTTGCTACCATCTTCCTTCACTGTGTCACTCTTCCTCTTGCCTCTGATCGTACCTATCATTGTGCCTGAAAATACAGTATAACTGAAGGCTTGTTTTCTTGTATCAGGATATTCAAAGTCTGGGAGTTATACATAGTTCAGATTATGTGCACACAAGTTCTCTGGACTGAGGGATAAAAATGGGCCAAAGTCATTGGCTTAAATCCAAAAATAATTCCATAAAATTCATGGAGGTATTCAAGCATTAACCTAGTACACCACCAGAAAAGATGCTGATGTTCTGAATGACAGAGCCTCCAATCAAGAATCACTAGGTTGGAAAAGACCCCTCAATGATCCGATGGGTCTTTTCCAGCCTGATGATTCTATGATTCTAAGCAATAATTGGAATGAGGAATACAAGTCTTTTATTGTCTGCTGCAACAATTAGACCCTCTTAGTTTAACAAGAGGAGAGTGAATATCAGGCAGTCCCTAGGATAGCTGTTCAGCTCTGGCACTTGATATTGGGTTTGATCCAAAGAAATATCAGGAATATTTCAAACCCCAGGACCTGCTGTTCGGCCTATCCTTCTTTTTATGTGTACGTCTAAATGTGTTTGAACAGTTGAGATCTGGTGTCAGCAGGGAAAGAATAAGATTCATAGTGGAAGGAATGGAAGTGATATATGAATTTAAAATCATACATTGCAAAAGCAGAGTTTCCAATCTATGATTTCACTTGGTCTCCTTTAAGTTGACCTTTGTAGCTGTTCCTTGCCTATGTGTTGAAGTAGACGAACTTAGTCTGAAGACCAGCAAAGTTGATCAAAATGCGTTTTGTCACTTGGAAGAGCCATTTGACTTCGGTTAAGGATATTATGTATTCAGGTCTCTAAACAGTGCTGTCATTATTCAAGCAGAACAGTTCTACTGAGCCAAACTTCTTAATGTCTTTCAGAATTCCTGAAATGTCTGATTTTTCCATTTCATTAGTTTAAAACTCTGGGAGATAGGGACAACATAATAAATCCATGGTGATTGCCTAAAGCACTTTCCTGCAAGTAGAATTTGAATTTGTTTTGTGCTTATTGGGAATAAATTATCTGAAGATATTGCTGCGATAAACAGGTCATGTACTGGAAAGAGACTTGCAGACCTGATCAAAGCTGTTATTTTGCTCAGTGGGTATGTTAACAACAGTAGTTCAGTGTATTGAGGTGATAAACTTGAGTAAAGGTTCTGGAAAAATGTCTCCAATATAGGAAATAGGCTTTTAACGCAGCAAAGTGAAGTTGTGTTTATGAAATATGTTTGTGTAGGGTTTTTTAAAACCTTTAAAAATACTGCAATTAAATGTTTTTTAAAATGCATTTTTCTGCTTAATGTAGCCAGGACAACTGCTAATGCTAAATTCCTAGTTTATAGAAATCGGCGGAGTTCTGCAGACAGGCCTTCTTCCCTGCTTCTCTTGCAGGATTTGAGTCAACCTGAATAGGAGGTTTAATTTAGTTGAGCGTGAGCTACACCGCTGTCTGTCCTCAGTTGCAGTGGGTATATATGATGTGTATGTGTACGTAAAGATTTGCTACTGACATGTAGTGAAAATAAAGTAGGAAAATGTCTGTATTCATCGATAACCATACTTCTAAATTAATTTAGCTCCTAATGTAGAGAAAATTAAATGAATGTGGATCTGCTTAGAGTTCTTAACCAAGCATAAGTAAGAATATTTCTGACTGAATAAGTGACCGTAACAGTAACTCACTTCAATGGGATTAGAACAGCTGTGTTCAGGGGTTTCAGAACAGCCACGAGCTTTCAGCAAAGAAGTTTAATTTGTCACTATGTCAGAAATACATAAACAAATTCTCTGAACCCTGGATATATTACTTATTCATCAGAAACGTCCCCTTTGAAATTATGCCAAGTGGGAGCAGATGGAGTAGAGCAGCAAACAGGCAGCAGTCGGTTCCATGTTAAACTTGCCTGGGAACCATTTGAAACTTGACAGAGAAACTAAAGGACTCGGATGAATACCCAACAATGTCAGTTTGGTTCTGGGTGCAGAGTTGGTGATCTGTCAACTTTCAGGCAGGCTGTATTTCTTTTTGAGGTTGACTTACCAAGAAGATCTCAGGAGATGGGTGTTCATGAGGATATCAACTAATGTACTGAGAGAAGTTAGAATTTCAGTGTCCTCTCCTGTGTGCCATGTGCATCAGAAGTCACCTGTTACTGAATTTATTTTTTTTTTTAAATGAGCCAAAAATTTGCCCAAGTGAGAGGTTGCCTATATTTAACAGTAACCCTCAGAAAAATAGTCGAGACCTTGGGGATTTTATTTCAGGGTAGAAACAGCTTATCTGAAGGGACTTGGAACCTTTTCCAATTTTGATATGAACTTCTGGACAGTCCTCAGCAATTTGTGTAAGAGACTGATAAAAACAACCTCGTGACCGTGGAATTCTGGTCCTGACAAGATGGAACCTGGCTCAAATTGCAGCAACTTTAGCAGAGCTTGAGCAAGCATTTCAAACTAGATATATGCTTAAGACTTCAGCTCAGAAAAGTGGTTCAAAGTCTTATAAAATTTGGACTAACTTTAGTCTTGCCCAGAAGAGTAGCTTGGTCCACAGGAATTAAATGCATGCTAACAAGGTAGGACTCTGGATCGTGGGTTTTAGTGGAGGTGGATGTGGGTTCTGCCTTCCATGTTCCTGAGCATGAACAGCTATTTTCAAGTTCACAGCTTTATGTTTTAGATCTATGATTCCTTTAAAGTAGCTTTGTAAGCTGCATTTCTGAGCAAGCCACCTTAATAATAAACAAAGAAATGTGCTTTCCAGTCAGGCTACAGGAGAGAAAGTACAGGAATTTAACTGCTGTCAGTGACAGCAGTTAGCCTCTCAGCTAATACTGGCACTGACAGCACAGTTATCTGCGGTTCAGAAGGTATGTTACTGAATTCTTTTTGTGTCCCGGAATGCTTGTCTATCATCCAGATGATGACGGAAGCTCACTGGGAATCTACACAGGATAAAGATAGGATGAATCACAGAGTCATGAAATAGTTGACTTCCCTGTAGTTTGTCTGATAATGTTGTTCCTCCTATGAGGTTTCAGTGAGCAGGAAAAAACTCTTCTTCCACATACATGGAAATCTAATAAAGTAGACTGCTGTGAGTTTTTTCTTGCAGACTTAGCCATTAATGCAGGTAGCACTGCATGTATGAGACGCTTCAGCTCTTCTATGTTATTTTTCATTCTTTAGGATATTAAATATTTTTAAAATGGAATTTGTTGATGAAAAATCACACAATATTGGATTATTTCAATTCCATAATCTGTTGCTTACATGTTGAGAATGTGGATGCTCTCAATACATTTGAAGATTGTAAATTTAGAGAGAAGAAAGTTGGGAATTATCACCTGCCCTTAAATACTATCCTATCACACTTTTAATAAAAAATGATCTCTGTGTATTTTTCTGGATTGGGAAGTGACTGACTTCTCTCAAGCAGAGACTTGTAGGCAGTTGAGGTGTATAGCTGCATTGGCTGCTACAGGAATGTTTTATCACCTGGACTAGCTGGTAAACCAAAGAGGTATCAGCATATCACGTCTGCCTAGATCCAGCTCACATCCCACCCTCTAATCCGTGTTCCACTTCCCATCTTGTATTTACAGCCATTCCTGAAGCTTTGCTGTGCCTCTGTTCATTACGGTCTGTGATACATATCTTATGAGCTTCAGCTGTAGGAATTGTGGTAGGCTGATGCTGTCAGGAAGGATGTATACCCCTCCCTTAATTTTGTATCACTGTGTCCCTTTCCAGAAATATATGGGACACATCTTGTGTGTGGAGACAGACCGGAGCTTCAAACACATATTTCTATACTTATTTTTGAAACTAGCATGAAAAGACTTAATAGGAGGAATATCAGGAACCTTGACATTTGCACTTCTGAGCTAGGGTTGTCATATGGCCTTGTCTTCCTCAGTGAGCCTTGTCCTTCTCCCAGATACACTGTCAGGTCAAAATTTGAGACTCGTAGCCATTTACCAATTATTTCTGTATGTGCAGGGATTGCTCACTTTTTCATTGCCTGTGCAAAATAATTCTTCTGTATTCTGCATGAAAACATCAGTCAAGCAGTGCACGTGTTGGAGACCTGACAGATCTGTCTGTCTTTGAAACTACAGAGAAAAAAATGATAACATCATTCCATTTTGTTCCTAAAAAAACCCCAAAAATTTAGACAAAATACTTTATTTCAGAACAAAACCTTCTGGGATTTCTCCTCTGTTGGAATTCGGGCTTTATATCTGCTTTTGTTGTTTCTGAACGGAGCAGTAGATACATAATATGTTTGATGGGGGTTTTTTTCCCTTAATATTGACATATCCTACCGGTTGCAAATCTTGGTTTCATCTGTCTTATCCCGTGTAAATCGCTGCAAAAGTCTGGAAAGAAGCACTAGCAACTTGTAGGTATCTTGAGTATCATAGCATGTGTACACAAGAGAAGCAGATAGAGAATATGTAAGGAACTTCAGATTTGGAATTTCTCAAGTCCTGGATGCCTTACTTTGCTGTCTGATATTCTTTTCCCGAGGAATTTTTTTCATAAAACTTCTTTTTTATTTTCTAAAAGGATAGATAAACAAATGTATATTTTGTACAACAGTCAACAAAGGATATTGTCAGGTTTTGGCAGTAGAACTGTTGAGGTCTGCAGTACATTCATGTTCCCCAAATTGAATTTTTATATAGTCCAACTAAAACAGGACTATGTCCACAGTGTTGGTCAAATGCTCAATTTCTCTGTCTTGGTGACTTTCTTCGTAAGAGCATCATCGTGCTTTTTTGGGGTTATCTACACAACTAGAATGTTTCCATAAGCTTTTTGTATTTAATCATAACACTAGTCAGATGAAGCAGTGTTTAGCTTTTAATTCTGATTTTCCTGTTAATCTGGTAATCAGAAATTTCTTAGCAAAGACTATACAGTGCAAATGGAAAGTCTTCATCACTCTAAAATGTAAGTCTGCCTGGTCAAGTTCTTGTGTGTCAGTGCTCGCCACCCCACAGATGTTCTTCTTAATGTCTTTTAAGAAACTTCCAAACTGCAGTGTGTGGCGAGTTGCCTGATCCATCCTGTGGTCTTGGCCTCACTTTGTTGTTTCCAGATGCTTCTTGAGGCTTCCAGACCTTTCATAGCAAAGAAGGACCTAGAAGCCATATAAAATTCCCATGCTTATATTTAAAGATGGTTGGAATACACTAGATATTTTAGAAATTTAATATTTTTATATTAGAAATCCTTTTACTATTTTTCCTGTAAGCAGTTGCCACAAGGAGATTATGCAATTCTGAGTAGGCAGAGATATGGGCCATGTGATTGTACAAGAAGAGAAGAAGTTTTTGTGAGAATGTGAAAGTGTAATCCACATGGTAGAAATGTTTGGCAACTACCAGCTTGAATATAAAATGGACTGCAGCTTGTGGCCTGCTCTACCCTAGTGTGTTTGCCAACTCTTATTGTTATGGAGCCAGGTCAGTTCATACTTGTTGCAGCTTTATCAGTCTGTGCCCACAATCAAAAGATGAATAGAACTCCCTTTTTTTCCAGGGCTTTCTCTGCACATCCTGTGATTTGGGATGGTTATATCACTTGAATGTCTGCAGTGCATAGAGAGCTGTGCTTGCTACTTCCCTCCCCAGACATACACATTAGCTGAAGAGAGAAGCCTGAGCAGATAGAGATTTTCTGGATAGTTCCTGGCAACAACAGGCTCTGGTTCAAGCAGTCCAGTTGACAGCCTAGCCTGTCTGAACTTCCAGCGTAAAGCTGCCTGTGTTTTCTCAACACTCCAAAGCTTTGAGATTGGGAGCTAGCTGGTGGGCAAGACTTGCCCAGTCATAGGGTGGCAACATGAGACAAATTATTAGATAGGCCCTTGGAAAAGGTCCGTGGGAAGTAAACTGGCAATTTAACTCCACTGCCCTCCAAATTATGGCTGTGGCTCGAGTTGCCCACAGCTAGACTTGCTACTTGAAATGTGTCGTGGGCAAATGTGAAGCTCCAAAGAAATGTATGGACAGGAGCAGAGTCACTAGAACTAACTAGATGTGCTGAAGTACACTGAGGTCAGAAAGTGGCCTTCCTTACACAGTGAAAGAGATGAACTCATCTAGAAAGCATCCTCCAGAAAGTTTGATCCTATGTGGATTTAGCTGAAAGAAATATCAGCCTTTTGCCATGCTGAAGCTAAGTTTAGCATATACTGTGAATCAAAGCCCTCAGTCGCTGTGTATTAACAGAACCTGAAACGAGTTGTGGCTTATGGTAGTATACAGGACAGAGAAATACAGCAGTTGAGGAGTGGAGTGAACATACTACAGCAAAATAAGATTTTTTGGCTGTAAATTTGAGTACTTAACTGTTCAGAATCACCTTCTGGTGTCTCGACTGGTGACGACTCCATAAAGGGAATCTAGAAGGATTGTTCTTCCGCATCTAAATGGACAGGAAAGACAAGGTAGTGTGAGTACTTCCAGCCTTTTTCCCTTAAACAGATCTATCTTCACATATTATTTTTCACAATGATATGTCACAGTACAATAAAAAGAACACCAGTGCTTCATGATCAGCAATTAGCATGGTAACATTGTTTTATGCAGTAAATAAAGTACACCCTAATCAAGGATGTATTTCTACAGGAAGATGGCATTGAAGGGTGCTGGATAAACATTTGCAGTGCAATAACAGTTATCTAGTAGTAAATACATGCTGGATGGCATGACACGGAAGCTCAAAAAGCTCACTTGGAACAATTAGACTGGTTTTGGCACTGGTTCTCTTGGGTTTTTTAGAGTACTGCCATAGGCATTTGTTAGTATTGCTAATTATATTCAACCAAGTATTTTTATTTTGGTACTACCTAGTAAAGCTTGTCTAGCATTAAAACAATATAGTAATTAAGCTTCATGTAACTATTTACTTTCAGCTGTTTTACATGGGGAAGAGAAAGTAAATCATCAACATGATTCCAGTAGGAATATTTTATTTAAAACATAGTGGGTTGAATTGCCATTTGGTATAAATGGATACTGAAGACAATACAGCAATAGCAAATGCTGTGAAATAGAAATGTGGCATCCCAGAACTATCTGTGGGTGTAACACTTCATCCATCAGCAGAGTTTCCTGAAGGAAGCGTTTGGCTTCCCTTATCCTTTCTTTGAGATTTTGTTACACAAGCTTCCTGGTCACATATATATGTAACAGCAAACTGAAATTATGCTAAGCAGCCACTAAAGCTTTAAAAATGATAGTATTTTCTAGCCAGTGACGATTTTCATGCATATGACTGTTTTCCAGGTGTCAAAACCCACTGTTTACAGCTTTAATGTAGCTAGGCTGTGCAACAGCCTTGTTGAAGTAGTGGTGTACTCCATGAGTGATGTGTCTTGTCAGGTCACATGGCAGCAAATAGAACATTTAGGAAAGAAGCATAAGACCAAATTCTGTCAGTTTACTTAAACTACCTCTCCTGTTGTAACTGAGGGTAGATTTGGTTCCAGGCTTATTGGTTACCAATTCTATGATTTGGTTTCTTGAAGAAATTGTTTTTGTTATTTGCATGGGCCAGGTAAGGGAAGGATGGATATTGCTTCATGCAAACAGTGTGTTGTATACTTGTAGGCATGTCGTGTATAGTATACATTTGTATAAACATGCTTTGGCACAGAGGTACCTTGTTCTCTTAAGGAGCATCCTAAACCCATATGTTATTGTCTTCCTTTTTTTTCCTTCCAGATCAATGCCATCCGATCAATTGTTCCAAACAAAAGCAATAATGAGATAGTTCTGGTGTTGCAGCAGTTTGATAACAACGTCGACAAGGCTGTTCAAGCTTTCATGGATGGTGAGTACAGTGTACCTTTTTCACAAAGGTATGAGGGATGCAATTGCATGCTAAAGTATTCATTGTCTCTAGTGGGTCAGAATATATTCTGTTCTGTTAAAATTCAGATGACTCTGATACTTGGGTAGCTCATTTTATAATTGATCCTCCTGTCTGTGTTTTTGCTTCACAGTATGTTTGACGTGGCTGTTTATCTGTTCTACCCGACTTTGCCATTTTTTAGTGGCGTTCTTTTTGTAGACCCTGTTTATTCTGCATGGAAGTTAATGCTTTTTAAAGTAAATATACCATACTATGATTTATTGTTGAAGAAACAGCAACTAATAAGAATTTAGCGTTGCTCTGAAGCAGATAACCAGGCCCCTAAACCCCTGAACTTGTTGCATACATTGACATTCAAACCTCAATCTGAATTTTGCAAATAGCATTGACATTTATAACTACTGAACCAAGACTCTGTTGAAAGTTTGAGCCATTCTAAATCTGGATCTGAGTTTGTATTTTGTATCGTGAGACCATTTCTAATGAAAGGTCACTTGTATTTAAATAACCCTTATCTGATAAATATAAATGGGTAAGTATTTTGAACTTTCACCAAAGTCTGTAAGAGACATTTTACAGGAATAATAGCATAGCATGAGTAGATCCTCTCAAAATTTTTGTAGCTTGGGGCTGCAGTGATCTCAAAAGCCCTGTATATCTTAAAAATGCCTCATAGTGTATTGATGTGCCATCTCACCAAGTTACTTTTTTTGTATCGGTTTTACTTTAGAATAATTTGAGGTTCAGTTTGAATTCGTGTACTAAAATGTATCAGCCAAAAAGCATCATGATGAGGGAAGGGATTACTTACCAATATGCAAAAAGCAGATGAAAGCAAAATTAACTATTTATAAATGCATCAGAATTCTTCCATCAGATCTATAATGGTGCCTGTGCATCTGCATAGACTGTCAGAATCTGATAGATGCATGGAAATTGGAGTTCGTTTGTGCACACACACAGAGAAAGAAAAACGGAATGCATCTAATTAACAATAACATTGTTTTCCTGTAATATAAGTGCTGGGGAAAAGTAGTGGAGGGTTGCTCTGTGATTATTCAGGAAGTTCCTTTCACTCAGTTTATTTTGTCTAAAGTTATCATTGCTCATTTGTGAGCTACGAGTTGCTTCCAGTGGCTCCTCAAAAGGGATGTGCATTTGCAGAGATGTCATTTGCTGTGAGGAAGAAAAGGGCAAAAGCAAGCCTTGCAAGGGTGCAACAAAGTCTTGAAGGAAAGCAGGCTGTTGTAACTTCAGTTCAAATTATCTTTGTTTGAATTTCACCAGTTGATGTTCTTTGTGCCTGGAGTTCAGAAGTCTTTGCAAATGAGCTTTTGAAAACAGCCGTTATTTGTTACTGTCTGGAAACAGTGTGAGAAAAGACATATGTCCATTCAGCTGCCACTGTGGATAGAATGAATCTAGCACTTTGAGTATCTTTTTATGAATGACAGATATGCTAAGGGTTGAGGTATTGCATTTGCAGAGAACACATGGTTGCATGCAGTGAAAAATATGGACATCCATGCTGAGTGAAAAGGCTGCGCACCTCCACTCAGTGCTTCTCTTGGAGGTTGCTGCATGCTGAATCAAGAAATGTTCAGATAATGGTTTCCTGAGATCAGCTCCTATCATTGTATCTGGAGGGGCATATTACTGGTGTCTTCTTCATGAATTTATTTCTATATGTGAAATTTGAGTTAAATAAAATAGCAGTTCAAATGGTTTATTTGCTGTGTTAATTTTTACCTAACTGAGTGTAATCAGAAGGCTGTTCAGCTGCTTTGTGCACATGTTCAAGAAATATGCTGATGGGTTCAAATGAGGGCTTTGAGACTTGCACAGGTAGTGAATTTCCAGCCAGAGGATACTGGGGCTGGTTGGGTGAATCCCTAAAATAACCCTTATTGTGTATAGTGTTCACAGGGAAGCTGAAGGGAGCAAAGCTAAGACACCATTAGCCAACACAAAAAGAGTGTGAAAACAGTTAACAAAGCTATCATGTGAAATTGCATATTTTCAGCAGCAAGGAGTAAAAGGAGCAGCAAAGGTCTGGGTTCATTTTTTCATACTGAAAACATGATGTCTGTCAAAAGATCACATACCTTTAGGAGAGGGGGTTGTATTTATATGTACATGTCTATAATTAAATATAGATATGTGTATACACACATAATAGAAGCTTTCTTAGCCTTCTGTCTGCATTGTCGGGTCATTTGGGAAACAAAATATATCTTTAATGGATTCCATACGCATTTTTTACAATTTAAAAATGTTACAATTTAGCACTGCTAGCAAGACACATAATCGCTTTTAATGCACTTGATAAACTCACCAGATAATCTTGGGTCTGGATTATTGTGAAAGAAAAATAATTTTGGTACATTTGAAAACCTCACATGTCTCTGTATGAATACAAGTTGATGATTCATGGTGATCTGAAAACAGTATTACTTCTCAATACTAATATAATCAAGAATTCACAGAAATAAGGAATGACTGAGTATGAAACCCAGTAGGAATGGATAATAAATGAATATTTACTGGAATTATGCAGTGATGGTAAAAGAATTCTTAAATTCAGGCAGACCTTTAACCTGGTTGCTATTAAAAGGATTATTGTGGCAGATACTGCAACGGTAATTTAGATGACAATCCAGACTGTATGCTTACCATGAACATTGTTTTTCAGCTTTAGTGTCCAGGAGAACAACATAGTGATGTTAACTAGACATAGAAGAGTTTTATTCTAACACAGCAGCTGGTGCTGGTCTAATGAAGGATCTGCTTGCTATGTTCCATAAATTTATCTAACCAACTTATTTAGGCTGGCAGACAAAATTTCAAAAGGAGAAAGATGGCAGTACCCATTTTCTTCTTCCCAGATAAAAGAATTCACAACAAATGGAAATGCTGCCCAGCTGGGAGACTAGGAACTGTTCTTGAACACAGTTGTTCTTATTCTTAGCTGAATTTTGTTGAAATGTTTTATTTTTCCTTTCTCTAGGTAGTGCAACTGAGGTTCTAAAGGAATGGAATATGACAGGGAAAAAGAAGGTAAGAACTTGCTCTTGAGAATCAGAGTATCCAGACCATTTATCAGCTCTCTGTAGTTGAATATAGTACTTTTATTTTGGCCCATACTACTTTGCCTTCTGTAACATAGGTGACTTAATTCACATCCGTAGTCAGAACACATGAAAGAAAATCTGTATATTATTTTTAATCTTAACCATCTGTTGCTCTTTCTCTAGCCCAGTGTTCTGAGAGAATTTCTTGGACAGCACTTGTGTATACTATTCAGCAAAACAGTTGCAGTGTGTTGTATAGCACAGCACAGCCTGTAAATTACTTTACACCGATGTCACTTTTAAGACACTTTAAAAGCATGGATAATTTACTGATTATATTTTGAGCTTATATAAGTTGCATTGAGTGATGTCTCTGTTCTTGTGATATTTGTCCATTTAGAACAATAGGAGAAAAAGAAGCAAATCTAAACAACATCAAGGCAATAAAGAACCTAAAACCAAGAACAGTGGACCTGAGAAGACATCTCAAGAGCCCCAGGGAATATATGACTGCCATCTGAATGGATGTTCTAAGGACAGCTCTTGCACTGGCTCTGCCAGCCAGAAACTAGGAGCCTCTTCTCTTGGGAACAAAGGCTCAGGATTTACACAGTCAGCACCAGTCTGTCCAGAAATCACAGGTCAGTTCAACTGGCACACGACATCTTTTTAACTGGCAATAGCCAAGCCTTTTCTTACATAAAGATAATAGTATTTTTATTGCCATGAAGCAGAGTATAATAAAAAGAAGTCCCTTTTTCTAGAGGCTAAAGGGTCAAACTATAGTTAGAGGCCCAGCTAATACAGAATATTAGAGATATAAATATAGAAAAATGCAGGGTTACAAAATGGCTTGAGTGTGAAATTGTAACAGAAGCAGTAAAGCACCTCATCTGAGGCAAAGTCATCTGAGCAGTATGAGCTTGTGGCATATTGCAAGACTTCTTTATTGCCTAGTCTAGACTAGTCTGTTTTTTCAGTTACTCATCTTCCCTGAATAGACTGGTCACAGCAGATCTCCGCTGGCTTTCCCTCATAGGGAAAGGAGGGCCTTTGTGTTGAGGGAAGGCAGTCTGGTAGCTCATTTCTGCTAAGGTCTTGGTACCAACTCTGAAACTCTGGGATCAGTAATGAGAAAGCTCTTCCCCTCTGGATTGTAGTAGACAGAGCGTTATGGTTATAGCAACATCAATGAAAGCAAACCTTCTCTGAGGGAGAAGCTCTGCGAAAGCTTGTGCCTTCAAGTATCCTTTTGCAGGGTCATGTTTAATTACTTTTAGTACAGGTAATGGTTTTTCAGCTCATAACATTTCAAACCTCCGACTGCCTCGACTGTTGCTGCTCTTAATATTTTCTGCCTGTGTCTTAAACAGTGTGTAAGTCTGCACTGAAAGAACTTCCCTTGAAATCCCTTTTCCATGGTTGCAAATACAACTTGCAAACTGCATTTTAAAGGTTGTGCCAAATGGATAATTTCCTGAAATTAATTCTGTGCTGCTTCCAGATGACTTTGGTGGTGCCAGTCTCTGGTCAATTAAATGTAAACTCCGTAACCTATAGCAGCCAAATAGACAAACTACTTATCAAGAAATTTTGTCTTAAGAATTTAGTGTCTCACAAAGGATCAGAAATGCTCTTCCTGTCCTTGCTAAAGGCTGCCACTTACTTCGCCCTAAGCCAGAAGATTCTGCATTTTCATAATACTAAAAGCGTTGTTGCCACTTATTCTGCAAAATGTAAAGATTTGTGATATTAATATATGTCAAGCTCCCATGTCAGATTTGTTTTAGTTGCTGTTTTTGAAATGATATATCCATGATACATAGACTGAATTGTCAGTGGATGGGAGTGTCTTCTAGGAGATAATGGACTTGAATGCAAGAAGAGTACCCATGCCCCTAGTGGTCTTTTTCTGTGGCACTGGGATGAGGCCACTTTTTGACTTGACGCAGTGCAGAGTTTTACATGCCAAGGGCAGAAAGTAACTCAGATTTTTTTTCTTTGCTTTTACAGGTGACAAATGAGCTATTACTGTAGCTTTACAGTTTTATATGCTTTTAAACATATTCCTTGTTTCAAAAACGGGGCAAGGGGTGGGAGGGAGAGATAAGATGAAAGACAAAGGAAGAAAAGGAAAGCATGAAACTTTAATATTGAAGCATATTCTTTGCATAGTTAAATAAGTTTTTGTTCAGTACAGAGAAGAAAAGAGTTTCTTATTCACTTTCAGTTGCATTAGAACCTTTGTCTTTGCAGCCAGTGTAACAGCTGCTTCCTGAAGGTCAGAAGCCACCTATGTACATATTGCTAAATTTGTGCTGAAATGCATAGAACTAAATAGAAGAGAAGGGTGATCGGGATGCCCCAGGGGTCAGCAGCCGCACCCTTGTGGCTTTTGAGCAGGTCACAGAGACTCTTCTAGAGGAGTCTGAAATGCTGAACTGAGTCCAAAGAACACCCATTTCATATTGCTTCCTCATCTTGTATTCTGCTTTGTTTTGTCCTAGTCTGATTTATTCATTTTGGTTTCTTCCCTATTAAATTAATGTTACTGTAGTCACTTCATGTCACCTTCAGACAGTTCACGGCTTGGAAGTATCATAGACAGGTGTCTGCTGATAGTCATTATGTGTAACTGACCCCAGAGTTTCAGAGTTGGTATCTAGACCCTAGCAGAAATGAGCGTGTACTAAGAGGCTAACAGACTGCCTTCCCTCAACACAAATGCATGTGTGTTGCTCCTCATGAGTTATACCAACTCACAGTCTTTCAGAGCCTTAAAATACTGGCTGCCTGGAAGGGACTTAAGGGACCAGAAGGGAGGAATGCAAAAAAACCTGTCAGTTTGTCATTTGTCTTGACAAGTACACCAAAACTGCTGATGAAATGTAGTAAATAACAATTTTGCATTTTAACAACAAATTTCAAAAGATCTCTTCTTAAGGACAAAACCCAATAGCCCTGGCTTTTCTCTATATTTTAGCTGATGGACTGCTTGTTTCTAGCTATCTGTTCAAGTTATTTAGCAAGGCTAGTTTCAAATGACAGTAGAAAACATTCTTTATAAATCAAAGCTACCTGCCTTAGTGTGTGATGCAGCTAGGATTGCATAGGGTTAATGGCAGTTCTGAGAACAGAATTCCTGGCTATGTGTGAGACTCGTATCTGCATTGAACCTTTGATATGTTCAAAGTGCTGCATAGTTGGTGTTTCTTGCTTTCACTGATACACAGGTTTCTTTAACTTCTCTAGCTATTTTTTTACACGTTTTATGTAAGGTAATTTTTCTGCTTACATACTCACATTTTAAAGTCCATAAACAAAAGCTGTTTTAAACATGTAGGTACTAATATTCCTCCGTGTTCCTCTGACATTGTGTGATTGCCATGGAAGCATACCAAGACCTGCTTTACACCCATCCTAGTACCCAGCCAGGGCACAGGGAAGTCACTAGTTAATATTGTGGAGCTGTGCAGGTGTTATCGCTCAGTCCCAGCAGTGTTAATCCCACTCCAGGGACTGTAATCCAGCTGTTAATCTGACTAGCCCCTTTTCTCCAGACATCACACAACATGAGCTGAATAAAGTGACGCATAAAGAGCGTCTTCAGAACAAACTATCATTCATTCATCAAAGTGAATGCAAAGATTAAAAAAATGAGTTAACAGAATAAATAATTTTCTCTGCATGTTTCCTTAACTAAAATTCACAGTGGCAGTAATAGCTTGCCTTACCTGTTTTCATAGCCATTCTTTGGCTGCTTGTCCCTCTGGAGTCATGAAAAGTAAGCCAGACAGGCTCAGGCATTGTTATTTTATCCCTCTGAAGCTGTTGAACCCAGGAGCCTAATCTTTGACATTTTTTCATTTCCTGCTTGGTCCCTCTTAGCAGCTGCTTTTCCATAGAAATCTTTAGTCAGGTGAGGTAAGTATTTCAGGTAGGAATGTTTAATCGGTGCTTTTAAAATGCTGATTAAATGATTAAAATATTTTTTAATGTGTGCATCTCTCAACATTAAAGTCTCAGGCTTTCTGTAGCAGAGTTCCTCTCTAGTTCTATTGTCTGATACTTGGGCAAAGATTACAATCGGTAGTATGCTTTTTATGTTAAGAGGTATTTTTTTCATATCAGCATGGAAGAGCTTATTTTTATAGTGGATTTTTCTTTTTAGAATGTTGAAACACAGATGTGTTCAGATTAGTGTTTAATAACCAAAATAATTTTGTTTCTGTTCTGTCATTGCTTTCTGGGGTTCTGTAGAATGTGTGCCAGTAAAAAAAAAAGGCTTTATTTTTCCACTGTATAGAGTCATTCAGACTTAACAATAAGTCTTCATATCTTTCTTAATGTTATACGTCTGTGTTTTTTCCCCTTTATGTGTTCTTGCAGGCAAAGAACGAGAACGCCAGAGAGTGTCTGTGGAATTAAACCCAAAGACTGTGAATGGAGTAGAACAACATGAATCTCTTTGTTCATCAGTTCAACTCCAGTGTAACCTAGGCAGGCCAAAGTCAAAATTTTCCTCAGTTAAATCATCCAATGCTGCCACTCAACTTGAAGCAAAGACAGATGATTCAGTCAAAAAAAGAGGTATATTGGATCCCTGGTTGCTGTGTGCTGAGGTGATCAGGCAGCTGGGTCGTGTAGGAATTAAAAGCACATACGTGAAGAAGAGATGTCTTGGAAAGTGATAGAAGAATCATGTTCAGCATAACAAAAATTAGTTGAATGATTTATGATGTATTTAAAATTATATTAAATAAAATTTAAAATAAATAATTTGAATTAATAGTGCTGTTTTAACATTGATTTGAAGAATGAGTTTGAGCAGACATGTTCATATACTGAAAAGCACTGCAGAAGGACTATGAAAAAGTTGGCTTTATGGTCGTTAGTAGGATAATCACTTCATCCTAATCTGGGCAAATAATATGCTGGACTGTTCTTGCTACCTCATTGAGAAAAGCCAAAAACAGCTTTCTGACTTTTGTGTCATTTTTGTTTTCTATTTTAGGGCCAAACATTGAAAAATCAGTAAAAGACTTGCAGCGTTGCACTGTTTCTCTAACCAGATATCGTATGATGATAAAAGAGGAAGTGGATAATTCAGTGAAGAAGATCAAAGCTGCTTTTGCAGAATTACACAGCTGGTAGGTAAATCAGGTTGAGAGATCCATCAGCACCATCTGAGTAAAGAGGGGCTAATAAGGCCACTGGCATTGGTGGGGAAGTTCACTTACACCCTGTTTCTTTGCAGCATTTGGTTTCATCAAAAAACCAAAACATGGGGTGCCTTTAAGTAAATCATCACCAGCTAGAAAGTAATATATGCCTAAGTTTATGTTTACACATGTACATAAATGGAGACAAAACTACAGTTCTTTGCAGAGTCTCATTGTTTGCCTTTTTTTAAGTGATCCATCTTGATCTAATTCTTTTGTATCAAGTTCAGTGGCAGCATATATAAGCAAATGAAAGCTTTTCCAAAAATACTTTCTATGGAATTTTCTGAAGCCTTTTTTACCTACTATAAATGTCTGCCTTCTGTGCTGCTTTGATGTTATAATTTTTGGCAGCCAGTCTTTCACTGTCTTTTCAATTCTCATCATCTTTGCTTCTCACCCTACCATTCTTTTCTTTTCACTTGTAGTTTCTTCTAACTTTCCCATCCATCAGTTTATTTACAGTTCTCATGTCTAGTTTAGTCTTTTTCCTCCTTCTTTTATCTCTTCCTTTTTAAATTTTTTTTCCATTATAATTTTGGTTATTCCAGGTATTTGGCATATGTATCTACACCCTTTGGAAATCTGTAGCAGGAATAATTGCTGTAGTAGCAGTTGCATATTTTGTGTATACTTGTCATAGCAAAATATTTTCTGGTTTTAGTTCTACTCAGCCTTTTGTTAAGCATAGATGTCTTACAAAACTTGTGTATTATACAGTATTGCAGTAAACGTTCAGAAACATATTAAAAAGTAAAAGATTTGGTTACAAATTACAGAAGTACAGAAACCTTCCACCCTTAATTCATCCACAATATTTGTGAGTATTTTTATGGGCACGTCTTATGAAATTCCTGTAGTATTAGCAGAAGTTTGTTATCTCTGGACTTGAGTAGTGTGTTTGTTGTCTTCATTGGTGCATCTTAAGGGACTTCAGTGCCACTGGAGCTCTGCTTCTGAAGGGGCAGGCAGTCCAAGCGCTACTGAGCTGGTTTTGTGGAAGATTCTGTTGCATTGAGCTGCCACTGTACCTCACTGTGTAGCAGAGAAAACTCAGTTTGTGTCTCTGGACTCCAATGAATGTGGGCTGTGATGACCCGTTGTACTAAACTTATAAAATATCTGTTTTCTGCTAAGAAGGCTTTGGCTTTTTCTCTGAGTAAACTCATAATTGAGTGTCACTCACTGTGTAGTTCTCACTCAAATTTCCTTGTAACAGTCTTGAAAAAGTATCACGTCACACATCTAATTTTGTTTACAGGCAGTCACAGTCAATTCAGTCTTTAAATGATAGTCCCTCTGGTCATGGAATGGACTTGGAACTCTAGCTTGGATCTAAGAATGTAAGGGGAGGCACTATGTTAGTTAAGTCAGAACTGAAATTCTATATTTTTCATGTTTTAGCTTGAAAAACAATAAAATGAATTGTGTAACGCTAACATATGTCACTTAATAAATGAGCTTAATAGGAGAAAAAATTAAACAACACCAAAAGAGTATGTAAATCCAAGTGGACTTAAAATTATGAAAGAGAGCATGGAAAAAATTAGCCTTCAAATAGGCTTCATTTAATTTTACCTCCTGCCAGCTTCAGTGCCTAAATTATTGGAGTGGACACTGCCAGAAGCTCTAAAATGTAACAGATCTGTGTTCTGAATATTCAGGCCTCAAAAAGCAATTTCATGCATGTACCATAATGTTGCAACAAGAAAAGTATAATGTCAGGACATGTTTATAGACAGCTGAATGCTGGCTACATTGCTTTTGGCAGCTTATAAGCTTAATATTTATGTTTTTCTTCAAAGGAATGAAGAGAAAATCTGGTTTAAACAGTAAAATGACTAGCTTAACACCTTCTTCGATAAAATTAAAACCACTTTTGGGGTATTTCATATGACCTTAAACTCTGAAGAAGATGGGAGGAGCTGTCTTTATTGCCTTATTTACAAAGAGCTTGCTGCCAGCTGCTGTAGATCCACTTGATCATAATAAATCATAATAACCAGTGATGCGTACAGTTGACTGTACTCATATACATCATATTCCTGGCCTGAACGGTTTAGTTTGTGTTATTTACATGACAGTTTCCATGCTTCAAATTTGAACAAAGTATCACTAGTGGTAGCAGGAGGATAAGATAATTAAGTGAGCATTCAGCCTCCTGCATATTTATCACCCTTCTTGAGCATGGGAATTTTGGTGTGGCACAGTCAGGTTGTCTATCAAGAGAAACTGAAGCAATTCAACTAAGTTTTAGCTCCCAGAATGCTGTGGAGTAACCAAAAGCAAGGGCACGAAAATATCATCTGGTCTCCTTAGTGATAGTGATTCCACAGCTTTTTGCAAGTTCTTCTAGTTGCTGGTGGAGTGTAGGCTGGTTGAGATGTACAACAGATGGGCATAAAACAGCAACTAAGTGTTGTTTGTGGTCAGAACTTCAGGGAATGCTTGATCAGGCTCAATACCATAACCTAGATTGGAGCTCAACTGGTTCCTGTTAGACACTGCTGTCATTACCTAAGGAGTTTAGTGAAGCTAAATAAAGTTAGAAGCTTTAATCTTGCATTGCACCTGAATGCTGGAGCACACTGCTTTCTGTTGTCTCCCTTGTGTTTGTTTTTCCTTTTCTTCCTTTGGCAATAGAATAAAAGACCCTTTTTCTATCATCAGTTTTTGCGTTTACTGTGAAGGTCAATCAAAACTGCATTTCAAGAGTCTTTTGGACTTTATTATAATCTTTTTTTTTCCTTTCATCTTTTCATGGTTTTACCAGTTACAGAAAGGATTAAGTACAAAGATAACATTGTATCTCTTCCTCCTACCTCCACATAACATACAAAACTGTTATTACAGAGATAAAATAATAGTACATGTGGCCTAATACGTCCTGAAAGCTTCAGCAGAAGGATTCACAAGAACTTCTCCTTTTTAGCAGGAACTGTAGATTGATAGTTGCCAGTGAATTCTACGTCTCTGTCTGGCTCAGAATTTCAAAGCTTGACCCTAACCAAAGAAGAGAAGTTACTCCTGAATGCACTCAGTTAATGCTGTGCTGCCTTTTAAAAAGTCACCTATCTGGCAAAAGACTGCATACTGCCCTTCCACGATCTAAAGGAGGAGTGGAATGGAGCAGGTGTGCTTAAGCACATATAAATGCTTGCGAGGGTGAAAAAAAAGCAGTGCTTGCTTCCGAATTTAACATTCTAGTAAAATGGGGCCAAAAAACAGTCCCAGAAGTATGTTTATTTAAAAACACTGCAGTGGGCTCACTTTCTTTATGAGCCTCCCAGGAGTTCCTGCCAGCTGGAGTAATTCTCTGCATGCTCGGAACAAGTGGTGATAACTTGCTTTTATGCAGTGCTTTTCATGCCAGAAGACACCAGAGCATTTTACAGTCCATGGCTTGGACCAGGCAGAGTATTTTGCCCTCCTCTGTGATAAGTTTTGCAGTTTCATGTGGATTGTGCTCCTGCTGTGACCTAGGACTCTTACCACTGCTGCTTTTGCAGGGCTGTCTATGACATTGCTTTCCCCAAGGCTATGAGAGCACTGGGCAGAGCAAGCTAAGGGTGGTGTTTCTCAGACTGATATGTACACCTGAAAGTTATGAGGAAGATCCCTCTAACAGTACCCCCAAACCAGTATTTCTCCTTATCCAGCTTTGGTGTGTGGTTTTTAGGAATGCCTTTGTGTGAGTGAGAACATAAGGTGTTCCACTTATTGCTTGGATATAAAACACATCAGTGTAGCCACATCTCACAATAGCGTAGGACAAGGAAAAGACCACCACCAATAGTGCTTAAGTTACAGAGGAAGGCCAGGAACTCCTCTCTCACTAGAGTGCACCTGGGACATTTGTTGCCAAGGTTGAAACCCATATGCTCTAATTGAGTTCTCACTTTTCCCCTAAGAGACTGAATAATAATCTTGGGTATGAAAAGAGAGCCCCGGGAAATCTGAGTGAATTGTGTAGAGCACAAAAGAAGCCACAGTTCCTCATAACACCTCTTGCCAGAAAATCATTTTCGCATATTGGGCATCTGCACAGTCATATGGAAAACTAAAAGGAAACATCTGCTACTTGCCCATATGGTCTGCTTCCAGCCATGGATGGAAAATAGTCTGTAGAAAATAGTAAGGGCCAGGTTTAATCATGCTGCATGCAGAACTAAACCAAAGAAAGAAAAGCCTTCTCTATTCCTCTGCTCTTTGCATCCTAAACATGTTGGTATTGACAATGCTTTATAAAGAGCATGAAAAACAACACATTTAATGATTTTTTTAGTGAATGAAAAGCATTGAAATCTCCACTAGAGACTGGATAAAAATTTGATTCTGACATAATTCTGGAAAAATGGAGTTTGGCAATGACAACAATGTAAAAATATGTTAAAATACATTCTAGGAACAACTAGGAATATTTGCATATTTGGGGGAGATAAAGCGATTTTTCTATCATTGTCTAAGTTAAACTCAAAGCAGTGGAGGGGTCGAATGGGGGAAGAAATCATTTAAATGAATATGGTCTGTACTAACTCAGTGCTGGGTGATGAGCAGCACTGTCACTGCTCTCAGTTGAAGAGCACTTAGTGAACACAGTCATTCCCTTTCTGGGACCCCTACTTGACAAACTGTGAAGATGATAGTTTTCTGTTCATAGCGCGGAGGCAGTGGCACCAGAAGAAAAACTGCCTGTCTGTGTTAGCAGTGTGGTAGTTTAGAGCATGAGCAGATGGCTGGGAAGGCCAGGACTGGTATTGCTTTACACTGAACAGAGTTTCTGTGCTGTTTCTCTCTGCTTTTTCAGGCAGTTCACATTAGCTTTCTGTCTGCCAGCTGACCTTTGGTAGTCCTCATGCTTCTGAAGCACAGATTTTTAAATCCTCTTGCAGTTTGTTTTGATATTTGTTTCCCCATCAGCCATACAACCCAGTCCATAACTTTGCCAGTGCTGGAAAGGAAAAACGGTCTACCAAGCATTTAGATTTCCACAGACCTATCTGGGTCTCCAGGTACCTTCAAAGATCACTGCTTTTACAGGGGGGCCCTGGGCCCTGCCCTTGCTGCCTGGGATGGGGTCTGGGAGGACCAAATCCAACAACTCTGGCTTGAGGCTGCTTACCTGTCTGCAGAGCTGCAGCACCAGGAGAGGGGCTCGTGCCTGCTCTCTTCTCACAACTTCCAGCAGTTTGAAATTACCCTTGCTGTTTATTAGTGGAGGCAACAGATGGAGCTCATGAAATTGGGGAGGGTTAGATTCCAATCAGATACAGGTTGCCTACATTCTGGCCCCTTTATCTTTTATGGATACTTGCTTCATCTCTATATTTTTTACTAAGCTTGCAAAGACTGATTATGAGGGTGCAATCCAAAGGTGGATTACAACTATATGTTGTTCATACTTTATGGCCCTACATCTCCTTTCTTCCCTTCCACTCATTCAGAGGTGTGTTTGTCATCAGGAACCCAAGAACAGGAACCACATTCTTCTGCCTTGGCAGAAGGTGTTTAGGCTAAATTCATTGACCAGGAAGAGGACACTGATCCAACTACTTGGATATCTCAGTAGTTGTATCAGAGCTGAGACTCAAATGAGAAAGAAATACTTGACAAATTTATGTAGAAACTTGCAAGATGCTAACAAAACATGGTACAACTCTTCCTCACATCCTCATTGAAACTGCCGAATCCTGAGGAGATGCTTTCATTTCCAAATAAATAAAACATAGAAGTATTCTCTCAGGAAAAGGTTTTCCATGTCAGTTTTCAGCTTAAAGTTTTTATGATGAGGCCGTATATTTCTAATTGTTTGTAAAGAGATCTTAAAAGAAAAATGCAAACAGACCTTTAATTATGATAGCTTTACCAGGCTCCACCATACTAGCTGGCTGCTAAAGAGAACAGTATTAGTGAAGGTAGATTAAACTAACAGCAAGTAAACTTGAATAACTAAAAACCTTCAGGCATTTTTACTTTTACTGGATGGTTCACTGCAGAGGGAAGGATTTCAGTGAAATTTATTTATTCTGTCTTTGGTTTATCTGTTTATTGTCAGACTGTATTTGTGATCAGAATGAAAATCATGTAATCTGGTAAACATGCATATGCTATTACAGTGATCGAATAACAACCTTCAAGCACCATGAACATTTAAATACTATATGTAATACTAGCTAATACTGCAACAATTTACTGAGGTGTTGCGAAATATGTAATGTAACACAGCTTTTCCTTCAAGTTTATTAAAAGAAAAAAACCTGAAGTATCATTTCTCCAATTACAAAATAATCTGGCTATTCAATAATCATATATAGCTTGTCATCACCCATTGCAGGTGATTGAGCTCTATATTTACATTCTAATCACATCATTCTAGTTCCTTGTGCTGAAAGTTTGACAGGGACGGTTCAGGGTTTTGGATTGAAGTGTGATATTCTCTTGTGAAATTCACAGTTGGCTTAGAAATTTTTATGAGCTGTCTTTTCACCCCACCTGTGGGTCAGATATGTTCATGCCAGCAGGGAAATGTGTACATGAAATGAGGTATAATGCTTAAAGACCATGTCTGAGCTTATCAGGACTGTCCTATGAATTTGCATGTCATCTCAGCTCAGATATAGCAGAGACAGTGACAGCACTAATGTCCCTCAAACTTGCTTGAGTTTGTTGGCAGATTGTTAACCACCACAGCTTTATGGAGCTGCTAGTGTCTGTTCCAAAGCCCACTGACAGAGCAAAGTCATTGAGGAATGATGTATTTTATTTTTTTGAAGACAAAGCTGTCCAACTCCAGCAGCGTCCCACACCTGACTCTCTTCCTCATAAAAAAAAGTCCTCAAGTTGTACCTTAGTGTTACAGCATTTCACCTACTGAACCAGACCTCAGAGGGTGCCCTTGAAAAAATAGCTCTTTCCCCCCTTCCAGAGGAAAAGCCCTTCTGCAGTCATTCAGAATGACACAGCTGACTGTGTCTTTCTCAGTCTTCGAACATTTGTTCTCAAACTGTGCACAAAGCTGCTTCAGGGGAGAGTGAAGCTTATTAAACACCTCAAGGAGAAAATTGGCATTTTGGGGGGTTTAACAGGGTTTTGAAAGGACTCATTTGAATTACACTTTTAACAGTAACCTCTGTGCCATGCAGCTGTGGCTTATCTTTGTGAGTTGTGTCAGCATGTTTGCCTCCATGTCAGCTTGGTCTTTTTATTTCCCCGTCTCTTCAGGCACAAAAGGTTTATCATAATGCCTAGAAGAGGCAGAAGGAAAGAGAAGATTCTGGTCGTCTGGAACCCTTCTGATTCTCATCAGTAAAGCTATAAATCAGCCAACCTGGCAATCTGAAGCAGCTTTTCTGAAGAGGCACTAATAACTTTAATCATTTTAGTGGGATTTTGAGGTATTGCAGCTGACTGAAAGTATCTTTTCTTTTTCACTGTGCAAGCACTAAATTTCATGCAGTAAACTAGAGGAAGATTAATTTGTTTCCACTAATGTCAGAACAAATTCAGAATTTGTTCTGAGTATGGAACTGTGAAATGAGGCAGCTGTCAGCATAATTTACCCCTATCATTGCTGTGCCGACAACTCTTTGCAGTTTGGCATTTGTATCTCTTTCCCCATTGTATACTAGCATGAATTCTGCCAGCCTGCATAAGTCCAAGGCACAAATAACATCTATTTGATCAGGAAGAGGACATTTCTGCTCTTGCCTTCATAACTGCTTAAGCAAAGTGAATCCTAGAGAGCTGCTCTCTCCTGCTGTGTCTCATAGCTCTACAGCACAAGCACTGGCTGTGTGCTGGCCCTATTCGCATGTCCTCTGTGTTCAGTGTCTGCCTTGCTGTGTTCCTTCAACAAAATTGTCTCCTTCCTGAATCCCACCTCAAAATTTCATCTGGATATTAAAATCAAACAGTGCTGAATCTTGGGCTGCAAACTACAGATATACCGCTGTGGTGAAAAATGATATAATGCTGGTAGATAGAGTTTGGTACCCAGCCCGTGATCCTGAAATGAGGGGTAAAAGAAGAACAGAATCAGTCCTTTCAGAGGAGAGTTGTTGCAAAGGGAGACAGAAAAGAAAGAAGTAGTAGTGTTACACTGTTCTGAAATAGCTTCAGCGTCAGTAATGGACCATGACTCAGTTGATTCAGATCTGTCCTTGAGCCTGGTCAGTAGGAGAAGGCATTTGAGTCCCATTATTTTCTCCAATGAGTATTACAGATGTATCACAAAAACCATGAATACTTGTAGCAGAAGTGGCAAATGCTACTGCAGCAGGGGATCCAATGGACTGATGATGAGAGCATGGATTTGGTTACATGCAGAGAGGAAAGTGGTGGTGCTGCTTTGTGTGTTTGTCACAGGAGTCTCATGGTATACAAGGTACAACACAAAAAAACCCAAGACTAACCCTATAGCTCAGGAATCAAGAGGGGGAGGGGTGAAACACAGAGGTGGTTATTGAATGTGTTCTAACGTGTCACAGTGAGACAAGGCTCAACTCTGTCGCTTCACTCCATATAAGCGGGCACATATTCAAATATAGACATTTTCTTACCCTTGCTCAGAAGATGTTGGTGTGTGCCAGCCCACAGTGCTTTGTCTGTGAAGGAGTTTTTAGTTAGTAACATCACTCTGCTTGCGCATCAACCCTGTTCACCTGATCTGGCTCCCTGTAATTTCTACCTCTTCCCAAAGATCAAGTGGGTGCTCAAAGAAACCCATTTTTCGTCAGTAGAAGATGTGAGAGGAAAAGTGACAGAGATCCTGAACAGCCTTTCAGAAGATGATCTGTGGAATTGGTTTGAATGTTGTCAGCATTGTGTGCAGGCTGTGTGCAACTCAGAAAGGAACTATTTTGAAAGTGATCATGATGGATTTTCTTCATTTATTAAATAAACAGAGTTACAGGCACTGTCTTGTGTTAGGGGTATGTTGGACCTCGTATGGAGTATATTCAGTATGGAACGTACTCAAGTGCTGATGCTGGAGGGAGGGGGAAGGGATGATTGAAGCCTGATAGAATGTTAGTGCTGAAAGTAATCAGAAAAAATTGTAAGGCCATGGCCTCTCCAAAACTAAAGAAGCACATTTATGATTTTAATCCTGGACCCTAACATCTATAGAAGACTCAGGAGAAACAGCATAACTAGAGAGGAAGGAATTAGCAGAACTTACTCCCTAAGGTTTCTTTAGATCTGAAATGGATTCTGTTTCTGACTTTGCTGGAGCTTAAACCTGGTGATATGTGTGTGTGTGCAGGAATTTTCTCTAGCTGCTGGTATCCAGTTCACCACAGCACACCAAAGGCTGCAGGCTGTGCGCTGGAATGTGCCAGCTTGATACAAGATTCTGCTGTAAAGTGGACTCTTAAGAAGCACTGAAACCAGATGCATTCCCAGAAGGCAATGCTGAGCTGAGCATTTGAGCAGATCTCAGTAATGCTAGCACTGTAGTCTGATCATGATCATCCTGCTGAGGCTGCGTAGGGCATTGTTCCAGAAAATACATTAAAATCAGTTAAACTTCTCATGAGTTAAGAAGCTGTTCAGATTAAGTGGCTCTTTGAGCTTCATGTGAAAACAGTGGGATCTTAGCAGGAAGAAGAGACAAAATTTGATCCACTGATGTTTTCCATGGTGTTCTTGTCCTTCCTCCGTCTGAATCTGTTAGCATTTAGTTTCGCTTATGTATTTGTTTTATTTTTCATCTTTTTTTTCCAACACAGATTTCCAGCTTTCTTTCTGTCTTTTTTGCTTGTTTTAACTTTGCCAGGTTCTTCATGGGGGAACCTGTTTTATACTGAAATGCTATTTGTGACTAGAAAGGAATCAAGTTGTTTCTTACCGTTTCCTTAATACTTAACCCTTCCATGAACTGAGAACAAATGTAGCATTTCCTAGTGTTGGTTGGACTGTGGCAGTCAAAGAAATATTAACTTCCCCCATTCTGTGACATATGGTAGTTCCAAGCTGCAAAACGTGGCTGTACACTTCCAGATGAGAATTAGTACATTCCTTTCCTTTGTCAAAAAAAGAGTCCATCCATGACCTCAGTGGGTATAAGTTAGTGCAGCTGCATCGTCTTCAGGGAAGGGCAACAGCATGAAGATCTGCCTGTTAAATAAACTTAGTTTATCACTTTAACTAGTCGCGCATTGACAAAGGCATCAGACACCTTTTCTCTTTTTATTCTTTAGTTTTCGTAATGTTTGCTTTTAGCTACAAGGGAAATACCAAAGTGATTGTTCTCCATCAAATTTAGACATTATGAAAATATCCTTCATGATAAGGGTGCTGAGGCACTGGCCTGGGTTGCCCAGGGAAGCTGTGGCTGCCCCATCCCGGGAGGTGTTCAAGGCCAGGCTGGATGGGGCCTTGGGCAGCTTGGTGTGGTGGGAGCTGTCCCTGCTCATGGCAGGGAGGTTGGAACTGAATGATCTTTAAGGTCCCTTCCAAGCAAAGCCGTACTATGATTTATCAGAGTCCTGGCCTCTACTACATTCAGACACTTTCCTCAAACTCTTTCCTGAAATGTTCATCAGAGACCATGCTGAAACATTAGGAGTGGGAAGTTGTCTAGTAACAGATGAGATATACAGGACTGCTATGGCCTGGTTCTCATTTTGGCATCAAAATGAAATCTTAGGGGCAAGCAGTTTAGCAAGGATCTGTTGTTGGAGTGGGAAGAAAACAGTCGTGGAATGAACAGGGCCAACACAGTTCTCATATGCTATGCTGTTGTGAGCTTGTTGCTTGAAAATTTTTTTCAGCCAAAAGTTTATGTTTATATAGCCTATGTAGTACACTAGAGAGGAACTTTTGTAACACAGATGGCAAAAGCAAAAACTTGCAGGCTTTTAAATTTAGGGGAAAATACTACAGACCATTAAAATCTCTTTTTTTATGTGTAGAGTAGAAACAGGTGAGAACGTACAAGATTCATTTCAGCCACCTGCTGTGAAAGCTGAGGAAGTTTATGATACCATATAGTTACAAAAGCTAATTGAAAAGAGATTAATTCTGAAAAGCTATTCCTACTTAGAATAGCTAGCTGGAATCGTCATCTGCCTATTTGGAGTCCAAGTTTAATGCTTATGCCTGGAGAATATTGAGGGCCAACTGGAGCTATGTCCTTTCATTGTGAGAGCATGCCTCTTTACTGATTTACTCTACTGTAAAACACCCTGCTTTATTACCTCTGGTATGTAACTCACACTAAATTGATCTGGCAGGCCAAACCCAATATTTTTAGTCTTGTTTACATATATGAAGCAGAAAAACGTGTTATATTGCAATTCTATTGTCTTGCTGCATCCTTTGCCATGAGCCAGCCTTCCTCTGTCCCCCTTGTTGGTTGCTGGAAGGTGGTAGCCTCTCCTAAAGGCCATATGGTTGATTGGTAAAACCCAAGCGCAGGATGCTGTGGAGCTTCTGTTGCAAACCTCCTCCATGAGCCTGATTAATTCATGAGAAGATTTCAAGGAAGGCTGCATGGCACTTGAACATGTGCTATACAGTAAATTTCTCATTGAATCAGCTGTAAATCTGCTGCCTGCTCCCTAATCTTTCCCTGGTTTAACAACCTCTCAGTTGCTTTGTAAGCCTTCAGTCTTTGATTGCTGCTCACTGAAATCCATAAGATCTTTCATTTCTTGCTAAGGACATTCTAGACAAATGGTTTGTTCTTGAGTTTTCTATAATGTCTTCCTTCTGATGGAAGCTAGTTCACGTGTAACTCAGTCTTCCCTAGGTACAAAAACTTACATTCAAGGGTGATTTTACTGAAAGGGTTGAGAACTCCACTCTTCCCTTGAGCCACATGTCTGGATTTACTCCTGATTTTTGTTCCAGTTTTTGTTATTTCCCCCCAACCTGTTTGCATTTACTCACTTATGCAAACATAAACATCAACATTGGTGGTGTTTATTAAACATGTACATGGCTGAGAGTAGTCTAGTGAGGGGAAGATGGAGAGACACACTATCCACTGGAGAACATTCTTCAGTGGAGTTACTTCACTGAGCAACGTCACTGTGTTGATGATGTGAACATTTTACCAGACCTACTGTCTGCTTTCAGTACACAGACGTGATCAGTTTGCAGTTTGGCAACTGAAAGCACTATCAGGGACTGCACACCAGAGATTTGTGGAAGGAGAGGCACACAAGACCTTTAGGAAGGCCAGGTAAAAGAGGAGCCACAGCTTCCAGTCCTGGAGAGAACTGAGGACAAGTAAGCTGACCTCTAATATCAAGGCACATTAATACTTGTTTACATCACAAACCACTTTCTTGTTTACCCTGATGTATTTTGCAATAATATCTCTGTTTAAGGAACAGAAGGACCTCTTTCTGCATAGCTTTAATTATGGTTTATTCCTAACATTGTACTGAGATCTAAGCTGTATTAACCTGGGTAGCAGCAATGATCTACCTGGCTTAATTAGAAAAGAGGCTGTTTAGTCATTTGATGACTGCTGTGTCCCGGCAGTGCTGGAGAGGTAAGTCAGAGTGCAGACACGTAGGAAAGGCCAGTGAGCTGTTTGTGCAAAGCAGCATACACTGATTATCACTGATTTTTTTGTAGTCACAAATCAGTGATTTTTTGACATTTCTTCAGCTTCCATTTTTTTAAATCTTATTCATTTCAAAACTTCCCATAAATAAGGTCTGAAGTCTTTGTGTAGTTACAGCTTTGGATTTTAATGGAGTTCTAGCATGGATTAAATTGTGGTTTTTTTTCTTTCTTTTTCCTTTTTTAGCATCGTAGACAAAGAAGTGTCATTAATGGCAGAAATTGATAAAGTTAAAGAAGAAGCCAGTAAGTAAAAGAATATGCAGGGAACTGTTGGAATAGTTCTGGAAACATCTGTTTTGTTTGGCAGAAAATTACGCAGTACATAAATTTGATTAGCAGCATTCCAGAATCTTTCATTGTATACACATACAAACAAATGAGTCTTTGATGTTCCAGGATAGTTTCTTTGTAGTTTTTATCTACTTCAATATTATGAAATCAAGGTAAATCAAAATTTCAATATTATGAAATCAAGGTAAATCAAAAGTTCACATGAAATGGGAGTTATTTCTTCCTTCTGCTTACCTATCAGAGGTTTATGACCACTCTTTTTTCTTATTTCTGTTGTTTGTTGATTACTTCATTTCCATTGCTTAATCACTGTTTGCTTGCTTATATTATATCTATGAGTTAGAATACTGGAAATTACGTGAGGAGTAGGTTATTGCGTGGCCTTGCATAACTTTAAGGGATAGTGATCAAGCTTATGAATGAGAAAAGTAAAAAACCAGCTGTTTACTAGAATCTGTTTTCTCAATAACATGTGGGAGTTGATCTGATTCCAGGCTTTCATGATGTCTCTGTTTTTTGTGTAGGTAAGGTGTATGTATTCTGAGAAGAAAGGGCAAAATGAGCCATGTATTAGGATTCCACAATCTTTGTTATACCCTCTCTGAGATACAGTATTCATGGCCTGGTAATGAAAAGGATGAGTTTCAACAGTGAGCACTAACTAAAAAACTGAAGACTTACTGAAGCATTGTTAGAATGATACTTTTCCTGATAGATGAAAATATCATTGCTACATATGCATCCAATCCTTTTATTGGTTTGAGAATTTAAATTCCTTCCAAGGAGGGTCAAAAATGTATGTAACATTCTTGAGTGCTTCATTTGCATTTTGAACTCTCACTTTGTTCACAAATGTATACTAGTTAGATTTTTATTTAAAAATATACTCTAAATCCTCTGTTGCTAGCTAAAGCTCTTGCCGTTGTATGTGTGTGGAAACAAAAAGATATGAGTTGTTACAGTAAAGATTGGCATTAGTTTGTGTTTGGAATTTCATATGCTAACTTTTCTTGTACTAACGTGAAATAGATGTGAATTGGGAGTTTCGTGTTATTCTGGGAAGGAGTTGTGATGGATGGAAATGTATCAGCAGCTTTTTGGTTACCTGCAGAGACCAGATAGCCATAATCAGCCACAGGGCATGCACTTACTCCCAGAAAAGCCAATGGTAATAAGCCCTAACAGCATAAACAAAAACCACATTCTGAAAATCCAACATCCAGGGCTGGTGTTAGGGCCCCTTCATTAATCTTGGTCAGGCACAGTAGTAATTTTTGTGGAAAGTAATCCCCTTTCTTATCTACAGGCATGCAAAGCGCTGCATTTGCACATGCAGTTTCTATTTCCCTGCTTTATGCTGACTCCACGTATGGTTTCTGCTATCTTTGAAAGGCTGTTGTAAGTTTGTGAAATGCTTCAGAACTGTAGGCAGAAAGTTGTTATAGGACTGTAACGTGCTAACCAAGATTTACATTATTATTTATTTTCACATCTCTTTGCTGCACTGGAGGACTTTTTTACAGTGGGTAATCTTACTCTTACTGTCAATACTGGGAAAATTTTCAAATATGATAATTTCAGGGTTTTTTTTAATGGATATTTGGCTGGTATCTTATGTGGAGATAAGTGCCAGTATGAAATGGGATCACATGGTTTGGGCAGTCACTTCAGCAAAGAGTATACTGACCTTAGGGAGGAACAATATTAGCATTGCCTAGAATAAGAAATAATGCAGAACTATTGGACAAAGAAAAACAGCCAGTAAACTGTTCATTTAATCTGATAAAAGTTTCTCAGACTTGTAGACTGTTTTCCATAGAAAGGAAATTAAAAGATCAGCTAGAGAGATAGCTACACACCTGTTGTTAGCCTAAGTAATAACATAGGTGCAGCTATACCAACAGGGCCAAAGGAACTGTAGCCACCCTCTGCCTTCCCTGCCCTTTGTGACACAGACTCCTCTGTCATATGGTTTCATTGCTCCCACACAGCTGTACAGCCACAGCTCAGTCTCCCTGGACCATGCTGAACCACTTGATGAACTACTGGCACAGGTTCTGCAGACAGGTGGTAGAAGCCCCATCCGTGGAAACATTCAAGGTCAAGTTGGTCAGGGCTCTGAGCTTATGTCCCTGCTTATTGCAGGGGGGTTGGACCAGATGACCCTTATAGGTCCCTTCCAACCCAAACCATTCCATGATACTTTCAAAAGAAGATGCCATTTAATTAAATAAATTATAGCATGTTGAGAAACAAATTCTCTATGAAGAATCTCATCGATTCCTGCCTAAATAATAGCATTACAAAGTATGAGCTGGTTAAGTGACTTGCCAAGTCTGCTTAGGAAATTTGTGGCAAGAGAAAGCAAAGAAGCCAAAGTCTCCACAGCTTTAATAGAATCTGTGGCCTTAGGATGGTTTACAACAACTACCACTCACACTGCCTGTTAGACATAAGCTCTAAACAAAAGACTATGATTATTACTTTACATTTCCTCTCTGCCATTAGTGCTGACCCACCAGCTGGTTAATGAGTTACTGTAGTTTGAATCACCAGCTAATGAGTTTGCATATATTTAATTTTCCATTAAAATTGTAATGTCATATTATACTGCATGTAAGTGGACCGTTGCTTTGTGGTTCATGGTTAATCTTTCCCTATAAGAATGTAAATATTAAACTCTTCCTTATATAAAGTATACAAAAGCAGCAGTAGTGCATATTTCATATTTTTTCATAAACACTGTTGGCTTTTGTGGTATTGCTTTGCTGTAGAAATGGCAACTCTATAAATTCTGTGCTTGAAAGCAAAATTGCTGTGATTTTAACATAAATGATATATATACAGGATATTTTTCAGAGGAACTGAAATTCCCCTGTGTAAATAAAATGTAGTGTGTCTTCAGAAAAGGGCTGTTGGCTCTATATAATCATAGAATCATAGAATAACCAGGTTGGAAGAGACCCACCGGATCATCAAGTCCAACCATTCCTATCAAACAGTAAACCATGCCCCTTAGCACCTCATCCACCCGTGCCTTAAACACCTCCAGGGAAGGTGACTCAACCACCGCCCTGGGCAGCCTGTTCCAGTGCCCAGTGACCGTTTCTGTGAAAATTTTTTTTCTAATGTCCAGCCTAAGCCTCCCCTGTTGGAGCTTGAGGTCATTCCCTCTTGTCCTGTCCCCTGTCACTTGGGAGGAGAGGCCATCACCCTTTCCATGTCTCCATGGAAGGTTCCCTGATGTTGTGCTTAAAAATAAAGCACTGGAAAACTCAGAAGAACGTGTCCTCTGCCCCTGTTTCTCGAAATGTTGAAGGACTTGGATTCACTTTGATTTTCTGACAGCTATCCCATTTCCAGATCTTTTTCAACATCAGGCAGTTCAGTTAAATATGCTGATTAACTGAATCGGTGCAAGCAGCATATTGGATGTCCAGCTCAAGTGAATGTTTGAGATGTGTGTGTTTGAGCATTAACAATGTACATCACATGTGAGACAAAGAGTAATGAATTACAGAGCAGTTTATCTTCCTAGCATTATTTATTGGCTATTGGTATTTGGCAGTGGAAATCCTGACTGCTCGGCAGAAGAAAGCTGAGGAGCTGAAGAGACTGACGGACCTAGCCAGTCAGATGGCTGAAGCACAACTCTCTGAACTCAGGGCTGAAATTAAGGTCAGGCATTTACTTCTGATTGGACATTTAGCTGTTCGCATAAATACCAAGCAAGAGCTGTCATGTTACCATGCCCAGGCTGTTCATTCCTGCTATGGGCCAAAGGTTAACTAGCTTTTCACGGGGAAAGCTTACCTTCTTAAACCATTATTATACTTCTGAACAGAGTACAGGTGTTATCAGAGAAGTGTAAGCTACCTCCTCATAAGTGGAGCAGTGGGGAGTTTTGCTGTTTGTGTATCATTTATCAGACTCAGTTAACATGTAAAGCTGATAGCTTCAGGTTCAGTGATCAAACGCATATACTCCAATGAAATGACCCACTTCCAAGTGTGAGAGTGATCCACCAGTCACTGGGCTGAGAGACGTGTAGTTTTGGTAAGGACAGGAAAATGCTTGGTTCTGCATAGAGATCCTGTATACAGGGCAGAGTCAAGAGTTTGCAGAGCCTCAAAGGGAACTTAAGTATGGATATATAAGTATCCATATATGAGTATCCATATAGTCTTTTTCTCAGAATGCAAATCACTGTTAACTTGTCTGTATTTTGCAGCATTTTGTGAGTGAACGGAAATACGATGAAGAGCTGGGCAGATCCGCTCGATTTTCCTGCGATACAGAACAGCTGAAAACCCAAATTCAGCTCTGTGGAGAAAGTAAGTGCTGGTGATATCTCACAGTGAGGTTCTCAAAACATAGCATTCCACAGAATGTGCTGGCAGAAATAATGGCATGTGTACTGCCTGTGTGTGCATCAGGCCTGACATGAATGGTATATCTGGATGCAGCAGGCTTGCCAAACACAAGCAAGACAGCTTTAAAGTACGCAAAACATTAGATTCGCTGTACATGTGCTGCACAGTCCATCTGCATGTGCAGAGTGCCCTCTTTGTCAAAGATTTACAGATACTACTCAGATCAGTTAGAGTTTTCCATCTAAACAGGGTTTCCAATTGGAAATAAAAGTCAGCTCTGAGGAACGCATAGGTTCAGTGATTTATGAATAACCAGTAAATCAGAAGTTCCTCTGTGTGAACATGTCTGAGACCAATGCAGAACTCTCCTGCTGGGAAGTAATTCCCCAGCTTTATAGCACTGGCTTTTCCAGGAGCTGAAGGTAGTCCCAAATGTTTCTTCTTACAAGTAATCTGCCCTTTTACTTGGAAATTCAGGTTCATTTTGTGCTCCCAGTATCATGTCCTTTATGCAAAATACAAGATAGCCTGTTTCTGTTCTTTGTTGTGCTTTTTTCCCCCCCAAAAAAGTAAATGCTAAAATGCTTTTACCCTAAGCACTACACTGTCCCGCGATATCTGATCAGTACCATCACTTGCGAAAAAAACTGTTAATGCAGTACTGAACTAGTCTGTCTTAGTGGAAGAAAAACAATTTTGGGAAGAAAAATAATTATTGTATTTGAAGAGTTACTAGAAATAGAAAAAAGTATCACAGTCAGTATAACTGCCAGTATGGTCTGCTGAGGGCACAGCAAAACTCTGACTCCTTTGAGGCGTAACCAGTTTACTTCATGAGACTGTAAGAATTGCTTTTGCAGAAGACTTTAAGATCCATCTAACCCTGTTTCTCTATGAAGCCAACCCAGGATATTTCAAAGGCATAAACTTCCCAGTAAAGCAACTAATTGTTCACAGTCCCCTCATAGACCCTGTCTCATACCCTGAAGCTTAAGAGATTGAAAACTCTGTGAAGACTGTCCTGACTACTGGAACCACAGGTGGTCTTGGTACAACCATAGCCTGTTTTTTTTAAAGTCATTGAACTAATTTCCTAAATAACCTCCAGCTGCAGTTAATTCTGCAAGTTAATTATTTATACCTCATTTCAGTAAAGCATTACTGAAGCACAGTTTGATGTAGACCTGTTGAAATTGGGTCAGTGAAGTCAAAAGACCAGCTGTTAGCAGAGAAGCAGTGCTGTCTTAGAAATGACTGATAGGCACTAGCCATCTGAAGAACTTAGCTCTGAGTTGCCATCAGTGACCTTACATGAGTAACTTCTGTTGCTGGTGTATCTTTGATAAGAGCTTTTCGGTACAAAAGATGTTTCTGTTTGGAGCATCTCACAATGAGGCCTTGGAGCTAGGAGCTGCAAATACCCTTCAGAGATGATACCAGGCCTATAGCTGAGAACAGTCACTGTTGAGGGGTTTAACAAGAGCAATAACCAAACCCACAGAGCTTGTGCAAAGGAAGGCATGTTGTAGCATGGGAGAGGGTGGGCAGCGTATGCTGGCAATGAAGGACAGGAAAACAAAAAATAATTGGACTGACATATATCCAGAATGCCCGGTGGTGGGTTGTACTCCTTCCTTGTACATCACTTTGTTAAAAATACATTCTTATGAAAAGCACCTGGATTTTTATGTGGGCTTCACAGAATCACTATGTTGGAAAAGACCTCCAGGATCATCGAGTCCAACCATTCCTATCAACTACTAAACAATGTCTCTCAGCACCTCATCCACCTGTCTTTTAAACACCACCAGGGATGGTGACTCAACCACGTCCCTGGGCAGACTGTTCCAGTATCTAATGACCCTTTCTGTGAAATTTTTTTTTCTGATGTCCAGCCTGAACCTCCCCTGGCAGAGCTTGAGGCCATTCCCTCTTGTCCTTTCCTCTGTCAGCTCCTTCCTCTCCACAATCTCCTTTCAGGTCGTTATAGAGAGCAGTAAGGTCCACCCCTCAGCCTCCTCTTCTCCAGGCTAAACAACCCCAGCTCTCTCAGCCGCTCCTCATAAGGCCTGTTCTCCAGCTTCGTTGCTCTTCTCTGGACTCGCTCCAGAGCCTCAACATCTTTCTTGTAGCGACGGGCCCAGAACTGAACACAGGATTCGAGGAGCGGTCACACCAGTGCCGAGTACAGAGGGAGAATAACCTCCCTGGACCTGCTGGTCACACCGTTTCTGATATAAGCCAAGATGCCACTGGCCTTCTTGGCCACCTGGGCACACTGCTGGCTCATGTTCACTTGCTGTCAACCAACACTCCCAGCTCTTTCTCGTCTGTGCAGCTTTCCAGCCAGACTTCTCCTAGTCTGTAGCACTGCACAGGGTTGTTGTGCCCCAAGTGCAGGACCCAGCCTTTGGCCTTGTTAAACCTCATGCCATTGGCCTCAGCCCAGTACTCCAGCCTGATCAGATCCCTTTGGAGCCTCCCTACCCTCCAGCAGATCCATGCTTCCACCCCGCTTGGTGTTACCCGCAAACTTGCTAAGGATGCACTCAATGCCTTCATCCAGGTCATTGATAAAGACATTGAACAGGGCTGGACCCAGCACTGAGCCCTGAGTGACACCACTTGTAACTGGCCTCCAGCTGGAGTTAACTCCATTTACCACCACTCTCTGGGCCTGGCCATCCAACCAGGTTTCCACCCAAGAGAGTGTGCACCTGTCCAGGTCAGAGGCTGACATTTTCCTAGGCAGAATGCTGTGAGAGACTGTGTCAAAGGCTTTACTGAAGTCCAGGAAGATACATCCACAGCCTTTCCCTTGTCCAGTAGTTGAGTCACTTTGTCATAGAAGGCGGTCCGGTTAGTGTGTCAAGTCCTGCCTTTCATGAACTTGTGTTGACTGGGCCTGATCACCCAGTTCTCTTGCATGTGCTTCATGATAGCACTCAAGATCACCTGTTCAATGACTTTCCTTGGCACTGAGGTCAGACTGACAGGCCTGTAGTTCCCTGGGTCCTCCCTCTGACCCTTCTTGTAGATGGGCACAACATCAGCCAGTGTCCAGTCCAGTGGAACTTCCCCAGTCAGCCAGGATCGCTGGAAGATGATGGAAGGGGGTTTGGCAAGCACATCCGCCAGCTCCCTCAACACTCTTCGATGGATCCCATCTGGCCCTATGGATTTGTGGGTGTCTAGCTGGGCAAGCAAGTCTCTAACCACCTCCTCATGGATCATGGGAGCTTTTTACTGCTCCTCTACCTCCTGGCTGTGTACACACAGGGAACAACTTTCCTTACTATTAAAGACTGAGGCAAAGAAAGCATTAAGTACCTCAGCCTTGTCCTTATCCTTTGTCACAGTTATTCCATTTGCATCCAGTAGAGACTGAATATTCTCCTTGGTCCTCCTTTTATTGTTAATGTACTTATAGAAAGATTTTTTGTTATATTTCACAGACTTGGCCAATCTGAGTTCTAGTTGGGCTTTAGCCCTCCTAATTTTTTCTCTGCACAATTTCACTTCCTCCCTCTAGTCCACCCAAGATGCGTGTCCCTTCTTCCATAGTTCATAGACCTTTTGATGTCCCTCAAGATCTCTCTGCTCAACCAAGCTGGATTTTTTTCCCCAATGGCTCCTTTTCTGGAACATAGGGATTGCTTGCTCCTGAGCTGCAAGGATTTCCCTTTTGAGGAGTGCCCAGCACTCGTGGACTCACTTGCCCTTAAGGACTGTCTCCCATGGATCTTCACCAACCAGCCTTCTGAACAGTCCATAGTCTGCCCTCTGGATGTTTAATGTGACTGTTCTGCTAATCCACTTCTTCACCTCACCTAGAACTGAGAAACCTCTCATCTCATGATCACTTTGTCCCAGGCGTCTTCCACCATCACATTCCCCCACAAAGCCTTCTCTGTTGACAAACAGCAGGTCCAGGAGGGCGCCTTCCCTTGTTGGCTCAGTCACCAGTTGTGCGAGGAAGTTGTCTTCCATGCACTCCAGGAACATCCTAGACTGCTTCCTTTCTGCTGTATTGTAGTTCCAGCAGATATCTGGAAGATTGAAGTCTCCCACAAGGACGAGAGCTAGCAATCTTGAGGCTTCTCCCAGTTGTTTATAGAAGAGCTCGTCAGCTGCTTCTTCTTGGCTGGGTGGTCTATAACAGACTCCCATCACAATATCTGCCTTCTTGTGGGCTCCTCTGATTTTAACCCACAGGCACTTGATCCCGTCATCGCCGTACTTGAGCTCAAGGGTATCAAAGCACTCTCCAACATAGAGGGCTACCCCGCCACCTCTCCTACCCTTCCTATCCCACCTGAAGAGTTTATACCCCACCATAGCTGCACTCCAGTTATACAAGTCATCCCACCACGTTTCCATTATGGCAACTATGTCGTAGTCTCCTTGCCCTACAATTTCTACCAGCTCCTCCTGTTTGTTGCCTGTGCTGTGTGCATTGGTGTAAATGCACTTCAGCTGGGCTGGTGAACCTTCAGCTCTCATAAAGGGAACAGAATTCATTCCCAATTGACTGGTCCATGGATTGTCTAACCCCTCAGTGCCAGTTTCATCCTTTCCATCATCAGATGTACTCACCCCTACTCGCTTTTTGGTGACACACTGCTGGTCCTTGCCAGCACACCACCTCTCAGGCACTGGAGTTCCACTTCCAGGATCACTCCTGTCTAGCCTGGTTTTGTCCCCCTCCCCCTTCACATCGAGTTTAAAGCTCTGTTTATGAGTCCTGCTAGATTTTTAGCGAGGACTTCAGTACCTCTGGGAGACAAGTGTGCCCCATCCCTAGTAAGGAAGCCTGGGGGTGCGTGGGCCACTCCATGATCAAAGAACCCATAGTTTTGCTCCTCACACCAGGTTTGGAGCCAGGTATTAATCAACTGATTCTTCTTGATCTCTTGCTCTTAATTCCTTAGTGTTGGAATGGAGCTAATCACTAATTGTGACCCAGAGCCCTGAAGTCTCTCTTAATGGCTCTCAGCTTCCTGTGCTGTGTGTCATTGCTGCCAATTTGAAATACTAGCAGAGGGTAATAATCTGTGGCTTTCACCAAGGAAGGAAGTTTTCTAGTGATGTCCTTCACAGATGCCCTGGGCAGGCAGCAGACAAACCTGTGGAGCAGGTCCAGTCTGCAGATAGGTTCCTCTGTTCCCTTTAGAAGGGAATTCCCCAAGACAATCACTCTCCTTTTTCTCAGAGGATGTTTTGATGGTTGTTTGAGGATGGTGCAGCCTAGGGAATGTTTCTAGGCTGTGGGAGCCATCCTCTTCATCTTTGGTGATGGATTCCAGATGCAGCGCTTTGTATTTATTCTGCAAGGGAATCTTGGGGTTTGTTGTTTGAATCGGGGCAACAGGCTTCCTGTGCCAGGCAGGAACTTGCTGCCATTCCCCATCTTTTTTTTTTCCCCCTCAATCTTGCAGTTGGCACATGGGCAATACACAGCTGCGCTAGCTCTGGCAGCCTGCTGAGTTTGTGAGAGGGAGCTGCTCATCTGATCTATTTCCCTCTCACACTCCTCAATAGTCCTTAGTCTAGTTACTTCCTCCCTCAGCTCTGCCACCAAGTGCAGGAGGTCCAGTTCCCCCCAGCGAGCACAGCTTCCACAAGTGAAGTCAGTACAGGTGGCTTCTACGTGCAGCAGTCTGTTTTAGGCAAGAGAGAGCAGTAGAATTCGATGACAGCAAGCCTCACTGCCTGTGGGACAGAAAATTCAGTTCCCTGTGCTGATCATTGCATTGTTTTTCTGAAGAGGACACCTAGTGGGAGAAATAGCTGATGTTGGTCTAAGTGAATTAGAGCCCCAAAACACCCAACAGATGATGCTTGGTTGATAAAATTGCTCCATGTTTTCATTCTCTGTACCGAAAGTTGAAAAATAGAAGTACCTCTTAGATTAAACAACAGGTGTCTCACTGAGATGAGCCTGTTCTTTATCATCTGTACCAGAAGGAAACAGGAAAATTCTATATTTGGAAAAATTAAAACACCAAATTAAGATGAAGAACTTTACTTCAATAGGCTCAGAGTCCTCTTAGAGACTACTTAGGGGCCGTTGCACAGAGGCAGGTAGCTTGAAGAGTGTGTGGAAATGCAGAGAGGTAGGAATTAAGAATTTTTTTGGTGTGTTTCACATCCAGACATGGAAGTGCTTAAGAAATCAAGTGGTCTCAAAATACTAAGGAAGGAGGGAGCAAGCACATACTGGGACAAGCAATAGTGGTTCCTGGAGGTGATAACTGCTGTGATCTATATAAAGTGGATTAGGGCGTTACATTCAGTTTCATTTTTTATAGATATCTGTGGTACAGAAGAACATTTAACTATCTTCATAGAGAGGAATGAGAAAACAGGAACTAAACGTTTCACTTTCCTTCTTAAAAAATATTTTGACATACTGAGGAAGCTTTCATAGCTGTTACCTGTGTTGTAGCTAGTACAGGTATAGAGGGCAAGCATCAGCCTCTTCAGCCTTCTGTGATCAAAGAATAACTTAGAATCAAATTTAGGCTGTGGTGTCTTCAGGCACAACTTCCTCTGACTTCAAACAGTCGAGAGAGTTACTGCCTTCCTTCCTCTGTCTCTTCCTTTATTTTTTGAAGACTCCTGTTAGGGGTGTTATTGATAAGACAGCAGTGTGTGGGGCAGTGCTGACAGCACACATTCAGCTTAACTGGTTAAAACTTCACAAGCAAACCGATAGGTGCCACAAATTTTGAAAAGTTTACTTGGATAAGCAAAGCCACCTGCCGGGCTCTGTCCAGCTTTAGCACAGTTCCACCACGTTGGTTCTTTTGTCTCCCGAAGTGCTTCACAACAAGGCAGTTTCACAGAAGTGAAAGGCTACACCCCTTAATTCCAACCGTAGTTATCTAGCTTACCTCATTTTTTAAAGTAAGGTTGGAATGATGCTACTCTAAGCAGGGTAAGAATACAGTCTTATGTTTAGATGTTAGTTTAACTGATAACGCAGAATATTTTTGTTGTAGTTTCTCACCCAAAGAACAACTATTCCCCAAGAACACCATGTAGTTCCGTGCTGTCCTCAATGACCTCGCATGCATCAACTGGCAAGCAAAATACGCACATCCGTAAGTCCTCTGGTAACGCCAAGAACTCTGATAATAAAACAGCCAACACTAAAGGACAAAGTCATCTTTCTTCCAATCCTACAGAATCTTCTTCACAAGGAATCACGACAAATAAGCAGGTAAGAAACCAGTTACAGAATAAACTAAATTACTTCAAAAAATTTCCAAAATTTGAAAGCTGTAAATACAAAATCAAATGCTCATTTGCAGTTTCTATATCTAGGTTCATTTTCAAGGCATTGTGAACATATAAGGTGGAAGTACCAGAAATGCCATACCAGCAAAACCCTGCAGTTTGGTGTTCAGAAGTGTCTAGTGAGTTAACAGACTAAAAGGACAGGGGTAGCCCTGTATGTTAGGGCGTGTTTGGATTGTCCATGGCTTAATGATGATGATGATAGGGTTGAGTGGTTAAGGCTAAGAATCAGAGGGAAGGCCAACAAGGCAGGTGTCATGGTGAGAGTCTGTTACAGACCACCCAACTATGAGGAGGAGGCAGAAGTATTCTGTAAGCAGCTGGGAGAAATCTCATGATCACTAGCCATTGTCCTCATGGGGGACTTTCAACCTACCAGACATCTGCTGGAAATGCAGTACAGCAGAGAGGAATCAGTCTAGGATGTTCCCAGAGTATGTGGCAGGTACCTTCCTGACTCAGCTGGTGAGGGAGCCTAGTGGTAGGGGGAAGGCCCCCTGCTGGACCTGTTGTTCATGAACAGAGGAGAACTTGAGGGTCATGTGATGGTTGGAGGGCTCCCTGGGCACAGCAACCACATAATGCTGGAGGATTCAATTCTTGGAGAAGTGAGGAGGGGGGTCAGCAGAACTGCAACCTTGGACTTCTAGAGAGGAGACTTTGGCCTGTTTAGGAGCCTGGTTGACAGAGTTCCTTGGGAGGTAGTCCTGAAGAGCAGGGGAATCCAGGAAGGCTGGACATTCTTCAAGGACAAAGTCTTAAAGGTGCAAGAGCAGACTGTCCCCATGGGATGGAAGACAAGCCAGCGGAGAAGAAGGCTGGCCTGGCTGAACAGGAAGATTTGGCTGGAACTCAGGGGAATAAAAGGGAGAGTTTGTGACCTTTGGAAGAAGGGACAGGCAACTCAGGAGGACTACAAAGATGTCATGAGTTTATGTAGGGAAAAAATACGAAGGGCCAAAGCCTAGCTAGAACTTAATCTGGCTATTGAGATAAAGGACAATACAAAATGTTTCTACAAATACATTAGAAGCAAAAGGAGGGTGAAGGAGAATCTACAGCCTTTATTGGATGCAGGGGAAAACATAGTGACAAAGGATGAGGAAGAGGCTGAGGCACTTAATGCTTCTTTGCCTCAGTCTTTAATAGTCAGACACTGGTTCTCTGGTCCATCCCCATGAGCTGGAGGACAGGGACAGGGAGGAGAATGGAGCCCCCGTTATCCAAGAGGAAACTATTAGCAGCCTGCTACTACACCTAGACACACACAAGGCTATGAAGTTGTGTGGGATCCACCCAAGAGTACTGATGAGAACTGGTGGAAATGTTCACCAAGCCACTTCTCATCATTTATCAGCAGTCCTGACTAACCAGGGAGATCCCAGTTGGCTGGAGACTAGCAAATGTGACGCCCATATACAAGAAAGGCCAGAAAGAGGATCCAGGGAACTACAGGCCTGTCAGCCTGACCTCTGTTCTGGTGAAGCTTATGGAGTAGATCAGTGCCATGACATGACACCTTCAGGACAACCAGGTGATCAGGTCCAGTCAGCACAGGCTTAGGAAAAACAGGCTTAGGAAATGCAGGTCCTCCTCAAATAACCTGATCTGCTTCTATGACAAGGTGACTCACATAGTGGATGAGGGAAGGGCTGTGGCTGTTGTCTATGTAGACTTTAGTAAAGCCTTTGATGCCATTTCCCACAGCATTCTCCTGGGAAAAAATGGCTGCTTGCGGCTTGGACAGGTACACTCTTCAACTGGGTGAAAAACTGGCTGGATGAGTAGCCCCAAAGAGTTGTGGTGAATGCAGTTAAATCCAGCTGGCGGCTGCTCACAAGTGATGTTCCCCAGGGCTCAGTGCCAGGGCTGGTTCTGTTCAATATCAATGATCCACATGAGGGACTTGAATGCTTCCTCAGTAAGTTTGCAGATGACACCAAGGTGGGCAGGAGTCTCAATCTGCGTGAGGGAAGGAAGGCTTAGCTGGGGGAACTGGACAGGCTGGATTGATGAGCTGAAGCCAGCTGTGTGGAGTTCAACAAGGCCGAATGCTGTGTCCTGCACTTTGGCCACAACAACCCTATGCAACATTGCAGACTTCAAAAAGAGTGGCTGAGAAGCTGCTGAGAGGAAAAGGACCTGAGAATTTTGGCTGATAGCTGGCTGAATGTGAGCCAGCAGTGTGCCCAGGGGGCCTGTGTCAGAAATGGTATGGTTAACAGGAGTAGGGAGGTGATTGTCCCTCAGACCACACCTTGGATACTATGTTCAGTTTTGGACCACTCACTGCAACAAGGATATTGAGGTCCTGGAGCATGTCCAGAGTAAGGCAACAAAGTTGGTGAAGGGACTTGAGTACAATTCTTATGAGAAACAGCTGATGGAACTGGGGTTGTTTAGCTTGGAGAAGAAGAGGCTGAGGGGAGAGCTGATTGCTCTCTATTACATGTACTTAAAAAGGAGGTTGTAGCAAGGTGGGAGTTGGCCTCTTCTCCCAGGATAGGACGAGAGGGAATGACCTCAAGTTGCACATAGGGAGGATCGGATTGGATATTAGGAAAAATTTCTTCACTGAAAAGGTTGTCAGGCACTGGAACAGGTTGCTCAGGGAAGTGGCTGAGTTGCCACCCCAAAGGTATTCAAAAATTGTGTAGAAGTGATGTTTAGGAGCATGGTTTAGTGGGTGGCTTGGCAGTACTAGGTTAAGGGTTGGACTTGATGATCTTATAGGTCTTTTACAACATAAACTATTCTGTGATTCTGTAATTGCCCCACATGCTGCGATGGAGAAACGTTTATCCCTGATCTTTGACAAATGACCAGTTGATGTGCTGCTGAAGGATAATTATTAGATAGACTTTGAAAGTGCAATCCTGCCAGGTTTAAAAGCATGTTATTTCAGAAGCTGGACAACACAGCTTATAGTGTTGTGCTATATTGGTATAGTGGTGAACCTACTGTCTATATTTCCAGGCTGCTCAGACGTAGCACGTTACTTGTAGGTCAGTTTTTAAGTGTTATAGAGAGCTCCGGCAACAATCAAAACTGTGTGGGTTTTCCTTCTCCTAGTGACATTAAAAATTGTATTCTGCACTTTTTGTGAATTCTAACTGCTGTGTTTCATGTCCTGTTTGAGAGATTCAGATAACCTAACAGTTACCCAATTTTTTTCTGGGTAGAATGGGCCTTCTAGCCAAAGACGAAGATTCAACCCACAGCACCAAAACATTCGGCTCAATGGATCTCTTAAGTCACAAGGTGCCAGTAATGAGGCAGATCAAAATAATATAAGGAGCGGTTCCAGGGCTGAACACAGAAGGCAGCAACATAACAACTTCAGATCTAAAAACAAAGGAGTGATGAAAAATCAAGAGCAGTCCACAACTACAAGGACCCCAGAGAACCCGACACATTCAGAAAAGACCCGGCGAAAGCATCAAATGCCGGACACCACAGATCCCAGGCCTTTCCAAGGAAACGTTGGCAGGGTATCGCAATGCAATTTGTGTCCTGCAAGGATGGAGGTCTCTGCTGATGCCAGTGTTCTTTCAGTGCCAGCTGTGACTTTGGTGGCCTAAAATGTCATGGTGACAGCTGGCAGAGAAATTTAATCTCTTCATTTTAGTTTCTTGCTCGAGATGCTTGTTGTTGAAGAAAATAAGTCAGAACCTAGTCATTTTAAATCTGTTGCTGCTTAAAACTTGTTGGTATCTTTATTACTTACTAATTATCAAAATTAATTCATATTTTCAAGGCTTTGCCCATTATGTTCACATTGATTTTGTCATGCCAGTACAGAATCTTACCAAAGCAGCATTTACTTCTTAGAAAAATGAAATCTAGATTGGGGGGGGGGGGGAAAAAGATAATTAAATTCATAATAGCAAAAACCTGTTGTAGATATGAGGTTATACCAGAAAACATTATTGTTTTTTAGAGCAGCCTGTGTTAGAAGGATCCCAGGAAGTCTATATATGTTGTGGTCTGCAATGGAATCAGATAATCTCGTAGGATTTTTCAGCAAATCTCTATACATCTTTCTTTCAGTGCGTGTATTCATGTACATGCATGCACACTGTATAAACCAAGAGTATTATTATATACAAGAACATTTGAAAAAGCAGTACTTTTTAGCTTATTATTCCATAATCTGAGATCTTTAAATTCAAGTATAAATTGTATTAAATATATTACATATTGGTATTTTTCATCGATAAAGTATTTTTACGAGGCAAAGGAAAAGTGCTCTTTTCTTAAGTTTGGACTGTGTAGAGTCCTGGCTGTTGAGTGCGCAGCCCTGCTTTCCAACCTTACCAGCCACTTTTCTATGATTAGTTGGATTTATTTTTTTGCATACAAAAGTTGCATGTGTTCTAGACTTTAATCCAAATTATTTTTCTATATTTTTTGCTGTAGGAGCCATCTGTCTGTAGCAAGAGTGACTAATTAGTTTGTTACAGCAACATGCAGCAGAACATGGAGGTACCTATTTGAGCAGATACTACATCCTGAGTTTTCTTTTGAAATAAAGATCTTACTTAGTCTTAATGTTCTGGTTCTGTATTTCAGAAAACATTTCTTCCAAAAAAATTAAAATCATCTTTCTAAAATACCCTGGTGTTTGCTGCTTTGCAGTCCCTAACCGTGGCGATCTTATTGAAACTGTATTTGCTTAATTCAGCCGGTGTCAGTGTGAGGCTTTCAGCTGAGCTTGGATTGAGCTAGGCTTTTGCTTTTAGCCAGATTCTAGTGCCGCAACAGCACAGAACAGAACCTTCTGACAAGAGCCCCCTCTGTCCTGGACCTAGTGAGGTGTCAGAATCCAGACTTGGCACAAGGTGAACAAAGTGTCAGAGTCAGAAAGGTGTAGAAGGTCAGTAAGACTGACCTGCTGACACGGCAAGAGTTGGACACCAGAGTACCTTTAAGAGTATATTCCTAGGTTCTTGTTTGTGGTTGCTTCTCAGCAGTTCCGCCTGCCTGATCTCTATTAGCTGACTGCACGCTTCCTTGGTACTGAGTGGTTCACTTTTCTTATGTGGCCCTTGAAAGATAATCTGAAAGTGAAGAGCAAGGTGCGTTCCATATGGGTGGGTTTGATTAACTTTATTTCTTTGGATATTTATGTACAGTTTTCCAGAAGAGTAGTGAAAAGAAAATAAAGGCACATAGGTGAACACTGGCTTTCTTAGCATTGCAGGTGCTGCTGCTGTCCTGAATCATTACCTGTCAGGCTTTTAAGCTGACTATTTTGAGCACATGGAACTGAAATCCCAGAATCCGTGTAACGCACACACATCAGCTAAGTAGCTTTTCAAAATTCATCTCCTGCCTTAGTTTGACCCGTAACCTTATTTCCATGCAGATATTCCACAGAAATCTTATTATATTGTCCTTAACGTTATTTGTGAAACTTATTTATGTCACTTCTAGTAACCCCTTCTGAAAAAAACAGTCTAACTTATCTGTAATGACTTTTACTCCTCCTTTGTAGCTCCTCCACTTGACGGGATTATTGAATGTTATTTTATTCCAAAAGTCAGCTTTGCACAAGCAGGCTTTTGCAAATAAATAAATAAAAAACTGTAACGTACGCATAACTAAGCACGACAGGACCACCACGTACTCTTTGGTACCAGGTAGCGCTGGTGGCTCAGTCCGGGAAGCACAGGGCTGTCTGGTGTGAGGCAGCGTTTCTCTTCAGCCTGATGCAGGCAGGGGCTGGGGACACTGCATCTTAGCACACCCAGCGTGGGCCGGCGGGACGCATCATTACTGCTTTACGAGGCTGTGTCAGAACAGAATGTCTTCATCTTTAATTTCTGGGGATCTCTATGCTTGGAATTCTATCTGCCTATTTCTAGGAGTGTTTTATTGTTCACAGTATTTGTAAGTAATCAGATGCTCTTTGGGCCATCGTCAACAGAACTCTACTATCTTCTAATTACAGAGCTGCCTATGTGTGATATGCCTCATAACGGAAGGAGCTGTGGAGCTCGGTGTGGGGAGCGAGGGCAAGATGAGGCCTGGCTGTCAGGCCAGCCGCCTCTTAAAAAGCACCCTTAATTTGTGGAGCAAACACAGCCGTTCCGCATCACTCTGACACGAACTTGGAATTCCAGCTGCACTTCGTTCACTCTTTCAGAAGTGGAAACACACCTTAAAGGGCAGTATTTTAAAGGAGGTTGGATCTGGTTTATCTTCTGTGTAAGATTAAACTCAGTAAAGGCAGAACTCGGCAACATAAAGCACCAAATATATAGCTGGAAAACTAAAAAGGGGAGGTAATGACACAGCCGGGCTATCTGGAAAACAGAATATTGAGGCATGTTTGGGGAAAAAAAAATTAATGAAAATCATTTAATGTGTTTCAAAGTGTCACTCTGAAAGGAAGACTAGTAATTCTGGAAGGGAAACGTGGGTCTTGTAGCACTTCCCTGGACACGGTTGTTGTAGGGAACCTCTGGTCTGAGTTTGTATGAACGGTGCTTGTGAGTCCATCTCCCTGTTGTGACTGGGCTGGATCAAGATGTTCTACATCAGCTGCATCCTTGTTCGTATACGTGTGACTGCAGCAGAGCCGCTGCAGGAGCCACAGGTCTCAAGTTCCGTTCGTTGCCAGTGGCCCACAGGAGGATCTAACAGGAAAGTGCCAAAAATACGAGACAATACAGCTATTTTATTATATATCTTACACCAAACTGCACAAGAGCATTCATGTGTGCTGTACCAGGGAGAAGAATGAATGAAATAATTGATCAAGAGGGAAGGGGCAACTTGGAAAAGGGCCTGATCCTGGCTGCAAACTCTGGGCACGTGACACAGGTGATGCCGTGACTCCATGAAGTTACAAAGTCCTTTTCAGCCAAGAATGATCAATTGTCTTGGCAAGAAGAAAACTCTGTAAGAATACCCCAAAGCTCAGACATCAGCAAAGGTCTCTTAACCTCAGCCATACCTGCTTCTACTGCTCTACATCTTTCATTAAAAGCTGTTGCCCTGAATGAAGCTAGATTTTTGTGGGGCTGTATAAGACTTTTATTTACAGTCTTATTTCTAACCACACTTTATAACTGCATCTAAGGAACAGACAGCTTCACTCCTAAGATTTTGATGGCACAACTGGCCTCCCCTTTTTATTCGGTGAGAATTTGTCCTTCGTGAATTGGTAAAAACCAAGTCAATGAAATCTGCTTACTCCTGGGTGATGTTAGTATTTCTTTTTAGCCACAGTAAGATTTGAACTACATAACGTTTATTAGCTAAGCAATTTAATGGAAGTTGGTTTAAAGGAGTACTTTTCTGCTCTAGAAGACCTGGTAGGAGAATATATGGAGCAGTTTGAAAGAAAAAAAAAATAGGTAGCTTTGGTATTTCCATGGCTCTTCAGCTAAGAGCCTGATGAAAACTCCCCCTGGAGACCAGTAGTAACATGTGCCTGTCCCATGAAATAATCTGCTCGCTAACATCAAGTACAAATGAGTTCTCCACGCTAGGAAGCAGGCAGATAGAATTCCATCTGTTTAAATCACATCTTGGTGATAATGGGCCCTCTGCATCACAAGCCCATGTGTGGTCACTGAGTACTTTCCCAGAAATTTAACTTGGAATCATGTTTTTCTTGTCTCCTTAACCCATATGATGCTATATCATTAGTTTGCAAAGGCAGTGGGGTTAACGTGGGAACAACAGGAAACTTGACAGCATTTCTAAGAAAAAACTTACTGCATCAAAGGCCCCCGGTGATGTAGGCCAGGCTCTCGAATGCAGCTACCTGGGTACCAGTATTCATTAGATTACTAAATTGGAGTAACTTTCTAGACATGCCATTTTATGAACGTGATCTTTTCTACAATGAATTATAGTTTTACAACTATTCAAAGTAAACCACTGCCGCAGCACCTGACAACACCTCTAATCCCAGCTATAAACTGTAACTCACCTGGCCTAGTTTCCCCAGTCCTGCTATGTACATCCCGCAGGTCCCAGTTTATCCATGCAGATGCGGTACCAGCTGGTGCTTTGGTGGTCGAGTTACACAAGCAAAATGTCAAGAAAAGTGCAGACTTTCAGGAAGTTTGGGAACGTACAATTTTAAGAAAGTTTCAGCATGCAGGAAACTCAAACCTGCAGAATTTCTGCTCCTCAAAAAGCACAGTCTGTTAGCTGAGCTAAGGGCTGATGAGTCCTCAGACTGGCAGGTTTCATTTGTGTTCAGCTGTTGGCCTCCCAGAGGGAAGATGGAATTCTGATTTACTTCCACATTTTAAAAGGTTTTGGGTAGATAACACCAATGTTATTTTTATAGTGAGAGTCACCACGAAGGATAATGCTCTTCAGCTATCATAAAACTGTTTAATATCACTCCATGAGTTAAAAGAAACTTAGCAAGATTCACAAGGACACAAAACATGCCTCAAGTTCCTACTTAGGTACAGCAGAAGGCCGTGTTTGTACCTCATCAAATTAAAAATAAATAAAATCAAGTCCCTCAAAAGATAATTAATCTTGCTTCCCACCGCAGCCACTTTCAAATTTCATCTACTGAAATTCAAGGGAGTTTGGTTGGGTTTTCTCTCTTTTAAGCACAACCCAGCCTGTCTGGAGCAGAGAGCAGACTCATCACAGCCACTGTAATGTAAATGACAGAAACATTACTGGAAAAAATGCCGTACCACTAAGATATTAAACAAACACTCAGCTAATTTAAATTCAGGAAGTCCTGTGTGACTGTTCTCAAAGCTTTTTTCTTGTACACCTGCAAAACTCCACACTTTTTGTGAGCTTTAATGTGATGGGATCAATGATCTTAATGGTCTTTTCCATCCTAAATGAGTCTCTCTTTATAGAAGCCTTGTAAATTCATTAAAAGTTGAAGAGGAAGGAAATCTGCTTTAGGAAGCCCTGTAAAATGATTTAAAGGTGCATCCAAGAGTACTGAGGGAGCAGGTGGATGTGCTTGTGAAACCATCTTCCATCCACCATCTTCCAGCAATCCTGAACTGACTGGGGAGGTTCCACTGGACTGGACACTGGCTGATGTTGTGCCCATCTACAAGAAGGGTCACAGAGAGGATCTAGGGAACTATAGGCCTGTCAGTCTGACCTCAGTGCCAGGGAAAGTCATGGAACAAGTGATCATGAAGCACATGGACGAGAACTGGGTGATCAGGCCCAGTCAACATGGGTTCAGAAAAAGGCAGGTCTTGCCAAATTAACCTGATCTCCTTCTATGACAAAGTGACCCGTGTACTGGACAAGGGAAAGGCTGTGGACTTCAGTAAAGCCTTTGACACAGTTTCTCACAGCATTCTGCCTAGGAAACTGTCTGCCTCTGGCCTGGACAGGCGCACACTCTCCTGGGTGAAAAACTGGTTGGATGGCCGGGCCCAGAGAGTGGTGGTAAACGGAATTAATTCCAACTGGAAGCCAGTTACAAATGGGGTTCCCCAGGGCTCAGTGCTGGGTCCAGCCCTGTTCAATGTCTTTATCAATGACCTGGATGAAGGCATCGAGTGCACCCTTAGCAAGTTTGCAGATGACACCAAGCTGGGTGGAAGTGTGGATCTGCTGGAGGGTCGGGAGGCTCTGCAAAGGGATCTGAACAGGCTGGACTGCTGGGCTGAGACCAATGGCATGAGGTTTAACAAGGCCAAATGCCGGGTCCTGCACTTGGGGCACAACAACCCTGTGCAGCTACAGACTAGGAGAAGCCTGGCTGGAAAGCTGCCTGGAGGAGAAGGACCTGGGGGTGTTGGTTGACAGTGACTGAACATGAGCCAGCAGTGTGCCCAGGTGGCCAAGAAGGCTAATGGCATCCTGGCTTGTATCAGAAACAGTGTGACCAGCAGGTCCAGGGAGGTTATTCTCCCTCTGTACTCAGCACTGGTGTGACCGCTCCTCGAATCCTGTGTTCAGTTCTGGGCCCCTCACCACACGAAGGATGTTGAGGCTCTGGAGTGAGTCCAGAGAAGGGCAACAAAGCTGGTGAAGGGGCTGGAGAACAGGCCTTATGAGGAGCAGCTGAGAGAGCTGGGGGTGTTTAGCCTGGAGAAGAGGAGGCTGAGGGGAGACCTCATTACTCTCTACAACTACCTGAAAGGAGGTTGTAGAGAGGAGGGAGCTGGGCTCTTCTCCCAAGTGACACGGCACAGGACAAGAGGAAATGGCCTCAAGCTCTGCCAGGGGAGATTCAGGCTGGACATCAGAAAAAAATTTTTCACAGAAAAGGTCATTGGACCCTGGAACAGGCTGCCCAGGGAGGTGGTGGAGTCACCTTCCCTGGAGGTGTTTAAGGCACAGGTGGATGAGATGCTGAGGGGCATGGTTTAGTGTTTAATAGGAATGGTTCTACTCAATGATCCTGCAGGTCTTTTCCAACCTAGTGATTCTGTGATTCTGTGATTTTGTTAAAGTGCTCAGCTGTTCAATAAACAAGTAGAAGATAGTTAAGGTAAGTATTACTTATGGAAGGAATGTATTAAAAACTGCTTTTTAGTTAGATTATTATGAAAAACAGATTTCAGAAACTTAACCTCGAGGATAAGCTGCATGCTCAAAGAACAGGAGATTACATTGTTGTAACTTTCTGTTATTTTTGCCTTGTCCTTTCTTCAGTGAAACTTTTTTGGTTGGGATTGTTGTTCTTTAGGTTTATTTTTTTAAGGAAAAACTCTAGCTTAAAGATTCCAGAGGTAAGCTGGTCTGCAACATACACACCAACAGCAGAAAATTTCAGGTCTGCACACCTTTACTGTTCCTGGCAGAGCATCTTCTTAAAAATATATTAAAACATAAGCATTTTCATTTTTTACTTGTGCAAATATTGTTTCAAGTCCTTGTAGTTAGAAGAAACGCCTGAAAATGTGATGGCTCATAAATGATCTACAAAATCTAACATTTAAAGAACCCTTCTGTAATTGTAAGTGTGTGAAGAATCTGGAGCACCCTGTGCTCTGGCACCGAGGGGCAGCTGTGTTTGCTCTACAGGGAAAGCAAAAGCAGGACCAAAACCAACCAAAAATCTAGCAGTCAATTCAGAGCAAACAAGGGCAGCAAACGAAGACAGATTTCATTCACCGATTTAAACAACTAAAACGGCTTTTTAAAATCAGTAAGACAAGTTCAGCTTTTGTGTGCTGACAGGAACATACAGGAGCTCTTCACTTCCGTGTCACTACCCAAAATTTACCCTGGTACGAGGTCTCCTCTGTCCTGCCCTGGGGGAAGGAGGAGTTCTTTTTATCCTCCTCCAAACCAGAGTGGCTCTGTTAGCTCTGCACCATTCAGGATGCCCCATTCAAAAGGGCTGCGGAGGGACGTGGAAATGCCAGCTGGAACTCGTGAGGCAGGCAGATGCTGCGATAGAGGTACATGTCCTTGGGAGACGGAAAGAAATGCCTTCTCTCTCCCCAGGTGTGCTTCCTCCCTTCCTGAATCTTCTTGCTGTGTACAAGCAAAGGCATCCTTTGCATTGCTGTTCATAACAAAATGGTGATTTACCCTCACTGGAAGCACCAGTTAAATGCATTCAACTCTCGGAATCTTCAGTAGTGGCAAACTTTTATCTAAAAAAAGCTACTTATTTTTATCTGTTTTTCCCCACTTTAAATATGAAAATTAAGGAAATGAACAGTAGTTAATGTTAAGTGTAGTTAAAGTTGATAAAAGAGATCTTCTTTTATGTTGTGCAAATACTCCCTTCAAAAAGGGCCGTTGCACCAGTATAAAGTCAGACTCTGTGTCTCTCTTTGCCTTAGACATTTTGCCTGAAGACAAACCCGTTTGTGTGGTGGGAGTGGGCACCGCTCTCCTTTGCTCGGGACCCAGAGCCAAAAACAGGTGGGGATGGGGGTTGGACAGGCCTATGAAGGACCCACAAGGAACCAGGACGGGTCGTTCTCTCGCACTCTCTCCCATGCTGTCTCGCTCTCTCTTGACCACTTCGATCAGACCAGCCTGGAAGAAGCTGCTGCTGCCACCACACGTTCCTGAGATCTGCTGCTGCCGTCGATGTGGTGATTTCTTTCCTTCCCCTTCTCTCTCTGTCTCACTCCCGCGTGCGTGTTGGATGGGATCCGAGGGACCTGGGCTGTGTTCAGGGATTCGATTCTGTAACTTTTGGTGGTTGCACTCCCGTGTCTCGGCTGTGTGCCCTAGTATCTTAGTTTCTTTATGTTTGCTGGAGCCAGAAATAAATCCTGCTTTTGGTGTTCACCCTGGGAGTGACCTTATTGGCCTTCAGATTGCCACACAGACAAATGAATCCAATTCCCCCCCAGTCAGGGCCAGACGTGAGTGTGTGGCTCATGGGTCTGGGTTGTGACATTTTTGGCATCGCTGGCACGATTTGTCTGTAACAGCCACAGGGCAAAAGAAAATTGTGATTTCTGGCAGAAATTTCAGGAGCGACTGACACTTCAGCTGCCCAGTGGCTGTTGGGCTGGTGGGGAAACTGGTTTTTGTAGTTTTACAGACAAGGCTGCTGCTCGGGCAGGGGAAGTGGCTGCCTCTTGTTGGGATGAGAGTGAGCTGCCTCATCCTGACCCCAAGCTCCTACCCCTGGTTAAAACAGAGGTTACTTACGAATTAAAGGATAGGATTAGACTTTGTGAGCAAAAAGTTGGGGGACTCTACAGACCAGGAATTATTTTGCTGTTGGATGCAGCCCCAGAGGCCGAGTATGAGGCTCAGCAGCGGGTGCTGGGGGTGAAGCAGTAGGGATTGAATCGCCACTGCTGGGCGGCCGTGGAGGGGGTTGTGAGATTGTTTTTGGGAGGAGAGGGCGGTGAAATGGGATGCTATTCCCAATTCTGATCCTGAACTCCAACCCCCAATTATTATTAATGACGAGGTGGCAGAACGTGATCTTGCTCTTGATGCGGATCCTGATTTTAAACTCCAATCCCTAATTATTATTGCTAAGGGGGAGAAGTCTGAAAACTCTGCTGTAGGGAAAGCAAATGCATGTGCCCTAACAGAGCTGGATGGATCGCAGGAGCTTGAGGGAGCACTGTGCTTTGCGATTCAAACAGCACTTTGCTGTGGTGGAGGAAATGGATTTTGGGAGCAGAACGATGTGACTGCGATCCATACTCCTGGAACAGGAAAGGGGTTTCCATGACATTTAACGCTGGGCCTGCCCTTAACTGACCTGCATCAGTTGGCAAAAAAGCAGCAGCCCTGCTCAGGTAAAGAAAATGCCTGCAGCCCCTTTGGAACAGCCACTACTGTAGCTCCTGTTGGGAAGAGAACCAGCCCCCTAGGCTGAGAAAACTAGCGGAGCTATCGTAAGCCAAGCCAAAAAGCAGCCAGCGGGCTTATTCTATACTGCTCACAAAAAACAGACAAGGAGACTTATTGGCTACTTTCTCCCACGGCAAATCAAGATACTGCCCAGGGCAGCCCATCCTGGTAAGCCTCCCAGATTTAGAGAGACACCCCCTTACCTTAAAAACCCCACTTAATCTATATGCGTGGGTAGCCACTGATGCCCATGGAAAGGACTACAAAATAAAATATACAATGGGTTGCTCTTCTTTTTAGAATCGGTCCTGTCTTGGATTGAGTTTTCTTTTCCTTTGCTTTTATTAGGGAAAAACCAACCACACAACCACCAACTGGATGATCAGCCATGGAGCCATGTGGACCAAGGACATACCCTGACATGCCATGCTGTAACCTCTGATGATGAAGACAGGCTGAGACCTTTTCCCACAACCATTAATTCTGTCTGTGTTCAATATGATCAATGTCGCTCTACCTGCATTGAGATTTTTTCCAACTTGATTTTGTCTTTGTGTTTAATATGATTAATATGGCTATTTTCACTATACTATACTATTTCACTATATGATCTTATAGAATTTTGGGTTTTCCCTAAGTGGAATATTTATTTCATAAGAAAGTTGCATCTTTCTCTGTTAATATCCTCTGTTAAAGCTGTTATTGCTCCTCAGGAAGAGAGATCTAGACCCACCAGTCTCAACTGGGAGCAAGAAAGTGGTGGTGACAGATACGCACGAGGATGTCATCATCACACAGTTTTGTACGTTCTGCCCCTGGACCCAAAATTCTGTCCTTTGAGAAACCAGATTACTATGAGGCTTTATACATGCCTCAAGTTTCATAATGTTCAGGTTTCAGGCTGCCTAAATTTATCTGAACCAGTGTGATTCTGGTTACAAAACTGAAGTGTAGAATTATTTTTTTAGGAAAATAAGTAGCACTCTTTGGGTGCTCCAGAATTATTGTTTGTGGGTTATGCATTAAGACTGGAGTTGTTTATTTACCATTGCTAGTAATCTAAGGGATAGAAAACCAAGGAGAAGAACTGTAGTTTCAACTGTATGAGAACCAGTACAGCCTGACAAAAATGCAGGTGTGAGATACTGGAACATTAGACCCCACGTGCTTTGTGTTTGAGGGGGTTTTTAAATCCCTTTATTTCCTCCCTTCTCAACATCTAAAAGATATTTAGAAATAAAACAGAAAACACACTTGAGCGTGCACGTAAAACACTTTGTCTCTATACTTTTCATGAGCCTTTTTCATCATATTTTCTTTCTACCATATCTTCAAATAAATGACCACAAGAGATGATGATGTCTTTTCTGACCAGATGATGCAAAGCTATCCAGTTTATCAGACTGAGTCAAACATTATCCATCTGCTTTATCAGTCTTAAGTTTAGTAGTCTCTGCTAACACAGCTGGTTCTTTCTCGTTAGGTACCACAGAAGTGGTAGGAATTTCAACAGGACCACTGTCCTGTTCACTTGTTTTACTGGTCACAGAAGATGGCTGAGATGGTGCCACTAGAAAAAGTGGAGTTTGCTTCAGCTTGACTACATGGTTGCTTCCAGGCTTCCTAGGCGCTGCCACTTTGATTGTCACTTGACACGTTGTCCCACTGTCAACACCCGGCCTTCCGCAGGGCGCCTGGGAATTGCTGGGCAGAGTCAGACTCTCACTGTTGGGTCGTTTAAGAGTCACTGCAGAACATGAGGCACTGCAAGCAGCTACCTTTAAAGAAGCTGAATTCTTGACTTTGATATGGGTACTTGTTGAGGGACCTGAGAATCTAATTGGCTTGGGACGTGCTTTACACAGTAAATAGTCTTCTGGTTCAGTAAAGTCTGTAAAACAGAACTTCAATTAAAGCAAGAAACTGTGTACCTAAATTATTATTTTTATAACATTATTACAAAACAGACAATCTGCAACAGCCACCCACAAATCTGGAAACCTTTTAATTTCTGCTTACTACAATACCATTTACGGTTCTGAACTGCTCATCGCTGCATTCAGGCTGCATTCAGAACCACTGATCTCCTCTATAGGTAAGGAATATTACACATTAAAAACTGTAAGAGATACGGTACACAAACTGCTAAGTGAAAATCTACGAGGGAAAAGGCTGGAAGAGTTCTACAGAGCAAATACTAAAATGCTATAGATTCCATCAAAACCAAAATCCACTAAATACTAGTCAGATGAGTTTTATGTACAAAAATCTAAGACCCAACTGCACATTAACACAAAATTTAGAGTTCCACCCTATGCAATTGGAGAAAAGAGGAATAAAGACATTGCTTCCTTCGCCCTCCCCCATTTCTTCTCAATACAAATGATTATGGATAATCTTTCAGGAGAATTTTTTTTTTTTTTTAAACAGAACCTATGTAAGAAAGCCTGTGGAGTCTCATTGCATTTTTAAGTACTGCACAAATGCTGCTTTTCAGTGCTGGCAAAGAAAATGCTAACACCCAGAAGATTTTAACTCTTCAAGGAAATAATAAACAATACCATAGAAACACAGGTCATGCTAGAACAGCTGCACAGGATTTTCTAATAGAAAACCTAAAACCTGACAAACCAAAAGTAAGACAAGGTCAGGTCAGAGGGATGATCAGTAAATATAAATCAAATTCATTTTTGGAGATGAGGAAGCAAGGAAAAAGAACACAGAGACCAAATTAAACTCAGGTAACATTAACAATGCATTTTCAAGTGTATCAAAACAAAAGCTGTCAAGACTGTGGCTCTGTTGTGGCTCCTACAGGAGGTAAAACTACTAAAACCTTGTAGTAGGAGCAAGAACATGTATGAATCAGATTATATGTAGATTTTGAGCTGACAAAGAAAAGCTGTAGCTTTAACTCACCTGACTGTCAGGAATGAAGAAGCATTTAGCTGACAGGTCAGTACTGCAAACAGGCTATGAACTGGGAGGGACACTAAAGACCAGCTTAAAAGATGCACTACAAAATCACTGATATTGTGCAGGGTACTTTCATTTTGGATTTTAAGAGATCTATGAAATGCCACAGGGATTCATACCAAAAAAAAAAAAACCAACAGATGAGAGTAATATTTCTTATTATTGCTCTTTTGAAAATGGTATGTGGTGACATTGTTCAAACAGAAAGCCTGCAAAGAACCTAGTACTATAATGAGTGCAGGGAGGTTTTCCTCAGAGCCGAAGTAAGAATGTATTCTCAAAGTCTGCATATCCTAAGTACTGCCAAAATAAAAAGGAAAGGTTAAATATTCAAAGGTTTGGTGCTTTAATAGCAGCAATGAAGTACAGATAAAATACGATCAGTAACTAGATTCATGTACAAGATTTCAACACAGTTTCACGGGAGTCGCTAAATCATGTTGGAGTTTTAGCTGAAACCTGAACATAACCTTTTTTGATGGTGAAGAGATTGGAAAATATAGATCAAAGCCAAGAGATGGGACATATAATAGGCAATGGTAGTAGAGGAGCATTCGGGAATACATTTAGGCCGTTTGGTAATCAAGTAAAACAGTCCTTCCTATTTAAGCTATGAAAAGCAAAGAACACAGTATCTAAAAATGTGAGGCGTGAGGAGGATGCCAAGATAGGAGTTTTCAGATGGATTATTGTGCTGATGCAGCTCTGAGGCTGCTGCTGAAATGACAGTGCAGCCAGGGCCAAGGAATGTCAGCAGGATACTCCTCTTGACTAGCAGCAACGTGGCTGTAGGGTGGTTCAGGCCAGCTCTGTAGCTGCACCTGCAAAGGCAGCTTTTAGGTAACATATTGAGAACAGAGGTGTACTCACAAGTATCACTTAAAAACTGCAAAGAAGAAATTCTAGAAATTCCTTCTAAAAAAAGGAAGGCATCTCACATGTGAAGACTGGTTAACCTTTTAAAGTTTTCAGTTAAATTTCTTTGTTAGCTATCCGTTTAATTAATACTCCTCTCTAAGTTTTAAAATTACTCCTTCCTACTCTAACGTGATGTTTTAAAGGCTGAAGAAGTAGAATTAGAATAGAGTTCCAGACACCAAAAAAAGGTCATCTGTTTCTAGCAAGATCAGTCCTGCAATTAAGGTCTACATTACAAGATATTTTATAAAAGCATCAACACAAGAAACGGAAAAAACTCAGCATTCAAGGTTACTCGAAGAATCTGAAATTAATAAGAAAAAATATATTGTGATGTGTTTCTACTTTTTTAAGCCCCCTGTGCAAAGCAGCATACCTTCTACAAACCGCAGGCCTATGATGCAAACTGCCTTTCAACAGGCGCTGCTCAAAAGTCCAGCATTCGATCACCTCCTGGGGCGCTCTCCAGTAGCTGGCACCTGCATTTCAAAGGGACATCACATTGATGACCTGGACTGCACAGTCAATGTTACGGGTGCATGCACCCAACTGACTGAATGTGTGCATTTTATTGTGTGGAATTTCAACTTTGAAACTATGCTGACGTGAACGCTGCTCACAGCCGGCACACTTCTTGGGCTTCACCAGAGTACCCAACTCTTGCAGGCTATCACCCCTTGTGTGCAGTGCCTCTCACATTTACACATTCATGTCACCTTGTCAGACACGCCTTGCAACTCTTTTTTTTTTTCTTTTTCCAACAGCCACTACTATGGGATATTTTACATGTTACTTACTGAATGAGTGAAAATATACGTTGTTATTATTATAGTTACTCAACAAGTATTTTTCTTCATTTTCTGTAAAAAGAAGTACTACTGAAAAAAAATTAATACTCTACCTCTCCCTTCCCAGGCATAAAAAGCATCCATCATCTTTTCCAACTCGGTTACTGAGTAATAGCTCCAGATGTACTGGATGTTATTGCCAGCTTCTCTAGAAACATTTTTTTAAAGGTAACAGTTAGGTAGTAAATCCAGCTAGGTCTTCAAAAATGTAACACTGAAGAAAGATATAATTCTTCTTTTCAAATCCTAAGGATTTAATAGTAAATGTTTTGTAAAGCAGAAAGGAAAATATTACTTAAATTTCATTTTAATTTGTCTAAGAGGCTCTAAACAGCTATCCTCCTATGATCTGCATGCTGTGAACACCTATTGCTAAAAACGGCTATTCATGTAAGAACAGATCTTCATTAAAGAATTTCAGAATTAATGGTGTAAAATGTAATTCTCTAAATCTGAAGTATTTGTTCAAGGGAAAACACAGTAGGAAGACAGATACTTGATACTATGTGTTCAAACACTCTTGGAATAAATATTAATGTACCCAGCTTAAATTTAGGAAAATAAGCATCTTAATTATAAAGATGATAATATATCAAAAAATCTATCTTAATCATGTTTCCAAGGGTACAGAGTGAAGTGCACATCTGACACTTCTGTGGGACCAAGAGAAAGACCAACATTCAGAAGTATAGGTCTGCCAACAGCTTAAAACTGTCATAAAAATACATTAATAGTGTAGTAGAGGTGTACACGTCCTTCAAAGACTTAAACCCATTTCCTTTCATGTTCAGTTCTTTGCGGTGTTAAAAATGTCTTTCAGCTGTCTTTGAAGACGGCAAAACACAATTCCATTAATCACAACAATTTTTTTGAATATTTCTGGACAGGGGTTCACTTATTGTATTTAGTGTGAATATCGTCCTAAATTAGGACGTAATCTTAAATGGTTTAGACATTTTAAGAATAGCAAGTAAGACCTGTTGAAAACTTACAGCAGTTGCACACTTGCCACCTGTGATGGACTCACAGATTCTTATATTCCACACTTAGTTTTTGTTTGGTTGGTTTTCTGCTTGATGTGAACATCCTATCAGTCAGTGGTTTTTGAAGCAGGAAAGCATCTGATTACTTGCACAGATTTATAGTATAATAACACAACATATAAAAATATTTAGTTATTATTATACTGTGTGAGTGTTCATTCTCACTTCATAGTGCTTTCATATGTTTGCCAGTCATCTTACCTTCTGTAAATGCTTTTACTATGAATTTGTGTTCCTAGCTCCTTACTAACTGCATCGGTCCCATCAGCTTTTGTGGCATACACACCAACAATTTTACTTTCACACCTTGCTCCACAAGTGTTGAGGTAGTGCAGGACCCAAACTGTGGGCTTGGTAAAAACTAAATCATAGGAACCGCAGAAATCTAACAAAGCCTGAAAAGATCCCATAAAAAAACAAAATACAGAACATTAGCAAGAATATAATATTTTTAGTTGAATAAGCTTTCATATTTAAGCTTTCTTAACTGCCCTGATTAGGTATTTTAAGTAAACCAAGGACATATTTTATCTAGAAAAATGTGTGCAGTAATTGTTATCTAATGGTACCAGAGAATACTGTAAAATTAGGAGAAATTTATGGAAAGGCAACAAAAATACTTAAAGGCATGGCAAATTCCTAATAAGAATGGAAACTGAATGGCCTGGAAATGTTTTATGCTTTCCAAAAAGGCATTAATACGGCAAAACATTAAATGTGTGGAACAATAGCTTAGTGAGAACATAGAAGACTAACAGGGCTAACACTGCCATGCCTGATAATATGAGTTTATTTCCAGTTAGTTCATTAGAATGAGCTTTTAAGTTACAGTACTCTAAAACAGACAAACCTTGGGATTTAAAATAATACAATCATTTTATTTTCTCCTTTCTTGTTCTAGAAAAAGGCAGAGTTCATTTTATATTTCAAGTTTTAGGATGAATTTGTAAAGCTGAAAAAAAGCCCCAACTAAACGTCCTGAAGGACTCAAATCTAATCTCAAGTGAACTTCCAAGCCAAACAGGGAACGAAACAGCATCATTCCTACCATGGAAGTTTTATAGTAGCCATGTATGTAAAAGAGTCAAATTTAAACTGCTGCTGTACTGCAGTAATGGGGAAAAGCTGATGTTCTTAACTACTGTGACTGCATTATCAACTCTAGGATTTCTTAACTTAAACCTCTGAATTTACTGGTTATTTAATGTAGGGATTAAAAAGTGCTAACTCGCAAACACTATAGTTTTAGTATCTGATGCTAATGAATGGCATGGATTGAAAAGAACATTTTTTAAAATATAAGAAATGTCAAGACCTTTTTAAGCTCTGTATTTGACCTTAAAGAATAAGTCTCCATTTCATTAGCCAAATGGTCAGACAGACTGTATGAATAAGGGATGCCAAAATAATCTGCTTCCTCCTGCAGAGCAATTTGAATTTGTTCATCGTCAGGAATTCAAACTTCTCCATGAAGGTCATGCAAAAGATATTTAAACAGACTTCCATCTCGATCAATTAGACACGCTCCTGAAAATATAAATAGTATGATTTAAAATATTACTTCCAGCAAGCAAAGACAGACTTGTCACTTTCCACCAAATCATCAAGAAAAAACTTTTAAGCAAATCTAGTCCATCACTAGTTCCTCTCTTCTCTCATTTTGTTTCCCTGGAATACTTGTTACGTGAAGATAAAATTCTTAGTGCAGTACACATTTCTTTCGAATTTCAATGAAATCCCTGGTCTGTGCAGAACCATGGCAATATACAACCTCAGTTGAAGTGAACTCCACTTATAAGCCTAGAATCTAATTCTAGGTGTATTTCTACTTTTAACTACAGATACATCTTTTATTGCTACTGCAGAGACATTTTCAATTTTGGATCTAGGCCATTTAAAAGAGCCAAAAGCAGCATCAGCTCCAGTACACACCTGGACTGACCTTCCTTGAATATTGCTCGTTTTACAGTACTTTTTTGTTTGTTTCTCTCTCCTATGCCTGCTGCACTCAAGGACCGCTACAGAACCTGACCAAACTATCCACAGCTGCATGCAATAGCCTCTTCACTGCCACAGGAAGACAGCAAAGCACTGCTCATAAAAAAGGTAAACATTTCAGGTATTTTAAACAGACAAAAGTTAAACCAAGGAATTACTGTTCTTCATCCATCATATCTTTAAACTGGACATAACTTTGGCAGGATTTTCAAGGGTGAAATTTGACCCATGAACAGCTTTATTCAAACTTCCATATGAAGCCATGGTGGACAAAAGTCTTAGCGGGTAATGAAGTATTCTGAAACAAAGATTAGACACAAATCTCCCTACGTAACAGAGAGCGTGAGATATATCCAGAGAATACAGGGGGGTCATAAACAGGGTCTAAGTTAAATGCCTAACACTCTGCCAACTTCAATTTTATCTGTTTCCATATTCCTAATGAAGAAGGACATTCCAAGGCAATGGTTTGGACTGGGACAAGACAGGGATAAGCACTGTACAAACACATGTTTGCAAACATGGGTAGTCTTGTGGAATTCCGATGAATTACTCGTTAAGTATAAAGTCATGCATGGTTTCATGTTCTGTAATTAAACAAACCAACTGATGCTCAGCAGACTGGGAAGAAAAATTACTATAAAACGCATAAATATATATATAAAAGCATGTATTTCCCACAGAGCAAATTGATCAGAATGCCATATTTAGAGTTTGAACACATCTACCTGATTTATCCACTTTCAAAGGAAAGCGTCTACTAAACATAGATGCCAACATTGAATCCTTCAAGAGGCACAAAGACTCATGCCTGGCTGTATATAAACATCCTTGCACATTAAGTCGTAGAGTATCTTGGATGTCTTCAATCTTGCCCTCTTCCATTTCATTTGCAAATGATGCTAATTACAAGCTATTGAAACCTGTAACAGACACAAACAAAAGTGAATCTAATGCCAGTTAAGACTGAACATGTTACATACAACACCCAACTGTTCGCTCAGCTTTCACGTTTCTTACACAATGGGGTATATCAGCTTTGAAAAGAGATGTATTAGTGCAAATAGCCAAATATTCTACTCCTTTACTATTAAAAATATGGCATTTTCCTTTGATAGGAAACACTGAGGTTACTCTTGAGACATATGGGTAAGCAGAATTTTACGGTCAGTATGTGGAAGCAGAGCACTGGAAGGGTGTTTGCTTTCAGTACAGTTCACAGTGATACTGAAAATGCCAGCAAATAAACTCTCCAAGCCCCATTTTACAGTTATAGAGAGCAAGCATCCTTTATCAGGCCTGGGCAACACAAGGGAGAGAGTGATCTCCATTAACTGTGTGCAGCCAGACAAGAGCTGGGGCTAGAATGTATTTCCCACTTACAGGCATATGGATAAGTTTTCCCAGGAATTTTATGCATATTCTGTTACCTTCCAAGGACTAATTTTCATATTACTATTATATTTATAATATTTAATAATACTAATGTTATTGTGAACTTCACAACAGTCAAATCTCTGCTAATTTGGACCTAGCTCCAGCTCTCTATCTGACCCTGCACTTAAGATGGGGAAAGACTGCAAGCAGAGATGATCACAGAAGACACATCTGTTCAACACAGATCAGACTCAAGACAAAAGGAACAGTGCCTTAACTTTCAAAAACCATAGTTAATTGGATCAACTTCACTGTAGCTTAAGTCAACATATTCCACTTTTTGTAACAGTAACTTCTTTTTGTATGGGCAGCACTAAAAATGCAGTAATTCTGTACTAGCAACACCTTGGCTTCTTTAAACCAACCAGGGCTGCTTCAACTCACTGAAGCTACCATGACATTAACACCACATCACCCACACCAACCCCATTGCGGCTGCTGGGCAAGCAGGCAATCACTGCAATTATTATGTGTGCAATTATTGAGGCTTAGGACCATGATTTTTATACTGGTTAAATATGCATATTCATATAGACTCTGGGAAACATGTTATATATTTTTCCTGGAATAGGCGTGCCTACAGAGCACCTCCCACAGGAGGACAGGGTGAGAGAGTTGGGGTGGCTCAGTCTGGAGAAGAGAAGGCTCCGAGGAGACCTTATAGCAACCTTCCAGTACCTGACAGGGGCCTACAAGAAAGCTGGGTAGCGACTGTTTACAAAAGCTTGTAGCGACAGGACAAGGGGCAACAGCTAATAACTGAAGAGGGGCAGATGTATATTAGACATGAGGAATTTCTTCACTACGAGAGCGGTGAGGCACTGGCACAAGTTGCCCAGGGAAGCTGTGGCTGCCCCATCCCTGGAAGTATTTAAGGCCAGGTTGGATGACGCCTTAGGCTGCTCAATCTAGTGGGATGTGTCCCTGCCCATGGCAGGGAGCTGGAACTTGACAATCTTTAAGTTCCCTTCCAGCCCAAACAATTCTATGATTCTACGATAATTAGTTCCCAAAATATATTTACAGAAGTTTCCTCACCTTGGCACACACTCTGCTTTCTCAAGGTCTTCTTCAGGGTCTCTGGATGAAGGCTGTAGGTCTCCCTCACAGAGCAACTCTTCAACTTCCCTTCTTGCACATGCTCTTGGACTCCTTGGGCTCCTCTTCAAGGCTGCATCTGGTCCTGGTCCCTGTTATGTGGCCTAATTAGACACCGTCAGATTCTTTCACATTCTTCCTAACGGCAGCCTTGCTAACAATCTTACTTAAGCACAAATAGAATCTTTGAATCATAAATCAGTTTGGCTTGAAAGGGACCTTAAAGATCATCAAGTTCCACCCTGTGTCATGGGCAGGGACACCTCCCACCAGACCAGGCTGACCAAGGCCCCATCCAACCTGGCCAGGGATGGGGCAGCCACAGCTTCCCTGGGCAACTTGGGCCAGTGCCTCACAACCCTCAGAGTGAAGAAATCCCTCCAGGCTGAATGAGCCCAACTCTCTCCACCCATCCTCATATGGGAGGTGCCCCAGCCCTTGCATCACCTTTGTGGCCCTCCTCTGGACCCATTCCAACAGCTCCATATCCTTCTTATGTTGAGGATTCAAGAACTGGACTCCAGGTCAGGCCTCACAAGAGAGGAATAGAGGGGCAGAATCCCCTCCCTCAACTTGCTGGTCATGCTTCTTTTGATGCAGTCCAAGACACAGTTGGCCTTCTGGGCTGAAAGAACACACTGCTGGCTCATGTTGAGCTTCTCATCAACCAGCAACCCCAAGTCCTTCTCCACAGGGCTTCTCTCAGTCACATCATCCCCCTGCCTGCACTGAAAGCACAGACTGTCCCAACCTATGTGCAGGACCTTGCCCTTGGCCTTACTGAACCTCATGAGGTTCACATAGGCCCACTTCTCCAGTTTCTCCAGGTCCCTTGGGACGACAGCCCATCCTTCTGATGTAAAACCTGCACCACTCAGCTTGCTGTCATTTGCAAACTCGCTGAGGGTGCCCTCGATCTGGCTATATCCGTATGCAGGCATAGGTGAGCTAGAAGCTACTATTCAAGCTAATCCCACACTTCAGTTCTAAAACCACAAAATCTATGCATTACATTCAAATACACAATATGTGACCAGGGTGTAACAAACCATGTCCTCCCTCGCCGCCAGAGCCGCCCTCAGCGCAGCCCGACTCCCGCCGCTCCCGTGAGGCCCGCCCCCGCCGCGCGGCCGCCCGCCCGCCATCCCGCGGGGCCGCGCGCCGCCACAAAATGGCGGCGGCGGCGGCGCAAAATGGCGGCGGCGAGGGGTGCGGCGGTGATTTATTTTCCTTTCTTTTTTTTTCTTTTTTTTTTTTTTTTTTTTTTTTTACGGGTCCGCCTGCTCGGGCTGTGAGAATGAATCGGTCGGTTTTGCAGCTGGTTTGTGTGTTGTCGAACTGACTTCTTTTTATCTTAACGCTGATATGCCTTAAAATGGCAGTTAAAGCCACAGCAAATGCTTCTCACGTTTCATTTTCCTTAGCAACTAAGCGTGCAGCAGTTGCAGCAAAGAGGGAAAATGGCATGGCAAACGCCATGGCTCTTCTGCTCTCTGAACAGTTCTTGGCTGTTGTAGAACTGTTCCTGTACCCAGAAGCCAGGTCTTTAATTCTTAATATCTAATTAATTAAACAAGCACTTTACAACATGGCACTGAATGCAATACAGACGGATAGATCATGGACGTTGGACTTACTATAAAACAAGTGAAAATAGTTATAATAGATAATTTTTGTGCAATAATGGTGTCTGGTTTACCTATATTTTTAGGAAGGATATAATCTGCATTGTGTGTTATCACTGGGAATAGTTCATACATAGCAATTGCGACTTAAATACAGCCACTGTTGTCAAATGTTACAGTATACTTTAAGGTAGAATTTCCAGTCTTTCTCACTCTAAAACATTTACTTAATGAAGCTGCTGCTTCCTGTGTTTGTTTTCTCCTTTAAGCTGACTTGGTTTTGCCTCAGAAGTCTGAACAAAGTTCCTTCATGTATTCCTGCTCAGGGAGACCAGAACTATATAGGTGGTTTCAGTCTCTCTATACACGCCCACCCAAACAGTGCCATTTTGGACCTCAGATTTAACTGTTTGGTATCATAACTGTCAAAGTCTAGTGCAGCATGTGCTTGGTATGGAAGCAAACCGCACAACCAGCATGCACACACAAACTGTCTTTTGAGCTGCATGTTATTGGGGAATGGACACAGTGACATTTTTGGTTTTCACTAGTTTCTAAAGGAAGCCAGTCTTACACACTCATCCTCTGTGTATTTATGTTTCAATTTACTAATTTCAGTCAAATTTTACAGAGGAGAAGAGGAATCAAGAGGTGATTTTTCATTAAGCTTGTGCAGGAAGGAGTGTGATGAGAAGTTGTTCTTAATATTGTAATTTCAGAAAAAAACTATAGCGTGAGCTCAAGTATTGTTGGGCTTCGGAGAACCCACAGAGGGGAAAGCTCTTCTACATAATTTACCCACCAGAAATGCTTCAGTCATAGCTTACGCTTTACTAGACCCTACAGGATTAATTCCTTAAGCAAGATTCTTCTCAGAGGTGGATTTGAAGCTATCTATTAAGATACAAATCCAATGCAATATTTCCCACATGGTTAGGGCTTTTACAATAGGTCTGTCTCTGTTTTTCCTCACTCCCTTTCATTTGTGTTCAGTTTAAAGACCATTCTTAGGCTCCTAAATGACCAAAACCCAGAATTCTGCTCTTAATGAATATTTAAGATATACAAGCCGTGAAATTTGGCTGTGCTTTAAGCTCTTGCGCACATGGAGTAGCTAGCAATTAACTGGAGATTTTTATGTGTGAAATATTACAGTGTGGGGAGTTCCTCAGCGGAGTGTAAAGGCAAGTATGAACATGGGTGGCAACGCAGTACCTAATGTTTTGGTTTAAATTTATTGCCCACTGTAGTAACATAAGCATTAAATGGAAGCAAATTGGCGATTGACCCTTAAGGACCTGGAACTGTTGTAAAACTGGAGGAAATAAAACCTCATGACTGGATCTGGAGGAAAACAGTACCTTTAGGTTTTCTATTTCTAAAGTTACATAAGGTTATTTGCTGTTTTACATGGGCAAAGTTTTACAGGGGTTACAGTCACCTCGAAGGTATTTAATGTGTGCTGGATCAAACCTGTGCTTTAAGGAAATTGCATGGAAGCCTGGGGTTTGTAGCTTCAGGGCCACTGTGCTGTATATGATACATAAATTAAGAAAAGGTAGAAAAGAGATTCTCCAGATGCTGTTTGTAGCAGATGCTGAAAATAATAAGTTAATGAAGATACATTGTCAAATAATGCCACTGATACTTATTGTGCGATTCCTTTGATTTACTTTACAGCGTGTTGTTATGTTAGTATACGGAAAGGTGAGATTTTCTTGATGATTACTGCATTACAGAACCTAATACTGTTTTCTATTTCAACCTGCTCTATCTCTGTAAATCTTCAAATAAAACATTAACTCTGAAGATTTTCACAAAACTGTTTACTATGAATTCACATCAAAGCCCACGTGTGCAGCAAGGATGAATTGGGGAGAATGAGCTTGCCGTTATGTCTCTGCTACTGGTTTGTCCATCAGACTGACCAAACTGGCCCCTGGTCATCCCCTCTCTCATATCAATGCAAGTATGCAGAGTTACACCATAGCCACCGAACAAGGAATCAGAGTTGATCCTGGAAGCAGAAGTATTAATAAAATTTATGAATAGAAACCAATATATGTTGTACTTGGATGACTTATGGATGTGGAAACTGAGAGTTTTGTGTGTTGGGAATGTCTTGATGTAAGACCCTGGAGTGTTTTGGATCCCTATGCATTGGTGGAGGTTGCACTGGCAAAGGGGCCAAAGCAACCTGCTGTGTCCCTTACCAACGATGCCACTGACCAAACGTAAAGAAGATAAGGAGCTGGACCAACTGATACCCCAGATGTTATCACTCCAGAAGGGACTATTAGGGAATGAGAGGAGCAAGTCATAATCAGAGCTCCCTCTCAGCTGGTCTGAGACCCCTACCAACATCAACATACCATCATGGATCCAATCCCTCTGAGCACCAGAGCATCTGACAAAACTTCACCTGCAGCAACTTCGTGGAAACATCTAAGAAGACTTATCACACACAAACCCTTATAGGATGTTAATGTGACATTCTGGAAAAGTAGCATGGCAAGCTGTAGGCAATCCAGGAGACTCCTGGAGTGCATTGAAGATAACTTCTTAGTCCAGCTGATAGAGACCCCCACCCAAGGGGATGCAATACTGGACCTTATAGTCACTGATACAAGTGAGGTCATCAGTGACATTAGGATCAGAGGCAGCCTGGGCTGCAGTGATCCTGCACTGGTGGGGTTTAAGGTCCAGAGGGATTTGGGACAGGTGAGGAGTATAGTCAGGACCCTAAATTTCAGGAAAGTAGACTTCCAGCTCTTCAAGGAGTTACTCAGTAGGACCCCCAGGGACATGGTACTCCAGGACAAGGGAGCAGAACAGAGCTGGCAAATATTTAAGGATGCTTTCCATAAAGCAGGAGTGCTCAGTGCCCGTATGTAGAAAATCAGGCAGGAAACGGAAGAGACTAGCATGACTTGAGTCGAGACCTGCTGGTCAAACTGAAGAAGAGGGAACTGCACAGGCAGTGCAAACAGGGACAGGTAACCTGGGAAGAGTCTAGGGACGCTGCCTGGCTGTGCAGGGATTAAGTCAGAAGGCCAAGGTGCAGCTGGAGCTGAACTTGGCAAGGGAAGTGAAGACCAACAAGAAAGGCTTCTGACAGGTATTTCAATCAGAAGAGGAAAGTTAAAGAGATCGTACCCCCACTGATGTTTGGGAATGGTGACCTCGCATCAACAGACAAGGAGAAGGCTGGGGTACTTAACTTTTTTGCCTCAGTCTTCACTGATAACCACTCTCGTCATCCCTCCTGGGACATGGGACAGCAAGATGGTGACCAGGGTGGTAAACTCCCTCCCACAGTAGAGGAGGATCAGGTTTGTGACCACCTGAGGAGCGTGGACATACATAAGTCTATGGGACCTGATGAGATGCATCCCAGAGCTGTAAAGTAATTGTCCGGTGTGCTTGCTAAGCCGCTCTCATAGGATCATAAGGTTGGAAAAGACCTTTAAGATCATCAACTCCAACCATACCTGTCCACTACTAAATCATATCCCCAAGCACCTCATATACTTGCCTTTTAAACACCTCCAGGGATGGTGACTCAACCATCACCAATCTAAAGTTCCCCTGACACAGCTTAAGGCCATTTACTCTTGTTCTCTTCTCCTAAGTGCTAGGTGATAGGACAACACCCACCTCTCTACAACCTCCTTTTAGGTACTTGTAGAGAGCATAGAACATAAAGGCACTTGCCAATGCCTCATGTGCTCCAGTGTGTATTTTGCATAAAAGGATTTAGAACAGTTTGCCTAGCTGATTTGGGGTATTTCTTAAATTATTTTACTTTGCTACCCTCTTCCCAGGAATCTGAAAAAACCCCAAACATTAGAAGTCCAGTAGAACTAGATCTGGATTTGCTAAAGCTCTTCTGAATTCACTGACACCAAGTAAGCAGTTGCACTCTTTTCCAGTTCCAGTGCATACGGGTTATACCCTTCTTGAAGTTTTCTTTTCCAGATTTCAATATAATTTGGTACATCCTCATCAGAGTCCTTGGAAGATGTTTTACCAGTTTCTGATAGGCTGGGGTTTTTTTAAGTTCATTGGTTAAGATGCTGAGTTGGCTTCCCTTAGTCCTCCTTCAGCTTCTTCCTCTAAAGCTGCCATTATATCCTTCTAGTCCTTTCTGGCCTCTGTTGTCAGATTTAAAAAGGAGACGTCCCTGGTGGGCAGCTTTGCATGGACGTGACCAAAAGAGCCAGGATGCCTTTGTTGGGCTGGCAGAGGAGCTCAAGCCGAGTCCCCCCGCCCCCGCGGCTGCAGCCACGGGCGCTGCCCCTTGATTCATGGCCCGTTGTGCCCGTTGCCCCTGAGGCGAGGAGGGCGGCGAGACCCGCCTCTGCTGGGACCCGCTGCCTCTTTCACCCGGTCTCTCCTGCTCTTAGTTTCAATTGTTTGCATTTACGATGATGCTTATTTAAATGCTTGAGTTTAAAATCTGTCTTGAAAAGAAAAAAAAGGAAAAAAAAAGCAAAAGCTGGGGAAGTGGTAGAACCTTTGGGGTTTTTTTCCCTTTGAAGTGGCTCGGATAGATAACTTGAGGGAATGAGCAAGGTCACAAAATCTCTGAGCCTTTTATTAATTAAATATTTTGACACTCTGATAATGTGACTAACTCTTAAGGAACAATTCATTAACCTGTTTGAATTAATTGAAGAAAGGTAAAGACCAAAGGAATTTTCTCACGTTCAGAGAAAAAAAAAATCCTGATAAGAGGTAACGAATTAATATTAAAAGTGTGAGAGAGATCATATATTATTTGAGCATTTTTCTTTGAATGAATTGAACAAAGGTAAAGACCTTTTCTCACATTCAGGGAGAAAAAAACCCTGATAAGAGGTAATGAAACTTATTTTTTTAAGTGTGAGAGAGATCAGGTGTTATTTGGGCATTCCTGTTTGAATTAATTGAAAAAAGGTAAAGACTGAAGGTATTTTATAAAGTTCAGAGACAACAATTCCTGATAAGTGGTAATGAAACTCAATTTTTTAAGAGTGTGAGAGAAATGTATTATTTGGGCATTCCTGTTTGAATTAAATGAACAAAGGTAAAAACTGGAGGAATTTTTTCATGTTCAGAGAAAAAAAATCCTGATAAGAGGTAATGAAGCTTAATATTAAAAGTGTGAGAGAAATCATGTATTATTTAGGCATTGCTTTTGACAGTGTGCGAGTTTGTTTTGATGATGGATAAAGAAGCAGCTGCCAAGTTATCTACTATTTCCACCATGGATGCTGTTAAAGGACACATGAGGAAGAGGGATGGAACATACCAGGCTGCAAAACGGAATGCTGCTTTAGCATCTAAAATCAAAACTAAGCTAATTAGTAAGTCCTGTTTAAATACTACTGAAGCCACTTTCTGCAGTTAGAATATATGAATTCAAAAAGAATAATTAGTTGTATTTAATGTGATTTGCTGAACTGCTGTGTGTTAAAAATATTAATGTGAACTTCTTAATTTGTAAAATTTATGTTTGCTTTTTAGAAATTTGGAAACATTTAAGCCTGTGAAACTACCAGTTTTAAATTTTCTTCTTGAAATAACCATTTTTTTAAAAAAAAAGACTTGAGCAGTATCTGCGTGTGAAATAAACTTCAACTTGGTGCTGACAGAGTAGTCATCAGAAGGACAGCCAATAGAAACAGTTTTATATTAGAAGGAGCCAGGGTCTGCTACTGCTCAACCAAAACATACTGATAAAAATGTTCTTATATAGTGATAGTTCTTATTGAGAAGGCTTAACATTGAAGCTGTTGCAAATAATATGATTTTGTCTCCTGTAGATAATTCATCTATGTTTAAAGTATCTTTAAAACAAAATAATAAAGCCTTAGCTGTGGCTTTGAGTGCAGAGAAAGAAAATTCTCGGAAGTTAAAGAATGAGATTATTTTTCTTCAGAAAGAAGTAGACAAGCTGCAGCTTCATAATATCTTGTTTCGTCAAAAACTAAACTATTTGGTATGCTACAAATAACATCACTTAAACTTAGATCAGATAAACAAAGCTTTTATTTTTTTTAGAAATTTAATATTGCTTCTTAAAATGGTTGTTTAAAATGTACATCTTAGATTTGTTAAGTTACATCATCTGATAGCATAGTATCACTTTTGATTTTTCTTTCCTAAGTTTTTTTTTATTTACTATTCTGTCCATCACTGTATATATCTATCCATATCTATTTTAGTATCAGCTTCACTTTTATAGGTATTGAGATGGTATTAAAAACAGTTTGTGCTTATTTGAGTATATTAAAAAAGCCTCTACAACATAAAATCAGCTTTATAGCTTATCTTTTCTTAAGCCAGGGCCACTTAAAATATATTTTTTTTAATTACTTTTTTTTTTACATGCAGAATAAAACTCTTAAAGACATAGAAGCATTTTTGAATAATAAACTCTTAACTGCAATAGAAATAAGCAGTCTTTCTGAGGTAAGATATTTTTGTGAATTGTTACCATATTGAACTTATTTTCTAGGATAATATTTTCCAAGCATTTAAATGAGTGCAATGTCAAAATCATACATCCATTTTAAAATATCTACCCCAATTCCTTAAAACCCTGTTCTGGTGCAATAAGTTAATTTTTGCTGTTGCTTGCATGAAAAATTTAGAATTTAATCTTTTTTACAAAGTATCTAAAAGTTAAGTATCAGTTAGCCCTGATGAAATCATGGGGTTAAAAACAAGAATGCATAGTATGTGGTATTCTCCACCAATGAGCAGCCACTTGCATTCCTTGCTTAGTGCTGCAGTTAATACCTTGCATGTTAGTGCTTTTGTCATGGCAAAATTACAGTTAATTTTTAAACATTTATATTGTCTGTTGCTCTGTGTTTCTGTACATACAATGCATGTTGCATTAGATATAGCTACATTTAAAAAGTCTATACATTGCAATTAGGCTATGGATTTTTATAAGTTTTGCTACAAAATATTTTTCTTTAAAATTACTGTATGCATTTCTATATCGTGCACTTTTCATCAGTACTTCAATTTTTGCTCATTAATTATTTTTTTTCCTGTGGATATTTCTGATACTTTTATAAGAGAATACTCAAGTGCTTCTACTTCCCCACTGTTTTTCTTTTGAAAGAATCTTCAGCATGCCTTTCTTCTGTCAGCTGGTCCAAGTAACCCTGCTGATGACCAGTTCAATAATACACATCAGCCTGCTAGGTAGGTGGCTAACTTAAATGTGGATATTGGCAAGTGCCTGTGGGTTTTTAAAAAACTCAGCTTTGTATGTTGTCCTAGGTGTTTTTGTGGTAATGAGAAACAATTTACTGTCTAATTTGGAAATTATCTATTTGCAACTTGGAATTTATAGGCAGAGAGAGTGGTAGACAAAACTTACGTTTGAGTAACTGGCTTCTTTCTTCATGTAATCTCAGCAGCCCAAAGCAGGGTTCTCTATCATAAAAAGAAGACATTTTCTGCTAAGATAAAACTAGATTTCATACCTGAGTTCTTGTTTTCAGCTTTTATTAAGAGAATGTTTTAAGCAATTGAATACCATGGCAAAAAATGTAATAAAAATCTTCATAGCAAAACTACCTCTTTTCAGAACTGTAGAATTGCCGTTGGAACTTCCTTCAGTCACAACAGCTAATGCAAAACAGCAAGATAGCGCTTCTGTGTCCGGAATATCAAATTTTTATAAGTGTACTACTGTTTTGTCAAAGGAAATGCATTCAGATCAAGTCAAATTTGCATGTGATACAAATAATGAAAAGTTAATTGAAACAGACCCAGTGGAAACAACCAGTGACAAAACTATATTCTCTGAAGGTACAGGTGATTTATTTTTCAGCGGTATCTGAGAATCACTATTTAAATTCATTACTTGATGTGTGTTAGAGAAGGTATAGTAAGATTGCTAATCTGCAATAAACTAATAAAGCATAGAATGCTTGCCCATAAGTTTAAGTGTTCTGATAATTACACGTAAAATAGTATTCAGCTGAAATGGAACCAAATTAATGTGAACAGAATAAAACTTTGATTAGATAACCTAATAATAACTGAAGTAGTTATAGAAAAATACATTTTTATTTATGTCCAATTTCAAAAGTCTGACTTTGGTAGCTTATGAAATTAGTTGTAGTTAATTAAATTTTTAAGTATCAACCACAGTATGTGTATTCAGTAAAAAGAAAAAGAACAAGAACAAGTGGTTTGTAATTGTCCATGCTTCTAGTCCAACCTTCGGTAATCTGTCTTATTTTGATAGCTATACTCTAGTCTTTCCACAAGCTGCTGAAATTTTTCTCTTTGCAGAAAATAAGTTAAGCACAGAACCAACCTGCAATAGCGCCTTCCTGACTGATACCAAAACCACACAATCGTTGGGACAGTCTGAGAAGCTTACAAAACAATATAATGACAGTTCACTGCCATTTGGTGGAAATATAACTGAAAGAAAGAAACGTGCATTATGTTGTAAGTCAAAACCTCATCCTAAGAAAGAGGATTTTGATCAAACATGTAGCTCAAATAAACTGCCTCATCATATCAACAGTGGCAGCAACACCAATGACATGAATTTGCAGGAATGTTCAAGTGACTTGTCTCACATTATTCCTTCACCTCTTGAATTTAGCAAAGAAAGTAAGACAGAGTATAAGAAGATGCTTTTTGCTAACAAGATGAAGGCTGAAGAAACTGTTTATGATGCCGATATGGAGTTGACTGCCAGTGATACAGGTGAACTTCTCACAGTTATAGTGAAGGACAAAGGTAAATTAAACAGAAATAAAAATAATAATGCCCATTCTGATGAAAAAATAGGAGATTTCAGAAAAGTAAAATATTCCAAGAAGGATAAAGAGAAAATTAAAAGCAAGACTGAAGTATATTCAAATTTTTACACAGATGAAAAGCACGGTAGGGCTGACAGCAGTAAAGTTTCAAAAACTACTGTCTCGCAAAATCAACTATTCCAAAGTCAGGCAGAACAGCTATCTACAGGAAATTCTGTAAGCCAACACAGCTTGCTAAATACCAGCACATCTCAAGCACAAATTTCCCCAAGTGAAGCCAAAGATACTAGGAGGACATACCAGGTTAACTTAATGAGTCCAAGAAAACAGGAGACAAATAAAGAAACTTTCTCTGCCACATTTGAAGACATGGGAAGCAAAATACAAGAAGCAGACTCAAACTCTGTTACCAAGATCCCACCAGAAGTTCATTGTGCTGAAAATTTATCATTCCAGGATAACACTTCTACTGTGTTGCCTTTACAGCGTGATTTTCTGCACACGAGTGGTAAATGTAACAAACCAAAAATAAACAGGAAAAGTTTTCAAATCCCTTCTAAAATGAACCCAGCAAAATACTTTGGAGAGGAAAATGGGCAGTATGCAGAATGTATTTCAAAAATGTCTCAGAGAGAGATACAGCAACATGACAGCGAGGGAAAAAAACAAGACCAGAACATCATCATGAAGAGAAAATACAACAAAAAAAGTAGTTACAGGCAAAGCAGGGAAGCTGAGAGTGACAGCATTCATAACATTACTCAGAAAGTAGACCAAAACAGTATCCTTTTTTCGCCAGGCAGATTAAAGCGTACATTGGCAAAGGCTAGCCGGAAAGCCTGTATAATATCAACAGAAAATCTTACACAGTTTTCATCTCATAAAAATGAAGAATTAAAAAATAAGGATGCATTGCATGCAGAGGCTGTTTGCAGAAGTAAAATAACAGAAACTCAGCAAATGCAAGTAGCTTTAGTTATTCAGAATGCTATAGCTATAAATACCCCACAAGCTAAAGAACAAGTCGATGCTGATATGTCAAAGGAAGAGTCTTCATCAGTGGCACATAAAAACCCTCATATTAGTAATTCGCCTGATAATCAAGTAAAGCTCAAACAGAGTTTTAGTTCTGATGGTACTGAAACCAGATCAGAAAAAAAATGTTTCAGGCATATTGATCACGGGGGACAGAATATTTTAGATGACCAGGAAGTACCTCATAAGAGAAATTCCTCTACAAGCAAGTCAACGCCTGTGGTTCAAAAATCAGAATTTTTACAATTCTTACCTGTCGAATGTTCTAAGAATGTGCCATTAAATGTAGATAGTTTTTCCCAGGAAATTCTTTCCAATGTGGAGCTCCCAGCTCTTAAAAATCACAGTGGTTCTGTGAATTTTTCTATACTGAAAAACTCTGAAATCTTCAAGGAAAATTATCATAATAAAGCACTGGATGCTGGAAAGGCAGAACAGAAATTGGATCTTATTCCCAATGAGACTTACAAAAAGACTCTGACACCTTGTCACGGTAAGTGTATGGGTGAGAATAGAAATGGTGTTTTGAATTAGGTGGTGCCTAGGATGTTTTAATACTATACTACTCTTGTTGGATAAAACAGAAGTGGAAAAATATAAGCACCGAAAATCACTGAAATTATTCATATTTCATATTCTATATCATGTATCAGTTACAAGGTATTTTTTCATTGTGGTAACTAATGTCCTTGTTACCTTTCAGTATATTCCAAGAGGACATTTAGTTGGGCACTTGTAAGTAGTTGACATTCTTGAGGAGCTGTTAGAGTTGGAGCCTCTGTTCATTTTCCGAAGAATGTGGTGGAGTTTGGGAAGTTGGGTATAGGAAAGATGCAATAGCTTGAGCTTTTATAAAAGAGAAATAAGAGTCAACTGAACAGTTCCCTTAATAAATGGAGAACATAGCTGGGCTGAAAGATTTCATTTGCATTTCTTTAGAAACTCTGCAATACAACAGGAATTCTGGGTCTAAAAAAGTACTTTGAGCAGGTTTTCTCTAGAACCTACCCATGAGCAAACTTTCATGTGGTGACCTCTTATTTAAGTAAGATACATTAGGTTAAGAAAATAATCAAACTTCAGTGTACTCTGGAATATAGGTCTAGATTCTTCTATCATTCAACAGCATCACTTTAAGGGAGCTCTCAGATACTATAATAAAGATAGAAAATGTTCACTTTTTGAGAGGTATGTAATTATATAGTGATATAATTTATTAGTGGCAAGACAGGCACAACAACAAATTCATCATTTATCCCTTACCTGGATCCATTTGCTGCCACAGACAATTTAAGGTAAAGTGTTCAAACTCAGACAGTGAAGGTGAGAGAGTTCTACATTCAGTTCTTTTCAAAAACAAAACTCTAGATGTTCTCATCAGCACGCAGTAAATATAAACTGACCTATATCAGCGAGGAGTGTACACTCTTGGAATACATTTTAAGGAAGACAAATTAGCAGTGTTTCATCATGGATTGCTGTCTGCATTGAATCTTAGTGCTCTTCAGAGACACTATGATCTATAAACAGTTTAGAATTTTTTTAAATGTGGGCTGAATAATAATTCTAGTATTTCTCCCAAGTTATCAAAATATTTGTCTCCTAATTAAATATTGAATGTTTGACATTCTGAATTGGTTTTAAAGGATTATGGAAAACTGACACAACTAGTACTTCTACCGAGGCTAGTTACTCTTTCATGGAGTATTCCTCTTGGACATGTTCAGTGGTTCAAAATATGAGACATTGTGAATAGTTTGGTAGTATACAGTTTTGAAGATAAAGGAGGCTCACCTTGTTATGCTTATTTGATGCACGTATGCTCAAAAAGCCAGCATGAAAAGACAGTTCTAGAGAATGCTTGTGCAGGTTGAATCTTCAGATTTTACATGTATGCTCCAACCTCTGCATTCAAAGCCATGAGCTTTGTGCAGTTTTATTTATTCAATTGTAATAACTCTTGAGAGTCTTAAACAGCCAGCCGCAAATTACAGTACCTATGGGGCTTACTTAACGTGTCCCAAGAGCCATGGCAGACCTTAAACAGCTCCAAATGTGGGTAGGTTGAAAGTTTCTGTAGTGGCATTGTCTTTTATCATCTATCCCATTTCTTGCTGAGCATCTTTAGAGTAGGAGCAGTAACTCAAGTATCTGAATTAAGAACTACTCATTCTTCACGGAGAGGGTGGTTAAGCATTGGAACAGTCTGCCCAGGGAGGTGGTTGAGTCACCGTCCCTGGAGGTGTTTAAGGTGAGGGTGGATGAGGTACTTAGGGGCATGATTTAGGGATTGGTGGGAATGGTTGGACTCGACGATCCAGTGGGTCTCTTCCAACCTGGTTATTCTGTGAAAATTAATAATTAATAGAAAGTTTACTTAATAATTCAGAAAATACTTTAAATGAGGCACATAAACTACTGTATTCACAGGGACAAAGGTTTTGCAAGATCTGACAAATACCAGTATACCCTCCCGTACTTCCTTACCTAAATCCCCCAAAACTGCAGAGGGAAACTCAGTAGTACCATCTAGAAGAGGAAGAGCCACTATTTGCTACAAAGAACCCAGTCTACAGAGGTGGGTATATATCGGGCTTTTGTTTGGTTTTGACTATGTAACAATCTTCAGTAAAGATTTGCTATTAAAACCCTCAAATATACAGATGAATTTTCTTTCACAAACTTCTTTCACAAAGATGCTTCAGTGTTGAAATAAGACGTTTCCTGTTAGTTTCCAAGTGTCAAAGTAACACATCAACAATATTCAACAAAACTTAAATAATAATGTAACATTTTATACTAGTGGTGAATAAAGGTGAAATCTTAGTGATTATCATGATATAAACCGCTTTGGAGTTGTATAATTGTAAATATTATACTTAAATGTAAACTTACACCATAATAATGTTCCTGTAATACGGTGAAGTGCTACTAGAATTTATGCACTGATATTATATAACTCAGTGACTTCAATACTGGCTGTATCTAATATAAGAAATAATTTGAGCTTAAGATACATTAAATTGATAATTAGTTATTAGCTTCTCAATGTTCTCAGCAAATTTAGTGGCACAGGATTTCTGAGATTGTTAAATGACAAGGCATAAATTCTGTAATAACTCTTAAAATTTAAGAGGATTTTAAAGTCAAACTTCCATTAAGAAAACTCAAATATTTGAACTTAGGTGAATATATCTGTCTCACAATTGACCTTTAAGTTGATTACTTTGAAAATACTCTTGAGAGTTTGTTGCCACAATGTTCATTGGGGTTTTTTTTTCCTCAACTATATTACTAACTTAAGGAAAAATCATGCCATGTTGTGTTTGTATTGGTGGAATGGTTATTCATGTGCTAAAGAGTATCAACATTTCCATGTAACGGTGTTGACAGTGAAAGGATTACAGCAACTCGCTTTATGACAAAGGTGTAAAAGGAGTCTATTTACCTTTTCTGGCAAAATGGAGGGAGGATAAGAAGATAAATCCACAAACTGAAAAAATTAGCACAATGTCCTCATACACTTTCAATATATTTTTCTTTACCTATGTACGTAAGCAAACAACTAATTGAAACAATGAGACTATGGACAAAGAGGAGCTAAAAGTAATGTAGGAAGTGTCTTTTCACTTTATGACTGATTTTGTGGAAATGTTTATGCCAGATGATAGCCTGTAAAAGAAATGCAAAGGGTCTGGAGTTACATTTTCATTCTATTAATTGAACTGAATGCTAAAATGCTGTAATGTTCTGATACTGACACAGTCTTCTCTTTTGCCCTGCAATGATAAGGTTCTGTATTTCTGGAGAGAGACAGTAACTAATAACAGAAAAAAATGTGGCTACCACTCAAGATGATAGCCTGTAAAAGAAATGCAAAGGGTCTGGAGTTACATTTTCATTCTATTAATTGAACTGAATGCTAAAATGCTGTAATGTTCTGATACTGACACAGTCTTCTCTTTTGCCCTGCAATGATAAGGTTCTGTATTTCTGGAGAGAGACAGTAACTAATAACAGAAAAAAATGTGGCTACCACTCAAGATTTTAGATTACCGTCTCCTACTTTATATTTTGTTTTCAAGCACACTGCCCTAAACAGATGCTGTTAAGCTTTTGATCTATATAACTTTTGAGTTTTGTCTTATAGGAATAAGTTATGATTACTCAGATATTAATATGATACAGGCCATATAAAAAGATGGCTATTTTTGGAAAACAGCAGTTATCTATGCCTTAGTGTTTTAGACATGTTTATTTTCCATAAATGTATTTTATTTAGTGTATCAAGATTTCATTGAGAGTATTTACTACTTGGAATTCTTATCATAATTACTTAATTATTGTAATTACAGTTACATGGGTAGTTGGTGATATTCGTACATTTTTTTTTAATTTCTTTTGTTTACAGCAAATTAAGGCGTGGGGATCAGTTTACAGATATGCAGTTTCTGGATTCCCCAATCTATAAAAGAAAAAAAAAAAGAAGCTTTAAAAGTAAATCAAAATTTATTTGAAGAAGACGAGAACTCCCTTCATAAACAATACTTCTAAAATGGGTACAATTTTAAAGATACATATGTATGTTTGCATTATGGAGTGTTTATTGTTCTTAGATTAGTAAGATCTTCCAAAGTGGAATTTCCTGGAAAGGAGCCCCTGTAGAAAGGACACAGAACACTTCACTGAGTAAGGCAAATACAGGTTAGGCTCCACTCTTTTGTTCTGCTTTTCTGGTCAGTAATTTATAATCTGTTCAAAGGGTTTGCAGCACTTTTTAGTTTGTAAGAAAAGTATATGTGTTAATGAGAATTTAAAATAAAGCATATTTGAGAATTTTAATGTGAGTTCTTCATATTTGCCATCAGTAGGATCATTTCTACATGCAAGCTGGAACAGACACAATCATCCTAGGTTTTAATAAATCTTCTGAAATAGGTGAAGACAGTCCCCTCTTTTTTGACTTTTGCTTTGACAGAATCATACTGAAATTTGAATGAGGAAGTCTCATTTTGAGGAACAGTAAAGAGAAGTCTAGTGTCCAGAGGATGTGTCAGAGGCAGCCAGAGAGAAAACACCACTGCCATAGGAGTTAAGTAGTAAATAGGACACAGGCAAAACAACACCTTGAGTTTCCAGTTGAAAGAATGCTAGTGTGACAACTGCATCATATCGTTCAGCTGTCAGGGCTTTGTCCTGCTTCCCTCTGGGTTCTCATGAATCACTTGTGCATTCCATAATGCGGTGTCAGCTGACAAACAGTTTTCTGGCATTATCTGAGTTGCAGATGCTGTCAGCTGCCACACAACTTTTACAGATTCCATTGGATAAGATTCAAGTTCATTTTGCAACCAAGATAGCTGGAGCTTATTTTTAATGAGATACAAAAAAGTTACTTCTTTGGGGTATAGAAGATGGTTCTTCACACAACGTGCTGTTGCACTAACAAATTCTGTACTACTGGAGTAGATGTTACTGGTTTACAAGGGCTTAAAAATTGATCAGAAAAATTGGGAAAAATCTGTGAGGAATCACCATAAAAACTATTTCTGGCACAGACTGTCCTTGAATTGTAAATTGTTGAAGGCTGCAAGAGTGTTCTAGAGACGCCTTACTATGCATTTGACCTTTTTTTTACTTTTTCCAAGGGTACTGTTGAAAGCTTCAGAGGGCAGTTTCTTGATTAGCTAGACCTTTGGTCTGATACTGGTTTTAAGAGGTGTAACTGATACTCTTAAATCTGTAATATATTCTTAAGAACTGTACTCTTTGTACTTCATTGTAGCTTCCATTGTAACCTGGGAAGGTGATGGAGAAAATAGTCCTGGAAACAGTTTCTATACATGATAAAGGCAAGAGGGTGAATGGGAGTTGTTGGTGTTGATTTACAAAGGGGAAATCAAACTTTTTAAATGTGACAGCCTTCTACAAGAGACTAGCTTGGTGAGTGAGGGAACTGCAGTAGATGTTGTATATCTCAACTTCAGTAAGGCTTTTGATGTTATCTCTGATAATATCCCACAGACAAGCTGACAAGTATGTGTTAAGTGTACAGTGAGATGGGTTGAAAACTGGCTGAAGCACCAGCCCCAGAGGTCTATGATCAGCAGAGCACAGTTTAGTTGGAGGCCAAGCGCTAGAGCTCCCTGTCATTTTATACTGGGGAAAGGCCTGTAGGATGGGACTGAATGCCGCCTACATAGATTCGCAGTTGGGACAGAACTGGGAGGAGTGGTTGAAACACTGAATAATTGTGCTGCCATTCTGAGGGACCTGGACAGGCTGGAGAAATGGGCCAAGAGGAATCTCATGAAGTACAAGGGGAACCTGTGTCCTTCTCTTGTGCATTGCCAGAATTTCAGCTGCATATTTTGAGAGAAAAAGGATTCATGCATATCAAAATGTACTCCTGGATGTGTAGCATTCAGATGTGTCCATCCTACATGTCAATCTTGAACTATAACCATAAACAGCGAGAGGCACAAAGACATCATATTTAAGTAATACCACAACTTTTCTATTGGTTTGTTTATGACAGTCTGTAGCCCCAATGCAGCTTCCCCAAGATCCTGTAGAACATTCCATGTATGAATTCGAAATTAAATATGCTCCTAGTGAGGCAGTTTATGTAGGGGACTTTGATCCCTTAAGCAGAGAGCTTTTCTAGCTGTGGTCACCCATTCCAGAGACTATGCAAAGATTGTGAGTACACGACAAAAAGGACAGCTAGATGTTTTTTATATAGAACCTCATGGGGGAAAAAAGTATTCCATCAGTAAGGAAATTCTTCCAATATTAAATTCACCTTCTCACCCAAGCAATGTGATCTGTATTGCACAACAAAGACGTTTGTGAGAAGTTTCAGCAAACAGACTTTCCTGAAGCATGCTTGCTGTGTATGTCACTTTATCAGCAAGATCATCATGAAGAGGTGCAGAAACTATTGGGAAAATAGATTCTATCCTAATTCAATGTTATCTAAAAGTAATTACGTATAGGATATTTTTATACATTTTTTCTTGCATTTCTTACCAAGTTCATAATTAATTGTTTAGTTGTTTTTTTTTAATTGAAATGCTACTGTTAGCTTTTACTGTTTATCAACACTACCAACTCTGTCATTAGAAATCCAAAGGAAGTTTCTGTTACTTGTGTAAAACACAGTGGGTTTTTTAGGAGTTGTTTCTCTCTATTGCTTGTTATCTGAAAAGTTGGATTCATTACCTGGCTGCAAATAGCCAATCTCACATGCCAAGCTGAGATATTTGGCTTATGACAGTATTGTACAAGCATTGCTGACAGGAGCCTCTGTGCTCAATTTGCTACAAGTTAGAGAGTGAATACATGTGAAGTATTTCCCTCTACAAATGATTGGTTATTGATTACTTGAAGTTACGGGTGCTCAGTGAGTAGGGGATCTGTTTAGGGGTGCATCTTATGTTGCTGAATAATGTTGTCCTCCCCTAATGCAGATGTTCAGGATGCTCTATATCAGATTTCCTGCGTCCCTTATTCTCTAGTTAGTACAAGGACCAGATGTGCAGGATGTGCTTTATCAGGATTATGTTATAAGATTGTCTGGGTGCTTTGTTCTTTTAATTAGTAGAAAGTTTGCTATGCCATTTAATTTAACAAATGTTAGTCTGTTCTGTTGTTTGCTTATCATGATGTTTAGAACAGCACCCTCTTTTGCAACACACCCGTGAACTGATAGCTAGAAACAAATCTATGCTTCATTTTCTCTGGAAAAAAAAAAATCTTTCTGGAGATGGTCCTAATTATTTTTTCACTGAAGATCCTGTTTTTCCACACAGCCTCGGGTTTTACCAGCAGGGCTGCTAGTGTTCCAAATAAAAGCGTGTAATTTTCAACAGAAGGGTGAGGCCTAGGGCTTTATGCCTGGGTTTCTTCCATTCCTTCTAAAGTAGATAGATTTTGAAGCAGTGAAGGGTAAAGAAAACTACCTGAAGATGCACAGAAGTTACTTAAAATAACTCTGAAATTATATTACAGTTGCTACTGCCTTCTTTACTTGTTTTCTCCATCCTTACTGTTTTTGAGTTGATGTTGGATACACAGAAAAAATTTACTTATATTTACTGGGATGCAGTTCTTGTTCTGTGGAAGGGTCACTTACTTTAGGTACTGCATAAATACTCGGACATTGCCTGTTGAATCTTCACTAAATGTGCTGCTTTTACCAGATCCATTGATACATTAGAAGCTCTTGCCAGGAAAAAGTTGTAAAAAGATTTAGTCTGTAGCTGTTACAGCGATAAGTTTATTTTGCTGAGGATAAGGTAATTTGAACTTCTCTTTATAGATTCAAAGTTGCTTTCTCTTGTGTTTATCCAATCTCTTTTTTTCCAATATATAATATTTCAGTTTGCCACTAACTGGTTGAAAATTTGTGGGAAAATGAATTCTATTTATTTAGATTAAACAAGAGGAGAAAAACAGGACCATGTAAACCCTTGCTTACACAAGCAGCCCTTAAGAGATCTGTCAGTTAGTGCTGATTCCTTTGTGAGTGCAAACTTCTGCAAAACTCCCCTCGGTCCCATGATCTTATCTTTTATAAGGATTTTAAATCACTTTTGGAGATCTGGTTGTTAGCAGGGCAAGAACATCGCTCACCCCGGAGGAGCCCCTTGTGGCAGCGCGGAGGAGAATCCGTGCTGGCAAAGGCAGGTCCCGGCAGGCAGCTGCGGCCGGGCTGTGCCGCGCCATGGCTCTGCAGGGGCACGGGCCCCTCATCTTCTATGTCAATGGCAGGAAGGTAAGTGCTGCTCCACAAGTAACCCCGAAGCGGGTGGGCACGCATTTGGCTTCCTCAGACTTTTTCCTTATGGGAGTATAAACGAATCCTCACCTCCTCCTCTTTCCTCCTTGCTGAGCAGAAAGAGAATCAGCCTCCCGGTATGACTTTGGCTAGCTCTTTTGGGCAGACAGCGAGTGCTGGTAGGAGAGAAGCAGCTGAGGAGTCCAAACATGCTGAATTCCTGCTTTAGCTAGTGCTGGGGCATTGGAGGGAAACAGACTTTCAGCTGGGTATCAGATTTGGCTGGTGAGCAAACTATTGTTCCATTTGTATAAGCCTGTTTTCTTATCTTTGATAGTATCTGAGAAGTGATTTTCAGAAGCATCACAGAAAGTCAGCAAGAGTCAGGTACCGAAATATGGACTGTTGGCCAACACTGTGGCAGGGGCGTTGGAACTAGATGATCTTTAAGGTCCCTTCCAACATAAACTATTATATGATCTCGTGGGAGATGTCCCTGCCCATGGCAGGGGGGGTTGGAACTGGATAATCTTTAAGGTCCCTTCCAACCCAAACTATTCTATGATTCTATAAAGATAATTAAACTGGCTGTTGATTCACTGCAACTGGGAGGAACTAGCTGGTGCTAAGGAAAGGAATAAGAAATACAGAAGGAAGTTTGATTCATGCTATTAGCCTCACAGGCTTTCTCTAGCGTTCATCCCAGCAGTGCCAAGATGACTCTAAAATCCGCAGGTCACTAATTCACTGTGCTCTGCTGCCTCTATTGAAGCAAAGTCCTGCTGCATTTTTGTTTCTAGTGTGTCTGAAGGTGAATTTCCTCAGTATGACCTTTGACTGTGCAGTGGTTATTTTTAGTAGTTGCTAGATGCCCTGGCACTTCTATCCTGAAAACATGTCTGTCTGAAAAGGAATTTCCAGAAGGAGCCCAAGCTCTCCCATGGTCTTTGACGATTAGTGCAATTGTGTCGGAAGAAACTGGAGAAGAATTCTCTCCTGACTTTTTAGGAATGCAGTCTGTGCTGTGATTTTGAAAAGCCCTTGTTTCTTAGTAAAGCCTTGTTTTGAATTTTTTACTGCAGATAGTAGAGAAAAATGCCGATCCTGAACAAATGTTGTTGTCTTATCTGCGAAAAAGACGTATCCTTTTCTGGTCTGTTCCCCTAAGTCACTCAGTTGAAAACCTCATTTGAGCAAAATTCTCATAAATGATAATTAAAAGGTGATTTACCAAGTTAAGGAATTTGTGACTCCCTTAAGATAAATCAGCCACATTACATGATGTGTATTTCCTAAGCTAAATACACTTCAGAGAGCTGCTGTATTTTTAGCCTAGTTTCCCGTGTAAACAGAGTTATTCAATCGGGCATTATATGCACGTGTTCACCCCCCCCCATAAAATAAAAATTCTGATTTATAAAACTTGTAAAATAGGTATCTCCAGGTTTTGTAAAAGTCTCTCACCCAGAAAAGGGGAGACTTTGTGGTGAGACCCTGAGTCTGATGGAGTTGTGAGGTGATATATTTTTTCATATGATAGGGATTACAAACAGATTTCTAAACTCAACAAACAGGTTTAATTGTAAGCAAATATGAACAACTATGTTTTTATAACAGGAAAAATCATCACTTACGCAAGACAGAACATAAGTAGGGAAGGCTAGAGCTCTCGCACTTGTGGTTTTGTTGTTGCAGACGAGGTTTTTTACCTTTATTTTTTCCTTCTATCTCAGTTTTAGTCCATGGCTTTCTGGGCTTCCTGGGTTGCTACAGATGGTGCAGCACTAGTTATGATCTTTTCGTCTCTTTCTTCACTGTTTCAGCGACCTGACCCTTTGTCTGTTCTCAGCTGTTTTCCAAAATCTGCTGCGGCACAAGTTTATTTCCAGTCCTCATGAATGTGTTGCATAATATTCAGAACGTGTGTAGGGACTCACAGCCAGGAGCAGGGAAAAAATATGGTGAGGAACAGAATCTCTTCTTTTGGCAGCTTCCTAGACAGTGTCATGAAACATGCCCCTGCAGGGCAAGTGATGTACTATGTAGTACAGAACTCACAGGGTAGAGAATATTTTTACTTGTCTCAAAAGAAAAGCTGAAGTTGAAATATGTTTGTTACTCATCAGTCAAAAGGAGGCGTCTGGACCAGAATAAGTTGCTGTAGTTACAGTGTTTACAAATTATTCTGCAGTAATTTGAACAACTTCAGACTCCATCAGACCGTAAAAAGTAGGTCAGTACCAGCCCTATCACAAGAGTTGTACTTCAATGGTTAAGCACATCAGTGTATGAGATAATGTAATCCTGACTTGCCTGAACACCATGAAAGATCATGTAACACTTCTGTATCATTATACCCTGCTTATAAAATGGGAATAAGATTAACTTGTTTTTGAGAGCTAATCGGTTTTGCCATACAGTTTTAATGTTAACTTGTAGTATTCCTGCCCTTTTTTGCTTCGGTCTGTTTGATGGTGTGCCGTTCCCTGAGATGCGCCTGCCCAGCCGTGGCTGAGACTACTATGTTGGCCATATAGAGGAACTGACCCTTTTCACAGCAAGCCTCCCCATAGAATTGAGTTGACATAGCTAGGGGGACAGCTAACTTTGGTAAAGAGACAAAAATCAATGGTAGGGAACAAAAATACAGAGCAAGAATATCTTATGGTGGTGTTGCCAGCCTCTTTATGAAGTGACATGATTGCCTGAGTCAGAGTGAGGAACTTTAGGATCTTCCAGTATTAGGGTTTATAACTGCAAGGTACAGAATAATACCTCTCTAAGCATCATGATTTTTTTTTTTAATCTAAATGCCATAGGAATTGGCACATTAGACCACTGTTAATAACTGGAAGGCAGATTGTAAATTAGCAAGTAAATAGAAGCACAAGAAGGGAATAAACTGTATCTTAAAATGTATTTGCTTTATCTGACAATTTAGAATTGGCTCTGAAAGGGTTCTGTAAAGCACTTTCCAGTAGAAAAAAATGATAGAGCTTGATTAGATAAGACCTTAAAGCAATACATGCATCTCAAAGCTTTACTGCAAGTGAAGAGTGCTAACCCTCACACTGAGAAACACTTTTAAATTTTGACAACACAGTGTGAAAAGAAGGCGGCCTCTTTCCCCTCCATCATTCCTGGCTCCTGGTAGCCAGTTATCTTCCTGTATCTTGTGCCAGCTGTGGAGTTCTTCAGACCTCTCTGTGTACTAATTACACTCATTAGGCCAGCAGAAAACTAACCCAGGAAAAACAGAGGGTTTCAGGTGGATTAGGAACCAGATCACTAATTAATCATCTCATCATTAGTCATCTCATCATTAGTCATCTTATGGAAGGGGTTGGTGAGAAAAAGACTTGGTACAAGAGGTCTTGGTTTTTGGAACACGTAATGTTGTGAAAACGAAGAAGAAAAGGGGAGTAAGGCATCTTCTGTTTGCTGGCTGCGGAATGTTACATTAGCTGTTTGTTTATTCACAGCTTCAGATTGGCTGCTGTTCCAGATTCAAAGAAACAAACACTTCTCATTAGTGTGATCTTTCAGATAAAATGTGAGGTTAATATCCTGACTCTAGACAGGCCTTCTGGGAAAAACTGAGATATTGACTGTAATGTTCCACTGGAAATTCAGCTACTTTGCCCATTACACAATTCTTCCTTTCATATTTTCACTTGGAAAACTATTTTTTGCTTCCTCTTTCTGTCCCAACTTACTCCTCTTCCAAAAGAAGTTAAAATTAAGTTTTCTGTGTTCTTGAGAGCAGGATTTTGGTCATGTTATTCCTTAGCTTCAATCTTATTTTCACTGTCAATTTTAATCCAACATAGAAAGGAGTCTGATATGTATGCTATCATACCAAACCAATTGTATGTTTCTTAGCAGTTCTAGAAAAAAATGTGGCCTCAAGCTTTTCAACAGAATAAAGACCTAAATGAAACCTGATACTTTTTTCCCTAATGACAACATTTTCAGTCCGTCTCACAGGAACTAAGTATGGCTGTGGAGAAGGTGGCTGTGGTGCTTGCACGGTGATGATATCAACATATGAGCCAACTTTGAAGAAGATACGGTATCTCTAACAGAAAATTTTGAAAACCACACAGAATTTTATGGCTGTAGATTGCATTTCAAGATATGAAACTCTAAAATCAAAGTTGTAAATTCTGTACTTAATAGTAGAAGAATCCAAAAGGAGGGTCACTTTAATCCAAAAGACAATGCTGTCTTCAGGTATATTGTAAATTTGCTGAAGTATCGTACTCAAATGCTTAATTTGTTCATGAAAGCTGACAGCTTCTGCAAGGAGTTTTCTCTTTAGGAGGTGTACGTTTGACACCCTTTGTACTGACTGCTAGAATGTGACTCTTGCCTGCAGCTCTGTCATATGGCTGATGGGAAGACAGAGCAGGCAGAAAGTTGCATCTTACAGTGCTTACTGAACTCTGTCTCTACACCACACCTATGAAAATTCTTTGAAACTCAGACGCAGAATTTTATTAAGCTAAATATTGGAATAAATTACTTTTATACTGATAAAACTCCAGTCAGATTCTTTAATGTTAACATATCATTGTCAATTGAATATTTTTTTAGGTGGGGAAAAAGTAAAAGCATTGAAATGCAATGCAAATGAAAATGTTTGAAGTTATTACAGAAGTTGAAATTAAAACATCCAGAATGACACTTGAAAAGAAACATCTCAGCTATGGTAGAACAAAACATTTTATTACCAATGATTAAAAGCTTTGAAGAATTTTCTTTTTGATATGTTCCTATTTAGAATGATATTTATTTTACATCAGAATTTCCTTTGGGTTAGATATTTGATTACAGATTTGCAGCAGTAATTCTTCGCTTCCTGCAAATGACTACCCCAGCCCTCCTTTCCCCGTCTCCTTCCTCCAAAACACACTTCACAGGTTGCTTGTGGGCAGGAGAGATGAGGGCAATTAGAAAAAAATGAAGTATTAAGGAACATATAAATTCTACAGAACTGTCCTCGTAAATACAGTTTTTATACTGAGGAAGAGACACAGCTAGTAAGTGATGCCTTCTATAAAGCTTATTCTCTTCTCATTCCCAGTGATGATAATGACTGCTTTGTAAGTATAAACTATTTCTTGATTGACTTCAAGATAATAGTAATGCATCTTTATTATAATAAAATAAGATCCATGTTCTTTGTTCTCCTTTATCTTCCAAAGACATTATTCAGCAAATGCATGTTTACTTCCGATTTGCTCCTTGTATGGTGTGGCAGTGACCACAGTGGAGGGTGTTGGAAGTACAAAAACCAGGATTCATCCAGTTCAGGTGAGAGTACAATATCACTGTAAGAGGATTGATGATTTCTTTGTATGTGGTGCCTTGAGCGACAGTGCTTTTAGAGAATCTTCCAATGCTTAGTGTCCCTACTAAATGGTAAGAGAAGACAACAGAAGTTTCTGGCAGTTGGTTGATCAAGGTGAATGAGGTATGGTTCATGATGGATCTTGCTTTAATGCTGGCAGCCTGCTCAAATTGTTAGTGTGTAAGAGTGTAGGCTTGTGTTCTATTTCAGCTAACAGCCCCTTTTGGACAATGCCCCTTTAGCTGTTGTCTTAGTACGAATGCAAAAAAAGAAGTCTGCTGAAGGTTAGTTAGCTTCCTTAGTAAGATGTGCCTAGGCATCACACACAAAATAATTATTCTTATTTGAGATCACTTAAACTGCTTTACTTTAAAAGTCTGATTTACCGTGAAGATAATGTTTAGTATGGTGTCTCCCTTTTAAGAGGGAGTGCATTGGGATGGTGATATACACTGGAAGGAGTGCTAGTTGTGATGTTTCATTTCAGGAAAGGCTTGCTAAGTGCCATGGCTCCCAGTGTGGTTTCTGCACCCCTGGAATGGTGATGTCGATATACACATTGCTAAGAAACCACACAGAACCAAGTTCAGAACAGATGATTGCAGCTCTGGCTGGTAAATATTTCCACTTCTTAGTTTGTAGATGTATCCTTGAATCTTCTTCTTCAGATATTTTGTGTATGTGACTGCATGTCTGTGTGAGTACACATGCATGCGTATATGTATGTATGTACTCTATACAAATTGTGTTTCCCAGCAGCGCTGGTATGGGATTACAAGACTTGCATTCCCTGTTGCTCTCTTCTCCTGGAAAATTAAGCATGGAGCTGTGCAGTATCTCAGGGACAGGTGTTCAAAACATCTTCATATGTCTCTTTTGAAGTGCTTTAAATCAGGTGTGCAGAAATGATGTCATATTGGAGAAGTAGCTGTACCTGAAGGTCTCTGAGATCCCATTACATCTGGAGTTAGGAATGTTACAAGTCTCACAGGAGAGCCCCTTTGTGTTGGGAATAAACAAATAAGGTAGAGAGATGCAGACCATCTTCACTAAGAGAAAGTGTGGACATCTTCTGCAGGTAAAATAGCCTCTGTTCTCTGTTGTGCTCTAGAGTTGCAACGGAGCTAAAGCAATAGCCTCTGTTCTCCGTTGTGCTCTAGAATTGCAACGGAGTCAAAGCCATTTCCTTTTACTATGAGGAGGACTTGGGTGGAGGTGTAATGTTAACCTCCTCAATATTAGAAATAAGGCAGGGGGAACAAGAAGAACATTTTGAGTGGGTGAAGAATACTGTACAATCTCATGTTCTCCTGCATTCTAATCTATAGTCAGCATTCCCTCTAGAGCAGCTGTCAAGTATTTCATACTTGCCTTGAACCAACAGCATTTTTTCCTCAGGAGGTGCAGGGTTCTAAGTCTTATGACACTGAGCTCTTTTTGTTTTTTGGAGAGCTAACACTTCTCCTTAAGCTTCAGAAAAACAAACCTCATATAAAGACGTGATGTTTTAAAGCCACATGCTTTAAACCAAAACATTTTCTTACTACTGTCCTTCTTTTCAGGGAACTTGTGCCGCTGTACTGGATACAGGCCAATCCTGGATGCCTGTAAAACATTCTGTAAGGTAAGAAGTAGTGAGGATAGGAATACTAGATTGTGTCTGTTTGTCTGTGTATATATATTTATACACAAACCATCAAAATTTTCATTAAGGTCATCTCTTTCCTCAGTTAAGAGATGTAGGTCTGAATAATGTGTGTAGTGGCCAAACTCATTAGAAAAACTGATTAACACAAATTAACTTGGTGTTTAGCCTGTGTTATAAAGAGTAATATGAAGTAACTCAATGTGTTTTACTGTGGGTCAGTCCTGGCATATATAAAAGCAGAATTTGGATCAGTGTTTTTAGCAATTTATCATGTAATACAGCAATGTCAGAAACCTACATTGGAAGAAGTGGGAGAGTGAACAGTAGGCGAAAGAAATAACACAAACCATCTGTGTGTGGACTCACAAGGCCAATGGAATTTTACGTAGTATGAATCACTTTGCATTAAAGACTTCAACATCCAATGATTTAAAGTTATTTTTTAATATCACTTCAACACATAATCCTTCCAATCTAGCTTATTATTAAACTTCATGTAGAACTTTATTGAAGTATAAAGAGACACCCTTAGCGGCTTAAGCAGGCTTCAGCTCATTGCCAATCTGGGCAATATTTCACTAATGGAATATTCCTGCTTTAGGAATTTGTTTGTTGTCAAAGGAAAGCAAATGGAAAATGTTGCTTGGACCAGGAAGATTATTTGTTTGACGAGGAAGAAAAGGTAAGATTTTAAGTATTTTACCTGTGCTATTTAGATATAAAGCTTATAGAAAGAATGTTGCATGTTTTTTTTCTTGTAATTAAAGTAAACACAGTATATTCTGCAATTTTTATCCTCCACCTCATTCACATTACATAATGTTATTTGTGAAAAAAAGACATTTTATTATTCCTTGCAAGAAATGTGGAGATATTTCTAAAAATTAGGGATTCTTTGTGTATATTTGTATGAGGCAGCAATAATGTGGCAGATTTGCTTAGTATATTTACTTATACTTGGTATAAGATAGTTTAGATATCCAGAACTGAGATTTGAGCAGTTCTTCAAGTGCCGAAACATTAATAGCCTCAGCTCTTCTCATACACTGATCGTCAAATTAGGCAAGAAATGAGAACATATGTAGAGCTGTGTTAATCAATGATCAGTGCTGATCTGAATGTAACCACTGATCTCTTAGGAATCCAGCTGCTGAATTGAGTCTGAAGAACCAATACACTCTTAAAAATAAGAGTTATGAGTGTCATTTTATAGGAAACCTCTTATGTATATGAATATTTGTATTTGTTCTCAATTTTCTTTCAATAATATCTGATCTTTGCTTTTTGAGTCCTGTAGATTGGCATGAAAACAGCTGCTTTCTTATGGTAGGGCTATAGGAAGCCTGTAGTTAGTCTTTCATTTGCTTGCCTCTACACTGTCGTTTGTGTTTTCAGTGACCTTTCAGAAGCTATTTTGAAGTTATGTGTGGTAGTTTAGCGCCAAATCCAAATAATAATAGAATTACTAGTTTTGTAGTGACTTTATAGGGACCCTCAGTGTTTGGGTTTGTTTTTCCTTTTTCTTTTTTTTTTTTTTGGTGGAATTAATTACAAGAGAAAATTCTTGGTCTTTGCTGGCTTTCTTTCTTTTTAAGGTTTCCATCAGACTATTTTCAACGGATGATTTCCAGCCCTTAGATCCCACCCAGGAGCTTATATTTCCTCCAGAACTAATGGTAACTTTTGCTATTTATTTTTTAGCTCTGTCTTTTCCTTAGTTGTCCATGGTTCAGAACTCATTCTGAAGTCCCGCTTAGCAGTAATTCATCAGAAGAAACATCATAACATTTCAATATAAATCCAAAACTATATTCCTTTATTTCCAGTGACCTTATTGAATATTCACATACAAAAAAATAGTCATACTGGCAAAATGAAGTTATATAATTAGGTATTAGGTGAGAAGACAAAGAAGTAACCAGAACTGGGTTTTCAGTGCAGCACCTGAAGATACAAATACTTCTCAGCAAACTGAATTGCAAACACTTTTAAACATTGGCACAAAAATGAATTTTCCTCATTTTGTGGCTGATAATTTTGTTAGTCTTATCTGTCAAAATGTCAGCCACAGATAACCACCCAGGCTGGGCAGCATTTAATCCCAATGATCAAAGTATGACAAAGATAAAAGGAGCTGAAATAATGGCACTGGAATGGAAAGTGTCAGTTATCCTTAATTATTGACAACAGCTGTACAAAAAAAGAAAGCTGTTTGCTTTACATTTTTGTCAATCTCTACAATCAAAGCCAAATTTTCTGTAACTAGCTGACTGTTTACGAGAAAGATTAATAACTGTAGGACAGGGGTTCTTGACCATGTATTTGTACCACCACTAGTTCACAAGCTATTTCCAGGTGGTCAGCGAACAGTACTAGAACAACCAGAGACATCTGTGTGGAAAACTGGTTGGATGGCCGGGACCAAAGAGCCGTGATAAATGGAGTTAACTCCAGCTGGAGGCCAGTTACAAGTGCAGTTCCCTAGGGCTCAGTGCTGGGTCCAGCCCTGTTCAATGTCTTTATCCATGACTTGAATGAAGGCATTGAGTGCACCCTTAGCAAGTTTGCAGATGACACTAAGCTGGGTGGAAGTGTGGATCTGCTGGAGGGTAGAGAGGCTCCAAAGGGATCTGAACAGGCTGGATCGATGGGCTGAGACCAATGGCATGAGGCTTAACAAGGCCAAATGCCGGGTCCTGCACTTGGGGCACAACAACCCTGTGCAGTGCTACAAACTAGGAGAAGTCTGACTAGAAAGCTGCCTGAAGGAGAAGGACCTGGGGGTGTTGATTGACAGTGAGTGAACATGAGCCAGCAGTGTGGCCAGGTGCCAAGATTGCCAGTGGCATCTTGGCTTGTATCAGAAACGGCGTGACCAGCAGGTCCAGGAAGGTTATTGTGCCCCTGCACTCAGCACTGGTGAGACCGCACCTCGAATCCTGTGTTCATTTCTGGGCCCCTCACCGCAAGAAGGATGTTGTGGCTCTGGAGCGAGTCCAGAGAAGAACAACGAAGCTGGTGAAGGGGCTGGAGAACAAGTCTTACGAGGAGCGGCTGAGGGAACTGGGGTTGCAGAGAAGAGGAGGCTCAGGTAAGACCTTGTCACTATCTACAACTGCCTGAAAGGAGGTTGTAGAGTGGTGTTGGTCTCTTCTCCCAAGTGCCAGGGGACAGGACAAGAGGGAATGGCCTCAAGCTGCACCAGGGAAGGTTCTGATTGGACATTAGGAAAAAAATTTTCACAGAAAGAGTGATCGGGCACTGGCAGAGGCTGCCCAGGGAGGTGGTTGAGTCACCATCCCTAGAGGTATTTAAAGGACGGGTAGATGTGGTGCTTAAGGATATGGTTTATTGGAAGATAGGGATGGTTGGACTTGATGATCTCAAAGGTCTTTCACATACCAGTGATTCTATGATTCTATGATACGCATGCCTGCTTACTGTAGTAGGGGATGCTGCTGGCAGTGTCATTGGTGACCTCCAAGCAAGCTAAGTGTGCAAACACCTCCCTAAGTTGGTTTATTTTTTATCACTTTTGTACTAATTACAGCAACTGCAAGGTCTGTTCCTACATTTTTTGCTTGGGGACTATTTATTATGGATCTTGTTTGTATGCCCACAGGAGTTAATTTAAGAGACTTCACCCATGCAGTCTAGAAGTTCACCACTGGGCAAAAAGCCAGCATAATAGTCCCATTTCTGTCCAGTTTTAAGGTTTAAGTAGAACTGCCATTTTTAAGAACATTTTTTGGCATTCAGTCTAGTGTCTGTTATACCTTGCACCTGTCTATATGTCTAAATATTGAAATCTGCCATATTTCTCCATCAGAGAATGGCTGAAAATCAACCAAAAAGAACTCAGATTTTTCATGGGGAGCGAATGACATGGATTTCTCCTGTAAGCTTAGATGAATTATTGGATCTGAAAGCTGCCCACCCCAAAGCACCTCTTCTGATTGGGAACACCAGTGTGGGTATGTATACAGTCAGAATGGCTCCCTTTGCCATAGTTCCAGTGTGCATGGGACGAGTGGGGCTACCTTTGTAATTCTTTTTGCATATTTGTCCTTAAGATTGCTCTCTACTATGTTGGAGTTGTCAGTATGGAAAATGTCTTTTATCTAATGTTATTGCTATCTGGTAGGACCTGAGATGAAATCTAAAGGTGTGTTCCATCCAATTGTTATTGCTCCTGCAAGGATCCCAGATCTAAATGTGGTGAAAAACACGGATGACGGTCAGTAGACTTTACTTTGTTCAGATATAGAAGGTTCCTTTGCAGTAAGGGGTACCGTTCCATTCAGTAGTGCTGAAGGGGTAGAGGGCTGTGCAGCTCATTCCTAACCATGCTTAGTTCTTTCCCAGGTCAAGGTGGCTGTAGCCGCCATCCCAGTGCATAATAGAGTGTTTTGTCTTCATGTCACAGTGTAGAACTGTCCTGCAATATTACCTTGGACTCCATTGGTCACAATAGTGCCAGGGGACTTACTCTGGTAATACTGGTTCTGATGTGTGGTCATGCAGCATTTGCTCTGTGACCTCTGTCCCATGCTGTGCTGTATAGCAGAGAGAGACCCATACAGACCTACAGAGAGAGTTAGAAACATTTGTACTCGGCACTGGTGAGACCGTTCCTTGAATACTGTGTTCAGTTCTGGGCCCCTCACCACAAGAAGGTTGTTGAGGCTCTGAAGCGAGTCCAGAGAAGAGCAACGAAGCTGGTGATGGGGCTGGAGAACAAGTCTTATGAGGAACGACTGAGAGAGCTGGGGTTGTTTAGCCTGGAGAAGAGGAGGCTGAGAGGAGACCTTTTTGCTCTCTACAACTACCTGAAAGGAGGTTGTGGAGAGGAGGGAGCTGGGCTCTTCTCCCAAGTGACAGGGGACAGGACAAGAAGGAATGGCCACAAGCTCCGCCAGGGAAGATTTAGGCTGGACATCAGGAAAAAATTTTTCACAGAAGGGGTCATTGGACCCTGGAACAGGTTGCCTAGGGAGGTGGTTGAGTCACCTTCCCTTGAGTTGTTTAAAAGACGGGTAGACAAAGTTCATGTCACCATAAGACATGGTTTGGTGATTGATAGGAATGGTTGGACTCGATGATCCGGTGGGTCTTTTCCAACCTGGTGATTCTATGATTCGATGATTATGTGCTTGTGTATATTAGAAAAAGGTGTGGTTAAACTAGCATAGCTAATATGCATTAACAAATCTAATTCTCAATCATAACAGCATTAATTATTGTAGATTAAAATTTTGTACCTCAATTTATGTATTTAAAATAAGCATGAAATATTGTTGTTGTTACAGTTAGATTAGGTTTTGGTTTGTAAATAAATTTGATTGAAATTGGAAATAGCAACTAGGAATAGATTTATACTTAGTATAGTAGCCTACAATAATTAGAATCATAGAATCATAGAACAGTTTGGATTGGAAGGGACCTTAAAGATCACCTAGTTCCATCCCCCTTGCCATGGGCAGAGACACCTCCCACCAGACCAGGCTGATCAAAGCCCCATCCATCATGGCCTTGAACACCTCCCAGGATGGGGGCAGCCACAGCTTCCCTGGGCAACCTGGGCCAGCGCCTCACCACCCTCAGAGTGAAAAAATCCCTCCCAGCTGAATGAGACCAACTCCCTCAGCCTGTCCTTATATGGGAGGTGCTTTAGCCCTCTGGTCATCTTTGTAGCCCTCTTCTGGACCTGTTCCAACAGCTCCATATCCTTCTTCTGTTGGGGATTCCAGAAGTGGACACAATACTCCAGATCAGGTCTCGCAAGAGAGGAATAGAGGAACAGAATCACCTCCCTTGACCTACTGGGCATGCTTCATTTGATGCAGCCCAGGATACGGTTGACCTTCTGGTCTGCAAGCACACACTGCTGGCTGATGTCGAGATTCTCATCCATCAGCATCCCCAAGTCCTTCTCCACAGGGGTTGCTGCTCTCAATCGCATCCTCCCCCATCCTATACTGAAATCGGGGATTACCCTGACCCAGGTGTAGGACCTTACACTTTGCCATGTTGAACCTCGTATAAATTACGTTGTGCAAGCTTATTGTCAAAATTTTAAGGTAAATGAAACCCTCTGTCTGATGAAAGTTACTTACTATACGCCTGAAGCCACTTGTTTGAAGTGGTAAACTGTATTTGACAATTCTGTCACTGCATTTAGAATATTTTTTTCATTTCATATCAGTCATGCAGGTCTGAAAATGACTAGGTTGTTCTTAGCTGAAAAGTGGTTGGGAATTGAAAAGAAGCAGGGCAAATGTTTACTGCTTCCTTTAATCTCTAAATCTAGGTATGAGAGATAAGACTTACTAGTTTTCTGAAATGAGAGATGTGCTGTTTAGTTTGCCATACAGAAATACTATTTCCTCTCTTTAATCAGATTTAAATGCAAAACGTTTTGGTTAATTTTTTTGTTTTGCATTAAAAATTTAAAATTACTCAATTAATAAAAAGCCATTTAAAATTAGATTTCTTATTTATGTTTTTTATTGCAATTGAATGTACTGATGTTCATTCAAAACACTCATACATTTCATAAATAAAGTCTACTAATAATTTTTAATAGAAAGACACTGTTTACTGTTTTGTAGTATTGATTTTTTAAATAAAGTATAATCTCTTAAAAGTCCCAAACATGTAATTACTCAAATAAATGCATGTAGCTATATGTTGACTTTCTACTGGAAAAAATAATACCATACTCAGTGTTGGGACTGTTTGGTGTTTTTGCAACTACTATCTACCCTTTCCTTAGGAGAATACCTAGAATGTACATATGCAACGCAAGATCAAGTTGTGATGTTTAGAGGTAGAAAGAGCCTCCTGAAAGCATTTTGAAGCTGACTCACCTTGGGTGAAACATTACCTAACCATTTACTTGAGCAAAGTTTGTGGAGGAAAGCAGTTTGAGTGGGCAGCTGGAAGCAGAGAATAGTAGCAGTAGTGAGCTATTAGCTCCATTTCATCATTTCATGAAATATTACACTTGGTCTCCTAAATGAGAGGTCACAGTACCTTTAATATGCAGAGGCCACTCACAGCTGCCTGTATTCCACCTGACCAGTCCTAGCTCTGCTGTCTGAAGTAGTTTAATACCCACACAATAAAGCAGTGCACACATTACACTTCCATAATCCTTTGTTTACAGGACTAACTCTGGGAGCTGCCTGCAGCCTCTCTCTAGTGAAAGACGTCTTGGCAAATGTGATCTCAGAGTTACCTGAAGAGAAGACGAAGGTTTTCTGTGCTGTCTTGCAGCAATTAAGAACTCTAGGTGGAGAACAGATAAGAAATGTCGCTGTATGTAGTGTATTGCTTGCAATAACCTTTGTAACAAATGTGAAATTGCACATGTAAACTTGAATTTTTAATTCTGTTTTTAGCAGTGAGTTTTCTTTGCTACATCATGTTTTGAGCTTTCGATATGTATAAATTTATGTATAGCTGCATGTTATAGAGTGACTTAACAAAAAAATGTGAAGGTGATGGAGAAAGGTGACATAAATTCCTTTTTTTCAAGTCATTAGGTGGAAACATCATGAGTAGAAAATCAACCTCAGACTTGAATCCTGTTCTCGCAGCCAGCAATTGTATGCTCACTCTGGCTTCAAGAGGTAAGAAGAGATAGCTTGTCTCAGTAAGTAGTGGCAGAGGTACAGGGTCCTAATGTATGGAGAGAGGGGAAATAACAATATGTATTTGCTAAGGAACCCTTTTCCCACTCTCAGACAAGATCAGATCTGCAAGAGAAGAAATTTGCAAATGAAGAACATGTCAAGGATTCTCATGTCAAGGGGAAGTATTCAGGCCAATCAGATCCATATACTTCTGTGGGCAGTACTGTTAAAGGACTCGTAGTTGGGTTTTTTTCTGCAATTGATGCTTTGGCTTGGTTTTAATATTGCCCTTGGGCCCTGAGAAGAACTCTAGCTTCTCATTCCTTGCGGTTACTTATTTCTGATACAGGAGCCACCAGTCTAGCCCTTTTTCCCATGCCCATTTCCCCAGTTTCCTTCTGTCACTATATACATCCTTTTCTTGTGCACTACCTTAACACTGGAAGGCTAATGAAATTATTGGTGAACATGAGCTATCTGGTGACCTGGAATTATATGCTCTCTCTCCTAGATAGTTTATGGTCTTTTTGCCTTTGATCCGAACAGAGTGAACCTTGCCAATTCCGACCATTTAGTACTCCACTCAACACCGTGAAATACGTGTTCTTTAGGGGATTGTTTCTGAGCCAGGATTTCTTGGAACAGATAAATGAAAAATTCTGCTCTGTGATTTCCATGACTTCTTCCTACACAGTTTGGCACAGAGAGGAAAATACTTTTCAGAATGTTGTTCTGACAAGTGAAAGTACAAACATTTGCATCTTCTTACTTAACAATTCTAATGATGTACTGACTTGTTTGAGTGGTGAAACAAACAGTAGTCAGTGAAACATGGGGAAAATGGATTGTTCAAGAAAAGAAGGCTGCAGAAACACTGTTAGTTCTTGGTATTTATCTTAGATCACAGTGTAAAAGAAAACACATCTTCCTAGATCCTGGCAGGCTCACAGGTGGGATTTGACAATATCTCTGTGTGTAAAACAAATGTATTCTGGATGGAATTGCAAAGGCAAAAATCCAGGAACACCAGTTCTTAACAGTGTTAGTTTTGAGATTCACACTTCAGCAAAATAAAATTCCTTTAGCAAATTTTGCTGTCACATTAGTTATATTGGAGGAATACAATTCTAATGTTAAATTATAGCCTAAGATGAGCAGGTTACAGTGTCATCTTCCCATGTAATGTGAAACACACTTCATGTTTTAAAAGGAAAGCTAGTGATGACAGCAGCTGTAGCAGAGGTTTGGGAGAGATTGACAGATTGAGGATGGGATCATCATGGCAGGATTGGAAGGGACAGTTACAGCATGGGGTTTGGTCTCTGGGCGTTCTCTTAAGGCTCTGCTGTTATGGTTCTAGGGAAGATGGAGCAGCCGCTTGTATTTGGAGAGCACACCAATGCTAATTTGTTATGTAAACTCTGCAGTTGTTATTTACTCAGGAAGGCTGCAGGTATTTTTTTCACCAATCAAAATACAATTGATGCTTGCCAATTGCACAATTGTAGAGAATTTTCTTGAACTGAGATTTTTTTTTTTTTAGGAAGAAAGCGACAGATTCCTTTGAGTGATATTTTTGCAGATGGAGTTGGTAACAATACTGTTGCACCGGAAGAGATCTTAGTCTCTGTCCATATTCCCCATTCTAGGAAGGTAAGTAACTGGTTTGTTTAGATTTGCATTATGCAGAGTTATACTATTGAATAAGGAGGAGGAGAGTGTTTAAAGTAACACTTTCTGAATTCCTTACATTTCGTCCTGTAAGTAACATGTTATCTCCTAGTTTCTGGCAAAACCTACAGCTCAGCAGGTGATATGTGAAGACTGATAGAAAAAAGTTTACCCTAAAATGTTGAGGGCAGTAGCAATTTTCTAGACCCCCTGCAGAAAAGGGTCTTGGAAATGCCTCCATAGTCCTCACCAAAGCAGGCTGGTTGCCTGTGGTATGGTTGGCATCAAGCAGATAAAGCATTATCATATCTTGAGGATTTTTCTTAAAGTAAGATAAGATTGGACATCTGCACGGTGCTTCCATAAATGTTGCTGAACTCAGTAACAGCCTTTAACTGGTATTGTGTTTACAAGAGTGAATATGGGATCTTATGGGTCACGCTATTCGTATACTGAAGTTTTGCAATACTTTGAAGCCTCTGAGCTTTTGGTCTTGTTATAAAAGGCAACTCTGTTCCACAAGATCCCTGTCTTCCAGCTATCTACCATGAAAAAATATAGGTTGTCTGAACTATGTAGATGATGGAGATGCTAGAAAATCAAAGACAGTAAAACTACTGAAATGTCAAGAGAAGGAAGTGTATGGTGTTGAATGCTCAGGAATTTGAATTTATGCTCTTAATTTTTTATTCTTGTTTCACAATAAGAAGTTATGCTTTCAGATACTTACACGTCTACAAGTTACTTAGTTCTGTCTAATCTTGCACAGGGGGAGCATATTTCTGCATTTCGACAAGCACCAAGACGGGAAAATGCTCTCTCAATAGCTAATGCTGGGATGAGAGTCCTTTTTGAAGAAGATACAGACATAATAAAGGATTTAAGCATTTTCTATGGAGCTGCTGTCTCAACCACAGTCTGTGCAAAACAAACCTGTCAGGCACTTATTAGAAGGTACAGTTTCTCTACCTTTTCTATATCTCTGAATAAAGAGACTTTGAGAGCTTGAGTGTACTTCCTTGGTGCACCAAAGTAAAGAAAGATTTTACTTGCTTGGCTTATGCCACATATTTTCAAGTGAATGATCCAGCCAGACCTTAATGATGACTTTTCGGGATTGCTACACTTAGATGTCTGCTCATGGGTGCAACTCTGGTGTGAAGTATGCAGAGAGGTACGAGCTGTGAGATCGTGGTGGATGAGGTCTGCATGGTCAGTTGTGCACCTGAACCCAAGCATTGGTAAATGATGCTGTGTCCTGTAAATTTGGTAATCCCTGAGTATCAGTGTTCTTGTGTCCTCCAGTTTGGCTCTAACAGATATGAAGTTTGAGAACTCCAGATGTGCCTGATAAACTTAGGAGCACAAGTCGAGCCTTAACCTTTTCAGTGTCTCTTCAATTTACAAGATAGAATCATAGAATGGTTTGGGTTGGAAGGGACTTGAAAGATCATATAATTCCAACCCCCTGCCTCGGGCAGGGACACCTCCCACCGCACCAGGCTGACCAAGGTCCATCCAGCCCGGCCTTGAACACCTCCAGGGATGGGGCAGCCACAGCTTCCCTGGGCAACTTGGTACAGTGACTCACCACCCTCAGAGCGAAGAAGTTCCTCCTTATGTCTAGTCTAAATATGCCCCTCTCCAGTTTCTACCCATTGCCCCTCATCCTATCACTACAAGCCTTTGTGAACAGTCCCTCTCCAGCTTTCTTCTAGGCCCCCTTCAGGTGCTGGAAGGTCGCTATAAGGTCTCCCCAGAGCCTTCTCTTCTCCTGACTGAATGAGCCCAACTCTGTCAGCTTGTCCTCATAGCAGAGGTCCTTCAGCCCTCTCATCAACCTTGTAGCCTCCTCTACACCTGTTCTAAAAATTCCATATCCTTATGTTGGTTATTCCAGAACTGGACACAGTACTCGAGGTGAGGTCTCACGAGAGTGGAGTAGAGGGGCAGAATCCCCTCCCTCCCACTGCTGGCCACGTTTCTTCTGATGCAGTCGAGGATATGGTTGGCCTTCTGGGCTGCAAGCTCATGTCGAGCTTCTCATCCATCAGCACCCCCAGGTTCTTCTCAGTCACATCATGCCCCAGCCTGTATTGAAACTGCAGATTGTCCTGATGCAGGTGAAGGACCTTGCCCTTGTCCTTGTTTAACTTTATGAGATTCACATAGTCCCACTTCTCCAGCCTGTCCAGGTCCCTCAGGATGACATCTTGTCCTTCCCGAGTGGCAACTGCGCCACTCAGCTTGGTGTTGTCTGCAAACTTGCTGAGAGTGCCCTCGATCTTGCTGTTTCTGTCATTGATGAAGATACTAAACAGCACTGGTCACAGTACAGACCCTTGAGGAACACCACTTGCCACTGACCTCCATCTGGACATAAAGCCATTAACCTCTACTTTCTGAATATGACCATTCAACCAATTTCTTATCCTCTGAACAGTCTACCCATCAAATCCATATCTCTCCAATTTGGAGAGAGGGATTTGGGAGGGGGGACCGTGTCAAAGTGTTAACAGATGAACCTAATAATCTCTGAAGTTAATCCCTGATGTTCCCTCCCACTTTGCAGCATCTTCACAAGGGTTGGAGGGAAAAAAATCACAAATAATTCAAGCAGCAGTACAAAATGATTTCTCTAAATGAAGTCCCACTGTTACCATTTAATATGCAACTGTTTCACTAATTGAAGTACTCATTTTTTTTTGCTGCTTTACATGATTAAATTTATTGTAACAGATATGGATTTTGATAGCTAGGTTTGTGTAACTCTGGAGAATTAATTGTGTTGAAATACTTATAGCCTTTTCAAAAAATATAACTACCCAGCACTAATCAAATCCCTTGAAAGTATTGTACAGTTTGCCTAAAATTGTTATCCTGTTTCATTTAAAAATAGGACAGTATCTGGGGAATAGTGATAATCTGTCAGACTGTTAAAGCAGCTTTAAGGTTATAATAGGTTTTATTTATTGATTTATTTACTGTATAAAGACTGGCATAGAACTCAATTCCGTTTACTTAGGGGATGTCACTTCTGTGAGCAACATTGTCCTACGCTGTTTTCACCAATTTCATTAGAATTGCTCTTTTGACTTCATTGTGAGCAGGATTATGTCTCTGGTCCATGGTACGAATATATTGCTACAATTAGTATTTATTTTTTTGAGTCCTGGTCTGATTGTGTCTATCATTCTTCCTGGCAGACATTGGAATGAACAAATGTTGGATGAAGCTTGCAGACTAGTTCTTAAAGAAATTGCCCTTCTAGGGTCAGCCAGTGGTGAAAAAGTAGACTATAAAAGAACTTTGATAGTCAGTTTCTTCTACAGATTCTTTCTGGAAGTACTGCAGTCATTGAAGACAATGGTAAATTAGTTCTCTATGTCTGCTTTTGTGCAAACAAATGAAAGAGTTTTTTCTATCTATTGATGCTTGCAATTTGTACTAAATATTTGTGCTAAATATTGTCTTTGTCATTGATATCTACAGAAGCAGAGTGCTTAACTCCTAAAGAGACTCAGACACCTTGGACATTAGTTCTAAAAAAAAAACCTGAGCAGTGTTAATGCAAGAATATATTAGTACTGAGCTCGTAGGTCCAAAGAAGACATACATGAGGTTCTTACTCTGTCTGTAGTTCAAAGCATAAATAGTATAGAAATAAAGGCTTTGGAAAGCACCTGTAGGTGTTAAACCATCTCTCCCTCTTATATGAGTTGCTAACTGGGGGAGGAGGACTCTAAAATTCTACATTCTAGATGTAATTTACTTTTTTTTGCCTTAAATCTATTTTTATGAGTAAAAATATCCTTTTTGCCTTTCTTCTGTGTTGCCTTGGGCTCTTTCCTCTGAATTACTATTACTTAGGCAATTTACTATAACCAGTATGTGTTGGTTTTGATCAGGCCCCAGAGCAAGGCTCTTCTGACTGTTCCTCCTTTATGTTGCTTACTTTAAAGAAGCAAATTTTTTGCATCCAGTATATTTCAAAATATTATTTAGTGAAATCTCAAAACTGTGTATAGTTTTGTAATTGTTACTTTAGTGCCTTTTTAGCTTATGAGAGTCTTGAAGGTATTTCCTGCATAAAGAGTTTGTATTTGGTGATTTTGATTGTTAGCTTTTTAAATTGGAATGCTCAGAATGTGAATTCTAGTAGTAATTCATTTCTTTTTCAGGATCCTGGCCACTGTCCTGGCATACCAATGGAATATAGGAGTGCCCTGCAAGATTTTAAAACCAAAATGCCACAAAGTATCCAAATATTCCAGGCAAGTGCTTTATTCTATTATTGTTCTGTGCTTTATAAACAGACTTGGTAAGAAGTCATGATTCAAGCATCACCCTTGCTACGAATCTCAGGTATGAATTTTCCAAAGGACTGTAGGCAACAGGCTCTTCATGGGTGCTTTTAACTACACCTCAAGCAGAAAAACCTTGTCTTTAAAAATAGACTCACATAAGTATACTCACTTCTTCTAAACAGTTCTTTAAAGATAATATGCTGAACAAACTCCATCATCAGACTGCTTAAAGCTGCTTATTGCAGTGTGCAACCCAATTAGAAAAAAAATTAGAAGAAAATAAACTTCCCAGCTGCAAGAAAGTGACTGAACAACAGAAATGGAAACAACATATTCACATCATTTGGCACCAAGCAACAGAAATTATTTAGAAATCCTGAAAATCTGTTTTTTCAGTTTAAATTTCTCTCTTAACTTTTGCAAGGCCCTGTCTGTTTGTTCTTCATCTGAACATTATTAAGCTTTTTAAATTAAGGGAAAAAAAAGAGAATGCATATCCTGAAAGAGAAGTACCTGGTCATTCTGTCAGTGGAAAAGTTATTATAGTTTGGCTGAGACAACCATTTGAGGAACTTTAAGCAGTCAAGTGAAAAATGTCTCTTCTTATCCTCATAGCAGACAGTGTGCCAGAAAGCCTAAGAGCTAGAAATGCATATCAGGAACACTTGTGTGCTGGACGCTATGGAAGAAGAAAGGTTTTGAGATATAAACAGTTAACTAGTTCCAAACATAGAAAAGGAAAAAGTTAATGTGAATGCTGACCCAGAAATTGGAAAACTGTTCTAGAAGTTGGCAACAATTAATCGGTGTGGCCAAATTAACTGTCAACACTGAATTAACTTTGAGGAAAGACTTAGCTAAATAAGGTTAATAAGCCACTAAACTCATACACGGGTGCAAGAAAATAAAATTTGGAATTAAATATTTAAACATTTGCTCACTGATTTACATCGATCAGTTGTAATCTGTCAGCAAGGAAGTCAGTCCTTGGAATCACTGCAAACAGCTCAAAATACAACATCAGATGCTGGTAAAATACAGAGCAGAATCTTGTGAGAATAATTGAGAAATTATCAGACCTTCACGACAGCAATCATAAGTGAAGAAACTGTCCTTCTCAAAAAGAAGTGGGTTTTGTATCACTCTGATGTAAACGATTAAGGAAAAAAATCCAAGTAGACAAACCTGTGCAAGGCTTTTGGATGACTCTTTAAGAGAAGAGATTGAAGAAATGCCCAGGAGCAGCAGTCAGGTCCTACATCCACATCTGTTTTCAATATCGAACCAAAAGATGAGAATATGAACAGGTGTTTCTTCATTGTATTTTCTGATTACTCTAATATGACTACTGTTTTTTAAACTGTTAGGGTTGGGGGGTGTGTATTTTTGGCTGTGCAGGACATAGACCCCAGTCAGTCTCCCCAGGATCCTGTAGGACGGCCCATTATGCACCAGTCTGGAATTAAGCATGCCACTGGCGAGGCAGTTTACGTTGATGACCTTCCTTCCATGGATGGAGAGCTCTTCCTGGCTGTCGTCATGAGTTCCAGAGCTCATGCTAAGATTGTGTAAGTGTTGAAAATGAAGAAAGTGTTATTGCGAATTGCTGTCTGAGATTTTTAGAGCAGACTAGAGAGTTATGTGCACACAGAGCAGCCTGCATGATACCCGTGCTGGCTTAGGTGCTGGAAATGACATTGTCATGCTAGTACAAGGCTCTGGATTTAATTGTCTCGTTCCATGTTACTGTAATAATAAGGTTGAACTGCTTCTGGGCCGTGAGCCAGGTTAGAACTAGCCTGTGTACCTCCAGAAACTGCTGAGCTGTCCCATGCAAGCACATACTGAAACTCAACTTTACCAAACAGCTTTGAAATCTCAGCTCTGTTATGAAAACTCAGAATTGTTTAGAATGTGGGCAACATTGTTGCAATGTTGCAGCAACAAGGTAGGAAAGCTCAGGTGAGGCCTTGTAGGAGGGGAATGTGGGAAGAGGATTTTATTTTCCAAGAAAAGTGTTTTCACTTATGTTTTTATTCTTCCAAAATATACCTATTCCAGCAGTTTGTTTTATGTTCAGGCATTAAAATGCACACATCCAAGTTGTCTGCCCAACTTTCAGGTACCAAGACGTGATCTGTTCAGGATTTCTTGTGATGGCAGAGAGACCTGGGACTGTTAGCTGTAGAGTCTTTATCACATCTCCTGGCTTATTCTGAAATTGTTGATAGTATGCTGGGTTTGAATGTGCTCTTTTAGGTACCAGCAAAGAGCAGACATCCCCTCCATCTCTAGGTCAGTAGGACTTACTCACTCTCCTTTATCTTCTGAGTGTCCAGAGAAGATGCATGTAGATGTGCTAGGATCCTGACGACCTGCTAAACTAGATACTATCCAAACATACCATTCTTTCTGATCCTTCTACACTTGTACATTCCCATTCATGCTTCATTTATACAGGTCTTGTCATTTCTATTATAACTCTCAACATGAACTCTATGTCTGCAGGTGCTGATTTGTATCAGCTTGTTATCTGCATAGGTCGTGAGGTCTTAGAAAGTTGCAGTTGTATCATATTAATTGTGCAGTGATTTTTATTAAATCAAAACACTTCTGCCTTTTAATAGGCCAATGATTTTCCTGTTGCACCTAGAGTATTTCCTAGAAATGAAACAGGTTAGTAGAATTTTAAATTGACTTGTACTTTGTTGTGTACTGGAGATAGAAGGAAAAGATGTGTCTGAACCTATGAGCAGATCCTGGCAATATAAGAAACGCACCTCTATATTGTGTTCTCTTACTCTGTGCCACACTTTGTAAAACTAATGAATTGCACCTCTCCCTTCACATATCCCAATAGATCTATAGATACCTCAGAGGCTCTAAAAGGACCGGGTGTGTTCGATATCATAACAGCTTATGATGTACCAGCTACAAACGAGTTTTACTACTCTGATGATCCAGAGATTATATTTGCAAGAAACGAGGTATAACTATTTTTTAACTGATTTTCTTAATTTTTCCTGTTTTCCTTCAGCCTTTTATAATGAAATTTTACTTGCTGACTCTTGAACCTCTGTACTGAGTTTATATCAAGGAATCACTCTAGGTATACAAGGTAAATTCTTAGAATTTTTTTTCCCCACTCAGAAGAAGAATACAGATTAAAACTCACAAAACCCTCTCAGTTGCTGGGAGAGTGTATTTCATCAAAAGTTAGGCTCCTAAATTACTTGCCCATTTTTGAGTGCTATATTAACCTTAGTTCCCCAGTTACGCTGTTTCTTCTAGTAAGTTTTTAGCTTCATGGACGATCTGAAAAATTGAAAAGTCCTAAGTCAAAACAGAATTCTGAAACAGAAACATGAATAGTGGTTACATGAAAAAAAGTGTCAGCAGCACGTATGGAAATCGTTTGGATCCACTGTTTTGTTAAGTGATGTGTATTTTACAGGTGATTTGTGTGGGCCAGATTGTCTGTGCTGTGGTTGCCGATTCAAATGTTCATGCCAAACAAGCAGCTGCAGAAGTGAAGATAGAGTATGAAGTACTGAAACCAGTGATCTTAACAATTGAGGTATTTGTTATTTCTTTTCTTTTGCCTTTTAATTGTTTTACCTGTTTGATTAATGGATGCAGCAGTTCACTTTTCACTTGCTTTTCTAAACATGATTTTCTAAGGAAACAAGGTGAAAATGAACATCCAATTAACTAGCCTGTCAGTCTCCCTATAAGTGAATTTTCAACCTTTTGGCTAATTTAGACCACTTGTGATAGATAGGCAACGGTCTCAAATATATTAAGCTCCCACAACTTTTGTGATAGTAAACAGAAGAGTACAAAAGAAGAATTCTTTTTTATGTTCCCAGTGAGGAAAAGGCAATGAGCACTCCGGTGGTTTATAAATCTTTTGGTAGCTACAAACTTATCAATCAGCCTGATTAATCAGCTCCTGATTATCTGTAGCATTTTTATCTGTTGTCCAGCTATTAAGCCAACAAAACTAGGCTGGAGATGTAGGAGGTGTTAAGAGAAAGTGAGGGAAAAGATGTTAGGGATGTAGAACATTTTACAAATGTGATGTGGGAGTCATAGGGGAAATGGACTTAGGCTGGGTTGAAGAGATGAGTGGAAATAAGGAACAAAGGACATATTTGCAGGGAACCAGCATTATTTTTGGTAGTCCCCTTATGGCTTGTTTGCATAATGTGTGTGGTATGTAACAGAACAGTCTTTCTGATATTAATATAAAAATAGAAGTAGTGTCTTTTTAAAGACTGGCAAATTTTACTAATATTTCATTGCAGTTAAAGCTCCAATGAAATCTTACTAGAAATAAAGCAAATCACATGTAGTACTTCTACTTACTCCTAGTGGTTTTTTCTCCTCTTAATGGAATCACACTTTGAATGTTGTGGTTGCATTTTTATTGTGTGCTCTCTTGGTCACTCGCTCGATATATGAGAGAGAAGAGCAGATTGAATAAACTGAATGCATTTGCTTCAAAAACTATCATCAGTAACACATGATGGAACTGAATACACAAACTTGTCAACAATGACAGTAAAGTGAGGAAAGAACATTTGTTCATTGACTTTGGTGGCTGATGGTTCAAATCTCTGAACAGAATGGTGTTTCTCCTGAGATTAAAATGCCACAACAAGCTGAGGACCTTTAAAATACTTTAAAAAAAACCTATTTCTCTTTTTCTCCACTGCAGGAAGCTATAAAGCACAACTCGTTCTATGAGCCAAAAAGAAAATTAGAGCAAGGAAATGTTGATCAGGCATTTGAAACTGTTGAAAACATAATTGAAGGTAAACTGCAGAACACATTTGTTGAGAAGTTGTTAGTATTTGGATTTGTCTGTCTGTCCTTCAAGTCCCAGTTCTACCTTTCTTCCATATAGACATTAGGCCTGAGAAAGCTCTTTGTCACCAGGAAGAAAGTGTGTGGAACAGATATTGCTCTTGCGGTCCTACATTCAAGCTTTCTGTGTCCTCTTTTCTTGAAACAGAATCACAGAATGATTAGGTTGGAAGAGGGTTGTCTAATCCAACCTCCTACTTAGAGGAGGTCCAGTTAGAGCTGCTTACTAAGAACCATGTCCCAACAGGATTTTAAGATATCTTCCAATGTCTGTCAACTTCCGTGGTAAATATTTTTTCCTTATATCAAGTTGGAGTTCTTGTTCATTGCCGCTCATCCTTCCACTGTGCATGTCTAGAAAAATGTCTCGCACACTCTTTCCTGCACCCTGCCATTAGGTAGGGAGCAATAAGATCTCTCCTTACCCTTTTCCTTCTTAGGGATCAATGAATCCAATTTTCTCAGCTTCTTCTCATGTATCCTGTGGTCCAGCCCCCTGACCATCTTGGTGGCTTGGCCTTGTTGACCTGGTCCAGTATGTCCATGTTTTGCATAATTTATATTTTATTTAATATTGTCACTGTTTATAGGCAATATCGTTCCATTTTTAATCAAGTTTTGTTGATGCCACTGGAGCAAGACCATTTTAATCCTGGAAGGAATTTCATCTGTGTTTTTATTTTAGTTGTTAGTAAAGATGCATCAAGATTTGACACTGGTTCTTTCCTGGTTCATTTCTTCTGTCCTTTTCCTTCAGTAACACTTTTATTTTTTCTCTTTGTATCAGGGGAGATCAGCATTGGGGGACAGGAACACTTTTACCTGGAGACTCAGAGTGTGCTTGCTGTTCCACGAGGAGAGGACAAAGAAATGGACGTGTATGTGTCAACACAGCATCCAGCAATTATTCAGGTAATACAGAACATTTGTAGAGGAAATGATTGAATGTGTGATGGTAGAACTTTTTAAGTTTGGCTTAAAAATCAGTCTTAACAGTTTAGAAGCAGTAGGAACATGAAATTGCACATCTGGACTATCCAACAACAGCTGCTTTGTATTACTGCTGTGATAAAAATTGATTGTGATAAAAACTGACCACTACACTTTGAGGGTAAGGAGGAAGTAAAAGTCTCTTATTTCCCTTTGAACAAAGTACCTTGTACCCCACTGTTGTAGGCATGTAGAATTCTCTGTGGAATGCTGAGGCTTCTCTAGCCCTGTCAGCTTTTCAATCAGGTGAGGAGCAATTGGCACCCTGCAGACTCTGTTGTGGGTTTGATCTATGAGTGAGACTGCTGCTCCTCATAGAATGGTTTAAATTTGAAGGAAGCTTTGCAAATCATCAAATCCAACCTCTCTGCCATGGATAGGGACATCTTCAACTAGGTCAGTTTCCTCAAAGCCCTGTCCAACCTGACCTTGAATGTTTCCAGAGATGAGGCATCCACAATTTTTCTGGACAACCCATTCCAGTGTCTCATCACTCTCATTGTAAAAAGTTTCTTCCTGTCTTTTAGTTTAAAACCATTGCCCTTTGTCCTGTCAGTCAACCCTTTAGTAAAAAGTCTTTGTCTGTTTCTTTTAAGTCCCCTTTATACCTTTATATATTGAAAGGCCACGAAAAGTTTCTCTGTAGCCTTGTCTGCCCCAGGCTAAACAACTCCAGCTCTCTCAGTCTTTCTTTATTGGAGAGGTGTTCCATCCCTCTGATCACTTTTGTCATGGTAGATGATTAAGCAAATGCGATATAGGGCATGGTCTGCATAACAGTAGCTGTGGTCCATAAAACTGTTTCAGACTCAAGCTGTTATTTTGTGTTCAAATATGAGTTTAGTTCCTTTTGTGGTTTCCATTATTATTATATTGTCAATAGTTGTGACGCATGAAGAGCTTGTCTGAGAAAATTACTTGAAGCAGGAATATTCCTGACACTAGCAAGATCACAGATTATTAAAAAACCCAAATGGCTTTATTTTAATTAAAAATCAAAATAAAATAGATAATCTTAGTAATAAGTATAATAAAAACTGTATCCTACCCCCCTTTCTTGTACCTGAAACTTCTTACTGTTTAGATAATGAAATCCAAGGGTGGTATTCATCAATTCTGTCCATGGTTATTTCACAGTCTCCATGGCAGAGGTTTTAAATGGGAACACTGCTGAGTATTTGTTGTCTTTTTCTTGGTTTTTTAACCTAGGGTAAAGGAAAAATTATTTTCATCTAATTAAAAAAACCCAGCAAACTAGAAAGACCTGTGAAAAACCTTTTCAAGAAAAGTTTTTTGTTTCAGAACTTAACTTTTAAGCCTAGTTTGAGTTGGCATAATAGATTAAAACTGTTCTTACAGGAGATGGTAGCTGCAAGTTTAGGTGTTCCATCCAACAGGATCATGTGCCATGTTAAACGAGTTGGTGGAGCCTTCGGTGGGAAACTCCTGAAAGCTGGTTTACTGGCATCAGTTGCTGCAGTGGCAGCAAACAAGTAGGTGCTGTATGTGCATATAGGGATATGAGGAGAGTATGGGATGAACAAGTTTTGCATTTTATCTAAAAATGCTTTCTTCTTTCCCAAAGTTGCTAGCAAAAGAGTCATAAAATCCTTTGCATTTTTTGTAAGACTATTCAGTGCATTTCTTTGTTTTGTTTTGTTAGACTGCATATGTTAAGCAGCTATAGCTCAACTAAATTAGCAGTAGTCCTGGTTTTGGCTGAGATAATTTTTGTCCTCATAGCTGTTATAGTGCTATGTTTGGATATAGAGTAAGAAAAATATTGATAAAGTACTGATGTCTTTAGTTATTCCTAAGTAGTGTTTATACTAAGTCAAGGAATTTTCAGTTTCTCATGCTCTCCTAGCAGGGAGGTACACAAGAACCTGGGAGATAGCATAGCATAATGATCTTTTTTATTGTTGGGACCTTATTTTAACTCTTATGTCCATTTTTTCAAACATAAATGTTATAAATGGTGTATGTGTTTGTGGACTTAGTCTCGTATTTTTATTATTATCCATATTTTGGTTTTATTCCAGGGCACTCTGTTTGAATACAATTCTGAATACCTAAGCGGCAACTATTTCTTGCTTAAGGTTGAACACTGCTGTCAGCTCACTTAACACAGTTTGGTCTTAGCGCTGAAATAACAATTTCTTCAGAGGAAGTTATCTTGTTGGTTTTCAGGAGATTGAATGAAAATTCTGGCATAATTGTAAATGCAGTAAAATATGAACTCTAGACATATCTTTAAGCACATAATTAAGCCTATTAAAGTTACGTTGAATCTAAATGCGTGCTTGTATGCGTGGCTAGATCTGGATACATGATGAATAGCCATCTTGTAATAACATCTCTTATTTTGAGTGGAATTTGACTTTTCTTTTGTTGATTTAGAACAAGCAGAGCAGTTCGTCTTATTCTGAGCCGAGAGGACGATATGTTAATCACTGGTGGCCGACATCCTTTTATTGGTAAATATAAAGTAAGTGCTGCAAGAATTCAGTGAAAAAATACCTGCCCGTGTTCTGTGAAAAAAGTACTTTGGTATTGCTGGTTAATGTTCATGCTATTAATAAAAAATAGTGTAATAAATCCACTTTTAAAACAAAATTACTATCCAGAAAACCAAGAGATAAAGGTGCTGTACAGCCTTTCTCCACTTCTGCCTCTGTATCTACAAGATTTTGGTTTGTTTCTTTTTCTGGTCTCTCCATGTGTTTTTCGTTTATAGCTCACTCTATCAGTCTTTCTGGGAACAGGAAGGCAAACCAGCTCAAACCTCTGCAGGGGTTTATTTTAAACCATGCATATGGTTAGGTTACACAAAGGAGCAGCTAGATTTTCACAGAAACAGTGCCATACAGGAAAACTCAGTCTATGGAGGAAATGAATCCCTTCCCTGCTCATGCACTTGCCTTAGCCATAACTGTTCATTAGAACAATTTCTGCCTTCTTTTCCATCTCTACTACATAGGTAAGGTAAGAAAGGTTTTATAAGATGCTTCCCTAAAGTTGAAAATGAGCTGTGCTTTGTGTTGAGAGTTCAGGAATTGTGGCAGCAGGTGAAGAGAGATGTGAGATAACAATAAAATGCCAGGTGGGAAAGCAAATTATCTTAGGAATGTACTTTCTTTCTCTCTTGCCTTTCTGTAGTTTCAGTGAATGCTGCACAGAAATGAATGGTGCAGTGCGAGCCTAGTTGTGTGGGTTATGTTCATTTCCAAATCTACAAGCACGGAAGAAATGAATGAATGATAAAATCTCAAGAAGTTATTGTTGATCCTTGTAGGTTGGCTTCATGAATGATGGTAGGATCAGAGCTGTGGATGCCAAATATTACATTAATGGAGGATGCACCCCTGATGAATCTGTTCTGGTAAGGTTTTTTATAAAAAACCCAAATCTTACAACAAATCTTAAAGCGTGGAGCAATCATTAGCTGGAACACAATGAAGGTCAAATTCCTTTGTAGATATGTTGTTAATCATGCAGTCTTTTGATGTAAGGTTGTTGGAAAGTCTATGCTTACTAGTCTAACCTTTCCTTACTCAGTCCAGTGAAACACTTTACTATTTTTTGATATTTTCCTTAATGAATGGTTTCTCAGGCTTATTTGCTTGTTACAAACGAGTCAGCTAACAATGTATTCCTTTTAAAATACACAGTACCTGTATTTGTGCCTGCCTAAAGCTTTATGTCTACAAGGCTGGGAAGATCTTTCTTAGCCTTCAGAAAATTCAAAGTGATAGTTGTCCTGTCACTATATCTATGCATTGCTGTACTGAGTCTGCATTTATTGTGGTATATAGGTCAGTTCCTCACTTACAGGTCTGCAAAATACAGAATGTCGCTTGCTTTAATGTCAGTCAGTAACTATTTATGTTTACATAGGCTGTTCTAGCTGTAACTGAAAGATTTATTGAGATTACAACCTCTCATCTGCTTGTCATTGCCCCACCTATGGGTGTTTTCTGCGCTTCTGTCAGTGTAACTGCCTATGCTATTGCTGCCTAACCTGGTTCTGAAAAGTAATCTGGGTTAGAAAAAAATCCATGATTAAAAACATGTACATGTTTTTCTTTTTCTTGTGTTTTTGTGTTTGTCGTGTGAAAGCTCTAAAAGAAGAATGTAAAGACCAGTAGACACTGTAGACTGTAGTAGATGCGCTTTCTGATGGAACAAAACCTTAACTCTGAATTTCCATAAGATGTGATAATTAGGAATGCTTTCATCAGTTGCTTTCATAGCTCCTATTGCTTTAAATCTAATCTGCCTATTTTTAGTTCTGTGTGGCTTCTGATATCAAAGTAAAAGCAAAATTGATCATTAAATGAAGAAACTGTTACATCCTTAACTACTGAACAGCAATCGACTACTAGTAACATCAGCTGTGTTCTGTGAATATCAAAGAAGAACTGAAAACAAGTATGCTGCATGAGAGATGTGTGAATAAAGTCTGTTTGAGTGCATGAGTTTTTTTACTATAGTGATAGGCAGAAACCAAATTTTAAGCTAATTGCCTCGAGTTAGAGTCTTTATACAAGATGAGGAAGAATTGAAAGAAGCACTGTTTTGACATTTGACTATATTGTTTGTCTCCTCTCCTAGGTAGGAGAAGTATCCTTATTAAAAATGGACAATGCATACAAGATTCCCAACTTGAGATGCTGTGCCTATGCCTGCAAAACAAACTTGCCATCAAACACAGCGTTCCGAGGGTTTGGCTTTCCCCAGTCAGCACTGGTGACAGAAACTTGGATAACAGAAGTTGCAGATAAAACTGGTTTACCACCAGAAAAGGTAATGAAATGAAGGCACCTTCTCTCCTAAAATGAGTCTGTGCGGTCGTAAAGTTATACCTCTTTAGATTGGCTGAATTGTTTGAACAATTTGCACCTCGAATCCTATGTTCAGTTCTGGGCCTCTCACCACAAGAAGGATGTTGAGGCTCTGGAGCGAGTCCAGAGAAGAGCAACGAAGCTGGTGAAGGGGCTGGAGAGCAGGCCTTATGAGGAACAGCTGAGAGAGCTGGGGTTGTTTAGCCTGGAGAAGAGGAGGCTGAGAGGAGACCTCTTTGCTCTCTACAACTACCTGAAAGGAGGTTGTGGAGAGGAGGGAGCTGGCCTCTTCTCCCAAGTGACAGGGGACAGGACAAGAGGGAATGGCCACAAGCTCCACCAGGGAAGATTTAGGCTGGACATCAGGAAAAAAAATTTCACAGAAAGGGTCATTGGGCACTGGAACAGGCTGCCCAGGGAGGTGGTTGAGTCACCTTCCCTTGGAGGTGTTTAAGGCACGGGTGGATGAGTTGCTAAGGGGCATAGTTTAGTGTTTGATAGGAATGGTTGGACTCGATGATCTGGTGGGTCTCTTCCAACCTGGTTATTCTATGATTCTGTGATTATTTTCTAAGGCAAACATAATTCACACTAAAATGTATATATTTTTAAATCATTGTGTAGTTGTTGGATGAATAGCACACTCTTACAAACTGAACCAAACTGGTCAAAAACCACACAGTTGTCTTGTTGTCCAGTAGTCCCCCCAAATGATCAGTCTGCTAACATGATTGTGTGATTGCTGTTAATTTTACCGTTTCAGATTAGGGAATTAAATATGTATAAGGAGAATGAGCAGACACACTTCAAACAAAAGCTTGATCCACAAAACTTAATACGGTGTTGGAATGAATGTATGGAGAAATCTGCATACTACACTAGGAAAACAGCTGTCAATGAATTTAACAAACAAAATTACTGGAAGAAAAGAGGAATTGCCATTGTACCAATGAAGTTTCCATTTGGACTGGGCACGCGTTATCTTTCTCAGGTTAGTTTCTTTAAGGAAAAAGTGAGCTAAGCTTTTATCCATAGAAGATTACAGTTACTCTGCCTTAAGATACAAAACAACTGCATTATGTTTCAGCTTCTTCAAAACTATCAAACTCCTAATGGTTGTTTCCTGCAGGCTACACTATCTTATAGCTCTCATCAAGCTGAGATCAAAGTCGTTTGGTTTCCAGGACCCAGACAGCTTGGACCATGCCCTATCTCTTGTGGTATGGTGTTGGGATAGATGACTTGAACACTTTTATGAAAAATTTATGAAGACTGATAGCAAAATGTTCATTCGATAAGTTATCCGTTCTAGAAATAGCTCTGAGCTTACCCTTCCTGACTGTGGGGGTGTATGGGGTGCTGCTCTTAAAGACTTAACCCTTTGATGTCATAAAATATTAAGTTTAAAGGAAAAAAAGAGGACCAGTATTTTTGGTCTTTGTATTGTCTTTAAGGTAGATGTCCAGTACTTCTGGAATAAACAGCATTTTACCAACTGAAAAGTAATTGACTGGCTTGTATTAGACTGGCTGCCTCCATTCAAGAATAAGTCACAGGGTCTTTGTAGTCTAATGTTCTACTTCCAGTTGAGTCAAGGAGAGAAATCTCATTCAGAACCTTCCTGCTGTGTCTAATGCTGACAACCTGCCCAGCCCATGCAGTTGAAAAACCTGTGTCCAAAGGCTCTCAAACATCAATGACAGAGAAAATGAAACTTGCAGCAATGTGCCTGTACAGCCACTAGCGAGTGAAGTCCTCCAGCTTCGTTTGGAACTATTGAGATAGTGTGCCAGGTGTAGATTTATTTCAGGATCTAGCAACAGAATAAAGCAGACTCCCAAGGGTTTGTGTCTTTTCCTTTTGAACTTTGTTATAGAGAAGAAAAGGGACTAGCATTCCAAAATTTGCCTTCTATTCAAAAACATTAAACTGATAAATTGCAATACACTTCAAAACTCTATCGTATTTTTTTAATTCCTCAGTTCATCACCATATGTAGTACATTTCTCAGTAGTCTAATCTTGACTTTTTTTCTGTTTTAGGCTGCTGCTCTTGTTCATGTTTATACTGATGGGTCTGTCCTTCTGACACATGGTGGAATTGAAATGGGGCAGGGTATTCATACAAAAATGATTCAGGTAACAAATGGTTCAACCAAATATTACCTTCTGCTTTATCTGTTATGCAGAAATACAGTGTGAAGATATTCTCCTTGGTTAGTTAGTGTAGCAGCAGTAGAGTTTCTTTACCCGAATAGCACTTCTTTGCATTGATAGAGTTAGGAAGCAAAGATCACAGAATTCCAGATAACAGAATCACCAGGTTGGAAAAGACCCACTGGATCATCGAGTCCAACCATTCCTATCAATCACTAAACCATGTTCCTCAGCACCTCATCCACCCATCCTTTAAATACCTCCAGGGAAGGTGACTCAACCACTTCCCTGGGCAGCCTGTTCCAGGGTCCAATGACCCTTTCTGTGAAAAATTTTCTTCTGATGTCCAGCCTGAATCTCCCCTGGCAGAGCTTGAGGCCATTTCCTCTTGTCCTGTGCCGTGTCACTTGGGAGAAGAGCCCAGCTCCCTCCTCTCTACAACCTCCTTTCAGGTAGTTGTAGAGAGCAATGAGGTCTCCCCTCAGCCTCCTCTTCTCCAGGCTAAACAACCCCAGCTCTCTCAGCTGCTCCTCATAAGGCCTGTTCTCCAGCCCCTTCACGAGCTTCATTGCTCTTCTCTGGACTCACTCCAGAGCCTCAACATCCTTCTTGTGGGGAGGGGCCCAGAACTGAACACAGTACTCGAGGCCCGGTCTCACCAGTGCCGAGTACAGAGGGAGAATAACCTCCCTGGACCTGCTGGTCACGCCGTTTCTGATACAGGCCAAGATGCCACTGGCCTTCTTGGCTACCTGGGCACACTGCTGGCTCATGTTCAGTCGCTGTCGAACAACACCCCCAGGTCCTTCTCCTTCAGGCAGCTTTCTAGACAGACTTCTCCTAGTCTGTAGCACTGCACAGGGTTGTTGTGCCCCAAGTGCAGCACTCAGCATTTGGCCTTGTTAAACCTCATGCCATTGGTCTCAGCCCATTGGTCCAGCCTGTTCAGATTCCTTTGGAGCCTCCCTACCCTCCAGCAAATCGACACTTCCACCCATATTAGTGTCATCCACAAACTTGCTAAGGATGCACTTACTGCCTTCACCCAGGTCATTGATAAAGACACTGAACAGGGCTGGACCCAGCACTGAGCCCTGAGGGACACCACTTGTAACTGGCCTCCAGCTGGATTTAACACCATTTACCACCACTCTCTGGGCCTGGCCATCCAACCAGTTTTCCACCCAAGAGAGGGTACGCCTGTCCAGGCCAGAGGCTGACAGTTTCTGAAGCAGAATGCTGTGAGAAACTGTGTCAAAGGCTTTACTGAAGTCCAAGGAGATACATCCACAGCCTTTTCTTCATCCAGTAGTCAAGTCACTTTGTCGTAGAAGGCGATCAGGTTGGTTTGGCAAGTCCTTCCTTTCATGAACCCGTGCTGACTGGGCCTGATCATCTAGTTCGCTTGCATGTGCTGTGTGATAGCGCTCAAGATCACCTGTTCCATGACTTTCCCTGGCACTGAGGTCAGACTGACAGGCCTGTAGTTCCCTGGATCCTCCCTGCGACCCTTCTTGTAGATGGGCATGACATCAGCCAGCCTCCAGTCCAGTGGAACTTCCCCAGTCTTCCAGGACTGTTGGAAGATGATGGAAGGGGGTTTCACAAACACATCCGCCAGCTCCTTCGATACTCTTGAGTGGATCCTATCCGACCCTATGGACTTGTGGGTGTCTAGCTGGACAAGCTCTACCCACCTCCTCATGGATCATGGGAGCTTTGTTCTGCTCCTCTAACTCATGAGTGTGTACACACAGGGAACAGCCTTCCTTACTATTAAAGACTGAGGCAAAGAAGGCATTAAGTACCTCAGCCTGGTCCTCATCCTTTGTCACAGTGGTTCCATTTGCATCCAATGCCTTCACTAAGAGTCATAGAGGCAGCAGAAAAACTCAGTTTGTTTGGTTTTTATTCTTCCAATGATATGTGAAGAGGTTTATTAGAAATAAGATTTTGGGGGCTGATCTCATAAAACACCTTTGTAAACAAAGACAGTATTCAGATTAGTATACAGTCCAGATAATATTATTATCATGTGTAAACCTCGTGAGGTTCAACAAGGCCAAGTGCAAGTTCTTGTATCTGAGTCAGGGCAATCCGCGGTTTCAATACAGGATGGCGGATGAAGGGCTTGAGAGCAGCCCTGCCAAGAAAGACTTGGGAGTTAATGAGAAGCTCAATGTGAGATGGCAATGTGTGCTCACAGCCCAGAAGGTCGACTGTATCCTGGGCTGCATCAAAAGAAGCGTGGCCAGCAGGTCAAAGGAGGGGATTCTCCCTGTCTACTTGGATCTCATGAGACCCCACCTGGAGTACTGTGTCCAGTTCTGGAATAACCAACATAAGAAGGATATGGAACTGTTAGAACAGGCTACAAAGATGATGCGAGGGCTGGAGCACCTGCTACAAGGACAGGCTGAGAGAGTTGGTCTCGTTCAGCTTGGAGAAGAGAAGGCTCCGGGGAGACCTTATAGTGGCTTTAGAGCACCTGAAGGGGATACAAGAAAGCTGGAGAGGGACTGTTTAGCAAGGGCATATAGCGATAGGACAAGGGGGAATGGCTTTAAATTGGAAGGGGAAAGATTTAGATTAGACATAAGGAAGAAATTCTTCACAATGAGTGTAGTGAGACACTGGCATAGGTGTTCAACACCCTGGAGGTGTTCAAGGCCAGATTGGATGGGGCCTTAGGCAGCCTAGTCTGGTGGGAGATGTCCCTACCCATGGCAGGGGGGCTGGAACTGGGTGATCTTCAAGGTCACTTCCAACTTCTATGTTCTATGATTCTATGGTCGTAATTTTTTAATGGATAATTGAGAGAAAGATCTGTAAAGATATTTATCAAGTCAATGAAGGCTTGGAACCTGGGCCTGCATAACTTTTCCTAAGTCATACAGGATATAATGAGCAAAATCAGGAACTAAAGCTGGACTCCAGAGTCTCAATACAGAGTCTGAGTTGAGCTAAAACATTGCCTTTATTTTCTGTTTCTTTGTACTTGCAAACTAGGCAGATGGATTTCAGCTGGAGGCTGAAAGAGCACTTGTTATAACTTTATTTTTCCTGGTATCTCTGACTTCTAGCAAATACTAGGGAACTGTTTAGTGTTTATAGTGTTTCTAAAACAGAGAAGAATATATATTTTATTTCCTGAAACAGATTGCTAGTCGAGAACTGAACATCCCCATGGCACGCATTCACTTCTGTGAAACGAGCACAACAACTGTTCCTAATGCATGTGCCTCAGTAGGATCTGCAGGAACAGATGTCAATGGTATGGCTGTGAAGGTAAAGAGTTGTATTGACTTTAACAAAACACACTATTCCTTGTGGTATTTAATGCCTGTCAAGCTTCAGGCACTGGTTATCTCACAGAAATCAAGTTTTAGATGACCCAATACCACTGGAGGTTGCCAAGAAACATGACTTGTTAACAGTTTCTTATGAGGTGCCTATGAGTCTTCATATATGATCTGAGCTTTCCCCCAGAGGCTTATGTTTGACAAAATCCTTTTTTCATGTAACGAGCTAGCTAGTCCCATAAAATTCCTGTTCCTGTTCTAAATCTACTGTTTTGTGTAGATTCCAGCCCTTGTAACTTAACACTTTTATAAGGCTCTTGTCTGCACAGATAAAATGACACCTCCTACCATACTTTTTCAAACCAAGGTGACAGTAAAGCATATAGTAATTGAGTAGTAACTACAATATGTCTTGAATAGTGCCAAATATATCTGTATTAATTTTGTGTTATATTCTTCTGACTTCTCACCAGGATGCTTGCCAAACTCTTCTGAAACGCCTGCAGCCTATCATCAGTAAGAACCCAAAAGGGACCTGGAATGATTGGGTAAGGCATGTCAATCCTACTAAGTGTGTTTGTGTGCCTGCAGAAACTGTATTATAGTCTATCAGTCTGCTCAGCCTAATAATCCTGAAGTTGAGAACTGCAGAAACTGCAGTTATTTCACAGAATGTGGAGTGTAGGTGCTCAGTTTGGATATCTGGGAAACTATCCTTAGCCATATCTAGTTGGAAAGAAGGTGAAGTCATATTTGGGGGCACAGTTTTTAGTATATAAAAAATATCAACTTTTGCAATAACATGATCCATCCCCCAGCTTACCCACAGGCAAGGGTGTATTTGTCAGGGTGTATGTGTTTGTCAGTTTTCCTACACGGCTATTCTTTATGTTAACCAAATCAATAAAGAGAAGCCTTCTCAACTTCTTCCTTCTGCCTCTGTCTCATACATACCCAGTATATTACAGGACTGCAAAAAAAGGTATTAGGAATCCTTACTTCCATTGCTCTAATATGTAATTAGTATGTATTAGTCATATTAGCAGTAGAAGAGTACCAAAGTAGTGCCAGAGCCTTTTATAGAAATTGCTTCAGTTTGGTGCTCACTTGAAATTGGATTAGAATTTTAGGTTTAGAAAATGAATTTTCTTAACTAAAAGCTTTCTGCTATAATATTGACTATTTTAGGGAAGATAGGCTGAGACTCTGGTCCTCTGTATTAAGACGTTAAAAGAAAACCTGTTCTATCTTCTTATCCAGTGTCTCTTGTTATTCATAGCGTAAGGAAAAGGACGGTCTCTGCCTTTGAGGAATTTACATGAAAATCTCTGAAAGGAAATAGATTTAGGACCTCATACTGTCACTTTTACCACTGGCTAAAGAACACTGCAAAGAGCATTTCTCTTGTCAAATGTCATTTTTGTGCAAATAAGTCACGCAGATCTTTTATTCCAGGGACTTATCAACTAGATGTGTTCAAGTGACAAAGAGGGACGCATTCCTTTTGAACTTGAGTAGAAAAATTGCGCGAGGCCCATTCTGACTATGACTATGACCAGCAGTAAGGCTTCTGCATGACCACTGCTGTTGACAGAGCTGTTCCTTATTGTATTGCCAAAAGAATTGCGATTGCTCAATGAAAGGAGATTTAGTTCACAGAATCACAGAATCACAGAATAACCAGGTTGGAAGAGACCCACTGGATCGTCGAGTCCAACCATTCCCACCAATCCCTAAATCATGCCCCTAAGTACCTCATCCACCCTCACCTTAAACACCTCCAGGGACGGTGACTCAACCACCTCCCTGGGCAGACAGTTCCAGACAGTCCTTCTTCATGAAGAATTTTTTCCTAATCTCAAGCCTAAATCTCCCCTGGCGGAACTTGAGGCCATTCCCTCTCGTCCTGTCCCCTGTCACTTGGGAGAAGAGGCCAGCTCCCTCCTCTCCACAACCTCCCTTCAGGTAGTTGTAGAGAGTAATAAGGTCTCCCCTCAGCCTCCTCTTCTCCAGGCTAAACAACCCCAGCTCTCCCAGTCGCTCCTCATAAGATTTGTTCTCCAGCCCCTTCACCAGCTTTGTTGCTCTTCTCTGGACTCGCTCCAGAGCCACAACATCCTTCTTGTGGGGAGGGGCCCAGAACTGAACACAGTACTCGAGGTGCGGTCTCACCAGTGCCGAGTACAGGGGGAGAATAACCTCCATGGATCTGCTGGTTATGCCGTTCCTGATACAAGCCAAGATGCCATTGGCCTTCTTGGCCACCTGGGCACATTGCTGGCTCATGTTCAGTCACTGTCGAACAACACCCCAGGTCCTTCTCCTCCTGGCAGCTTTCCAGCCAGGCTTCTCCTAGTCTGTACCTCTGCTTAGGGTTGTTGTGCCCCAAGTGCAGGACCCGGCATTTGGCCTTGTTAAACCTCATGCCATTGGTCTCAGCCCAGCTGTCCAGCCTGTTCAGGTCCCTTTGCAGAGCCTCCCTACCCTCCAGCAAATCGACACTTCCACCCAGCTTGGTGTCATCTGCAAACTTGCTAAGGGAGGACTCAATGCCTTCATCCAGGTCGTTGATAAAGACATTAAACAGGACTGGACCCAGCACTGAGCCCTGGGGAACCCCACTTGTCACTGGCCTCCGGCTGGATTTAACTCCATTTACCACCACCCTCTGGGCCCGGTCGTTCAACCAGTTTTTCACCCAGGAGAGTGTGTGCCCGTCCAGGCCAGAGGCCGACAGTTTCCGAAGCAGAATGCTATGAGAAACTGTATCAAAGGCTTTACTGAAGTCCAGGAAGACCACATCCACAGCCTTTCCCTCGTCCATGAGTTTAGTCACTCGGTCATAGAAGGTGATCAGATTACTCTGGCAAGACCTGCCTTTCATGAACCCGTGTTGACTGGGCCTGATCACCCGGTTCTCTTGCAAGTGCTTCTCGATAGCAACTCAAGATCACCCACTCCATGACTTTCCCCGGTACCGAGGTCAGGCTGACAGGCCTGTAGTTCCCCGGATCCTCCCTGTGCCCCTTCTTATAGATGGGCATGACATCAGCCAGCCTCCAGTCCAGCGGAACCTCCCCAGTCATCCAGGACTGTTGGAAGATGATGGAAAGGGGTTTGGCCAGCACATCCGCCAGTTCCCTCAAAACTCTTGGGTGGACTCCATCCAGCCCCATAGACTTGTAGGCGTCTAGCTGGGCAAGCAAGTCTCTAACCACCTCCTCTTGGACCTTGGGAATCTCATACTTCTCATCCAACCCTTGGGGTTGTGCACAGAGGGAACAATTTTCCTTACTGTTAAAGACTGAGGCAAAGTAGGCATTGAGCACTTCAGCCTTGTCTTCGTCCCCTGTTACTCTTGTTCCCTCTGCATCTACTAGGGACTGGAGATTCTCCCTAGCCCTCCTTTTGCTGTTGATGTATTTGTAGAAAGACTTTTTGTTGTCTTTCACAGTCTTGGCCAATCGCATTTCTAGTTGGGCCTTAGCCCTCCTGACTTTTTCCCTGCACATTCTCACTTTCTCCCTGTAGTCCACCCAGGATACCTGTCCCTTCCTCCAGAGGTCGTAGACCTTCCTCTTCCTATTGATGTCTCTTAGGACCTCCCTACACAACCATGCTGGTTTCTTACCCTGCCGGCTACTTTTCCGGAACTTGGGGACGGCTTTCTCCTGAGCTGCTAGGAGTTCCTTCTTGAAGAGCGCCCAGCCCTCATGGACACCTTTGCCCTCAAGGAGCGCCTCCCATGGGACTTCTCCGACGAGCCTTCTGAACAGCCCAAAGCCTGCTCTCTGAAAGTTGAGGGCGACTGTTCTGCCAACCTCCTTCTTCATCTTACCCTGCACTGAGACTCTATCATCTCATGATCGCTTTGCCCCAAGCATCCTCCAGCCTTCACATCCCCCACCAGTCCTTCTCTGTTCACCAACAGCAGGTCCAGGAGGGCACCGTCCCTTGTCGGTTCGCTCACCAGCTGTGTGAGGAACTTGTCTTCCACACACTCCAGGAACCTCCGGGACTGCTTCCTTTCTGCTGTATTATACTCCCAGCTTATATCTGGGAAATTGAAGTCTCCCACAAGGACTAGAGGTAGCGATTTTGAGACTACACTCAGTTGTTTGTAGAAGAGCTCATCAGCTGCTTCTTCTTGGCTGGGTGGTCTATAGCAGGCTTCCATCACAATACCTGCCAGCCCATGGGCTCCTCTGATTTTTACCCACAGGCACTCAGTCCCATCCTGACCATAGTCCAGTTGGAGGGTATCAAAGCCCTCTATGTTATGTCTACCCCGCCTCCTCTTCCGCCCTTCCTGTCCTTCCTAAAGCGTTTATACCCCACCATGGGTACGCTCCAGTTGTACGAGTCATCCCACCACGTCTCTGCAATGGCAATGACATCGTAGTCTCCTTGCCCTGCCACAGCTTCCAGCTCCTCCTTCTTATTTCCCATACTGTGTGCATTAGTGTAAATGCACTTCAGCTGGGCAGGCGTAGCTACAGCCTTTGTAATAGGGCTCCTCCCCAACTGAGCGATCCTTGACTTAACTAAGGCCACAGTGCCAGTTTGCTGCCTACCATCCTCAGCTGCACTCACCCCCTCTTGCTTAGTGGTGATATACTGGCAGGCGTTGCCAGCACACCACCCCTTTGCCACTGAAGTCTCACCTCCAGGCTCACTCCCATCCTGCCTGGCCTCCATCCACTCCCCCCTCACATCTAGTTTAAAGCTCGATTTATGAGCTTAACTAGGTTTTTGGTGAGGGCTTTTGTCCCCCTAGGAGACAGGCGTGTCCCATCCCTGGTAAGAAAGCCTGGGGGTGCGTGGGCCTCCCCATGATTAAAGAACCCAAAGCCCCTCTTCTCACACCAGTCCCTAAGCCATTCATTAACCAGTTTCTTATTCCTCATTTCCTGCTCCTGGTTCCTTAGTATTGGGATGGAGTTGAATATTACCTGTGCCCCAGAGCCCTCGATCATTCTCCCAAGTGCCTTGAAGTCCCTTTTAATGGCTTTAGGCCTTCTACGTTCTATTTCTTCATTACCAATTTGAAAAACTAAGAGCAGGTAGTAGTCGGTGTCTTTGACCAGGGAAGGGAGCTTTCTAGTAACGTCCCTCACTGATGCTCCCGGCAAGCAGCAGACCTCCCTATGGAGCGGATCCGGCCGACAGATGGGACCCTCCATTCCTTCGAGAAGGGAATCCCCCAAGACAATCACCCTCCATTTCTTTTTAACCGAGGATGTTTTAAGGCTGTAGGAGGATGATGGAGTTTTGGAAACATTTCTAGGCTGTGGTTGCAGCCCTCTTTGTCTTTAGGGCTAGGATGCACCCTCAGAACCTCATATTTGTTCCCCAGAGAGATCTGGGGGTTAATTGCCTGGGTTGGGGGAGCAGGTTTCCTTCTCCAGGCAGGAACCTGCTGCCATTCCCCATCTCTGTCTCTCCCAGCCTTGCAGCTTACGGTGGGTGGTGCTCAGCTTCACTAGCTCCGGCAGCCTGTGAGAGGGTCCTGCTCTGTATTAGTCACCATGTGCAGCTAAACATGCTTAATTCAGCTGATTTTCCTTTTTTTACAATTTATAACAGTTTGAGTTTTAAGTAAACATATGTAAATAAGTAAATATATGTATGCTGTGTTCCTTCCTGACACCTTTCCTGGTTTACTACAAACACTGCTATATCTTACAGATTAAAGAAGCTTTTGAACAGAGTGTGAGTCTTTCAGCTACTGGCTACTTTAGGTAATATATTTTTGTTCTGTAAAAATGCATAGGTTAGACCAGGACTGATTTCTGAAGGTAACTAGTGCTGTGATTCGAAGTACCAGCACAATAGTTCTGTCTAATTACTCAGCTTATGTATTAGGCAGTTCTTTGCTATATGGGGTTTGGAATATAAAGTTTAAGAGCTAATTTTTGCCTAGCCCTGTGTGGACTCTCTAGAAAGTATCAAAAAGCTATTTTCTCCTGTCTTTGCTTCATGATTCAGGGATTATCAAACCAGAAAACATCAAGGTGACTGCTGCCCATAACAGTGTGTGTATCAAGTGGGATATAGTTTATTTACTGAAGGCTGTATTGCTCAAGGTTATAAATATCGTTGTACAACAAATTATTTACACTCTTGCCAACAAACGTGATCACACCACGTTGCATGACAGGAACAACAAGGGGCAGCATTAGAATATTTATTCAGCACACACCTGTAAATAGCAATCAGGTCCACTTGTGGAAAATCTAATTCTAAATCTGAACCTTAAGGTTATTTCTCTTTAGAGGAAGCATGATTCAAAATGTCTCCTTGAATTTAAGAGAAAGTTCTTAATTTTTTAAAGAAATACCAACTCTGGAATCAGATGCCATGATTCAGCTCCAGTTGAAAGCTAGGGGGGTCTTAAGTGCTCACCTGAGATGTGGGGTTGCTCACTGTCCCTAGTTTTGGAGTCATAGTTTTGACCTCTTTGCTTCCAGAGCGTCATAAAAGCCCCACCACATACGCTCTTAGATGTGGATTTATTCAGAACAGCATATTATTGTAGGACATGGTAATCTTAAAACACTTTTCCCACTGCTCTCTCAGTGCAGTCTTGTGGTCCTTTTTCTCTGAATTCTTTCATGGTGTTTATAAGGAACCAGAAAGTAAAAATTCTTGTGCTATAACTCCGGTAGAATTCAAAGCAAAGCTTCTCTCTTAGCCTGCTAACCTCCCTCCACCTGTATTTACCTAGTTATTGATACTAGCTTTTCAGATATTCAAACACTCTGGAGTAAGTTGAAGAGGCACTTTGCAAAGTGATACTTATTTAAAACATCAAGAAAAGGCCAAACAAAATGTCTCTTCCTGCTCCTAATTCTGTTCAATTATGTTTTCTGCTTATGCAGCCCTTTAGGAAAGTTGATATCTCCAAAGCAATGAACAACAACTATACTTTGCTATTGACATTTAATGGTGTCCAAAAACATCTGCAGATCCCTGAGCCTCAAATCCTGCACTGATCTAATTCTTATCCAGTCATATTCTTCACATCCAAGAATCTCAAAGCCAGCTGAGGATGTGAGAAGTTGAATATATGAATTTTGTGTCTCTTTTTTTCAATGCACAGTTCAATGTTCTGAATGATACTGTAATTGTTTTATGGAGTATAATTTAAAATATGCTCAGCAAAGACATTTCAGTCATATATGGTCAGAAAATATGCCTTGACCACGTAGCTGACATGGTTGGGAGATGGTACCACATTTCACTGTCCTCCTGTGTCTGTTGAATCTACCCCCTCAGTCCTGACTACTATAGTCTCCTCAGTTAGTCCCACTCTCTTCTAAGTAATTAGTCCTTTATTTCAATATTCCTATCTTAACTCTCTCAGTCTTTCTGTAGCCAGCTTCTAGAATTGTCTCTTTTGTTTATCTCCTGTAAATTATTCTTTCAGAGGTCCTGACCAGTTTTCCTCCCTGTTTCTGAATTCCCTTATGTGCTGTAAATTCAGGAACCATTACCTTAGATTTATATTCTATACTTGATTATCTTGTTCTTATTAATGTATTTCTGGAATTATGCTTCTAATAGACTCCTGAACTGAAATAACTTCCTTGTCTGCTAAATTTTATATCAATGTATCAATCCATCAAACTTAAACTACTCGTGCTCTGTAGGATTTCATGGAACTTAGCTTTTGGGGGTGTGACCTGTTATTTTAAGGTTTCACATGGAAGTAGTTTCAAACTTTTATGTGCTTATCTGCGTTGTTATGATGCAACCATGCATTAATTTTCTTGTGGACTTTGTTTCTTCCATCAGAGGTTACAATGAAAATATGGATTGGGAGAAAGGGGAAGGACAGCCATTCACGTATTTTCTTTATGGGGCTGCTTGTTCAGAGGTTGAAATCAACTGTCTAACAGGAGATCACAAGGTAATAACTCAATGTCATGGAAATTTTGTAATAATGTGAATGAGGTTTGCTGGATGCTTCAACAACCATTCAGGTTTTAGATTAATAAGTCATCTGTCTTCACATGATAGTAAAAATATCAACAGTGTAAATGCAAATAACAGGTGGAGCAGAATGAAAGCTATGCAGCATTAACCAGCTTTTGGCTTGTCTGTATTGGTGTCATGAGAGTTCACCTTTTGGGTTATGGCAGACACCTTACATTCTGTGCTTGTTCTCTGCCTGAAATTACAGCAGAGCTAAATAGTCTATTTCTAGGCTTTTGACGATCTAGACAGCTAAATGTTGTAGACTGCTGATCATATCCCCTCTGTCTGCACTTATTTATGTGGGATTTCCTTGTACAATGGGAAAAATCTGTCAGGGCTGTCTCTGTTGAAACTTCTGTTAAAGTTAAGACAAGCCTATTTTGCTTGCAATAGGATGTTAGAAATTACTTTGAAATAGCGTACAGAGAAGGGCCTCTATCTTAAGTGTGTATTATTCCACTGAATACCAATTCTAACCATTACGTTCTAATGCCTTCAATCCATGCATCTCTCTCAGTAATATGCTTTTGAATTTTATTGACAGAACCTCAGAACAGACATCGTCATGGACATTGGATGCAGCATAAATCCAGCTGTGGATATAGGACAAGTATATGCCAAGAATTTCCTGTTTGTTTCTATTACACTGATAGCCTTATCTGAAGTGAGGATTACCTCATTGATTCAGAAAGTGTTAATTTCTTACTAGCGAATGTTGTAAGTCATAGATCATATTAGAAGGATGGTTACTTGTACACTTGCCCCATTTGAGTGAGTTTCAGGGTTTTGTAGATGTCAGTGAAGCTTGAATTTTATCCATGGTGTTAACCTGCAGTACTCCCTGTACTTAAATCCTGTTTGTGATCTCCAGATGGTCCTGTTGTTTGACCTGCTTTCCCCACTTGATAGCAAGGAAACGCTCATTGCAGGCTGGTCACAGATCTCATCACTTCATCATGAGAGCATTTGTCTCTGCCTGGTATGAGATAGGAATATGAAAGCTTTTCCCATCACAGTAGCCCCAAAACACTACTGAATCCCACCTGGCAAACAGGAGAGAAAATGGCCTTATAACAGCTAGTGATACAGATCAGTTCTTGCCAAAGTTTTACCCATTTTACTAAACATGGGAACGTGAATGCTATTTCTTTTCTTGTTTAAAGATTGAAGGTGCCTTTGTTCAAGGCATTGGACTGTACACAATGGAGGAATTAAAGTACACTCCAGATGGAACTCTCTGTACTCGGGGTCCAGATCAGTATAAGATCCCTGCTGTTTGTGATATTCCAGAACAGTTTAGTGTTTCTCTGCTGTCGTCTTCCCAAAATCCTTATGCCATCTATGCATCCAAGGTAAGCAAACCATCCCAGGACAAACAGAGAAACTGGCTGATATAAAACACATATCTTTTCAAGATTTTTTTTTTAGCATTTTAAAGATGTTTCCATACTATTGTTTTATTTGTGACACCAAGGAAGCTAATATGAAAAGATACAATACGGGACATTGCTGCATATTTTTCATGGTTGGTAAGTAGGAATTTCAGGGTTTTGTTAACAGACCATACGCAGAAACTGCAAGCTGAATTTAAAACCATACTTTTGAAATGTGGTGATAAACTGAAGGGTTAGAGTAAAAGTACCGAAGAAATCGTAATGACAATGACAGTGTGCAGCTTACTTATATGTGTATGAAATAGGACTGTATGTGTATATTTATATGACAGATTGGCTCAAATATTTTGTTGGTATAATCATTGCTTCAATTTACACCAGCAAATATTTGGGCCAGTTGTGTATAAGTAGTAGCAGTAAATCAAGATGAAAATAATTCTGCAAATTTCCAGCTGTTTCAAACATTAGATAAGCTTTCAGGGTACAGCAAAATAAAACAGAATTATGAGGGAAAAGCATATTTTATGGCAAAAGTTACTGAAGAACAAACAGGTCCTTTAAAATTAGTTAAAGCTGTTTGAGTAATACTTAATTAGAAAAGTACTTGTTTGAAAAAGATATCATCTAGATGAAGTAGTTACATAGTTTATTTCGAACTGGTCTAGAGAGCTGATGCTAATATCCTCCTTCAAACAGATCTTCTTTTCTGTGAACTTGTCTCCTGTAATTAACCTTAAAAATCACTGTAACAATCTGTGGTTCTGTCTTCGTGCACCATGTTTGGGGAAGACAGTTGTTTCTCAGATTTTAGCGGGAAGATAAATAGCAGTCAATTGCAATATCCAAATCCAGTCCAGATTAAAATGTCTAATACCGCAACATTGAGAGGACTGTGGAATAAAGGTGGATTTGACCTGTCTTTGAGATAAGGAACAAATATGAATCTTGTGTCAGAACCAGTGAGAGCATGTCCATTGAGGCCAGTGGTGTTTGTCCACAAGGTATTATCAAGAGTTCAGGCTTTGTTTATTAGTTATATATGATTATGTATGTATGGTTTACCTGGGTTTGGGTTGTCCTGATTTTATCTACTAGTTTTTCTAAATTTCAGTTTAGCAATGAGCCAAAGAGATTCTAAAATCAATAGCCAGTGTTTGAAATCAACTTTTTAGTTCCCTGGAAGCAGCGACCATCAAAGGACTTGGTATGATCTAAGCTTGCTTCCACTAAATCTGAAAGAAACATCCTTACTGAAAGATGAAACACTTTTTGAGTCACTGACTTTTAAACTTTTTAGTTAATAGCAATATGGTGTGTACTCCTCTGATTTGCTCAAAACCTACACCTATTTGACTTGTTTTCCTTTTTCAGGGGCTAGGAGAGGCAGGATTTTTCTTGGGATGCTCTGTGTTCTTTGCTTTGAGAGATGCAATAACTGGTGTGAGGAATGAAAGAGGACTAAAGAAGACCTTTGCACTGAACAGCCCTCTGACCGCTGAACAAATATGGGCAGGCTGTGCAGATGACTTTACTGAGATGGTAATTGAAAGGTGTGGGGGAAAGATCTGTTTAAGTATCTCTGGGTAGAAGTGCATACAGCTTTTGGCATCCTTGAATAGTGGGATGCCAGTTAATGTCTCCAGCTGGTCATATATTGTATACAGCAGTATCATAGATTCCTGGTATTTGAAATGTCTGCTAACAGGTCTTACTCACATGAGTTACTCCAACAAATGCCATTCAAGCATTGTATTGGAATTTCCCTGAATTTGTATAACCTTTTCTTTTTCTTTGAAATTTAGATAGTTTTTATAATCCCTTCTCTCCCTGAAGAGAAGAGATAATGCCTTCTCTCCATTCTTCTGTATGTCAAATTTCATAGAGGATTAAGTAGCTCATAGTGGATTAGCCTCCAGGCATCTTCAGTCTCCTTCCAGGTGTGTTTGCCCAGTGACTTGCACTCTGGCACTGTCACATCATTCTGGTACTCCTTGCTATGCCCAGTACTGTTTTGGAAGAAAACTAATTAACTCAGAGCTAACTAAAAGATAAAGAAGAAAAACAAATGAGACAATAAGCTACTTATAATCCTAGTTCTTTATATTCTATGTTTTCTGCAACTGTTCACTCTGGTCCATACTTCTCCATCCCTTTTTAGCCCTGACCTCAGTTAACACTGACCTTACTTTCAGCTATCTTCTGTAGTTAACTCCTGAAGAACTCTGCTGAGTAACTTGGGGGCACTTAATAAGGGCAATACCGGGAGCTTGCTAGTCAAATAATACTAACAATTCACTCTTTTAATTTCTTAGATGACAAATGATGCATCTGCTTCCTCCACTCCTCGGGCCGTATCTGTGAGAGAGACAAACCAGAGTGCTCAAGACCTGAATGGAATGAAAAACTGATTTACTGCTCCAGTACACACTAATCAACACACAGATAAATACATTTTCTCATTTTCAGATTAGAATCAGCTACCAAAAATATGCACATTGCATCTTATATCCTTATCTTTATTCTCCATCCAGTATATTCATTACAGTACTTCACTTAAATTACTGAACTTAATTGCTAGAAATGCATCTCCTACATTTGAAGCGTACATATTCAATAAGAAAGATCTGCTGAACAGCTCAGCTCAGATACTGCAGGAGAAAAAAGCTAGGGCTAAGTATCAATGTATGTTAGATAACTTACTGCCACTTACCACACTTAACTTCATATGATAAGTGATTTTTAATGGCTTCAGCTAATTTCTGACTTTAGATTTGAGTCTTGCAATGGAGTGTGAGTGCAGAGATTTTTGCTGAAGAATAGGAACCCTGTTGGTTGGATTCAGTCCCTTCTTGATCAGAGATGATGCTCTGATTTGTAGTAAAGCTGCTTTACATTCTTTTGGCACAGACATCTTTGTGTTAAAAGCATGCAAGAAACAAAAGTTACGATTTTCTTTTGCTATGCCAGACAAATTGCTATGACTGACCTACGTGTACCCCAGAAGGTTTCTTTTCCTCATGGAGCAAGCCAAAAGCCTCTGAACTTAATGGGAAAACTCACATGGCAGTTCAGCATGCTTTGAATGGGAGACTGTATGAACCCATCTCTGGAAAGGATTCTTAAGCAGTGCTTAGGCCTGTGCTCAGGAATATATAAAGCCATGAATGTACAGTTAAGAGCTTTCTCCTACTCTTGACAACTCATGTGATAATGAAGTTAAGAAAACTGTGATGACATCAAAAGGTGACCTGCAGAGATTAGTCATCTGATGCTGCCTAAGGTTTTGGATGGATTACACAACACCCAAGTAGCAGCAGCTGGAGAAAAAAGGAGAATATAAAGCAGCACAGTATTAAATGATAACAGAAATTCTGGTATTATTACAATTGAAATAAGTATATATTTGCAACCTAGATAGAAGACCAAGAAATTGTATAGAAAATACCAAAGTTGATAACAACAGTTTCAGCCACAGCATTCAGATTTCTGCATCAGAAACCACAGTATTGAAATGACCGAGAACTTCAACCTCTCTCTCTCTTGAAGTGCAAAGTTGAGATTCAGTTCCAAACATGCGTGCATGCACACACAAGCATACAAAGCTCATGGTATTTGGATTTGGGGCTTTGATCTGGGATACATCCTAACACAGAGAAAACACTTCACTTTTTTAGTGAGTCTACAGAAGTTGCCCAAAGTAGAACCTGAAAAATGGCAACAGGTTCTTTGATAAGAAAGCAGAACTGTCCAAATGCATATTTTGTACATTCAATGTGTGGTTTTGGTGAATCTCTACATCAGTTATTCCTTGCTGAGTGTAGTGATTGCTCTTCAGGTTACTCACAGGCAGAAAAGCGAGGGTCAGTTGCTGGTAGGAAAGTGAGGGGAAATGATGGCAGAAAAGTGAGGGGGAATGCCAGTGGAAAAGAGAGAGCTGATGTGGATGGAAACGTGAGGGGGAATGACAGGGGAAAAGAGAGAGCTGATGTGGATGGAAACATGAGGGGGAATGCCAGTGGAAAAGAGAGAGCTGATGTGGATGGAAACATGAGGGTTAATATCAGCACAAAAGTCAGGGGGAATGCCAGTGGAAAAGATAAAGCAAATGCTGGCATAAAGGTGATAGGGCATGCTGGCATAAAAGTGAAGGGCACGTGTGGGTGGAAAAGTGTGGGGAAATGCCGGCAGAAAAATGGAAATGTAGGCATATGGGCTTGGCCTCCACCTTACCTGCACTGTATGTCATTGTAGTGAAAAGGTATTTTCTTTATGTAGAATAGAGATTGTCCATTTAGCTGCACCCCCAGCAGTTACTGACGTTTCCAAAGGTCCTCAGAAGCTCTGGTTAACCATTGCTGTGATGCCTCATTGTACCAGAAAGAAAAGGTGGTGTATTTTCTTGCAAAAGGCCTTCTATGGTTATCTGAAGAAGTAATCTCTTTCCAAGGGACTGACTGTTTTTCCATAGCTGGCTTTTGTCTATACTGCATTCAGTTTGCCTTCTGTCGAGCTTTCTGTCTGCTGTAAAATTGTTTGATGTTTTTTCCTGCTTGCTCCACAACACCCACCCCAACCACTGGATGCATCCTCCCTTTCAGCCCACAGACCAAGGAGACTTTCCTAGGGGTGGCCTTTACATGATGGCTGAGTTGTTCCAGCTCTCACCCTGTGCATACCCAGCTAAGAACATCTTTGTCCCATGAGAGATACCTGGAAACTCCTCTTGCAGTGTGGCAGTTCCCTGCTCCTTCAGTGAAATTTGCTGCAATATGGGCTAAGTTTAAACATGTTGGCAGAAGTTGCAAAATACATAAATAAAGCAGTTGCTGCCTGCTGAGTAAGGGCTCTATGTAAACACATTTTGTCCTACAGGCCTTCATTCCTATGCAGTGTTGGACAGCACCTCGGCTCACTGACCCTGGGGTTCACTGGGATAGAGAAGGGTTTCTCCAAGGGCACAGCATAAGGCAGGAAGCCCAGCTGCCACTCACAGTCAGTGCAGGACGCTTTCTTACAGTTACACTGGCAAGGGTGCAGGTAAGGCCTTTTATCTGTGTTACAGCACACGAGACTGCAGCTCACAGGAGAAGCATGCAGTACTGCTTGACTTTTACTTGCAGTGCACGTTAAGGCTGTTTTCAAAGCTCCTGTGCTGTGCCAGATGCCAGCTAATGTGGGCACCTGGGCTCCTGAAGGAGACAGTTGTTCTGAGAGTGAGAAGTATTCACTTTCCTTTCCATAAGGCTTGCAGGAAACGTCCTGCAATTTTTAAAACCTGTATCAAATGTGGCAGGCTCAAAACAGAGCATTTTGAAAAAGCAGGGTTTTTTTAACTTTACCATCTGTAGCCTGGTGAAGAGCACCCTTTCAGTGTTGGTTGCTTGGATTTCTCCGCTACTGACAGGGTTCCAGCCTCCCAGTGAGATCTCGCTGGAGGTATTTCCCTCAAGTACACTGGCTGCAATGGCCCAAGGCCAGTGAGGAAACTGACTTTGCCCATATCTGAATCAGCAACACGTACAGCATGAGATTTGAAGGGCCCAGGGAGCCGTTGGAAACTTTTATGCGTGTGTGGTGTCACATCTGCTGCATTGATGGAGGGAAAGGAACAGTACAGTGAAACTGCAGTACTTGCCACTACGCACTGCTGCACAGGGCAGTGCTTTGTCTGCAAGTCGATTCAAATGCTCTGTGTAGCAGTCAATCAGAATAAAGGCAGTAGAAGTTTTTCCAGTGATTTTAATGAAGGCTGAACAGAGAAATACACTAAGAAGACACTGTATTTTGCTGGCTTTGTTTCCCAGCCTTGTAAGCTGTTGTGGAGACTTGTAGCTGACAAAGCCTGTGCAAACTGATGGTAGCCATACACAGCTGAAGAAGGAGCAAACTCTGCAAGCAGAGACTTGCACTTCAGGCTGTGCACTGGCAGCTAATACTATTTTACAGCACTAGAGAGTGAATTTTCTTTTTGGGGTTTAGGTGAGCACTAAATGTATATGATTGTCTCTCTCATGCAGGTTTTGTCATAACCTCCTATCTCCCCCAAAAAACAAACTCCACAATTTAGATAGTATTTTTTCATTTGTTTTTAAGTACTTAACATTTTTCTAAAATGCAGAAATAGCAACATAATAGTTTTGATCCAGCTAGCAGTTAGATGTGCGCATCTTTAGTGTGTCAGTTGTTTGCAAAGCAACTGTTCACCTTCTTTAACTAAGTTTGAACAAATAAACTTCTAGTGCTGCACATGCATTTTGTACAATCTCATTCCATTCAGCAATCCAGATTCCTTACCTGCATTGTACTCATCCCCATGATTCCAAAGGGGCGGAGACAGAAGAAGCCATTCTGGGGTTAGAGATACTTTCTTGCAGCTGAATCATAGAATCATAGAACGGTTTGAGTTGCAAGGGACCTTAAAGATCATCCAGTTCTAACCCCCCTGCCATGGGCAGGGACAACTCCCATCAGCCCAGGCTGCCCAAGGCCCCATCCAGCCTGGCCTTGAGCACCTCCAGGGATGGGGCAGCCACAGCTTCCCTAGGCAACCTGGGCCAGTGCCTCACTACCCTCAGCGTGAAGAAATTCCTCCTTATGTCCAGTCTAAATCTGCCCATCTCCAGTTTAGAGCCATTAGCATGGATGCCACCCGGATGCCAGCCTGGAGTCAACTTGCCCGGATGCCCCATAGACAAACGATGATTTACCCACTGAAACTTTTCTCAAGTATTTTCTTAGTTCTTCAACCACTCATACTTTGGTTAATTTTATTTCACTATCTTACCCCCTTCCTCCTTTCCCCTTCCCCTTTCCTCTTTTCCCTCTCCTCTTTCCCTTTCTTTCTGGGAAAAGCCTATACTAGCGAACATGCTTCAAGAGAGATGACGGCACTTCCTGGCAGAGGACAGAGCTGAGGAGCAGTCTGCGTGGGCTGGGTGGATGGCAGCGCCTTTCCTCATCTCTCACATCTGAGCAGTGATGTAGGTGAGCCCTGAGGAGAGGCGAGCAGGCAGGACCAGCAGCAGAGGCAGAAAGTTCCTGGGTCAATGCTATGCCGGTCTAGGTTTTAATACAAGCGATGAATTTTCACCAGATCCCTGCAGCTGCCCCTTCAGGAATCATGGAGAAAATTAGGGTTTTTAGCTTTTTCAAAATATACAGTTTTGGAGGATTTGTGGCACTTTTCCATAACTAAAAATCAGTGATTTTTGCTTTTGAACGTGAATTTTAAAATGTACTTATTTTAATATTTCCAGCTGCACAAACCCAGGCAGATTTGGCTTTCCTGGGAGCCCTAAATTGGAATGTTTTCCACCTAGTAATTTCCCTCCCCCGCCACTGCAGACCCAGAATCAGAAGTTTTGAGGTATTTTTGTGCCTTGGTCTTGGCTCTCACTCTGCATGCACAGCCCGGCAGGGCAAAGTCCTCCTTTGCCAGTTTAGACTTAGTTTACAAATACATAATATCTATTTAGACTACATATATCTACCGAGACTTACTATGTAACACACAGTAAGTGTTGACACTTCTATCTATTCAGAATTCTATTAAAAACCTTCATATGTATCATCTCTTTTTTTCCTGCATTTTAAAGTCTTTTACAGATACATGAGTTAATTTTGTATTTTAAAATCCTGTATATCTCTATTTAGAATTTTATCTGTTCTAAAATACTTTCTGTAATATAGTACATATAGGTTTTTATTTTGAAATAATTTTTATATATAAATTACTATTTTTTTTGATATCTATATAAACTAGATAATTTTTTTCTCTGTTTCAGTGCCTCACATCATGTATACTTTTTTTTTTCCGATTTGTTAAGCCCCTCTTGAATTTTCAGGTATTTTGTGGCTGTGACCCCCCATTTTTTTGAGGGGACCCTACATGATCCCCCTGTCTCCCACTCCTCTGCCACAAATTCCCCCCCCAGTGATGTTGGGGTGACGCAAATGATGTCATCACCCCCAGGCCCCCTCCATCCCCTTTTTATTCAATCCTAAGAAAACGCACAAAACAAGCACACGTCCCCTCCCAAAAAAAGGGATGGGGGGAGAGGGCTCTGCTAGAAAAATAAAATAAAAGGGAGGTGGCCTTCCAAGCAGTTGCTGTCCCCCAGCCCCTGCTATCTGGCAGTTACAGTTCAAACAATGCAAGCCAATGATACAATTTTACCCTTTTTTAGAAGTTTCATTTATGATAGAAAAATCAGTTAGGTAAGGGATCCACCATATGGTTTTACTTTTAAATAAACACATTTTAGAAAATCAAATCCCAGGTGCTGCAATACATAAAGCTTCCAAAAACAACTGGCAGATTTGCTAACTGAATCATAGAATCGTTTAGGTTGGAAAAGACTGTTAAGAACATCAAGTCCAGCCCTTAACCTAGCACTTCTAATTCTACCACATCTACAGGCCTTTTAAGTACTTCCAGGGATGGTGACTCAACTACTTCCACAGGCAGCCTCTAACAGTGCCTGCCTGACAGCCCTTTCAGTGGAGAAATTATTCCTAACAACCAGTCTAAACCTCCCCTGGTGAAAACTGAGGCCATTTCCTCTTGTCCTAATGCTTTTGGCTGTACCGAAGCACGTATAGGAACACATTTTTATATCTTGACTGTTAAAACTGAGAGCCAAAAGACCAGCGATGCCATCAACTATTGGAATATGTGCTGTGCTTGGGCGTTTGGACAGAAACTGACTTTGTAATAGATTTTTTTTTAAGAGACTAAACAGTCTTGATGCTGCTGACTTCTACTGCCAAGTGCATCATCTCTGAAGATCCGCTCTGATGGAACGTTCATAAAATACAACTTCTTTGAAAGAAAAAGACTTCTGTTACATAAAATCTCTTTCCAACTGAAGTAAGAAATGACACACTAGGTTAAGGAAAAGGGACATTATTGAAGCAGTAACTCACCAAAACCACATCAGGACCCACTGTCACTAGTTACAAGGCTGCTAATGCTTCTTGGAAAAGCCTGGAAAACATGGAAGTGATGTTGACTTGTCCTGTTTTGTCCATGTCTCTTCCTTAACCTTTATTGCTTTTAGTACAGGTGCTAGTATCTCAGTAAGGTTTTCTAGTACTACTGTAAGTTATTTTAAAAACTTACTGAATGAAGAAGCATAAAGCTTTATCATGATCTTTTGAACACTTACGAACAGTTTCTGACTGCTGTTGTGCCACCAAATGTGTTTAGGGTCCCTCCCAGCTTTTGACTGTCCTTAGTTACTCTGTATTTAAATGAATAAGAAAAATGGCTTGCCATAAGCTTTTTCTAAAGCCATGTTGTGAGTCTGATTTTTCTAAGCTTAACCAATGATGACACTGGCCCCTCTAACCAGTCAACTGGCCTTGGCAGGAAGCTTTACAGTTCTTGGGAAATAATCTGATGAATGGGAAAGAACATAAAATACTGCTTGGCATTTTCTCCTTTAAAAGCCATGTTTCTGCTAAACAAATAATTCTAAGATTAGGAGTGAAAGCTTAAACTGTTGAAGTCCATAGCAAAACCTCCTTTCATAATGATGGGGCCCAGTTGCACCCTGGGTACTTCTAAGGCTGGCTTCCTTAGCAACTCATCTACCAGGCTGATGCCCTACTAGTTGTTCTACTTGCAGCTGTTTGCCTGATAGCACAGGATTCCAGTTTTTACACATCTAATGAATGTGCTATGGAGTACTGAATTGAGACCGTTTCCTCTTGTCCTAATGCTTTTGGCTGTACCAAGCATCTTCCCTCGTCGCCTCACTCAGCATTTGTGTCAGGAAGCTGTCTTCCACACACTCCAGAAACCTCCAAAACTCTTTCCTCTCTGCCATATTACTCTTCCAGCAGACATCTGGTACGTTCAAGTCTCCCACAAGGACTAGGAGCAGCAATCGCGAGACTTCTCCAAGTCGCTTGTAAAATAACTCGTCAGCCTCTTCTTCCTGCCTGGGTCGTCTATAGCAGACTTCCACCATGATATTGCCGATGACACTAAGCTGGGTGGAAGTGTCGATCTGCTGGAGGGTAGGGAGGCTCCAAAGGGATCTGATCAGGCTGGACCACTGGGCTGAGACCAATGGCATGAGGTTTAACAAGGCCAAATGCTGAGTGCTGCACTTGGGGCACAACAACCCTGTGCAGTGCTACAGACTAGGAGAAACCTGTCTAGAAAGCTGCCTGGAGGAGAAAGACCTGGGGGTGTTGGTTGACAGTGACTGAACATGAGCCAGCAGTGTGCCCAGGTGGCCAAGAAGGCCAATGGCATCTTGGTTTGTATCAGAAAGAGCGTGACCAGCAGGCCCAGGGAGGTTAGTCTCCCTCTGTACTCTGCACTGGTGAGACTGCACCTCGAATCCTGTGTTCATTTCTGGGCCCCTCACCACAAGAAGGATGTTGAGGCTCTGGAGCGAGTCCAGAGAAGAGCAACAAAGCTGGTGAAGGGGCTGGGGAACAGGCCTTATGAGGAGCGGCTGAGAGAGCTGGGGTTGTTTAGCCTGGAGGAGGCTGAGAGGAGACCTCATTGGTCTCTACCTGAAAGGAGGTTGTGGAGAGGAGGGTGCTGGCCTCTTCTCCCAAGTGACAGGGGACAGGATAAGAGGGAATGGCCTCAGGCTCCACTAGGGGAGGTTCAGGCTGGACATCAGGAAAAATTTTTCACAGAAGGGGTCATTGGACCCTGGAACAGGCTGCCCAGGGAAGTGGTTGAGTCACCTTCTCTGGAGGCGTTTAAAAGACTGGTAGACGAGGTGCTCAGGGACACGGTTTAGTGGGGGATAGGGATGGCTGGACTCGGTGATCCTGTGGGTCTTTTCCAGCCAGGTGATTCCGTGACTCCATGACGCAGACCCTCCCCCAGCTCAGTGTGCGGACACAGGGGAGGAGCGGATCAGAGAGAGCGGTGGGGGCAGACTCGTCCACTTCATAGGAAGGAGGGGGATCAGAGGGTGTTGCTCCGGCAGACGCGTCCACTCTAAGGGGAGTCGGAGGGGGAATCAGAGGGGACGGTGGGGCGCCCCGGGGTCTCGCAGTGCGGGATCCAGGCCCCTTTCCATCCGTCGCCCCCCCCCGTCCGGGAGAGATGGTCGGTGCCGGGCGGGGCGCGCGGCCCTTCTTCCGTTTCCCGGTTGCGCCCGCACAGTCCTCGCCGCCGCCTTCGCTCAACCGCCTCTGACGTTTTCTCTCTGCCTGAAAGTCGGTGAGGAGGCCCGGGGCGAGGAGGGTACACGGGGGTAGGGAGGACGAGGGAGGCGGTGGGCACCGGCCAGGGCTCGGCACCGCCTCTGGTACCGAAAATGCGGCGGATCAACTGTGCGAGACTCGTTTGGGAGCTTTATCAGGCCTGGGCATCGCGAGGGAGCGATCCCCATCGCTGTGTGCAGCCAGACAGGAGCTGGGGCAGAACGGGTTCACGCTTACATGCGTATTTATTTGTAAATACGCACGTTTATAAGATTTGCCATAACCGTAGAATCACAGGTCATTCTAATTGTTCGTGTTGGAAGGGACCTCAATGCCCATCCAGCTCCACCCCCCTGCTACGGGCAGGGACACCTCCCACCAGATCAGGCTGACCAAGGCCCCCTTCAGCCTGGCCTTGAACGCCTCCAGGGATGAGGCAGTCCCAGCTTCCCTGGGCAACCTGGGCCAGTGCCTCACCACCCTCAGCGTGACGAAATTCCTCCTTATGTCTAGTCTAAATCTGCCCTTTTCCAGTTTATACCTATTGCCCCAAATCCTATCTGTACAAGCCTTAATAAACAGTTCCTTGTTCAAGTACTGGAAGGTCATAATCTTATGCACATTCCTTTACTCTCCAAGGACCTAATTTTCATGTCATCTTGAACTTCGCACCAGGCAAATCCCTCGTTTGGCGCTAGTGCCAGCTCCGCCTGACCTTGCATTTGAGATGGGGAAAGGCTGCAAACAGAGGGTATCGTGGATGGAAAGGGCTGGGGAGGGGCTCCTTAGAAGGGTTTGAAGAGATAGGATGAGGGGGTTTGGCTTTAAATTGCAAGGGAAGTGATTTAAACTGGACATAAGAAAGAAATTCTTCATGCTGAGGGTGGTGAGGCACTGGCCCAGGTTGCCCAGGGAAGCTGTGGCTGCCTCATTCCTGGAGGTGTTCAAGGCCAAGCTGGACAGGGCCTTGGGCAGCCTGGTATGGTGGGAGGTGTCCCTGCCCATGGCAGGGGGGTTGGAACTGGATGGGCTTTGAGGTCCTTTCCAAACCGAACCGTTTGACAATTCTGTGTTTACCACAGATCAGACTGAGAAGACGTTCTCAACTCCAAGAACGGAGTCTGGAAAAACAGTGCTTAAAGAAACATGCTCTCAGAGGGACGCTCTGTTTGATTTTGAAATAATACAATTGCTTGATGGGACTTACATGGAATTCTACCTTAGCTTAAGTAGAACTCCTCGTGTGGCCTAAGGAGGCCGGCGCCGGGAAATGGAGGCGAGGGCGGGAAGGGAGGGGAGGAGCCGGGGCTGCCGCAGCGCAGGGCGGGCTGGGAGCGGGCGGGCTCCTGCTCAGCGCCCTCAGGTGCCTTTCTGCTTCCCCGCAGGGTGTCTTTTATGAATAATCAAAAGCCACAGAAGCCGACGCTATCGGGGCAGCGTTTCAAAACCAGAAAAAGAGGTGAGCTGGCTGCAGCGCGTGTTATGGTGACCTCTGTGGTGGGGGCTTCATGCGGCGCTGCCATTGCATGTCAGCTTCTGTGAGGGAAAATGTAATGCCTTTGTGCTCTTCTCGTACATCTTTTAAATGAGATCACCCTCAGTGCTGAGTCTTGAGGCTGTCTCTGGGTGCTGGAATGTACTCTGCACTAATAAAAATAGTCGGAGTAAGAATCGTAGTTGAATTTGCTATAACACTGGCATAAGAGACAGTCATTCTAGAACTGTAGTAAGTGTATTGGCCTGGAAGCAAGAGTATAAGTTACAGGGGAGGTCTAGCACAAGGTTGCTGTGGATTAATAAATACATCTAAGGGCCATCTAACCTAGTAGGAATGTCACTGTTAGATGCCGGATAAAAGTTGCATTATTCCCTTAATCCTGTAAGAATATCTGGTTTAAATTTAAATTAAAAAAACAACAACAAAACCCAGCAGTTCACACTACCAACCAACCCTTAAAGTATGGGATTGTGCGAGTGAACATCTCTTTATGTGTAGTATTACTCTTACAAGAAATGCTGATGACTGAAGAAGTATGATGAGTAATTTAGTATTTTGGTGATGTTTTATTAAACTTAAGAAGGAGGTGGGGACAGTTCTCAGTTTCTGTTTAATGCTGTTTTATTAATGTACTAGCCATGTTCCAACTCAGTCTATCAGCACCAACAATGCTGTCCATGCTGAAATAGTAATTGTGTGCAGAAGGACATGTTGACTTACATAACCTATTCTAATGTAAAAGTACCTTGAGAAGCTGTTGAAATGAGAGAGTTGGATTTAGTCTGTCCAGCAGATGACATGCTAGCATTCCAGGCTTTTGTATCTTTTTAAGCATTTAGACACTGAATCCTCAGCACAGGAAGGACATAGATCTGTTGCAGTGAGTCCAGAGGAGGCCACAAAGATGATCTAGGGGCTGGAGCATCTCCCATACAAGGACAGACTGAGAGAATTGGGGTTGTTCAGCCTAGAGAAGGCTCTAGGGAGATCTTATAGCAGCCGTTCAGTACTTAAAGGGAGCCTATAGGAAAGATGGGGAGGGGCTCTTTTTCAGGGAGTGCAGTGATAGGACAATGGAGTTTTAAGCTGAAAGAGAGAACTAGATTAGATACTAGGGAGAAAATTTTTACTGTGAAGATGGCAAAGACCTGGAACAGGTTGCCCAGAGAAATTATGGATGTCTCATTCCTGGAGGTGTTCAAGACCAGTTTGGATGAGGCTTTGGGCAACCTGGTCCAGTGGAAGGTGGCCCTACCCATGGCAGAGGGGTTGGATCTGGATTATCTTTAAGGTTCCTTCCAGCCCAAACTGTTCTGTGAGTCTGTGAATCATAGTTTAGCTTCCAGACAACTGTGTGGTAACAGTGAGCTTCTTGGGTCTATCCTGGAAAATAACTGATGCAGTATTTCCAGACTCCTACCCAGCTATTACTGACATATAGTACTCGCATTGAATGCGAGGATGCTAGTATACCCCTTACAGAAGGGTTACTAGGAGGTGCTAACCAAACTAACTAAGCTGTAACAGACAGCCCTCAAAGTAAGATTTGCTTCTTTGGTAGCATTTTCTCTCATGGTTTACTTGGGACAAATTGAGATGAGTAAAGCCAAAAACCTCTTCTGTTTAAAGCTTTCTTTTAGTTAATATGCAACAAATCCACCCATGTAGCTATACCCTACCTATAGCAAAAACAGGGCTGTAATGAACTGGTGCATCACACATCTGAAGAAGGATGTGTTCTGTTTTAAAAACAACAAAGGATGCTAAATAGATCTGTGATTATAGTTCATCATTTTGTTTTTATTTAATAAGAAATTAGCTCAGATTTCTGCGTTTTCCCCCCATGCACTTGAGGAAATGCAATTGCTTCAGACTCTTTCAACTCTGTATTAAGAGGAGCAGATGGTCTTGGTAGCAAGAAAGCAAGTACTGTCAACTTGGTCTAGCATAATAACGGTAGACAGTGTTTCAGTCAGAATATATGGTCCAAAGCAGTGAGAGGCCCAAATGGCTGAAATGGAACACGAGTAAAGGAGTCAAATATATAGAACTGTAGGGACACATCTTAAGAATTACCTTCTAGCATTTAGCTAAGCTTCTCTTGCAAGGAGTGATCTAACACATGAGCAAGGATGTAAGAATCAAAATGAAAAGTCAGATAAACTTTATTAGAGCCAACTAGTAATGATTGCAAACAACTGTTCTTAGTGAAAGTACTCTAAGAATTATTCAGTTTGAGGTAGATAAGGAATGTTTTCACTTGTGATAGACTTTTCCCCAGCATTGACTGAATAGGACTATTAAGTCACTGTCTGTGCTAGACCATTTTCCTTGGAAGAGTGGAATGATCCTGGGTGTGTTTAACTTGAGGCTTTTCAGTGCAAGTTTTGTTTCATTTTCATTTTGACCTTATTAAAAATAGACATTAAAAAACAGCTGTGTGCAGTACTTTAATTTCAGTGCTTTGTTTTAACAGATGAAAAAGAGAGGTTTGACCCTACTCAGTTCCAAGACTGTATTATTCAAGGTTTAAGCGAAACTGGCAGCGACTTGGAGGCAGTAGCAAAGTTTCTTGATGCTTCTGGTGCAAAACTTGACTATCGCCGCTATGCAGAAACACTTTTTGACATCCTGGTGGCTGGTGGAATGCTGGGTAAGTCCCTTTGATGTGGCTGCTGTCAGCCTTTGTTCACTTGTTTACAAAATCTCACCATTTGCTTTCAGGAGCTGATTGAGTGTGTAGAACAGGGGCTAAGTTATCTATGATAAACTATGTGACCATCTCAGGGACTGACTGAGCAATCAGTTACTGTAGAAATACTTTGTGTACCCTACCACACAATCTTGAGACAGGTTGCATTCTTCAAAGTGTAAGGCTGCACAAACTTGGCTTAAAGGAATATAGATTGGATATTTTTTTTTACTAAGAGTGGATCCTGACTCTGTAGTCAGGTTCACTTCTGCTGATATGAGATGGATGAATGCTTGTTTCAGGTGTGTGGTCTGTGGTTGCACAGCCAAAAGAGTTGCCCTGAAATATTCTGACGTGGTCGCGTGCTTTGTGCACCCTGCCCTATTATTTTTGGAAGTAATAATGTTTACAGAAGAATCTGGTGTGCTTTGTCTTGGAAATGCTATTACAGATTGTATGGTTTTGGCAATAGTGAGGTCAGGGGCTCTGGCAGATGTCAGGGAGTGAGAAATGAGAGGGTGGTCGGGTCAGCAGAAAACAGAACTGAGGACGTGAAATATGGTGTCAAGTTTTGTAAATGTGCACACTCTGTGTAAAGAGCGAAGAGTGGAACAGATGCTCTCCAACAGGGTAAGTAAGTGAAGCTAAATGAGGTTGACTAAATTTTTTACTTGACTAAATACTGTTTTGTGAGAAGAGGTGCAGTTGGCAGGGACCTATTTAAACTACTTAAAGAGAAGAGGAGCCTTTATGTTGCCTGCCTAGACTGGAAAAGGTCTGTCTCATATTTTAATATCTGTTATGCATCAGTTGGTTGCAGGAGGACTTAAGGGAGACATTTGGCAGTTGCAGAAGATCTTCTGTAACTTAACAGAAATAGAATTTAAATTACCTAAATGCATAGGGGAAAGAGAGGAAATAGATTATTCTGGGCCATGGTTGGGTTGTGAATGGTGGTTCTGCACTGGGGCTGGCTGGTTTGGGAGGATGCATCTGTTGCATGTTCAGGTGGTCTTCGCATGGGTACTGTAGAAATGTCAGGTGACTTGCTCAAAGGTGCTGAAAACCGAGGCTTTTAGAATGGTTTAACTACATTAAGTGTGCCTGCTTATCTCAAAGTTCTAGATTGGAACAATGTTCTGTAGGCTGAAGTTACTGTGATGTTCCTTTTGGCAAGAGGCTCCTCTGCTAATCTTACAAGAGCTGGTAGCATGAGTGAATGAACTTGTCTGCCACCTGGAGTATCGCTGCTTGAAATTGTTAATGTACAAATTGTGACATTCTGTGGGTTTACAGTCAAGAGTCTTAACCACTGCATGCTGTGTTAGGACATGTTCTTTCTAGAAGTGAGGCTGAGAGGGAAGGGAAAAATGCCTTGCTGCATTAACGTTGGTAGAGGGGTCACTTACTCAGCTTCCTCTCTGCAGCAAGTAGCTAAGTAGACCAGCTTTGATCTTCAGTCACATAAGGCCAAACCAAAAACCGGCATCCTGTTGTCTTACGTCTCTTAATATTCTTCAACTAATGCTCATCTTCATCTTCAAGTCGTGTTTCTGACTAGTAAATAACAAAATAATCTCCCTTACATGTAGGATGGCATAGAAATTGGTAGTGAGGTATTCTCGCACTAGATTTAGTGACTTGAATTCAACCTAGTTAATGAAGCAGACTCGCTGCCGGTCAGATGCCTTTATTCGTGGAAGAGGAATGGTGAAGAAGCATCTTCTAGTAGACAGCTAAAAGGCTGAAGTGCCTTTTGACACTAAAGTTTCAAGCTCTCCTCTGAAGCACTGATATTTGAACACACATCTCTACCAGTTTCATCTCTTCTTGTGATACTCTGTTATTTAAAAGATGCTTTCAAAGCAGCTTTATTGCAGCAGACACTGAAAATAGACTTGCTAAGATTAAGCAGCTTTAGTGGGTTTTCCTAAGGGAATAGGAGCTTATAGTTGTGTTAACTTATCCATATAAAACAAGATATGTTACCAATCCAATTAGCAGCAAGGGGTCAGGATATTTAAATATGTTAAACATATATACAATAATACAAGAATATTGATTTATATATATTAAAAAGCTTACTGGTTTTAACATTCCACTACAGCAGTGGAGTAGATGGAAATGTAAGGGTGTCTTTAATGATCTGGTCATTCAGTTAATCATGAAAGGACAGCATGTTGCATGGTGTGGGTATTGGAATTCTTACTATGGAGTCAGCTCTGTACTCTCAGTAGGAGGTAATGCCACTGATGCTGGAACTCTTCTTTAGCCCCAGGTGGTACCCTGGCAGATGACATGACACGCACAAACGTCTGTGTGTTTGCAGCACAGGAAGACCTAGAAACCATGCAAGCATTTGCTCAGGTTAGTTCTGAAATGAGTATGATTTAACTTAAACTGTTTAGTGGTCAAAAATGAAATGTATGTGTAGCTGAAGGCTTAGGGAAACCTAATGCATCGCTTTTAAGATACTTAGTAGAAGAAGTAGAGTAAAACTGTCCTAAGCTAGAGGTACTCTAAAGAGTTCAGACCAACTTTACTGAACTTGATTGTTTTCATTCTAGTTAAATGATAGTCAGAGTGAAAAATAAAGCACTGTTTCTTTTTAGGTTTTTAACAAGCTAATCAGGCGTTACAAGTACCTGGAGAAAGGCTTTGAAGATGAAGTCAAAAAGGTATGGAGTAGCTCCTTATCAGCACACAAATAAACCTTCAAGTTCTGCTAGTTAATCACTCTGTACTGAAGAGTTATATCATACGGTGGATTATTAAAATAGAACACTGAAGCTGTTAATAGAAGAACAGCTAGCTTGTATGACTAGTGGAAAAGGCTACTAGTGAACTAGTGCTTCTGCTAACCGAATATATTGCTTGATTGAAACAAAAATGTGTAGCATGGAAGCAGTAGCCAAATTTTAGTGAGATATGGTAGTTTTATAGTAACTTTTCTTCTGCTTACTATTTCTTGCAGTTGCTGTTGTTCCTGAAAGGGTTCTCAGAGTCTGAGCGGAACAAACTGGCCATGTTGACAGGTATTCTGCTAGCCAATGGAACGCTTAATGCATCAATTCTCAACAGTCTTTACAACGAGAACTTGGTTAAAGAAGGTGAGCATTGCCCAACTCCTTCCCACTTTAGGGGAAGTATGGTGTGGGGCAGAACCATGACAAGTGGGTGGAAATTGTGATGGCTGTGCAGCTTTGCAGCTCACTAGTTTCATCTGGTCATAGATTTACTACAGGATTAGTGAAGGTAAATGTGCTACATCACAACACAGAAAGTCTTGCTAAGTCTTTAGTCTTTTCAGAAAGTTTGTGTGTCAGACTTTCCTATATGACCCTGGGGCCTGATGTCACTAATGGTGCCCAGCAAATCAGTGCTGTGTTTTGCAGAAGGACCTTTGTGGATGTAGATGTTATTTTTCCATACTCCTTCCTGAATTGCAGCAAGGAGAGTGAGTGTAATACAGGAAGCCTTTATGATGCTAAGCAGTGAGAAAAGTCCAGCATGCTGGAGGCTACAATATCCTCAGGCAGAGGTGCTGCAGACTGTGCCTATGGGCACACCTGCTCCTGTTTTGAGCAAGGATCTGATAAGCTCAGTGCCCTGTGCTGTGCAGGCCTTATTATTCCCTTTGGTTTGAATTCTAATAGTAATATTACTATTCCTATTGCACAGGTGTTTCTGCAGCTTTTGCAGTCAAGCTGTTCAAGTCATGGATAAATGAGAAAGATATTAATGCAGTGGCTGTCAGTCTTCGTAAAGTAAACATGGACAACAGGTTGATGGTGAGTGCCACTGAGATGAGTGATGTACCTCTTATGCTGATTTAGTAAATTGCATTTACCAGCAAAGTACTCAACATATATTTCTTTTGTGAAAGAAAATGGTCACAAACTTTATTTTCAGGAACTCTTCCCAGCCAACAAACAAAGCGTGGAACACTTTTCCAAGTACTTTACTGAAGCGGGACTAAAAGAGCTTTCAGAGTATGTTCGGAACCAGCAAAGCATAGGAGCTCGAAAGGAGCTACAGAAAGAACTTCAGGAGCAGATGTCACGGGGAGATCCGTTCAAGGATGTAAGTATTTGTAGACAAAGTGTAAGTGGGTTTTTTCCTTTTTTTTTTTTTTTTTTCCCCTGCAGGAATTTAGCTCAAATTATCTGCAATACAATGACATCTAATTCTAATCTGAAGGTATATGCCTAATTAAATACTGACTAACTTAATTCTTAGTGAGAGCTAGATGTTTAAAATTAGGACCAGAGTGTTTTGGTTTTAGCTTTATATAGTCTTTCCCTAATGTCTCAAATATTGCTGTATGGTCAAAGGGTTTTTTTGTGGATCTGAAGGCTTCTGGGTTGCCTTTAGAATAGAAGTTTTAATTTAGCTTAGTGTTGTCTGTGGCCTGTATGCTGACTTTTCTATTGTAACTGGCAGATAATCTTGTATGTGAAGGAGGAGATGAAGAAAAACAACATCTCAGAACAGACTGTGGTAACCATAATCTGGTCAAGTGTAATGAGCACAGTGGAATGGAACAAAAAGGAGGAACTGGTAGCAGAGCAAGCCATTAAGCACTTGAAGGTATTGCAACTTCAGTATGGACTTCTGCACCCATTGAAGAGGGCTGGGCTTTCTCCAGCTCCCTTTTTGATGAGTTAAAGCCTCCAAATCCCCTAATGCAATGAGAGCATTACACAGGGAATTTTTCCCTTTCTCTCTGCGGTATTGTAGTCCAGGTTACTGAGGCAAAAGCAGTATGACCTCTGCAGAAGCAATCTAGGGTGGAATGGGGGCTGGAAATTTCTAGGCAGTGGCTGATGGAAACAGTGTGAAACCAGCCTAGATGGGTGGGAATTGCAAAGTGCTCTATGTGTGCCAATTTGTTGTTCCTGTTACAGCAATACAGCCCTCTACTTGCTGCCTTTACTACCCAAGGTCAATCAGAGCTAACTCTTCTGTTGAAGATTCAGGAGTATTGTTATGACAACATTCACTTCATGAAGGCCTTCCAGAAAATAGTGGTGCTCTTCTATAAGGGTAACTCATGTGGGGTTGTTGTTGGGATGGTTTTTTGTTTGGTTGAGCTTTTTTTTTTAAGCCTGAATTTGTAGAATGCTTTAGTACTGGTAAGACCTTTAGGGAGGAGCAGTCCTACAACATTACACTTCATGAGCTGAAGAATTTCCTACCTTCTGTTCACAGTGATGGAGCAGTAAAATGCAAAGGTAGATAGGTGGAGCTATTCTTGACACATGAGTAGTGCTCCTCTAGGCAAGAAAGCTGCATGTCTGCTAGAGTTTTGAGTTGTGGTAGATCAAAGCTAAGTTCAGATTCTAAGGCTCTTTTGTCCTTTTAAGTTAGGGAAAGGTATATGGTCATATATTTTCCTTGATTCTCTATCTGAATGCTTACTGTGAACAGACAGAAATTGAGACCACAGAGGCGTTCTGGGGTGCTCCAGGCTTGCTTTTAAAAGGTGTTACTGAAAAAACATGCTGAACACCTGTGGAAACATCACAAAGACATAAGGAAACTTGTTAAACTGAAGATTGTATTTGCAAAATTTAGAAAACAGTTAAATGCGATAACAGTTAAATGTGATATACCTTGGGCTTTAAATAGTTTGCTGCTGTTCTTAGCAGCTGACTGAAGCTTTCCTTAGAGTTTCATCTCAAGTAATTACTAAATACTCAAGACAGCTGGAGTGAAAATGCAGCTTCTAGATGCAGTGCTTGGGAACCCCTGACAGCCAATGCTAAATGCATGGTGCCCAGAATTTTAAAACAGGAGGGGCTCCTAGTGCAGGCTTGCCCTACCATAGCCAGGGAAGGGAGTATGTATTGTGGTGCTTCCAGAGAAAGAAGCAGAGGCTGCCAGCTAAGAGACCTAAGTAACTGGTATTCAGTGGTTTGCTGTGTTAATAGTGCTCTTGCACATCTTGCAGCTGAAGTTCTGAGTGAAGAACCCATCCTGAAGTGGTATAAGGATGCACATCTCGCAAAAGGAAAGAGTGTTTTTCTGGAGCAAATGAAAAAGTTTGTTGAATGGCTCAAGAATGCTGAAGAAGGTAACCAGCAGCTTAGCTCACACATTGAGCTTCTAATTTTGGAAAACTTACTGCAATAATGCTTTGTTTGGGAGGTGGGAGGTGTTAATTGCTACTCAGAGACTAAGTATGCCCCCAGTACTGCTGGGTGGCTAGGAAAGCTCACCAGTGAAACCATGAGGATGCAAACGCAGATGTTAGCCAGCCGAACTCAGGGGCTGGGTGGGGCTGACCTGCTGGTAGCGTGTTGACAAGGTCTTTCTGTTCCAGAGTCGGAGTCTGAAGCTGAAGAGGGTGACTGACCTGTGAAACTCTGTCCTCAGCAAAGCAAACAGGAGCTGTACATACCTATCTTGTCTCATGTGTCCTGATTATTACATCCTACCTCCCTGTATCAAGCATGATACAAGGGCTCTCATGGCAATTTATTTTAACTGTTTTCTATAGTTATTGAAATACGGGGTTTAGTTTTTAAAACCACGTTAGAAGTAGTTTGCAGGAGCTATTATAGATTTGAACTTAACTAGCATTTGTCTTTTCTGTTCTATGCTACCTCCTGTTTTTTTTCTACTGTAATAATGTCAAATTTAAGGCCTTCCACAATTAAATCCATGTGATCCCTTGGGTTTGTGATCTCTGTTGGAGCAGGTGCCATCTGGTTAACGAGATGAATGGCAGTTATTTTGGCAAATAAAACTGCCAAAAGCCTCTAAAGGAAAGGGGTCACAGTTTCTGTGGTCATTTGCTACTGAGGCTTCTGTCTGTACCAGTTGCTCCAACCACGAGGGAGTAGTCTATTCCAGCTGCTGGGTAAGGTGGCTGCCATACTTCTGGGAAGTCATTGTCCTAGTGGAGAGAAGCTGGTTGAGTGGTGGTGAGCAGAGTAACCACAGTACGAAGAGCAACATCCCTGGGCTTGCTGGCTGTCACAGCTGGTGGTGGCTTGCTTTCTGGAGAGGCTACAAGGCTGCCTTACAGCTAGGCAGGTTGTGGGGGGGGGCTGCACTGTTCTACATAGAACTGCTGAACAGCTTTCTTGAGCCCTGGCCTCTGCTCCAGCAGGGCTGGGATAGGACAGAGCAGCAGCTTTTGCCCTTACTGCTCCAGAAACAGCACTCCAGCAGTACCGCAGGAGGACAAGGCAGACAAAATCCCTTGTTGACGGGGATAGATTTCATGCTGCCAGGTGCCACCATTAAACCAAACAGCTTCTCTGCTCCCTGAGACTTTGAATTCTTAATGGAAATCCTCACAATAGCTTCTAATCAAAAGAAAGAGCTCCTGGGAGAGGGTAGTCTCTACTGCTATATGCCAAGAGTGACCATTCACAGGAATGCTGATAACCAGAGCACCCCTCCTAAAATTAACAGAAATAATAATTCCTTATCACATTGCAATATTTTTAATGCAACAGGGATCTTCCTTACTATGTGTAACTGCTTTTTTCTTTCATCAAATAAAGGCCATCGTTACACTTAACAGCAAGGGCTGTCCCTATCTTCTTACTCAGAAAGGGTAAACATCAGCCCTAGGTCTTTTGGTCTTCCAGGGACAGTTAGATAAAATGTAATTAAACAAATACTTTCTGGTGCTTGGGAGGCCTGTAGAGTAAGGGGTGCTCTTGTCCACATGATAGAAGTGACCTGAGATTTTGATTTACTGAGGAAAAAACCCAGATTAATTAGTTTTTTTTCTTAAGTAAGTTTTATTGCAATGGAGAAATTAAACATCAGCATAAATAAATAACGGACATATGTAAACAAACAAACAGCACTTGGCATATTTTCCATTTCCTAAGAGGCAGACAGAGATGTTCATCTGCCTCAGCTGTAGGAGGCTTATGTGCTATTTAACCTCTTCAATGGGAGGAAGAAAGGATGTTTCAGTGCTTCTCCCAGAGTAACGGTTGGGTCCTACTCTGTTGCAGTTGAATATTTTTCCGTAGTAAGATTGGGTATTAGTAATGTAAGCTGCCCAAGCCTACATGGCCCATCATTAAGTTTTGATGGAATTCCATCCACACTCTCTGTCCCCACAAACTAGAAAAATCCCTGTAGGCAAAGCAGCTGAAACAGAAAAAAGAGCATGATATATTAGAAGAGGTGTATCTGCTTTCATTGTCAGACTATCTGTTCTTCATTTGTGTGAACAATCCATAACAAGTGATCAGGGACACACTGGGGGCCATCATCGGTGGAAACACAGGCATATCCTTGACCCCATGTTATTAAATGATATGGTCCCTCCCATCAGCCTGTTTCCAAAGATTTTAAAATACCTTGGCTCCTTCCTTGTTGAGCTGCTAACCCTCCCTTTGTAAATAAGAAAAATGCCTTACTATAGGTAATTCCATGATTCTCTCGCACATTTAGATAATTCAATGCAGACAGTGCTTTTCCTAATCTGTTCTGCAGTGCTTCACCCTTCATTCCTCCTTTTTGTTTTAACAACATATTCTTCAGCATCTGATGGACTTGCTCTACTATTGCCTGTCCTTGTGTAGAATGCAGTACGCCTGTGACGTGTTATTTCCTAGGTTTGAAAAAACTTATTGAGTTGGTCACTTATATATCCTGGCCCATTGTCTGTTTCTGCCTGTGTGAGAATTCCCAAGGCTGCGAATGCATTGACAAAATGCTTCACTATTTCCTTTGCAGATTCCCCTGTATGTGTTGTTGCTCGTATCACATTTGAGTGTATGTCAATTGAAACATGTACATATCTCAATCTTCCAAATTTGGGTACGTGAGTAATATGTTTACCAAATTTGTAAAAGGTTTTTAGTTGGGAGTTCTATCCTGTGCTTAAACTGCATTCACCATTTCCCCAAGAGAGATAACTGTTAACTCCTCTGAACTTTGGCAGAGAAGCTGAAAAGAAAAACACCTTTGCATTCAGGGAGAAAGGAAGGGGCAAGGCTGAGATTTTTCCATTTCCCCACCCCCCCCTTTGTTTTACTGGGTCTTCAAACCAAATCTACCTGTTTGCCAGCTTAGTGGACATTTGAGATTGAAAGGTCCCAGAGATGTATTTCTAATATTAATCAAAACCAATTTGCAAATCTTACAAATGTTTGAAGCCCTTCAAACACACACGACCACTCATGTCAAAGCCAGCTGAATACATCCATACAACATTGGTTATGACTAGTCTGCATGAATTGTTCACTACTGGATCCACAATTTTTTGATGTTAGGGATACTTAAACTACACACGGTACCAGGCACAGGCACAGGCACATACAACGCTTAAAATATGCAGATGCATTATCTAATAAGGCTTGTATCAATTGTCTAACAAATATTTAAATTCCGGTGAAATACTGTTTTTCATTGCTCTCTGAGTATTGTACTTTGCAGGTTAACGTTGGTCATGATTTTTGTAGTTGCTGCGTCCATAAAATCATGGACAGGTCAGTTGAGCCAAAGTCTCTGTCTCCCCGTATGTGATTTCCTGCACGGGGTACAATTGCTGGAAAACAAATCAGCTAAGTAATTCTAGTGCCCTTTGGTATAAAGTGAGGAGGTGTAGGCATCCAAGCCATTACTTATGTTACTCTCATAAGGTTGGCTGAGGTGTTGAGCCAGAGGCGTACCCAGTCCCAGCTCCTTCCACCTTTTATACATTTCTTTTTGGCGCTAAAGCAGCTGCTCCTCTCATCCCCATCAGCATGTGTTGGGGGGGCTGTGGCCACAGGGTTATGGGGAGCGGCACTATGGACAAGCTGTCACCACCAAAGAAAGAGAACATTCCCCCCATGACTCCTGAAGCATTTGTCCTAAACTCAGGTACAGCGATCGGGATCAATACATTTGGATCTCTCCTCCCGTGACCCTCTCCCATGTGCCTTTATTCAAGCCAAAACACTGAATAACCTGTTTTTTCACAGAAAGCACTTCCTGGACCACACACTGAGAGTCTCAGTAAGAAAAACAACAGGCGCTGAATTCCTTATGCTTTGTTATCGATGCATTCTGCTACTTTTCCATAACCACCTTGACCCAACACAGCAACAACTTCATCTATAAAGGAAAGAACTCTTAAGTCAGCCAAGTGGTGAAGTTACTCAGCTATTAAACAGCAAATCATCAACAATAAACAGAATTTCAGTGCCCATATTCTTGTTTAAAGCAAAAGGATTTAACAATTCTGTACATCAAAGGTGTCTTTTAGATGTACCCTCCAGAGACCGAGGACAGAACGTTCAGTATTTCTATATAGAACTGCCTTTTGGCCACATTAAAATACTCCTTTTAAGTAACTGAAATTAAATCACTGGTCTCAATATTTGATAGAATTGTTTGGTACATTGCACACAGTGTACACATTTACTTTAGGCTGTCTCAGCTGAAGATCTTACATTAAAAATCCTATCTGCAGCTTTTTTTAGTAATTAAATATGTAAGATCAAAACAACTGCTGTGCTAGCGGGCAGATGTCATACTTCTCTGACTACAAGATTTTTCAGTGATTCCTAGAACATCTTACTAAACACGTTTTTACAAAAGTAAAAATCACATGTGATCTCCTCTCTGTTTCTACAATACTAAGTTAAAAGCAATTTTAAAAGCTTGGGCTTGCATTTTGAGTAGGACTGAGATAAGTTCCGAAGGCACAAGAGAGAGGCCTGTATTTCAGGCACTCCAGTGAATGGTTCTTGTTCATTGGTCTGGTCAAATATATCACAGGAACAAACAGCAAGACAGTCCTGTGTGCTCTCACAAACGTACCTGCAAACTATATATAAATTTCCACTTAAAATCAAATTCCAGCAAAAAGAATAAGTCACTAATATCAGCAAAAGGAATAAACTACTGCAAATATTCATAGGGACTGGACTGTGCCTGTAAATCCTTTTTATCATAGAATCACCAGGTTGGAAGAGACCCGCCGGATCATCAAGTCCAACTATTCCTATCAAACACTAAACCATGCCCTTTAGCACCTTGTCCACCTGTGCCTTAAACACCTCCAGGGAAGGTGAATCAACCACCTTCCTGGGTAGCCTGTTCCAGTGCCCAATGACCCTTTCTGTGAAAAATTTTTTCCTGATGTCCAGCCTAAATCTCCCCTGGCGGAGCTTGTGGCCATTCCTTTTTGTCCTGTCCCCTGTCACTTGGGAGAAGAGGCCAGCTCCCTCCTCTCTACAACCTCCCCTCAGGTAGTTACAGAGAACAATGAGGTCTCCCCTCAGCCTCCTCCAGGCTAAACAACCCCAGCTCTCTCAGCTGTTCCTCATAAGGCCTGTTCTCCAGTCTCTACCAGCTTTATTGTTTCTCTGGACTCGCTCCAGAGCCTCAACATCCTTCTTGTGGTGAGAGGCCCAGAACTGAACACAGTATTCAAGGAGTGGTTTTGTGACTGTTCATTCCACTATGATCCAGTTTGCAGCGCTTGCTCTCCTGTGCACTGCTTGCTGGTCTCTTTTTCTTTTTACCTCTTGCTTCTTCCAAGATCTGATTTCTCGTGCTGGTTCTCTGCTGCACCGCTTCCTGATATCTCTCTCTGTGTAGCCCTCTTGCTTCTTCCAAGATCCTGAAAGAGGAGATAAGTTGTTAAAAGTCTGAATATTATGTGTAGTTTCCGTGATTTTAGAACCAAAATATAGAATTAGCTTGAACAATAACTTTTAGCTAGCCTTCGCCTGGATACTTACGCTTACGTAAGGAACTTAGAGCAAACCTGCAGTTAGAAAGAATGGGGAAGAATGTGACTGTATCTAATTAAGCCAGATAACAAGGACTGGTGTAATGATAAGAGGGAGAAGAACCAGCTAGGACTAGGTGCAACCTTGAAGAGATGCCTAAAAGTCTAAGAACATGCGCAAGAAGGAAAGTTGAAAACTTCAACATGACAACCTGCTTTCATCCCCGAAGACCCTCGTCAACCATTGCCACTAGGAGGAACACATCGCAGAATCACAGAATAACCAGGTTGGAAGAGACCCACTGGATCGTCGAGTCCAACCATTCCCACCAATCCCTAAATCATGCTCCTAAGTACCTCATCCACCCTAACCTTAAACACCTCCAGGGACGGTGACTCAACCACCTCCCTTGGCAGACCGTTCCAATGCCTAACCACCCTCTCCGTGAAGAACTTTTTCCTAATCTCAAGCCTAAATCTCCCCTGGGACAGCCCCCTCCCGTCAGTCACCAAGCGGGAGCGGCCATTGAGCCCGGAGCCCGGCGCCGACTTTCCAATCGAGTTTTTTTAGGGTTTTTCCCCGTTCGGGAAGCACCCAGTCGTCTATGGCTACCCCTAATACAGAACTCACCATCCTGTCACTGGATGCAGCTGAATAAGAACATGTGCAAGAAGGAGGGGATATTTCTAATGAATTCTTGGAACTAACCTTACAAACTCATCCCACTTCTCGGAAAAGGCATGATTACGTATACTAACCTAATACATATGAATAATATAGCTCAATAAAAATGTGCCGGCTTGGACACCTGGTGTGCAAGCTTGGAGGAAAAATCCCCCTTGTACCCTGTGCACAGCCACATACCTGCACCTAATTCTGAGTAGGGTGTCGTTATTCTACAAGTCAATCCAATTTCTTGCCCTTGTTCTCCAGTGCACCACTTGCTTATCTTTTTCTCTTTGTAGCCCTCTTGCATCATCCAAGATCCAGCTTGCAGCCCTGGTTATCCGGCGCACTGCTTGCTGATCTCTTTCTCTTCTTAGCTACATTACATCTTTCAGGACCCATTTTGCACCACTTGCTCTCCTGTGCTCTGCTTGGTGACATCCTCTTTCTCTTTTTAGCTTTGTTGCATCTTCCCAGATCCGGACCTTCTTTTTGATCCATGTCAGGATAATTTGTTTCCTCAGATTGCCATATCTGTAACCAAGATATTTCTCTGTGAATTACATCCCCTAGACAAAAAACTCATTCACAAAGCCATCACTCATCAAATGAACACTAAACGGAATACTGGCCTTTCACAGAATTCCCAAATCATAGAAAGCTTTGGATTGGAAGGGACCTCAAAGCCCATCCAGTTCCAAACTCCCCACCATGGGCAGGGACACCTCCCACCACACCAGGCTGCCCAAGGCCCCATCCAGCCTGGCTTTGAGCACCTCCCGGGATGGGGCAGCCAGAGCCTCCCTGGGCAACCTGGCCCAGTGCCTCACTGCCCTCATAGGGAAGAATTTCTTCCTAATGTCCAATCTAAATCTTTCCAATTCCTATTTAAACCATTCCCCCTCGTCCTACCACTACGCGCCCTTCTAAACAGTCCCTCCACTGCTTTCCTCCAGGCCCTCATCAGGTACTCTAAGGCCACTATAAAGTCTCCCTGGAGCCTTCTCTTCTCCTAATGGAAGGAGCCCAACTCCCGCATCCTGTCCTCATAGCAGAGTTCCATCACTCTCACAGTGAGAAAGGTGTTAAACACTTTCCTGTATTTCAAATTGAGCTTTTGTTTCATGTCCTGTCTCTGGACACCACTGAGAAGAGTCCGGCTCTGCTGTCTTTATTCCCCTTATCTGTTATCAGAGTTTATGCACACTGATAACACCCCTGAGCTTTCTCTTCTCTAGGCTAAACAGGCCCGGCTTTCGACCTCTCCTTGTGTAACAGATGCTCCTGTCTCTTAATTATGTTGGCTGCTTTTCACTGGACTTGCTCCAGCACGGCCGTGTTTCCCTTGTAGTGGAAAGTGCAGAACTGGACACGACACTGCAGCTCTGAGGGTGCCATCTCTGAGGAGAGGGGAAGCACCACCTCCTGTTGGTGAAGCCTTTTCTAACACAGCCTGGGATGCTGTTGACCTTCTTTGCCAGAAGGGCATGTTGCATGTTGTGTCCTGTATATTTACTGCCCATATTGCAAGTTTATCACTTTCCTGTGCTGTACATCATCCAGGAAGCTCCAGGTTTAATCTGTTCACTCAGCCACGAGGAATAACAGGCTCCAAATGCCCATTTTGGAGAGCTACAGAATAAGTCAGGTATGAGAACTTAACAACACTTTCTTGACGAAAATTCAGGCTGTTTTTGATGACAAAGATGGTAAAAATGGATGCCTGAATGAAGCTCCTAAAGTTAGGCATAGAAACCAGTAGTCGGATTATCTGAAAAAAATCTGAGTTATTTAACATGTTGCTTCTATATATTAGAAATCTATAATGGTCCAAATCTGTTACATACTCAGGAACATACTTAGCTTGACTGTCCAGAGGAGCAGTAGGAAAGGTAGGTAATAAAGATACCAAATAACGTTTGCAGGTGTGGGAACCTATTTGACCGTTGCTTCTGCACAGACCATGGTGCAGCATTGCCTGCAGGAATGTGGGGCTGCACTGCAGTTCCTGGGCCTCTATATGGAAGTTTTGTTTAGGAAAATGTTAGGGTCCTGTTGCTAAAAATCTTATGAGGCACCTCTTGTTCCACATCATTTCGACCTCAGTGTGTTTTCTTATTTCATGTGTATCGGGATATGCTCCCTTTGAAGTCTGAGCACAGCCTTTCTGTCACTACTCTTTTTTGTCTTCACCCCTATTGCTTGTGCAAGAAAGTCAAGATAAAGAAGTTACAGCAAACCCACGGTTACCTAGTTTCAGGCAACAGCTCTGGAAAGACACAAACGCTTACACTTTTATACCAAAGGCATTGTGCACGGGTGGAAGCAATTGTTTCTGATCTACTTTTTGGGCAGGCTGAAGAGGTTCTCATTCCAACAGAGCGGTATAAGAGCAATCCCTCCACAAAAAGAGCCTTTAATCCTCTGGGTGAGAAATGACTCATCTGTCTTTGATGCTGCTCACACCTAGGGGAAAAAATTGCAAATCCTACTCTATTGTCTACAAACCAGTGGAGTAAGGAAGGTTAGAATTTACATGGGGAAGGTTCAGAACACTGGCAGCATGAAATTGTAGCAAGGGACATTGTTTCAACATACTATCACTAAGGAAGATAAGGCAGAAAACTAGGGTAGCAAAAAAAAATCTATTTAAAAATCTTTTCTTGTTTTACAAGTATAAAACGCGATGTTTAAAAATCAAAATCCTGGAAGATACTCTGGCGAAAATGGCTTCTAAAACACAAGACTACTCTGCAACAACTGCCAAGCAATGTTACAGCTCCTGAAAATCCAGCGTTAAATGAGCAAAGGTACGATCCAGCTCAAGTAACCCTTTTCAAGAGCACTTTAAACCCCATAATCCAACAGTTAATCTGACCAGTCTCTAAAGAATGTGTCCAGGAGCTCTGTGGCTACAGAGCAAAAGGATTGGCATGAATTGTAATGTCTTTAATGCGAACATCATTAAGAGGTTGTTAGGTTTTCTCATTCACAGGCAGCTTCTCCAGCTCATCCAGGGTCTCCAAGCCATCAATAACTCTGGAAAAAAAAAGCAGAAGTACTAGAATCTCCTTCTAGTAACCATTTAATTTTCACAATTTAGAAATCTCAAAGCACTTTGCAGTTTAAGTGTCATAGACCAAGGACTTTGCAAGCCAATGATACAAATAAGACATCCAACACATTATATCACAGAATCATAGAATCATAGAATAACCAGGTAGGAAGAGACCCACCGGATCATCGAGTCCAACCATTCCTGTCTATCACTAAACCATGACCCTTAGCACCTTATCCACCCGTGCCTTAAACACCTCCAAGGAAGGTGAATAAACCACTTCCCTGGGTAGCCTGTTCCAGTGCCCAATATTTTCCTAATGTCCAGCTCCCCTGGTGGAGCTTGTGGCCATATGTAGCATATAACATATTTTGAAAAGAAATATGAAGCATCTGTGACAGATTCTGATAAAAAGGAGGAATCACTGTCCTGACTATCCTTTTGTTTATCAGCCACAGCTGTACAAAGACTCTGGCTGCACTTCCTAGCAGGCAGGACTGACCACTCACAGTATAGCTTTAAAAAGCAGCAACAAACTGGTTGTATGTGACTTCACTGTGAATTACTGAAATCCTGTCCCTGGAAAATCAATTTCCAAATGCAAGATTATAATTTCTAACATTCTGACTCAAAGACAAGATTGGACACAATCACTAATATCTGTGTAGATTTAGTGGCATGTAAATGTTTAGGCTTTCAGGTTTCCTGTTCAGGCTGAAGAATCACAGAATCACAGAATAACCAGGTTGGAAGAGACCCACTGGATCTTCGAGTCCAACCATTCCCACCAATCCCTAAATCATGCTCCTAAGCACCTCATCTACCCTAACCTTAAACACCTCCAGGGACGGCGACTCAACCACCTCCCTGGGCAGACCGTTCCAATGCCTAACCACCCTCTCTGTGAAGAATTTCTTCCTAATCTCAAGCCTAAATCTCCCCTGACGGAGCTTGAGGCCATTCCCTCTCGTCCTGTCCCCTGTCACTTGGGAGAAGAGGCCAGCTCCCTCCTCTCCACAACCTCCCTTCAGGTAGTTGTAGAGAGTAATAAGGTCTCCCCTCAGCCTCCCCTTCTCCAGGCTAAACAACCCCAGCTCTCCCAGTCGCTCCTCATAAGATTTGTTCTCCAGCTCCTTCACCAGCTTCGTTGCTCTTCTCTGGACTCGCTCCAGAGCCACAACATCCCTCTTGTGGTGAGGGGCCCAGAACTGAACACAGTACTCGAGGTGCGGTCTCACCAGTGCGGAGTACAGAGGGAGAATAACCTCCCTGGACCTGCTGGTCATACCGTTTCTGATACAAGCCAAGATGCCATTGGCCTTCTTGGCCACCTGGGCACACTGCTGGCTCATGTTCAGTCGGTTGTCAACCAGCACCCCCAGGTCCTTCTCCTCCAGGCAGCTTTCCAGCCAGGTTTCTCCTAGTCTGTAGCTGCACAGGGTTGTTGTGCCCCAAATGCAGGACCCGGCATTTGGCCTTGTTAAACCTCATGCCATTGGTCTCTGCCCAGCAGTCCAGCCTGTTCAGATCCCTTTGCAGAGCCTCCCGACCCTCCAGCAGATCGACACTTCCACCCAGCTTGGTGTCATCTGCAAACTTGCTAAGGGAGGACTCAATGCCCTCATCCAGGTCGTTGATAAAGACATTAAACAGGACTGGACCCAGCACTGAGCCCTGGGGAACCCCACTTGTCACTGGCCTCCGGCTGGATTTAACTCCGTTTACCACCACCCTCTGAGCCCCGGCGTTCAACCAGTTTTTCACCCAGGAGAGTGTGCGCCCGTCCAGGCCAGAGGCCGACAGTTTCTGAAGCAGAATGCTGTGAGAAACTGTATCAAAAGCTTTACTGAAGTCCAGGAAGACCACATCCACAGCCTTTCCCTCGTCCAAGAGTTTAGTCACTCGGTCATAGAAGGTGATCAGATTAGTCTGGCAAGACCTGCCTTTCATGAACCCGTGTTGACTGGGCCTGATCACCCGGTTCTCTTGCAAGTGCTTCTTGATCGCACTCAAGATCACCCGCTCCATGACTTTCCCCGGTACCGAGGTCAGGCTGACAGGCCTGTAGTTCCCCGGATCCTCCCTGCGCCCCTTCTTATAGATGGGCACGACATCAGCCAGCCTCCAGTCCAGTGGAACCTCCCCAGTCATCCAGGACTGTTGGAAGATGATGGAAAGGGGTTTGGCCAGCACATCCGCCAGTTCCCTCAAAACTCTTGGGTGGACTCCATCCAGCCCCATAGACTTGTGGGCATTTAGCCGGGCAAGCAAGTCTCTAACCACCTCCTCTTGGACCTTGGGAATCTCATACTTCTCATCCAACCCTTGGGGTTGTGCACAGAGGGAACAATTTTCCTTACTGTTAAAGACTGAGGCAAAGTAGGCATTGAGCACTTCAGCCTTGTCTTCGTCCCCTGTTACTCTTGTTCCCTCTGCATCTACTAGGGACTGGAGATTCTCCCTAGCCCTCCTTTTGCTGTTGATGTATTTGTAGAAAGACTTTTTGTTGTCTTTCACAGTCTTGGCCAATCGCATTTCTAGTTGGGCCTTAGCCCTCCTGACTTTTTTCCTGCACATTCTCACTTCCTCCCTATAGTCCACCCAGGATGCCCCTTCCTCCAGAGGTCGTAGACCTTCCTCTTCCTATTGATGTCTCTTAGGACCTCCCTACACAGCCATGCTGGGTTTCTTACTCCGCCGGCTACTTTTCCGGAACTTGGGGACGGCTTTCTCCTGAGCTGCTAGGAGTTCCTTCTTGAAGAGCGCCCAGCCCTCATGGACACCTTTGCCCTCAAGGAGCACCTCTCATGGGACTTTTCCGACCAGCCTTCTGAACAGCCCAAAGCCTGCTCTCTGAAAGTTGAGGGCGACTGTTCTGCCAACCTCCTTCTTCATCTTACCCTGCACTGAGAACTCTATCATCTCATGATCGCTTTGCCCCAAGCGTCCTCCAACCCTCACATCCCCCACCAGTCCTTCTCTGTTCACCAACAGCAGGTCCAGGAGGGCACCGTCCCTTGTCGGTTCGCTCACCAGCTGTGTGAGGAACTTGTCTTCCACACACTCCAGGAACCTCCGGGACTGCTTCCTTTCTGTTGTATTATATTCCCAGCCTATATCTGGGAAATTGAAGTCTCCCACAAGGACTAGAGGTAGCGATTTTGAGACTACACTCAGTTGTTTGTAGAAGAGCTCATCAGCTGCTGCTTCTTGGCTGGGTGGTCTATAGCAGACTCCCATCACAATACCTGCCAGCCCATGGGCTCCTCTGATTTTCACCCACAGGCACTCAGTCCCATCCTGACCATAGTCCAGTTCAAGGGTATCAAAGCCCTCTCTAACATAGAGGGCTACCCCGCCTCCTCTTCTGAAGAAGTCGCACGAGCAATGGTTCTAATGAACCTCTTACTTTTGTGTTTAAATAACCAGCTCTGGTAAATCTTGGCAGTTTATTTCCCTCTAGCAGACATGGCAGAAAACATGTTGTGCCCTTCTCAGTTCCATTAAGTCACATTCTTCACCTCTTTGAATCTAAGATGCTGAATTGTGGCCATCAGGGCCTGCAGATGCTGTTCTGCTGATTGAGCCAGCAGTGGCCCAGGTGGCCAAGAAGGCCAGTGGCATCTTGCCTTGTATCAGAAACAGCGTGGCCAGCAGGTCCAGGGAGGTGACTGTGCCCCTGCACTTGGCACTGGTGAGGCCGCATCTCGAATCCTGTGTTCAGTTTTGGGCCCCTTGCCATAAGAAAGACATTGAGGGGCTGGAGCGTGTCCAGAGAAGGGCAACAAAGCTGGGGAAGGGGCTGGAGCACAAGCCTTCGAGGAGTGACTGAGGGATCTGGGGCTGTTTAACCTGGAGAAGAGGAGGCTGAGGGGAGACCTTATCGCTGCCTACAAATGCCTGAAAGGAGGTTGTGGAGAGGTGGGTGCTATTCTTTTCTCCCAAGTGATAGAGACAAAGGAGAACAGCCTCAAGTCACACCGAGGGGGTTCAGATTAGGAAAAATATTTTCACTGAAAGGGTCATCAGGCACTGTTAGAGGCTGCCCAGGGAGGCGGTGGAGTCACCATCACTGGAGGTTTTAAAAGACGGGCAGACGAGTTACTTAAGGATATGGTTTAGTGACAGGAAGGTATAGTTGGACTCGATGATCTCAGAGGTCTTTTCCAACCCGGTGATTCTACGATTCTATGATTCTGCAGCTGGGGCAGGAGTATCTTCAACTGCCACAGAATATCTGGCAAAGCTCATCTGTCAGAGCCTCTACTTTTTTCTAAGAAAGATGTCAAAAAACCCTTTCAATCACACTTCTAAACAAACTCAGAAATGAAGGGATCACCAGTGCTTAAGTGCCTATGAACAGCAGAAATGGTAGAAAATAGTATTTTCACTTTTCAATAGTTTCCTTTGAATATTGAACTCCATTTCATAAGGACAATTTTTCTCAGCAGATTCACCTGTACACTAGAGACTTTTTAACAACAAGGAAAAGAAAAGACTTTACCATGACTCTGTGATAGAAGAGAATGTTTTAAAATGATGATCCATCTTAAACATTCTCATTTGATTATATGAACTGTCCATTCTGTGACTTTTATCTGACCTACATGAAGTTCCACCTGAAGAGAAGCATGCACAGGTCCATTCTTTGACCGTAACGGTACCACACCCATTTCCAGCTCCAGCACCAAATTCGATTTCTGCTTCTCAGTAAACCCAACAATGCTGCATGCAGATGTTATGGAGTTTGCTTAAATTCAGGATGCATCCCCTTGGTCATGGATGAGAAAGCAAGCTGCAATAACTGGGAGGAGACAGGGAAAGGAAGGAATATAAAGAAATAAAGCTCCATTCTCCATGTAATTTTTAATATGCTTATTTCTGCTGAATTCCTCACTCCTAAGAAAAAAGGAGCAGCATTTTGGAGCAACTCATTCAGCTGACAGTGTACATTTACATGTACACACCCAATATTTTAACGAGTTGTAGAACTAGAAGCTTCTAAATGTGCATCGCACATGCCCTGAAATATTGAGATCCTTCATACACTACAGCAAGGAGGCATGCTGTTGCATCACTTACTTCCCAAACACCGTGTACTTCATGTCTAGGTGTGGTTGCTTGCCATACGTGATGAAGAACTGTGATCCATTGGTATTTGGACCATTGTTTGCCATTGAAACTACCCCACGGACACTGTGCTGAAAGAGGGGGAAAACCTCAACATGAATATACATCGGTGAAAGCAGGACTTCAATCTGTACAGAGTGCTCTGTGACTTAACACTCTGTCTCCATACCATTATTAAGAATATATAGCAGTTGCTAATATATTCCATCAGAGTCCATAATTAGCTCCTCAAAGTGCTCTTACAATGAAAAATTACTTCTTTGCCTTCAGAGCAAGAAAAATGCATTGTTACAAAGCCTTTCTACTTCTCTTCTTAGCAATAAAACCCCTCAAACCAAACATGCCAAGTATAGAAATGCCTCTTCCTATTTTAACAAACTTTCTATTCCTATACTGTAAAACTATATGTTGCTTCTCAACTACAAAAGAGGCATTTAATGCAGTACAACACAATGGTGATTGTTCCCCAGGTGGTAAAGACGAGTGGTATGAAAACATCACTGTATATTGAGAGCCCAGAAATACCTTTAAGTATTCGCTGAATTAATCTTCAAACTTCTTGCCCCAAATACTGTTACCTCCCTTCCCAGTGCCTGACAAGAAAGCACCACAACAGATTACTGGATTTTCAGACTGAAAAATCCAGAAATGATGCACTGTTATAACATTTTACAACAAATTTCCTAAAAAGACTGTCATTTGTTTGAGGCAAAAAAGTGCCTTGACACTGAGCAAAGACATAACTCTTCATGAGGAACATCTTGTAAGTAGCAGAAGGAAACACTGACATAGCCTCAAATAGCCTTAAGAGAAGTATGAGATTCCCAAGGTCCAAGAGGAGGTGGTTAGAGAATTGCTTGCCCAGCTAGATGCCCACAAGTCTATGGGGCTGGGTGGAGTCCACCCAAGAGTTTTGAGGGAACTGGCGGATGTGCTGGCCAAACCCCTTTCCATCATCTTCCAGCAGTCCTGGATGACTGAGGAGGTTCCACTGGACTGGAGGCTGGCTGATGTCGTGCCCATCTATAAGAAGGGGCGCAGGGAGGATCCGGGGAACTACAGGCCTGTCAGCCTGACCTCGGTACCGGGGAAAGTCATGGAGCGGGTGATCTTGAGTGCGATCAAGAAGCACTTCCAAGAGAACCGGGTGATCAGGCCCAGTCAACACGGGTTCATGAAAGGCAGGTCTTGCCAGACTAATCTGATCACCTTCTATGACCGAGTGACTAAACTCTTGGACGAGGGAAAGGCTGTGGATGTGGTCTTCCTGGACTTCAGTAAAGCTTTTGATACAGTTTCTCACAGCATTCTGCTTCAGAAACTGTCGGCCTCTGGCCTGGACGGGCGCACACTCTCCTGGGTGAAAAACTGGTTGAATGACCAGGCCCAGAGGGTGGTGGTAAATGGAGTTAAATCCAGCTGGAGGCCAGTGACAAGTGGTGTTCCCCAGGGCTCAGTCCTGGGTCCAGTCCTGTTTAATGTCTTTATCAATGACCTGGATGAGGGCATTGAGTCCTCCCTTAGCAAGTTTGCAGATGACACCAAGCTGGGTGGAAGTGTCGATCTGCTGGAGGGTCGGGAGGCTCTGCAAAGGGATCTGAACAGGCTGGACTGCTGGGCTGAGACCAACGGCATGAGGTTTAACAAGGCCAAATGCCGGGTCCTGCACTTGGGGCACAACAACCCTAAGCAGAGCTACAGACTAGGAGAAACCTGGCTGGAAAGCTGCCAGGAGGAGAAGGACCTGGGGGTGCTGGTTGACAGCCGACTGAACATGAGCCAGCAGTGTGCCCAGGTGGCCAAGAAGGCCAATGGCATCCTGGCTTGTATCAGGAACGGCGTTACCAGCAGGTCCAGGGAGGTTATTCTCCCTCTGTACTCCGCACTGGTGAGACCGCACCTCGAGTACTGTGTTCAGTTCTGGGCCCCTCACCACAAGAGGGATGTTGTGGCTCTGGAGCGAGTCCAGAGAAGAGCAACAAAGCTGGTGAAGGGGCTGGAGAACAAATCTTATGAGGAGCAGCTGAGAGAGCTGGGGGTGTTCAGCCTGGAGAAGAGGAGGCTGAGGGGAGACCTTATTACTCTCTACAACTACCTGAAGGGAGGTTGTGGAGAGGAGGGAGCTGGCCTCTTCTCCCAAGTGACAGGGGACAGGACGAGAGGGAATGGCCTCAAGCTCCGTCAGGGGAGATTTAGGCTTGAGATTAGGAAGAAATTCTTCACAGAGAGGGTGGTTAGGCGTTGGAACGGTCTGCCCAGGGAGGTGGTTGAGTCACCCTCCCTGGAGGTGTTTAAGGTTAGGGTAGATGAGGTGCTTAGGAGCATGATTTAGGGATTGGTGGGAATGGTTGGACTCGACAATCCAGTGGGTCTCTTCCAACCTGGTCATTCTGTGATTCTGTGATTCTGTAAATTTATTTCAATACGAGTAGAAACAGACACACAGTGAGATCGTTTTCTCCCAGACAGTTGACGCTATCTGGAACATTTTCCCTAAATGGTTTAAAGGTAGTACAGCCTTTAAGAGAAACCGCAGCAGCAACTGCTACCTGTTCTACAGCTCAAAAGTCAGCAGAATGATCATATTTACTGTAACAGCTGGAAAAAACTCAAAGTTTTGCAATGCTTTATTGTTGCATGATTGCTTAGAACTAGGTAACAGCTGCTATTCTGTAAGCTCACCAAAGAAAACTAATGTCAACATAAAATCCTCTATTGACAATACAATAACTTTTAATTTAGTTCTACTTTTTTCACTTTTTAGTATTCATACCTATCATTTCTTTATATTTTATTTATACTTTAATTTGAAGTCCATTTTCCTATCAAGAGACCCTGTCAGAAGAGTTTACCTAATGGATCCCCTGTGTGACCCATGAGGCCCTTTATGTTCTGGTGAAATATGCAGCCATTGTAGTAGTTGCTAGCCCAGAGAGCTAGGAAACAAACAATTCAGTATCCTCTTACCAAAATCACAGCATTGGCAGGACCAAGACTAACCCTTTTGCCTCTGCTTTGCACCGTGACCATGTGAATTCCACAAAGTGTTGTCAGAGAAGAGTCACAAACACATTCAAGTTAATATGTTCCTCTGACACTGTCACAGATATGAAGGATTTTAAATAAAGCTTACAGCACAAGGTTGTCTGGCTTGAGGAACAAAGAAGATGCTTGAGACAGGCTCAGAAGTATCACTTCCATTCAACATTTGCATTCAGTACGTGTAATTTTGTCACCAGTAATTTTAACAAAGCTAAGGCATGAGAGGTCAGTTCTATCAATTTAAGCTTAAGCCTACTATAGAAAGGGAAACCTGAGCGCTCTGACAAATTAGAAGTGATTCTCTTTTAAATTAAAATCAAAGCTGTGCAAGAATGCTCGAACCCAGGGAAATCTGTGAATCACAACCCATGTGTCATATTTCCCTGCAAGGGCAAAGGCCACTTTGGGAGATGCTAGAATTTGGAGAGAAATGTCTCTTAGCTAAGCGTTGCGTGGTGAGAAACAGGCAGCAAAGCTCTAGGCAGTATGACACAGAGCACAACTTCACTGGACACAAGTTCCACAAGCAGAATAGGCACCGTACCAGCTTGAAATGTTAGTGCTCTGTTGTGTGAAAAGATGGATTGCAAAAGCCACTTCATCCTCTGCAGTCACTCTTGCTACTGCTTTGTTTCAACACCGGGCAATCCCACTCTTGTTGCTTCACTTATTTTGTGAGTCTTTGGTGTTCGCTCACAGAACACTTCAGTTTTAATACCTCCTATATCTGTATACACCATGACAGCCTGCACAAGAGGCAGAAAATAATACCAAGAACATAGACAAGTTCCCACTGCATATAACCATGATTTCAGTATTTGGCCACAGGCAAGGCTACTGTCACAAACCTTCCACATTTCCAGTAAAATCACCAGAAAGCACTTTTATTTTCTGGGCAAATCAAGTTTGCAATGGTAATGCAGAAGCTGTTTCATGCTGTTACACCCCAGAGATGTATTATACATTTGTGTACTGGACCCACTCAGTCACTTAATTGCAAAGCTGAAGAATCAAGATTACATCTGTTTCCAACAACAGTGCAGGGCACACACCTCAGTGAGTTACAACCAGAGAAACAGCTGACGTGGGCTACTCGGCTGCAGCCTTTAGAGTGATAAGGCTGGTTCTGAATGACACTGTATATAATCTGCTTTCACAAGCAAGGAACTCTCCAAAAGCACACACTTTTCTTAAGAATTCATAAATAAACTCAGTAAGATTTAAAAAGGCAGTTACCCAGCATCTAAGCAACTCTATAGACACAATATTTATGGCTCCTGGTCTTCCCCTCCCTCAACAGAATTACACCAGAGATACAGAACAAAGAATCAGAGGTGATCCTCAAAGTAAAAGTATTAATAAGATTTTTATATTATTTTTATAGAGTTATTAAAGACTTTGAGCTACATAAAGGTTTTTTAATAATGCATGAGTTTGGCAAAGGAGCCAGGTTTTTCTGCAAGGCAATTCTGCCTGGATCATTAACTAAGGAAGATAGACGTCAGTCTCCTCATGCAAAGATATAAAATTAACTCTTGGTCAAGTAAACTATAAAATCTTCGACAAAAAGGGTTTCATATATAGTAGTTCTTCACCCTCCAGGTGTTTGATTGTGGTGTATTATGCAGCTGCACACTCTGGCTGTAATTACTTACAGAACCTGCACAATTAAGCACAGCAGCCTCTGGCAGCAGGCTCCTCGTATCAAAACAGCCGGCAAAAGGAAAGCACCAGCTAACTCTGATTTTAATATTGTAGTTTCTTAGCAAATAAAGCATTGTAGCATTTTTGTATTGAGATACTGATGATGGTGAGATGAGTTGCCTTGTAATAATGAAGAACAAAAAGCACATTAAACATTCCAAAACAGCTCTTGAATATCTGACCTGCTGAGTGTTGAAACTTTTGCTGCTACATCAAAAGCTTCGCTTCTCTCTAGGACAAAGGTTTGGAGAGTTTAATGCCTAAAGCGCTTTTTCCGCAAAATTTATATTCAACTAGTTAATACATTTCAAATATTTATGTAGTCAGATACTTCAAGTAAGATGTTTCTAAGCCGGAGTTTCTTGTCATCTGAAATTGTAATGTAAATTTTTTCTACAGTCCTTAGATTTTGTTATGTGACCCGTTGTGTTGATTCTGAAAATACTTGCAAACAAACTCTCTGATAGCCATTTTGGAAAGCAGGCACCTGTTATTACAGTGCTGTATTCCCTAGTGAGATAATTCCACCAGTTGTGTGTAATGAGATGAGCTGGTTAAAGAACATATTTCCCAGGAATCTTAGGCACATTCTGTTACTTTCCAAGGACTAATTTTAATTTTATTATGGGCTTCACAACAGCCAAATCTCCACTAACTGGGACAGCCCCATTTCTCTATCTTACCTTATATTGTCTAGATAGAGAGAGAAATGATAAGGAAATGAAAATGATTACAGAAGAAGATGTGTCTGTTCAGCACATATCATACTTAACATATCATACATTACCCTTTCTTAAGAAAACAGTGTCTGGAAAAACACAGCTTGGAAAAAACCCCCACATGTTATCAGAGGGACATTCTGTCTGTAATTTCCAAAAAACAGTTATTAAAGAGACTTAACTGAAGTTTGAATAATGATTTCACTTTAGATTAAGCCAGAATATTCCACTTTGTCAGTAGGAACTACTTCTTGTATCAGTGTTGTTTAGGATGAACTTAGACATATTGGGTTTTATTTCCAGTTCAGTTATGCCAGTGCCATGTAAGCAGAGTTCTACTAAAATAACATGTATCACTGTCTTTTCCCTCAGTCACTTTTTTTTTTTAAATCCTGTTTTCAGCTAGACGTGAAAGTTTGCTAATGGAAGTGAGAAGCATTTTGTTATTTTTCAGCATCCCTTAAAACTTAGCTTGAAAAACTAACTGCAAAGTAGTGATTTGTCATTATTTCTGGTATTTTTTCCATGCCAAATGTGGACAAAAGTGGCGTGATGATTGTGTCTGTACTTGTAACACAGCATGCCTACATGTAGAATCAAAATGTCAGTGGCAAGAAAATATAAAAGTGTCATTTAAATGATAAGTTTTATGTTGCTCTTTAATAGTTTTGGAGGTGGTTTGTTTTGTTTAAAAAGCTTCCTATTTTGCTCTTCTGGTTTCTTGCTGCAATCAGAAGTCTGCGCTGTTCGAGATGCAGGATGAGCTCAGATTTTGTACAGGTAGATCCAGTGTTGATATATTTCAGAATGGAAAAACTGAAAGTAAGCTCTAAGGCACTGACAGGTGCAGTACAGTAAGTAAGTCCAGGCAGATCCTTTAGCTTTAACAACTGATGAGGGAACAAATTAAATCCACGGATCACTCACAGAAATGCTGCCATTTCCTTTTGGAATGTATTTTTCATCTTTAATATACAGAGGGAGCAGGAGTGCGCTTCTGTGTCACCAGACTGCCAGGACAGAGGAGCAGCTCTCGGTGCCATCGCGGCTTGCAGCACAGAGTTCTGAATGCATGGGAGATGCAGCCTGGCAGCGCAGTGCTGTACGCAATTGCTTTACTCTATCTAACAAAGTCAGGAATGTTCCTGTTCTGGGATCTTTAAAAGTTTGCATTTCATTTGTGGATTAAGCATATTTTATTTTTCTTTTTAAGATAAATTACTTTCCTTGCTGTCAGCACATGAACTCTGCTGTTGAATGATTCGGCCTGAATGCACATCCCACTGACAATTAAGAAGATGAAGAATGTTTTCTTTAGGTGTGCCAACAGCAGTGATCAGCCTTCCCAGTAAGATACGTACTCTTCCAGTGCTGGTGATTTTGTGTCTGATCCAGAGAGAGTTCCCTTTCACAGATGCACTTCAGCTATAGTTACCTGGGGAGAGTGAAGTGCCGATTGTAATTCAGCAAAGCTACAACACAGTGTATATGTGCCAAATGTGCCCCTTGTTATCATGTTTCTACTTTGTGAAGTTAAATTGAGTCTGTTGAAAAGTCTCGGGCTCTTCCCATTGTACTTCCTGCTCTTTGTTTAACTTTTAGTACTGTCTGTAAGTAGTTCTTGTCCTGACAGCATTTAAGATAAGAAGCTACCTGTTGGTGCCCTCCCTGATGGAAGGGACTCAAAACATAAATGAGAAATATCTCCAAATGTTAGGTAGGTGCTGCTAGTGTGATACTGTGATTTCATCCTGAGGGTCCCACAGAGTTCCATGTTACCAAACCAGCTTTTTCTGCAGTTTGTCACACGCCGATCTGCACTACTGAGAAAAATGTGGATTTTCCAAGCTCTCCTGGAGTCGATGCAGTATCAGATCAATCTAACCAGTGCCAGTGAGAGCAGACTCACCTCGGGTATCCAACAGGCTGATTCTATTGACTGGGACTGGGGCATAACTGAGAATTTAGTAATGTCATTAGCCTGTCACCTTCCCTTCCTGAAGAGTGAACTGTTCCTGCCACAGCCTGAAAACCAGTGGTGTCCGGACTGGCACTTCTAGGTATCCAGCCTGTTGTTGCTGGAATGTTAGCGAGTTGCTTAAGCCTTGTGAGGCTCCTTCAGAGACGGCTATCACGTCTGCCTCTCAGAATTCTCATGCCTGCTCCCTGGTCATTGTCAAGGCCTGAGTGATTTTTTTTTTCCCCCAGAAAGCCCTGCTGTGCTACTGAGCCCCTCGCAGCACTGCTCACACACCTCGCTGCACAGCACCATCCTTTTTCTAGGCTGGACAGGGGGCTTGTGTGGCCCACGGCAAAGGGGCTGAGGCCGTAGCTGGGAGCGAAGGGAGCAGTGTGCAGGAGGGATCTGCAGTGCTGAGGTGTTGGCAGAGGTGCCTTGTGCTGTGTGCTTGTGTCAGCGTTGTCCAGACTGTTCACCTACCTCCCCACTGTGCCAGTGTGCAGCCGTCCTCACAGTCTTCTGTGGAGGCACCACCTGTGTCAGAGGGCAGGACATAGCGGGAGCAGAGCTGCAGTGCAAGCTGGGGGACACGGAGGTCTGTGAGCACAGTCTCTGTTTCAGGATTTTCACTTCAGGAAAGCTCCGCTTTCCTTGCTGGCTGGGGAAGAGCATCTGGGGCTCAATAGCCTAAGGACCGTGTACTGCAGTGCCGGCAGTCAGGGTGCTCACCTCAAAGGAAAACATGCTCTCATTGTCTGAGACAAGAGGCACAAGCTCTGCTGTACTTTCTTCTGTGCCAGGTAAAGCCTCTGTGAATTCTCAGCAGTTCTGTTCCTCAGTCAGGATCAACCTTTCCAACAGAAGCAGATGTGTAATCATACTCTGTCACCCCATTGCTTGTGAAGGCTGGGCTGCTCTAAGGGCTTTATTCCCATACCTTGTCCCACACAGTAGACACTTTCCCAGTGCGGGACTAGCCATACTCTGGTGGTGGCGAGCAGCACGGGAATGGCTGTACCTGCAAATCTTGCCCTCTGCCCATCTTTCTCCAAGCCGTGGGTTCTGTCTTGGTGCCTTGTGTCCCCAGAGCATTGGGGAGGAGAGGAAAAGAGGACTTGTGCTCAGCAACAGTTGCCCAGGCGTGCGGCGTTGTAGGAAAAGTGGCCAGAAATACCTTTGCTCTTGGGTTCTTTGGCTGAAACCTTAAAGCTTCTGACAAATGCCATGGCAGAGCCCAGGCTGCCCTGATGTAGGCAGGAGGAGAAAGGCGCCTGCTGCCCATAAGGACCGGCCAGCTGGGTGCTGCTGGAGAGGGGCAGTGGGCAGGGGCAGGGCTAGTGGCCAGCCCGGGATGTGGGGTTGGGGCAAGACCCCACTGACCCCCCTGCTGCTGCAACTATTGGGGAGCAATGATCTCCGGGCACTGGACTGCGGAGAAGGTGCTGCCTTCTACATTTCTTTCCTTTGTGGAAAATGAGTGTAAAACCAAGGTCCTGAAGCAAATGGCACTCTGAGGAAAGAGTGACCACCAGTGCCTGCTTCCCAACAGCCGCTGGCGGCACCACCCCCCCCCCCCCACCACTCCTTGTGGCCTGGCCACACATGCCAGCTGCTCTGTCAGTCTGCGAGAGCAAGAGGAAAGGAGAGGAAAATTTTTTTCCTCCCCGCTCTGCTGTGCTCATGCCCTATGTGACAAAGTGGTGGATGAGGTACAGGCTACAGCTCCAGGCCATTTCTGTCCCCACAGACTCTGGCACACAGGAGCTGCCAGAGTCTTTTGCCACAAGAGATGGAGGGTTTGTGGCCTCAACAGTTGAGAGCTCTGAGGCTTCTGGAGGTCTTAGGGACATCTCCTAGGAGATAAGAATCTTGCCCCTGCTCCACCAGGCATCAACCTCTTTTTCTGTGCTCGGCAATGTGCCTTCACATTAGAGGTAGGTGCCACAGCCAGTTCCCCAAATGCAGGAGCATCCCCTGCCTGCTCTGATTGCTGCTGCAGCACTCACTGTGAAATGGATACCCCTCTCCACTCCTCCAGTCCAAAAATGCCCAGGGAGAGGAGAGAAATGCCCCGTCAGCCAAGCCTGACTGAAAGAGCTGCATCCTGGCCACTGCTCTGCTGCCTCCCAACCCATGGTCTGCAGTGGCCAATTCGGTGCATGTGGGACTGCTCGGGGAAAGAAGCCTGGAGCAAAATACCTGGGGGACCCAGGTGCAGCAGCCAGGAGCGACTTCTGTCCCAGGAGTGAGGAAGTTAACCCTGCCCCTGGATGTGACCATGTGGAAATGCTGTAATATCCAGAGATGGAGCAGCACAGCTGTCCTTTGTTGCACCAACGTGGGAAGGGCAATGAGAGCTGAGACGGTGACCAGCCACGGGCCGAGGGCCAGTGTGCGTCAGGTGTTCAGTTTTATAGAGGAGAGAAGGGAAACACATGGAGATTTTATTCTAATGACACCTAAACAGAAACACCAGGGCTTACGAGGCCAAACAGCAGATCCATGGACATGTCTGGTAGCCATTAATCTTTGCTTCCCTTCCCCAAAGGAAATTGCTCACCCAAAGAGGGAAAATTGTCGGAAGAAATCACGAGGCGGGAGCCTGCTTCATTGTGCAGCAAAGCTCAATTTTATTAGAGATCATTGCTAGTTAAATATAGTTGTTAATTAGTCTCATACATATTGCAAAAGCTGAGCTCTCTATTGGTTAAAGCCTTTTGATGAGAACAGCAAACTTACTTACAATAGTTCATTGAAAATAATATACAGTGTGGTTAGCTATTAACAGCTGTGTCCTGTTCTCTTATCTGCCTGGATGGTTGCACATTCCATTTTTCTAAGATTTTGTTACATAAACTTTTGTTCAAGGATAGCACGTTCTTGCTGCGTCTACACTTTTGCAAAGTCCACAGAATCATGGCCTTTGCTTTGTAGCCATTCAGAAGAAATATTCTCCACATTTCCCCCGTTCTGTTTTTGTAACAGGAGGTTTGATTGCCACATTTTTGTCATTGTCTTGGTTATCATGTTTTGAACACATCCAAGCAGACAGGGAACAAGTAACATTATTATCAATATACCAGCAAAAATCCCTATGGCGTATTTAACAATGTTAACAACCCATGGTCCTAGCCCCAAGCTTCTGAGCCAAGAGTCTAGAGGATTAGAATTAACAACAATCTTGTTGGTGTGATCCTTCAACCATTGCAATTTTTTCTGTATGGACTCTGAGTGTGTGGACACATTAAAACAGCACATTCTTTCAAAGTCTTCACATCCGTGACCATGCGCTAGTAACAAAAAATTTATTGCCGCACGATCTTGCAGCAACTGATGACGCAAGCTGTCAGTATCTGCTGCTAGTTGTGATAAAATGTCAGTGGTTACATTTGCTTGTTTGACTACCCAAAATGCTAATTTTTCTATGGATCTTAGAGAATGTGCCACTCCCCATGGTGCAATCAAAGAAAGGAAAAAATTTGAGGTAAAATCAAAAAGCTCTACATTATCATTGCAATCAGAAGACAGCATAGATAAGGATCTTTTCTGTTTCTTTGTCTTCAATTGGCTCTGCATTTCTTGACGGATGGCGTGAACAAGAGAAGCATTAGGTGCAAATAGCGTTAACTTGTCGAGATAGCATGGCCCTCCATAAGCTTGCTTTGGGATTCCCTGCCAAGCCCTATCTCCACAAATCAAAAACACATTAGGAGGCAGGGCCATCGCAGACTCATTGGTCCACATGCGTATGTGGCCTGGTCCCCATCCATATTGCATGTCTGGCTCACACATAGCCGTAGCGTTCTAATATGGATATTGCCTAGGAGTTAACTATGTTATGATATCATTCGTGTTAAATCGATAGTTCCCAAAAATGATACAGCCAGTGACCCTTTCATTCACTCTCTGACTGCCAAGGAGGTCTAACTCCTGGGGATCCCATGGCAAACTAACATTCAAGCCATTTAATAACAGCGCACTGCAATGACTTACATTTTGTGCTGCAGAACAATTTCCACTGGAGTATTTAGCGAACTCTGTTGGGTACAAAACAGGAAAACCAACCAAGCAAGTACGAAAAGGGTCTGAAGCTGAGGCTAAGGACAAACAAAATGAAGCAGTTCCTGTTTGCTTAGCCCATGTGAGCCACATATTCTTTTTTGGCTCTATGTGATGTAGAAAAGCGTCACCGTAGGCCATTAAGATTCCTAAAATAAGCAGCAACCGCGACATTGTCATTGCTGGGCTTCTTTCCTCCGAAGGTGACTTTTTCCTTCAGTAAAAAGCCTGTAAAGGTAAAATGTGTACACAATATTTGTTCATTAATTCAATGTCTGAAAACTAACAATGCTATCACTTTTTGTACTGTCTGATTATTCTTCCCCAGTTGTTAGGGTGTACCTGCCAGTATTGTGGTATACAATATTTTGTCTGACATACACAGTCTAACAGGCGCGAATTACGTTCTGAAAAAAGTTTTCGGGAAACATGTTGAAGCTTCCATAAGCAAAAGCGCAAGTGTAAATCACGTATATTTTCTATTAATGCTATACTTTGCAAAAATGAATATTCTGTATATTTAGCAAGCGCTACATGTGCATTTTCATTAAACCATTTGTTCTCACACTGTACACACCAGAACCCTCCTGACAGGCGTGTTTGAAATACCCACCAAGTTCTTTTACAATCCCTACAAAATATTTTTACCCAAGCTTTATGCTGTGACGAATTACAATGCCAGCAATTGGATTGATATGGTATAAAGCAGTTATTATACAGGTGAGGGATGATTACATTCTGTAAGTCTTTTTCATCTGCACACAACAGTCTTATCCTAAATTCTTTTTCAAGTTTATGTAGCAACGGGTCGATGACTTTGTGGAACAGGAACAGATGCTGGGATCGTGGATTGTCCATTTACTGCTGGTCTTGTCCAACGTGCTGGTACCCACAAGGTTCCTGTAGCTGTGGAGACACAAAGATACCCTCGTCCCCAATATATAACTGTTGCAGGTCCCTCCCAGAGACCTGTTCGTGGGTTCTTATAGTATACCAAAGCCTTAGGCTTACTGAGTTGTCCTTCCGTCTGCTCATAGTGCAATATCGCAGCTGGTGATTTCTTATCTCCAAAGAGACACAAGTGGTTTAGTACAAATAAACATTTTAACAGTCTTTCTTGGACACTAGCAATATCTTTATACTTTTCTAGATATTGTTTAATTGTCCTATTGGCTCTTTCTACCACTGCTTGTACCGTTGGTGAATAGGGTATTCCGAATTTATGCACTATTCCCCATCGTTTGAGAAAGTCTGCAATGCTCTGCCCTCCATATGCTGGGCCATTGTCGGTTTTTATTTCTTTTGGGATGCTCATAACTGCAAAACACCCATACAGGTGTCTTTTTACGTCTCGTGCCTTTTCTCCACTTTGTGCTGAGGCCCAAATGTAATGACTAAAGGTATCTATAGTAACATGCACATACTTCAATCTTCCAAAGCTAGGCACATATGTAACATCCATCTGCCATATTTCATTCGCTTTTGTACCTTTTGGATTTACTCCTATTCCCAGTCCTAGGCCCTTATTATGATTACTACATATTGGACACGTCTTAATTATATCCTGTGCCTCAGAATGGCTAATCTTATAATCCCTTGCCAAGCCTTTGGCATTCTGGTGATACAATTGATGGCTTTCTCGGGCTAACACATAAGCAGGTAATTGTGCGGAAAGTGACACCAACTTATCTGCTCTTGTGTTACCTTCTCCTAAGCCTTCATTCCACTTATGACTTCTGACATGGATAATACTGTATCTGTTTTGTCTCTCTGCCTGTACCCTTTGTAGTCTTACAAACAATGTATATAGTCTTTTGTTGGCGACTTCTTTGATGTATGAGGTCTCTATTCGTGAAATGACTCCTACTGCATATAAGGAATCAGATACCACGTTTATCTCCCGTTTAAATTTTTCTAGAGCCCATATGATAGCTAAGAGTTCTAATGTCTGTAGAGTGTCGTCCTGTGACGCACACAAAATTTTTTCCTTCCATTGGTCACCTTGTTTCCATACAACTGCCGCTTTACGAGATCTTTTTCCGGCGTCCGTAAATACTGTTAAAGCGTTTGGCAATGGGGACCGTGAATACAACGGTTCTGCTATCCATTCCCATTCCCCTAGCCACTGAAATACTTTGGAGCGAAAAGGTGTTGTCGTGATTGTAGCTCCCATATTTAACATGGCTTCGGCAAATTCTGGACTAGCCAAAAGATACCAGTCTAGCGTGGCTTTTGCCATTGGAAGTTGCAGTTCTTCTGGTTCCTTGCCACTGATTTCTATACAACGTATACGCCCTCTTCGTATTAAGGCTGCTAAATCTTCCATTTTTGTTGTTAGAGTTTTGGTTTTTTGAAGTGGAGGTGTAATCCATTCTATCGCTTTGATGTCTTTTTCCTCCTGTCCCATCTCCCCCGTTCTGTTTTGTTGAGTGATAGCACCTAAAAGGTGTGTCCCATGCCATATTGTTAAGTGCAGAGGGAGTGAGGGGTTTAAACGTGTCGTAAAGCTTTTTTGGATGTGCTGTATAATAGTGCGAATTGCTTCTTGCTGTTCCATTGTGATCTGAATTTGCTGGCACGGATCTAGTCCTTTTAATAGCGGTCTCAGCTTTTCTAGCCACTCATTTGGAATGCTGATCACTGGTTTGAGCCACTGTAGCTCACCTAGAAACTTTTGTGCGTCATGCAAGGTTTCTAAATTAGAGTTCAATTGTAATTTTTGTGGTTGAATTACAGTTCTCGTGATAGTCCAACCAAGATACTTCCATGGTTCTGTGCTCTGAATCTTCTCTGGAGCAATTACAAGGTTTTTGTTCTTTAGCGTTTCTTGAACATGTTTAAGTTGATTGTCTGTAAATGGTCCTTCTTGACAAAAAAGGATGTCGTCCATATAGTGGTAAATAATTGTTTGTTGCCATTCTGCTCGTAATGGTTGTAGGGCTGCATCCACGTACAACTGACATAAAGTCGGGGAGTTTTTCATTCCTTGAGGTAATACTGTCCATTCATAACGTCTGTCCGGCTCCCCTCGATTAATTGCAGGTAGTGTAAATGCAAATCGCTTATAATCATTAGGGTGAAGTTTGATTGTGAAAAAACAGTCTTTAAGATCAATAATCAAAATATGCCAATTCTCAGGGAGCATTGCTGGATTGGGTAATCCGGGCTGCAGCGCTCCCATTGCTTCCATCTGGTCATTGATGGCTCGCAAGTCATGCAGCAATCGGTATTTGCCTGATTTTTTCTTTATGACAAAAATAGGAGTGTTCCAAGGGCTTAAGGATAGCCGGAGGTGTCCTTGTTGCAGTTGCTCACTTACTAACGCATGAGCTGCTATAAGACTTTCCCTTTTTAAAGGCCATTGCTTAACCACTACAGGTTCTTCAGTTTTCCATATCAGTGGAACTGGGAAAGTCCAAGCAATGGCGGCTACCATAAAGGGGTTCCTGCAGTATTTTCATTTGTCAGCATTACTCCAACCTGTGAAAGGATATCTCGTCCTATCAAAAACTTCACTGAAGGTAGTAGAGGGGCCACTGCCAAGACAGCTTGAGCAGATCGATCATCACAAATTATGGTGACTACGGGGGTTCTTTGTGCTACTGTAAAACCTCCAATACCAGCAATTGGTGTTCCAGAGGTTTGCACGGGCCATGATGAGGGCCAAAATTTATTGTCTATTATTGAGGTATCCGCCCCCGTGTCTAACAATCCTTCTATTTGAAATTGACTGTCTTGCCACTTTATAATACAGCCTTTTCGTGGCCGGGAATTGAGTGTAATCTGTAGCATTGCTATATCTCCAGTGGAACCAAAGCTTCCTTGCTCCCGTTGTTCCTGTGTGAGAGGTTCTAGGCCTTGGGTAATTTGTGGTAAGGGAAGAATCTGCGCAATACGTTTATTCTTTTGAATGCAAATTGGTGGAAATGGTGTATATGCCATTATCATAATTTCTCCTTCATAGTCTGGATTGATAACCCCAGGCAAAACAAAAAGTCCCATTATTGTAGTGGAGGAACGTCCCAATAATAACCCTCCAACGGGGATTCCTTTGATTTTTATCGGGCCTCGGACTCCAGTAGGTATTTTTTCTGGTCTTGTGGTTGTAAGAGTCGTATCTACTGAGGCTGCCAGGTCCAGACCGAGACTCCCTCGGGTTGCGGGGCGCAGTTGTGCTGTGGTGTCGCAGCCGGTGCAGCTACTTGTGTCCTGGCGTGGCCGCTCGCACTGGGCCGTCCGTTTCCCGGCCGCCTCTTGCATGCATTCATATTGTGCGTATTTGATTGACATAGAAAATAACTCCTGCCTCACTGCCTAGCTCTCTGGACAACACGGCTGGTTGCAGTAATCTGCATATGGTATCATCACTTAACGGCAACCACAGGTGCTTTTGATGAGTTTTACACTTACCCACAAAGCCTGTGGCAGTGCTGGTTGCAGGAGACGGCTACTCTGTTCCTGTGTGTCCCTGGAAGCATGGAGATCTGGCTCTTGGCTGCATCACAGACTGTCTCCACCTTGTGACAGAAAGGCTACAAAGCAATCAGGGAGCTCAATGGCCAACAAAATACCTTCTATATGAAAACCCAACACAGCAGGCTCCTACGGTGACTGCACAAAGGACATGATTGCAGCTGTACAATGGTCTCTGGATATTGCATCCTGCAGAATTTTTGCTCCTGTTGAGTTCCTGGAACAGGCTGCCCAGGAAGGTGGTTGAGTCACCTTTCCTGGAGGTGTTTAAGGGCCGGGTGGACGAGGTGCTGAGGGGCATGGTTTAGTGTTTGATAGGAATGGTTGGACTTGGTGATCCGGTGGGTCTCTTCCAACCTGGTGATTCTATGATTCTGATTTCTTGCTCGTCAAGCCAGAAAGCCGCAGACAGTGCTAAAGCATCAGAAAATACAGACTGAGAGGGCAAGATACGTTTTGTCACAGACTGCCAGATAAGAGGCGCTGTGGTCATGTCTGCGTGCATCATCATGTATTTGTCTACATATATATATTTTGAAATACATATATTGTTACTGCAACGATAAAGGAGAGTCCTGTTGTGGACTCAAGAACACCCTTTCATGCACTGCTATTGCCTTTCCAGCTTTTTATTGTGATGGCAGGGATTCAGGGGAGAGGGGATGTTGTGGGAAACCCTTGACCATGTAAGTCATCACTCTACTCTCATATCCCTAATCCCCATTTTCTATTGGAGCCAGCAAGGTGGATGCTGTTTTTACTACCATCTACTTGTATGTGAACTTGTCCTCTGCTGCCTTTGACTCCTTCAGGGAGGCTGGAAAATACAATGCTCCTCTTAGGACCCTACCCCAGTGCTGCGCAGATCTTGGGATGTGAGGTTTAACCTTACACCCAAGCAGAATTTCCCTTGTTGCAGGTTGTACCTTACTGTGCAGTTCTGACAAAGGCCTGGCTCTGGCTTCCCTATAACCCCTTTTATTAGTGCAAGACAACAGCTAGATCTCTCTTCTTTCAGCTTTTCTAGGCTGAAAAGACCATCGCTCTCCACCTCTCCTCATATGCCATGCACTCCAGCTGCTGATGGTTTTAGTAGCCTTTCTCTGGCCTTTCTTAAGAATTTGTCTACATCCCACTTGCAGTGAGGAGCACAGATTTACCAGGTGCAGTCTCCCAGCACTAAGAACAGTCATGCCGGCTACACTTGCTAATCATAGAATCACTAGGTTGGAAAAGACCCACTGGATCATCTACTATCCCTATTAATCACTAAACTATGCCCTTCAGCCCCTCTTCCACCTGTCTTTTAAACACCTCCAGGGAAAATGACTCAACCACCTCCCAGGACAGCCCGTTCCAGTGCCCAATCACCCTTTCTGTGATTTTTTTTTTTCCTAATGTCCAGCCTAAATCACCCCTGGTGGAGCTTGTGGCCATTCCCCCTTGTCCTGTCCCCTGCCACTCAGGAGAAGAGGCCAGCTCCCTCCTCTCCTCAACCTCCTCTTCTCCAGTCTAAACAACCCCAGCTCTCTCAGTCGCTCCTCATAAGGCCTGTTCTCCTGCCCCTTCACCAGCTTCATTGCTCTTCTCTGGACTCGCTCCAGAGCCTCAACATCCTTCCTGTGGTGAGAGGCCCAGAAATGAACACAGGATTCAAGGAGCGGTCTCACCAGTGCCGAGTACAGAGGAAGAACAACCTCCCCAGACTTGCTGGTCATACCATTTCTGATACAAGCCAAGATGCCATTGGCCTTCTTGGCCACTGTTGGCTCATGTTCAGTCACTGTCAACCAACACCCCAGGTCCTTCTCCTCCAGGTAGCTTTCTAGACAGGCTTCTCCTAGTCTGTACCACTGTATAGGGTTGTTGTGCCCCAAGTAAAGGACCCAGCAATTAGCCTTGTTAAACCTCATGCCATTGGTCTCAGCCCAGTGATCGAGCCTGTTCAGATCCCTTTGGAGCCTCCCTGCCCTCCAGCAAATCGACACTTCCACCCAGCCTAGCGTCATCCGCAAACTTGCTAAGGGTGCACTTGATGCCTTCATTCAAGTCACTGATAAACACATTGAACAGGGCTGGACCCAGCACCGAGCCCTGGGGACACCACTTGTAACTGGTCTCCAGCTGGAGTTAACTCCATTTCCCACCACTCTCTGAGCCTGGCCATCCAACCAGGTTTCCACCCAGGAGAGTGTGCACCTGTCCAGGCCAGAGGCTGACAGATTCCTAAGCAGAATGCTGTGAGAAACCGTGTCAAAGGCTTTACTGAAGTCCAAGAAGATACATCCACATCCTTTTCCTCATCCAGTAGGCAGGTCACTTTATCATAGAAGGCGATCGGGTTTGCTTTGCAAGACTTGCCTTTCATGAACCTGTTTTGACTGGGCCTCATCAGCCGGTTCTCTTGCATGTGCTTCATGGTAACACTCAAGATCACCTGTTCCATGACTTTCCCTGGCACTGAGGTCAGACTGACAGTCCTGTAGTTTTCTGGATCCTTCCTCCAACCCTTCTTGTAGATGGGCACATGAGCCAGCCTCCAGTCCAGTGGAACTTCCCCAGTCAGCCAGGATTGCTGGAAGATGATGGAAAGTGGTTTGGCAAGCACATGTGCCAGCTCCTTCAATAATCTTTGATGCAGCACCTTGTGTAACCGAATATAAAAAAACTTTGTTGGGGCATGCAGCTTTTATGCCAGTTTCTCCTGCACTGGAGTCCAATGGTAGGGAATCGGGAGACAGCAATGGTCTGAAAGAAGCATGGACATGTCACATATAACGGTGCAAAGCTTTTTTATTTTTCTTCATGAACTGAAGTATACAAGTAAAATGCCACCATTGCTTTACATGGTGCACAGGCTAAACAAGAACATTTGGTTTGGTGGGAAAAGGCACTGTTTTGAAATGCTAGGCTCCTCCCTTTGTCGCCAGAGAGGTTTGACTGCTGCACAAAGATGCAATAAACAGCTGGTAAGAACGCAGAGCTGCTCTGGCTGCTACTGTCTGAGGAGTCTTCACAGATTCTGCTGCAGCTGCATGGGAAGAAACAACCTCATTGTCTGGGAGTGTACCTATGAAATGCCCACTGCACAGCACTGGATTATACATACTCCCACTCAAGCCTAGTGGAAGGAGCAAGTGAAGGGTCTGCTAGATGTAAGGTAACCCAGTAAAGCTAACTTAAAGAAAAAAACCCTGCTTCACATTTTGAAATCCACCTCCTAGTCCACTTTTGGCAAAGGTTTCTCCTGCTTAACAAAGTGGTGTAGATCAAAACACCCACCTGAAGCACAGAATCCAGCAGAGTACCTCCCAGCAGCCAGTTCCACATAGCAGGAAGCTGTAAAGAGCTTGAATTGTTACTCTTACAAAACTCTTCTCAAACAGGAGCAGTGCCTTTCTTCTGCCTGGTGGTGTAGTACAAGGCTCTTCCCAGTACTAGCAGCCAACCATCTCCATCAGAAAACAATCTCACCTGCAAGGCTCTCAACTGCTAGGCTTCTATACATTATCTTAGGGTGCAATCTTAGCCTTTGCTGTCTCATTGTCCTCAGTCTGCTCCCTTGCATAAACTGAAAGTAGAAATGCAGGAAATTCATTTGCTGAATTTCCAGGATGATCCACTGAACAGACGCAGAAATTTGAAAGGCCTTTTAGCATGCTCCCTAGCAAAGCATCACCATCACTGAATGGAGCAACTGGGTGATCCCTCTGCTGACTTTTGCATCAGTCTAAAGGATCAGACTTTTAGAAGGAGAGAAGTAAAAACAAAGTTTCCATTGTGAAGGTAAAATAGAAGAAACATAACCTTTCTTTTACCACACCATAAGCCTCATCGTCGTGTCTCAGCACAGACCCACTGAGACTGCTACTGGAAGCAGCAGGTGCTCAGGCAGAAATACCATCTCCTCTTCTTTTATTGAGCACTGATTGCATCAGGCAATTTGAATGTTCACAAAGTGCTGTTTGGAAAGAGAACAGGAAATGGCATATTTTACACACAATCTGTTTCACACAGCACAGTTTACAAAACTGAGACTTTTTTTTTCGTGATCAGAGGCATTCACTGAACAGAACAAGAAGTAAAAACAGAAATGCAGTAGAGACCACAGGTGTGTTACATTTGTAAAAGTTAAACCATCTCTCTTCTTCCCCAGAACTTCAAAGAAATCCATGACTGACTTTGTTATTCAGTTTCAGGATCAAGTTTTGATTTTCAGGTCTCAGTTGTAGTGTTTGCTACTGTCCTCCAATCCAAGCTCTGCCATGAACTGGATCCCAGGCTGACTTCATTCTCCTCACACCCATCAGTGCATAGCTAAGAAGTTGAATATTGCTTGTATTTCAAAAGTCAAATGTCAAGTAGACACCAAGAAAGGGTTAGAGGACTGAGTTGTAACAGGGTCAGAGAGAGGTATTCCCTGGTAGTTTTTCCTTATTCTTTTGAGCTCACAAGTACTGCAGTCCTTGTTTTTTAGTATACGATTTTCCAGTGAGTTGGCTGCTCACAGTTTTTCTCTTTTTCACCACAAAATCGGTTGTAAGTTGTTTTTGGATCAAATCCTAAGATCTCCCTTTCCTCATGGATCCGGAAGGAAAATGTTGAAACTGAGGTGCCTATAAAATACCTGTGAAAGAACATCACAAAGGGTTTGTGTAGGGTCCCAGTTTCTAAAATGCAAGTAATTGATTTCAGCTCAATGAACATTAACATGCACTGAAATGATGTGGTAACAAAATTATTATATATATGCAACATAACTATTATACATCTACTATATAGATAACTAGATAACATCATATGATTTGTAAACAACTGTATCTGGGTTACAAACAATATTCAGTGTTGTGACAGTAAGATTTGGCCTCTCAAAGGAAGGTCAAATTAGCTACCTTGCATGCGCACAGATCCACTGGTCAATCACTGCCAAGCCCCCATCTTTGTAGAGTTCCAGCTCCTCCCAAGTGGGTTCAAACCTCACCATCTCAGGCAGCAGTTTCTTGAGTAATTCAATCTCTGAAAAAGGAAAAGATGTGAATTTATTTTTATGTTATAAAGAACAACTCGCCGCTGCCATAAGAAGGAAGTGTTTAAGGAAAACCCATGCTTGCCAGACATCAGAAAACGGGCAGGAGCCAGTGGGGCAGAGACACAGTGCCAAGCAGAGCAATGGTCAGGGGTGGGGAAGCCTGTGAGGGGCACAGTGGATGTTACCACCAGTCTCACTGCCTAATCCTGAACAGGGGAGATGCACAAAGAGGCCTTTCTTGACAGCAAACTTGGATGACCCTGGCGGGGTTATTCTGACATTACACATCAGAACAGGCCCTTAGATTCTACTGGGAGGGAGGTGCAGCCCTGGGATAAGGCCTGTGAGGGAAACCCCATCTTTGGGGGTGAGGGAAACCCCATCTTTGGGGGTTTGTAAGCCTTGGTCCCACATAGCCAGGCCCACACCAGTCTGGTGGCGGGGGCAGCCAAGAGGAAGGCTGTGTGGAATACTTCAGAGGATCCTTCCCACCGGCATGTTCGAGAGTCTCTGAAATGCTAAGAACAAAGGTGGGATGGAAGAAAGAAAAGGAGGAATAGGCAAATTCAATTCCTAACTTTCCACTGTGGAGATCTGTCAGACCTCCTATGAGAAATACTAAATGAATGGTTTGATAATAATTACTCAAGCTGGAAGGAAATGGCTTCCCAATTCCGTTCAATTCCTCCTTCAGTGATGGAGGCATAGAAGTTGCAGTCATTTATAAAAACAAGGTGGTAATCACTCCATTCCATGTCAGAAGTTATCAATCCTAAACAAACTATAACCAGCCTACCTTCTTCGACAGCATCAGTGGCTACAAAAACTTTGTCAAGTTGAAGTATCTTCAAGAGGCTGTGGATTTTCTTTACTGCTCCTTGCAGGGAAGGCACATCTTCTCTGTGACCCCAAACGAAGTCTTTCCTTCTGAGATGCACCCCAAGGTATGGACCGCCCAGAGCTGTGCCCATCTTAACCTAAAGGAGAATGATTGATAAAGTTTAGAACTTGAGAGCACCATTGCTCATTCACACTGAAAAGCCCTGAATGTATTTTCTTTTGATAAGGCATTGGAAGTTATTTTAAGGTATGGATTGACAGTATTTTGAGACCCTTGTTGCAATGTTTTAATCTTGGGTGGCCTGCATCATACAAGATAAACTAGAGCACAGAATCTTTGCAAGCAAAAATTGCTCTCCTTGATCAAATCCACAACTGGAGCTTGCAGCTGCACTTCACACAAACATACACTAAAATGCAAGTTTCCTTCAGTGAAATGGGGGAGCAGAAATCTGGCACCTAGAACTAGTCAGGCACATCTCAGTGGTGTCTGTTAACTCATGTCATACAGAGAGAAGACAGTTCAGCAGGAGTCTGTATGTCCACCTCCATCTGCACGGGGAGAGCTAGAGTCACATGTTATCTTCCAAAACTCCCTGCACCGTACAGCCAGAAGAATACAAATAAAAAATTATTACATTTCTTAGGGAAAATTGTCTGTTATGATCTTACCTTCATCTGCGTCCAGTCCTCCTTGTAATGAGTCCTGTCTGACTCATCCGTGGATTGAAGATATTTGTTTCTAAACTCGTCCCCCACTACGCGGAGGTGTTTAGCAAACACCATGCTCCGACGGGTCTATTGGAATAAGAACAGATGTCAAGTCAGAAAAAGGAAGAGCTGCAAGTGACTGAATGGACTTTCACATAGACAGAGCTTCCAGGATGCAGTTACTTTTCATACATCCATGCAACACCACAAGCCGCAATTTCTAACCTTTTATCTGAGTTTTAACTGTTTAATCCTGATCATAACCACCTTCATAACCAGTACAGAACCAGAGAATCACTAGGTTGGAAAGGACCCTCGGGATCATCAAGTCCAACCATTCCTATCAACCATTAAACCATGCCCCTCACCACCTCCTTCATCCGTCTTTCAAACACCTCCAGGGAAGGCGACTCAACCAGCTCCCTGGGCAGCCTGTTCAAGTGCCCAATCACCCTTTCCTTTTTCTGATGTCCACCCTGAACCTCCCCTAGTGGAGCTTGAGGCCATTCCCCCTTGTCCTGTCCCCTGTCAGAAGAAGAGGCCAGCACTCTCCTCTCCACAACCTCCTTTCAGGTAGTTGTAGAGAGCAAGAAGGTTTCCCCTCAGCCTCCCCTTCTCCAGACTAAACAACCCCAGTTCCCTCAGCTGCTTCTCATAAGACTTGCTCTCCTGCCCCTACATCAGCTTAGTCGCTTTCCTCTGTACTTGCTCCAGAGCCTCAACATCCTTCTTGTGGTGAAGGGCCACAGGACTCAAGGAGCGGCCTCATCAGTGCCGAGTACAGAGGGAGAAGAACCTCCCTGGACCTGCTGGCCATGCCATTTCTGGTACAATCCAAGATGCCATTGGCCTTCTTGGCCACCTGGGCACACTGCTGGCTCATGTTCAGTCAGCTGTCAACCAACACCCTCAGGTCCCTCCCCACCAGGCAGCTTTTTAGACAGACTTCTCCTAGTCTGTAGCTGCACAGGGTTGTTGTGCCCCAAGTGCAGGACCTGGCATTTGGCCTTGTTAAACCTCATGCCATTGGTCTCAGCCCAGAGGTCCAGCCTGCTCAAATCCCTTTGCAGAGCCTCCCTACCCTCTAGCGGATTCCACCCAGCTTAGTGTCACCCACAGACTCGCTAAGGTGCACTCGATGTCTCAATCCCCCATGTGCCGTTGGACAGCACCGCACAAGGTCCCTGCAGGCAGCCATGGGGAATCACGGGGGAATTCTAGCAGAATCACAGCCTCATTTAGGCTAGATACTTGTCTGACCCTGTCGTACACAGGTGTACAAAGTACACTGCTGTTATTTACATAACAGAACAAATAATGTACCAAATTAAACACTCTAGCAACATACTTCACCTTCGGAAACAAAAGCAGGACAAAGGCTTTAGCTTGCTAAACACCTGTAAGAATAAAACCTGCTTGAAAAATTCCTGCATCTTGCCACAGACGCTCCTATCAGTGGAGATACGACACAAAAGGAAATGTTTTCCTTCACCTGTGGAATTAACCTCTGTCAAAGACTCTGTGGTGCAGTTACCACTGCACACGGTCACACATTGCCTCCTTGAGGCACACACAACAAAAGTTAATGTGTGACTTACACCTCTTACGAAGGGTGCTTAACAATTTGTTCTTGATTTTATACAAGTCTATTCTGTTGTGTGATGGGTATCAAAGGAGGTGCAATGGAAACAATTTTCTTCGGTTTCCAACAGCCTCTCTTTTCTCAGCACAGTAAAGCCCACAGTGGAGGGTTTACTACACAGCAGAGAAGATAGAGCATTGCTGCTATTCCCAGACACAACCACACTGATGGTGCCTTTGCTGAGGCAAGGACTTAAATCTGCAAGCCTTTTTTCACCTTTTCCTGGAGCAACTGTTTCTCCTTAAACAAAACTTGCTGTGTTTGAACTGGTTCCTCCTCCATATCATTCAAGAAGACAGAACAATTCAGTCTTCTGTTAAGATCCATCATACTGGTACTTGATGGTCCATGCCCCTCTAAATAGTTAATGGAAGTACAATCCTGCTCTTCCATCATCTTTAAAGAGATCAGTACTGGCTTTCTAATTCCATCCCAAATCCTCTAAGTCAGACTCGGAAACGACACATGGGTTGAGCTTCTCTGTTTGGAAAGTCACTCTCAAGGAAAAATTCATAGTCTGCTAACTACTGTTTGGTCCATTTCTGTAAAATACACCACAGACTAAGTGAATAGCCAGACTTTTATATCTTGCAAGACTGACATCTATATAACATGTTTCATACTATCATGAGAGTGACGTTCCCTTAGAAATGTTAATTATAACAAGCACTCCATATAGTGTCCCATTTCCCAGCATCAAAATGTTTAACTTTTCCTTACAACTTTCTCCCCAGGAATTATTTTCCCATATACCCTTAGATGGGGTCTCCCAAAGTGCTCAATATTTCCTTGAAACCCATGGGAATTTTGCCATCAAGGCCAACAGGGGAACAGGACAATACTGAGCACTCTGGGAAAATCTAATCTTGAGGCTGACTAGCCAAGAAACTGCACAAAAGCCATTCCCTTCTGTCTGCAGATGTGCTGCACAGGGGAGCGCCTGAAAACCACGCCTGCAGCACTGAGTCTTTGGGGACAAGACACCAGGAACAAATTCCTGCATTGCATTAATCCACAGCAGCTTGAAGCTTTAGCATACACGCCTGAAACATAAGACACAAGTTACTTTCAACAAAAGAAACCCAAGGCCAAACTGAAGCAGTGTAGGTTATTGTATTTTTAGGAGAACCAAGCATAAAGTCTAAAGAAGCTAACAGGAAAATACTCACATTCCAGTAATCTCTCCCTCCGTAGTGGTCATGTAGAAGGTTTTCAGCTCTGTCTAACATCACTGACCTGTTAAAAATTGTAAAACTGAGTGCAGTTCCCTTAGGAGCAGAATTTACAGTACAACATTCCTTTACACGGCTGCTAGGATAAAACATAGACCAGTTTGCAATGGCAGAATGAGGGATAGGCTACCAAACTGTTCCCTATAAAGCAGATTGTGACCCATTGCCTGCTGGGGAAATAAGGGAACTATGCCACTATGTGTTCCTACTCTCCTCCTTAATAAGCTCTACTCTGAATTCTGGCAGTTAAACACAAACAAACAATCCCTCACAAAGTCCTTACAGTAGTTGCTGCTGGAGAAATTAGATTGCCAACAGGGAGAGTGAACCAAAGGGGAGAAGCAACAGTCTCAGAGCACGAGACCCTCTTAGAAGAAGCAGGAGTCAGGTGCATAAAAACAAAATGAGAAAACTTGTTTTCTACGTGTGGAATGGAAAGTCCTACAGTAAAATAACAGATAAAAGAACACATAGACACTATAAAAACATGTATTAGGAACTAAGCACAAATTTTAAAATGCAAACTGTCAAAGACAGTTTTGTGAAGCAATTGGGCAAGGAATAGCTCCTGACATCACCTCAAGCAGCAAGACAGACCAAAATCTCACAGTGGAAGAGCTGCTCTGTGACAGTGGCCATAAACATACTCATCCTCACCATCCTACTAGATCAGCAATGGCCAAAGGAAAGGTATCGTGCAACCAACCAATGAAGCCTTCTTCCTCCAGCTACAGGAGGCTTCACGCTCACAAGCTCTTACCCTACTCAGGGACTTCAACCACCCCAACATATGCTGGAAAAGCAGCACAGCAAGCTGTAGGAAATCGAGGAGACTCCTGGGGTGCATTGAGAACAACTTCTTAGTCCAGCTGATAGAGACCCCTACCCAAGGGGATGCAATACTGGACCTTATGGTCACCAATACAAGCAAACTCATCAGTGATATTAGGATCGGAGGTAGCCTGGGCTGCAGTGATCCTGCACTGGTGGAGTTCAAGGTCCAGAGGGATATGGGACAGTTGAGGAGTATAGTCAGGACCCTAAATTTCAGGAAAGAAGACTTCCAGCTCTTCAAGGAATTACTCAGTAGGATGCCCTGGGATGAGGTCCTCCGAGGCAAGGGAGTGGAACAGAGCTGGAAAATATTCAAGGATGCTTTCCATAAAGCAGGAGCGCTCAGTCCCCGTATGCAGAAAATCAGTCAGGGAAGGGAAGAGACTGGTGTGGCTGAGTCAAGACCTGCTGAAGAAGAAGAAGGAACTGCACAGGCAGTGCAAGCAGGGACAGGTAACCTGGGACGTGTATAGGGATGCTGCCCGGGGGATGAAGTCAGGAAGGCCAAGGTACAGCTGGAGCTGAACTTGGCAAGGGAAGTGAAGACCAACAAGAAAGGCACGTCAGGTACGTCAATCAAAAGAAGAAGGTCAAAAATAATGTACCCCCACTGATGGTTGGGAATGGTGATCACGTATCAACAGACGAGGAGAAGGCTGAGGTACTTAACTTTTTTTGCCTCAGTCTTCATCGATAATTGCTCTCCTCACCCCTCCTGGGTCATGGGACAGCAAGATGGGGACCAGGGGGATAAAGCCCCTCCCACTGTAGAGGATCAGGTTCGTGACCACCTGAGGAACCTGAACATTTATAAGTCTATGGGACCTGATGAGATACATCCCAGAGTCCTGATGGAATTGACAGATGTGGTTGCCAAGCCACTCTCCATGATATTTGAAAAATCATGGCAATCAGAAGTCCCTTCCAACCCTAACTATTCTATGATTTCCCACACTAAACTAGACCAACTTTAACACGAACCACTAGTTTTAACTTGAATCACTGTAGCTGCTCTTACATTGCTGTTACACTGATACTTTTCCCTGTGCGACTGAGAAATCTTGTGGCACCTTGTCTGCATGTGAGGAATACCTAGGCAGCACTCCTAATCTTCCTCTTGTACTTTCCTCACTGCCAGACCTTTGATATTTGCTGTGAAAGAGTTAACTGCAGCATGGAGACCTCAATGGCTTATTTAATCCTGTTCCCTGCTGTCATTTGTTACGATTTCAGTATAACTCCTACAAATAGAACAATGCTCACTTTTGCTTCCTCTGCAACCAGCAGGAGGTACTAGACAGATTCCTCACTGTTCTGCTTAGGGGAACCTTCATCTCATTTCCAAATAAATTGTGTTGATGTCAAATTTTTGCACGTTTTGCTCTCACGGCAAAACTGAACTTGGGCTTACATGGTTTGTATCCCTCCCTTGAATTTATTTCCCTGATGTAGTCACAGACAGCAATTATCTCCTCTTCCTGTTCTCCCCTGTACCTAGAGCTTTTGCTTTGCCACCATGTCTTCAGTTGCTACAGGGTGACAGCTGACTGGAAATACTTTGCTGCTGGGATAATGTAAGCACACTCCATCTCAAGGGCTTCCCTTTCCTCTGATCATCTCAGTGGAACCTCAGAGTAGAAAGACAAAATGTGCTGCTCGCTTTCCTTAAATCCTAAGGCTTGGGAAACGCTGATTCCACTCTGTCTGCCCCTCCTGACACAGCATCGAAGGGTGAAGGAAGGGAAGGTAAACCCAGTGTGGCAAGGAAACAGCTACCTGAGAGACAATATGAGGGAGCTCAAGGCTATTTCCGCTTGGGTTTTAGCATTGCAGCTTTTAGCCTAGCTTACAGATTAGCATTTCTTAAAACATAAATTCATTTTTTAACAATTTTAACAGATTACAATAACTCGGTGATAAACTACAACACCAGTGGGACATAGCTTCTAAGTTGCCCCTGCTCTTCCCACCTGTCAGTGGGTTTGTGGGCCCGCAATACAATAAACACTAATACAAAGCAACTCACTGCGCTGAAGTGTTTTTCAAAAGGATGGGAGCCACAACAGAGGCAGATCCTTGGACAGACAAACACGAGACATTTAGGCCTCGTGTTTCCTCATAACCCCAGAACCATCCCCTGGAAGAGAACACAAATGATCAGTTCACATGCTTGTATTTTAAATTAATGCCATATATATAACAAAGCAAATGAATAGTACACCCTAGGGAGATGATTGATAACGTACACAAACCAACTAGCTCCTTTATACTGTTCTGGAATGAAAGAACTTTCTAAAATTAGATCTTATAGTACCAACACAACATTTTGTTATTAATGGGTTTTTAAAAACAAAGCGAACCTCAAGTATCCAGAGAATCACAGATAACACTACAAAAACTGCACGAGTCTGTTTTGTTAGAGCAGGCAAATGCACCACTGAATACAACAAAAAGGAAGACTGAAAGAACAGTTAAATGTTACCTGTAGTAGTTCTGTTTGTCTTTGGAGTACATAAGCTGATCAATGCATGGCCTTTCATCAATTTTTTCTTCCCATGTTCCCTCTTTCCATCCTTCTACATAGCCTTGTAGGACATAGATCTGCTCAATGAAGGGGCCACCTGACTCTGAGCAGATGGCAAAGCAAAAGCATTTGTGAGCATGAAAAGCCACACAATAAAAGTACAAACTAGTATTACTTGCATTTAAACACCCACTAGGAATGCTCATTTTACATTACCCTCTCTGTCTCCTGTCTTACCTATAAAAGAGGAAAAAAATATCTGTATGAGCCAGAAAAGCTAATATGGCCAAGGGATGTGACAATGTGCTACTTCCACCCAGTTACGCATTATTTACATCCCAAAGAGAACCAAATCATCACAGAAAAGTAAATTTAAAAGCTGGGTAAAACATACCAGGAAGCACAGTGCTTTTCAATGCTGTAGGGAGCCACTATGTGAAGAACGCATCCAAGAAAATGACAAGTACAAGCCCTTCTTCCCCTAAATTTCAGGGTTCCTATATGCTTTTTCCAGAAAAGCCAGGGGACAACAATCCCATCACTGTTCTTTGCAAAGGCGTGATGCTTGCTGGCCTTTATTTCTTTTTCTGAAAACAGCTGTGATGCTGCTGCAGATTTAGGCATTTGGTCAGTAGCTCAAGTAGCGTTAAATCCTAAAAGAACCCGCCTCACCGTTTCCATATTCTGAGGGCAAGCCTTTCTCTTACCTACGACTTTGTACACAGAAAACAGGAGATATGCATTCTGAGACAGTGTCGACAATGAAAAACTAAGTTCACTGAAGAAGCCATCGTATAGCTTTAATGTCTGGCCGCTTCCAGAAAAGGTGGCTTGTCTGTATTTCAACAGGCTCCTGCACCCCCTTACAGGGCTGCAACTGTAGTCACAATAACACAGAATTATATGTAATCTTCACCAGAGGCATTAACATCTCTGGGATCTCTAGGAAGCCAAGGGGACAACACTGCTCCACTAAACAAACTACCAAATAAACAAGTTATTTCATCCTAGTGGTTTGTCACTCAACAAGATTCTTTCCTATCCCTCCTCCTGCCCACCTTTGACATTTTTTGTTTCACATATAAGGATAAAAGCAAATACAAGAATAAACCTATGAAGAAACCACCTCAAGCACTGTCAATTATAGATTGTATGATTCCACACTCTACCTGCAAGGAACTGCTCATATTCAATGACAGGGATGTTTCTGTTGAGGCTTGGGAGATCGAAGAACTCAGACCAAGGGAGACGGACCTGAAGGATGTCAGGGCTCTGCCAGTGATAAAGACGGCCCCAGGGAGGCAGAACCAACACCCAATTTTCACTTTTCAGCAAGGTCTTTAGAAGGGAAGCAATACGAATATAGACATCTCTGCGAAGGTTGAACCCTTCAGGAGGGTTTACATCATACAAAAGGTATCTGGGGAGAACAAAGCAAAAACTTTTACACAAGCTTTTTTACTCCACAGCCATTTGGTGCAACTCCATGGGGATGGAAACCTCTTTCCCTTCATAAGCTTGTGGTACTCAAAGTATAACAGGACACAGCAGGGGAGGGTATAGCAGCGTGTGCTGCAAGCTGTAGTTGGGGCACTGACATCTCCTCATGGAATATCACTGAGGTGGCACATGACACTAGCCTCTCCTGTAGCAAGGCAAGATGTGGGGGTCAAAGAGTGAATCCCACAGATATCTCACTCATCCTGAGGGTAACGTGGTGCAAATGGCAAAACTGGGATGCTACTTGGGCCAATTCCTGTGAGCTGTAGGTGAGGGCGCGTTTGGGAGGGACAGGAAAACAGAACCCATGTCCCCTAGGCGTGGGCCCCCCAGTCATGCTCAGAGAAGGAAGCCTCCAGGCAGCCACGGTGGTGGCATCTTCCAGGAATGACCCAGATTGAGAGCTGCCCTGCGGAGAAGGACTTGGGGGTGCTGCTCGATGAGAAGCTTGACATGAGCTGGCAATGTGCGCTTGCAGCCCAGAAGGCCAACCCTATCCTGGGCTGCATCAAAAGAATCGTGGCCAGCAGGCTGAGGGAGGGGATTCTGCCCCTCTATTCCTCTCTTGTGAGGCCTCACCTGGAGTACTGTGTCCAGGTCTGGAATCCTCAACGTAAGAAGGATATGGAGCTGTTGGACTCGGTCCAGATAAGGGCTACAAAGATGGTCAGAGGGCTGGAGCACCTCTTCTATGCGGACAGGCTGAGGGAGTTGGGCCTGTTCAGCCTGGAGAAGAGAAGGCTCCGAGGTGATTTTATAGTGACCTTACACTACCTGGAGGGGCTACAAGAAAGCTGGGGAGGGACTATTCATAAAGGCTTGTGGTGATAGGACGAGGGGGAATGGCTATAAACTGGAGAGCAACAGATTTAGAACAGACATTAGGAAGATTTTCTTCACCATGAGAGGTGAGACACTGGCATAGGTTGCCAAGGGGGGTTGTGGCTGCCCCATCCCTGTAGGTATTTAAGGCCAGGTTGTTTGGGCCTTGGAGAACCCGACAGAGGGGGGCTGGAACTAGATGATCTTTAAGGTCCCTTCCAACCAAAACCGCTCTACGACCCGACGACCCTTTGGTGCCCTCACCTGGTGCGGGGCGCGGCGGCGGCAGCGGGCAGCGAGGAGGCGGCGTGGCCGGCGCGGAGGGCGGCGGGCGGCGGCTGGGCGAGGGCGGCCAGGGCGAGCAGCGGCGGCAGCAGCCACGGGGGGCCCCGGCACCGGGCCATCCCGCGGCGGCGCACTCAGAAGAGCTCGGCGGTCAGCGGCCGTAGGCTGGCGCCGGTGGCGCGGCTCAGCGCCTCCAGGATCTCCGCCTCCTTCTCGTACATCTACGGGGAGCGGCGGTCAGCGCCCAGACCGGCGGCACCGCGGCGGGGAGGCACCCGCAGCGCCCGCCCCACCGGGAACCGACCCTCCCAACACCCCCCAACCCACCCGGGGCACCGCCCGCCCCGCCGCCGCTCCCCGCCCACCGGACATCACAGAATCACCAGGTTGGAAAAGACCCACTGGATCATCGAGTCCAACCATTCCCATCAGTCACTAAACCATGCCCCTCAGCGCCTCGTCCACTCGTCTTTTAAACGCCTCCAGGGAAGGTGACTCAACCACCTCCCGGGCAGCCTGTTCCAGTGTCCAATGACCCTTTCTGTGAAAAATCTTTTTCTGACGTCTAGCCTGAATCACCCCTGGTAGAGCTTAAGGCCATTCCTGTCCCCTGTCACTTGGGAGAAGAAGCCAGCACCCTCCTCTCCACAACCTCCTTTCAGGTAGTTGTAGAGAGCAATGAGGTCTCCCCTCAGCTTCCTCTTCTCCAGCCTAAACACCCCCATCTGCTCCTCATAAGACTTGTTCTCCAGCCCCTTCACCAGCTTTGTTGCTTTTCTCTGGACTCGCTCTAGAGCCTCAACATCCCTCTTGTGGGGAGGGGCCCAGAAGGGAACACAGGATTCGAGGTGCGGTCTCACCAGTGCCGAGTACAGAGGGAGAATAACCTCCCTGGACCTGCTGGTCACGCTGTTTCTGATACAAACCAAGATGCCATTGGCCTTCTTGGCCCCCTGGGCACACTGCTGGCTCATGTTCAGTCGCTGTCAACCAACACCCACCAGGTCCTTCTCCTCCTGGCAGCTTTCCAGCCAGGTTTCTCCTAGTCTGTACCTCTGCTTAGGGTCGTTGTGCCCCAAGTGCAGGACTCGGCATTTGTCCTTGTTAAACCTCATGCCGTTGGTCTCAGCCCAGTGGTCCAGCCTGTTCAGATCCCTTTAGAGTCTCCCTGTCCTCCAGCAGATCCACACTTCCATCCAGCTCAGTGTCATCCACAAACTTGCTAAGGGCGCGCTCAATAACCTCCCTGGACGCCGCCCGGCTCACCCTCCCGGCACTGCGCGCTCCCCGCCCGCACCTGCCGCCACTCCCCCGGTGTGCCGTGCCGGTAGCCGAGCAGGTGACACAGCCCGTGCGCCGCCGTTATCTGCGCGGGGAGAGAGAGAGAGAAGGTGACGCGTGGTGCGGCGGGGCCGGGGCCGGGGCCGCGGCGCGGGGCTCACCGCCAGGACGGCGCCGAAGTCCTCGCCCGAGTCCCGGCACTGCCGGTGGATGAGCTCCACGCCCAGGAAGATGTCCCCAAGGTTGTAGTCCTCGCGGCAGCGCGGCCGCGGCAGCTGCCCCGGCGCCAGGCGGTGGAACGGGAAGGAGAGGACGTCGGTAGGCTCGTGGCGCTGCCGGTAGACGCCGTTCAGGCGCCGCATCAGCGGGTCCCCGGCACACACCACCCCCACGGCGAACCGGGAGGCGCCCAGCGCGGCGCGCAGCACGCACACGGCGCGGCGGAGCGGAACGCGGCGGAGCGGGACCGACCGCTGGGCGTTCCGCAGCACCACGCTCATCGGACGGACACCCGGCACCGCCCCCGGATGCAGTACCGGACCCGGCACCGCCCCCCCAGGATCCGGTACCGCCCCCGGGCCCCAGCACCGCCCCCCAGGATCCGGTATTGCTCTGGGATCTGGTACTGCCCCTGACACCGCCCCCCGGGCCCCGGCACTGCTACCCGGTACCCCGCCCCCGGTGCCCCGTCCCGCCCGGCGAGCTCGTTGGCCGCCGCCATGAGCTCGGGGGCTCCTTTCCGCGGGCCGCCCGCCTTCCCGCCGCTGCGGCTCGGGCAGACCGCGGGGTTCGGGCAGACCGGTGCGAGTACCGGCGCCGCCCCCCCCGGGGTCCCGCTGGCGGGTTTCGCGGCGCCGCCGGGCAGCGCGCGGTTCAGCTTCCGCCCCCCCACCGACCTGGGCGCGCGCGCGGCGCCGGGCGAGGGGCCCCTCGCGCCGCCCGAGTTCCGGTTCCGGCCGCCCGGCGAGCCCGAGCGCGGCCCCGTCGCCTTCACCTTCTCGCCGCCTTTCCGCTTCGCGGCGGCGGCGGAGCCGTTCTCGTTCGCGCGGCCTGAGGAGCCCGCCCCGCGGCCCGAGGAGGCGGAGGAGGCGGCGCCCAAAGGGGTGAAGCGGAAGGAGGAGCGGGAGCGGAGCCGGCCCGAGAAGCGCGCCGTGCTGCTGTCGCGACCCCGCGCCGGGGCGCTCTTCGGGAGAACCATGCAGGAGCTGCTGCGCAGCCAGGGCCGCGGGCAGCGCGAACGGCACGACCCCGACGCTGAGCGCCAGCCCGGCGCCGAGCCGCCCCCCGCACCCCGGGACCCGCCCCGCGACGGTACTGGAGGGGAGACCCCCGGGATGGGGAGGCCCCCGGGTGGTGGGATAGGGAGACCCCCGAGATGGTGGTATGGGGAACGGGCTGGAGGGGGGAAGGGGAAGGAGGGACCCCTGGGATGGGGACTGGGGGGAAGGGGAGGGAGAAGACCCCCCGGACGGGGTGGAGGCGGGTAGGGGAGATGAAAGGGGGGACCCCTGGGATGGTGGGGAGAGACCCCGGGATGGCGGGGTTGACGGCAGTGACGGGCAGACCCGTGGGACGGGGTCGATAGGGGCAAGGGGAGATCTCCGAGACAGCATATGGAGACCCCTTAGGGATGGTCGGTGAGGGTGGCAGAAACCCCTGGACAGGCTTTGGGGAAAGGGGAGATCCTCAGCACAGTGGGCTGGAGCAGCCTATGTGGGAACACCCCTAGGGCAATAGTCTTTTTTGGGTGGAGGGAGGGCAGGGGACCAAGACCCCAGGGATGGTAGGCTGACGAAAGAGACCTTTGGGGTGGTAGGCTGGGACAGGAAGACCCCCAGAGTCTTAGGCTGGGGGTTAGAAGGGGAAGCTCCCCCAGATGGTAGGCTTGGGACACGCACACATGCACTCCTGAGGGCAGTAGGCCTGGGGGATGATGATGATCTCTGAAGATGGTCGGCTTGCAGAGGGAGAGACTTGTGGGCAGTAGACTGAGGTAGAGGGGTGGGTGATGACCTCCTGGGATGGTACGCTGGGATGGGAAGATCCGTGGGACAGTAGGCTGGGGAGCCCTGCTTGTTGAGGGGGCGGATTTCCTCTCTTCACAGATGCCCCCACCACCACCCCCACCCGCCGGACTCGAGGCAGCGAGAGCACAGAGGGGTCAGGGGGCCTGTCCACTGGTGAGCTGACGTCCATCCAGTGCAAGAACATCCCCGATTACCTCAATGACAGGACAGTGCTGGAGAAGCACTTCAGCCAGTTTGTGAAAGTCCGGCGGGTCATGACCAGGCGCAATAAAAAAATGGCTGTTGTCCACTTTTTTGATCATGTGAGTATCAGAAACAATGGGTGTAAGAAGAGGCATAGGTTTAAGTGCCTGGGACAGGGCCTGCTCTGGTGAGAACTGCACCCCTCTGTGGTAATACTGTCAGTGTTTCTCGTGGGGGAAAGCTTTGTGTTGTGAGCACTGCATGACAGACAGAGGTAGAGGTGTACTGAACTGCACCTAAAATGCCCTAGCTGCAAGAGAATCATAGAATCGTTGGATTGGAGAAGAACGCAGAGATCATCAACTCCAACCTTACCTGTCTACTACTACCATGTCCCCAAGCACCTCATCTGTCCACTTTTTAAACACCTCCAGGGATGGTGACTCAACCACCTCCCTGGGCAGCCTGTTGCAATGCTTGATAACCCTTTCTGTGAAGAATTTTTTCCAGTTGTCCAGTCTGAACTTCCCCTCATGCAGCTTGATGCCATTCCCTGTTGTCCTATTACCTATCACTTGGGAGAAGAGACCAACATCCACCTCTCTGCAACCTCCTTTTAGGTGTAGAAAGCAATAAGGTCTCTTCTCAGCCTCCTCTTCTCCAGGGTGAGCAACCCCAGTTCCCTCAGCTGCTCCTCGTAAGACTTGTCAGAGCTCTGCTTGGCTCAGTCTTGGCAGCTTCACAGGTGGGGTGAGGTGAGCTTGTGCATTCCTTGCAGGATGACCTGCTCACCACAGATGCTGCTTTTACATCAGCTCCAAGGTATGTCCTGGAGCCAGTTTGGAGACAGTGTTATGTTTCCGCTTTGTGCTTCCAAACGCACCTTTTGTCCTGACTGCTCTAACCTGACAGTACTAAAAAGCAGTGATCTTTGTAGCAGTCTGCCTTGTCCTGATGGTTGCATGTGAGTGAGAGGTTGAAATGCAGTGAACAGAGTTTGTTGAAATTGGTAAATGTCTCTCTGACAAAAATGGCACAAAAATGGTGTTTTGGTGTTGTGGAGGTAATAATTTTCATGTTCTGCTTCTCTTTCCTTTCAGGCTTCTGCAGCTCTTGCTAGAAAAAAAGCAAAGGAGTTGCACAAAGACATTGTGACATTTTGGCAGAAGAAGAAAACAAGTAAGTCTGTATTTCCAGGTAGGGTTACTGGGTGATACATAGATGGCGTGACAGCTGCCCTATTCTCGCTTCCTGATATGCAGAGAATGACACACCAATGGTCTTCATAGCAGGATTATTGCAGCTCCAGAAGTACAATGTTTCTCTTTGACTTCTGCTACTCAGGATTGGGAGGATTGAAAGTTATTCTTTACAGAAGCATAAAAATAGTTGTTCTGTGTCATATTTGACATCCTGGCTAGCACTGCCTGTGGCAAAAGCTAATGGTAAATATGCAGGAGAAGGGAAAAAGAACAGGTTAAATTGTTTAACTACTTTCAGAATAGCATCTCGGTCTTTAACAGCCTATGGCACAGGAGCCTTGGGAGCTGGAGTGGTGTCTTAGCCTGTGGAGAATCTTTCTCTTGTGAAGTTAGCCAGTTGCTGTTGTAAGTGCTGTAAACTTCCAGCATTTGCAAGTGCCCTTCCCTGGTATTGAGGAAGTTTTAAGTGAGTAACTGCAAATCACAGCTGGAATTGTACTGCTGCTTTCTTAAATTTCTGTTATCTAAACCTCTTGATCGCTCTGAGCCAAAGTGCTATTTCAGCCATATGAAAGACCTGAAGATGCTTGAAATGACGGTGTAGTTTTACAAGAGATTTTAGAAATTATTTATGCAGCCATACAAGAGGAGTATGGTGGTGTTAACTTTCTGCTCCTATGTGGAAATAGGATGTTCTCTGGGGATGTAAGAAAGCCGAGTTTCAAGTGCCTTGCTGTCTGCTTCAGAGCACAGACTGGGATGTGAGCTTCCACCTTTCAGGAAAGTGTTTTGAGAACTGAGTTAAGGAGTAATCTGCAGTGAATGTCTGTGTTGCCGACGCTGCAATTGTGCGTATCAACTGTTGCATACTGCTTGAGCCAGAAAGAGGTGCAAACCTAAATCTGAGCCTAAGAACTGAGCTTAGAAATAGGAAACCTGGATTCCAGACCCTGCTTGGAATTAGGGCAAGTGGAGATTTGACTGTTGTCTGTTCACCTGCAAGACAGGTACTTAAACCCTCAAGTGCTTTCCTTTCTTCAGCTTTATGAATGCTGTGCGCGTACCTCTGAGATCCTAGCCTGGGGATATGCTTCATCTGTCAGCAGATGGATAGTTCACCACAGCTTTGCCCAACCACAACCTTGCCTTCCAGAAAATGAACAGATGTGGAGTTGTCTTCCTGAAAAATTAACATCTTGAAGCAGCAGCTACAGGGATGACCTGTTTGTCTTCATAATTTTGTTGTGTTGTGAAGTCTATAGAAATTTGAACGGCAGTGTTCTAAAATAACTGATCTGAGAGAGTTTAAGAAATGCAACTAGTTTATAACTTCTTCCTGTGAGAAGAAATTCTTTCTTTCTTCAGGGTATCAGTGTTAAGTCTTGAGCAGACCTGCAACTATCTGACAAGTACCTGGCTTCATGTTTATATGTCCTTTCAGGTCCAGCAAAAGGAGAATTTTCATCCAAGGAGAAGAAAGCAGGTGAAGATGAAGGCAGGCAAAGCAATGAGGAGCAAAACTATCAGCATTCCCCTCTTCGAAAAACCTTAATAAGATCCTCTGCCAGCGGTGTGATGCCTGGTAAAAGGTGTGTCTGCTTCCCTGGGAGCCTTCCAGGCAGCAAATGGGGTAGAAAGTGGAGAATAGGGATCGATGTGTGCCAAATAGTCATGTTCTTGTTGGGGAACATGACAATAGTCATGTTCTTGTTGGGGAGTGTGTGCTTATTTGTTTCTTCTGGCAGGCTTCTTTCACACATGTGCCTCTTTGGCTTAATTAAAAGCTCACAGATCTCAGGCTTTGTCAGAAAGGTACTTCTCACTGCTTATTAAGGCCTTTAACTCTTTTTGTCTGCGTATTTCTTTTGAATGTTTTGTTTGAACCAACAGCAGTGATAGGGAAGCATAAGGAAATAGAATAAAATAGTGCAGAGCCAAAATAGGACCAAGCATGAATGGCAGTGTTCTATGGTCAGGATTAAATGAGCTTCTGAAGTGAATAGTTTCACTTGCAAGTGATTACCGTTCTGTGGAACAAGAAGCCCCTTTTCAGAGTAGCTGGTGAGTTTGGATTGTCATCTTCTCTCCCTTGAAGTGAACGGTCCTTGTACAGACATCCTGTGGGCTGAAGCAGTGAGGTTGTCCTGTGGTACTTCCTGTGGTACTTTAGTGGCCTGTCTAGTTTGAGAAAAATCATAGTATTATAAAATCAGTAATTGATCATGAAGAAATTAGTGTTCCTTGATTTAAGTGTATGTTTTTATGCAGGCCGTGTGAAATCTTTTATTAATGATCTTTATTGCTTTAGAAAGCATTCATTCTTTCCACACCAAAGAGCAGGCTAGTTCCTGGTTTAACATGCCAACTACTGTGCCTTAGTGATGGAGAACTGCTGCAACAGCCATCTGGTTCTGTTTACTTGAAGACAGATTCAGTAATATCATTTTTGTAGTGCAATGGTCAGGGCTTTCAGTAGAAATCAGGAACTCTTGGCAGAGTGGTGGGTTTAACCAGATTAGTCCCCAGCACTAGTGTTAGCTCACAACCACCTTTGCATGCAGATGTTTATTTGATATGTTGCCTTGTGAACCACATATTCTTCCAAATGGAGATGTTGATGCTCTGAGGAACAGTGAAGAGATCAAGGCCAGGGCATGCGTTACTGCGTTGTCGATAAAAATCTTCTATTTTCAGTTCTCCAGCAAAGAAGCCTTGCCTTAGAAAGTTGCTGCAGTTTGAAACAGATCTCTTTGATTCCAGTTCAGAAGCACAGAGCTCAGATGCCTTGGGAGCTTCATTGTTGTCTCTGGTAGGATTAGTGGCTGAGACATCTGAAGAAAGATATCGTCTTTTGGACCAAAGGGACAAAATCATGCGTCAAGGTAATTACACAAACTAGAGCGTAACATCTACTGTTCTGCCAGAAAGAAGTGTTTGGTGTCTGTTGCAAAGCTGTTGTGATATTATGGACGTGGCCTTAAAGAAAGTTTAACATGGAGCAGTCTGTAAAGCCCTCTTCTATGTGAGGGATTTATTGTATAGATTCACTCTTGCAGAATACACAAACCCCTATTTTACTTATTGCACATGTGTATTCCTTGTGGAAAGTGAATAGCGGTGTGTTCTATGAAGGTGGCTGCGCAGGGAGATTTGCATCCCTGCAGGCTCTTTGAAGAAAGCTACCCAAAGCCTAACTGTTTCTCTAAATTCAAACTACTACGCAGCTGGTAGTTATTTGAAGAATTGGCCCTTTCTTTCACAGTGATGGATTGTAAACCCTTCCATCCTAGTCTTCCCATTTCAAAGCTGTGACCCTACTTTTAGTGTAAGATCTCTTAATACTGACAGACAAATTTCTCAGCTACTTGACATGAAGTTGGGAAATTGCTTGTTCTTGGTTAAGATATAAATAAAGCAGGATAGGCTGTTAGGATACGAAATGTTGTCTGTCTTTTAGAGGCTTCAATCTTTCCAGCAAAACTCTATATCCAGGTGGAGTGGTAAGAGAAACTTCCTCAAAGGAGCAATACTGCCCTGGGAAAGGCCACAGAGTGGGTCAGGGTAATAATTGTCATGAAATCGAAACAGAGATGCTTACTGTTTTATTCTTTTTTATTTATTTTTTAATTAGCACGAATAAAAAGGACTGATCTTGGCAAAGCAAAAACTGTTGTTGGCACTTGCCCAGACATGTGTCCTGAAAAGGAGCGCTACATGAGGGAGACAAGAAACCAACTCAGTATCTTTGAATTGCTTCTGGGATCTGACAAGGTACGACTTCTCTGCAGACAGGGTTTTGTTGTTCTTTGGACATCTCTTTGGCTGTGTCTTGTATAAAGCTGCCACTTTTGTTTAGTTGGTTACAGGGTTAATTCTGGTGGAAAAGTTCTGTCGGCTGTTTCATTAATTTCTTTTAATTCACCATTGTAAAACAAAAAGACTCGAGAATTGCTTTTTCACTTAGTCATGTGTTTTATTTGGCTTCAGACAGGCATTTAGAGCTGTGGTTCTAAAACCACGGGGGAACGGTATACACTGCATGGAAGGCTGTGTTTGAGGCTCCTCAGTCAACACGCAGGATCCTGTCATAACAGAAAATAAAATATACTTGCTTTTGTAGCAGAATGGACATAGGTTTTTAGTGTGTACGGTGGAAAAACTCAAAGTCTGCTTCTTACTAAAGTAAAGGGATGAATGGGATTAAATCCTCTTACTCCTGAAAAGGTGAACATAATCCTTGGACTTTGATTCTGTTCTCCACATCTCACAGGTAGATCATGCAGCAGCAATCAAGGAATATAGCAGGTCTTCAGCAGATCAGGAGGAACCTTTGCCCCATGAACTGAGACCCTCTGAGGTGTTGAGCATGACCATGGACTATTTGGTAACAAACATTATGGATCAAGGAGAAGGAAACTACCGAGAATGGTATGACTTTGTCTGGAACAGAACTCGTGGAATAAGAAAGGTAAGGACTAGTGGATGGAAATGTTTGATGATAGAGAGCAGATCATGTAATGCTATAAAAAGTTAAGCAAAAAGCAATTGTTTTGAACTGCAAAATGACTCAAAGCACAGCTGAAATGTGTTTTCAAAGGTAGTGCCAGATGACTGTGCTTTTCAGTTGTAGTTAAACATTGGTGTGATGCTTTCTCTGATCATTATGGCTAGGATATAACCCAGCAACATCTCTGCAACCCGCTAACGGTGTCTCTGATTGAGAAGTGCACTCGCTTTCACATTCATTGTGCCCACCACTTGTGTGAAGAGCCCATGTCCTCCTTTGATGCCAAAATCAACAACGAGAACATGACTAAATGCCTGCAGAGCTTGAAGGAGATGTACCAGGACCTGGCTAACAAGGGGATTTACTGCACGAGCGAAGCAGAGTTCAGAGGTTATAATGTCTTGCTGAATCTCAACAAGGGTGACATTCTCAGGTGGGAACAACAGATATTGCTTGTTTTTCTTCTTTACTTGTGGGAAGAATTGATATTGGCATTAAGTACAGGCAAATTGTAATGGAGATGAAGAGCTTATTTGCAAAATATTTTTGCAAAAAGGTAAAAAGTATACTGTGGTCATGTTTGGATTTTTTTCCAGCAAGTAATTTTAAAAAGTGTCCTTTTTAAGAAAAGAAAAAGGCTTTGTTTATTTTCTCCTTGAGTAACTTGCTGGAGCTTCTGTGGTTAGTAAAAGAAAATAAAAGGTGAATCTTCCCTTTTCGCAATCAAGGAATTATTTTTCTTTTCCCAGAGTGATATGCAAGCTTCGCTGCTTTATCTGCAGTTAGGACCAAGCAAAAACCATTTTCTGAGCAGAGTCATGCTTCGGCTTTTCCAGTCAATTTCTTAACTGCCTTCCTCCATAGATACTGGAGTGATGTACCTAAATAATAGTATGCTAATTATGCAAGCATCATTAGGAGATTCCTGATAGTGCTGCAAATTTAATTTTCAGCCATGTATTTTGGACAGATTTGGAGTTGCCTGTCTTGCTTAAAGCTTATAATTTTAAATCCATTTTGTTACAGGTTGCTATTGACTTGTGATTGTAAATATTGAACAAAAGGTTTGTCTCTGTCTCTTATCTCCACAGAGAAGTACAGCAGTTTCGTCCAGAGGTTAGAAACTCTTCTCAAGTTAGGTTTGCAGTTCAAGCTTTCGCTGCATTAAACAGCAACAACTTTGTGAGATTTTTCAAGTTAGTACAAGCAGCTTCCTATCTGAACGCCTGTCTCTTACACTGTTATTTCAGCCAGGTGAGAAAATGGCAGATGAGTATTTTTTTAAATTGTTGATCAGTAAAATAGTCTGGGACTTCTGAGAAGAAATCTCAGAGAGCAAAGCACTTGGGTAGATATTTAGCCTTGAAAATAATCTTGTTCTTGCTTCTTCAGAAGTGGTTAAAAAAATCTGTTTTCTGCTATGATATAAAGGGCAAAAGCTAGAATACTCTTCTCAGCCTTTTTTCCCCCATTACTGTGCACAAATACTTAATATTTTCCCTGAACCACTGGGAAGCAGAGAAACAGGCCTGGGAGTTTTACAAAGGAAATATCAACTGCACTCTTGGAAACCCTTGCAGGGGTTTCTCTTGCACAAGAATTGCAAATTCATTACAAGTGAGCAGAGTCAAAGAGCAGAAGCTGGAAAGCATAGAATTTAAAAAGAAAGTACTGGTTTCTTTTTAAATAGGATTTTCACATTTATAGTGCATTTTGGAGTCTTTAACTTAGTTATGTGGGTTTTCCTTTTGTCTTCCCCCTAGATTCGTAAAGATGCTCTCAAATCTCTCAATATTGCCTACACTGTGAGCACCCAAAGAAGTACGGTGTTTCCTTTGGATCACCTGGTCCACATGCTACTGTTCAAAGATGGCGAGGAAGCAACTGATTTTATCAGTTACTACGGCCTGAGCGTGTTTGATGGGTAAGAGCAAAGAAAACAGCATCTGCATCTTGAGGTGCCTAGTGGGGTTAGGCTGATGCTGGGCAAAGTGTTAGTGTAAACAGGCTGCCCCTGGCCTATGGAACCAGAAAAAGGAAAGAACAGGTTAAGAATAGGGGTTGGGCTCTCAATGCAAAGCACTAAGATAAGGAATGGGTGCAAATTTTAATAATCCTTCTATTTATATTGCTGTAATTCTGAAAAGTTCTTAAATTCTGCATCTTTCCATCAAAAAATTTGATTTGTATCCCTTTAACTACTGTGACTTCCCACAATATCTTTTTTTTGCACTTGCACACCTTTTTTTACTTGATTTGATAAGGTGACAAGGGATTTCAAGGATTCAGTTATCTTGCAGTTGAATTGTAGTAAATTGCTGTTCTGTAGGAGATGAGGATCTATCACATGGAATGTAGTCCAGGTAAAATGTGCGTGAACAATACGCTGCAGTTAAGTGTTTAAAGGAGAAAGAGACAAAATAGTCCTTGCGGGTGCCCAGAAATGTTAATGTAGTTTGTGCTGTCTTAGGAGGATAGTTAGGAGAACAGTGTTCTCTGCCTTCACTGTTCTGATTCCAGCCAAAGATTTAGATCCAGGCTACAGGGAACAATGCTGAGTACCCAGTGCCTGTTTCACTTTGATCCACTGAGCTGTCCAGCTGAAAACCTAGAGGTTACTGGTGCTTTGAGGATGTACTCCTGTGGTTTTTTTTTTTGGTATTTTTTTCCCTAGTGCTTACGTGGAGCTGAACCGCTCAGCTTTCTTGGAACCAGATGGGTTACCCAAACCACGTAGATCAATGTTTGTCAGCCAGAAATTAACTGTCTTGGTTGGGGAAGTTGTAAATGGTGGGCCCTTACCCTTGGTGCCTCGCCACATACCTGTGTCCAGCTTCAACGAACAGAACAAATATACCAGTGGAAGCACCTCTGTGGATCAAGCTAGTAGTAGCCAAAAATCTGCTGTGGAAGCAACTGGTAAGAGCAGGCGTGCATTCTAGATACCACTCAGGAACATACTGCTAGGTCAGCTCTATGAATAGTTTTATTTTACAAAGCACAAACTGTTCTTGGCCCACATGGGTTGAAATTGCTTGGAAACTTGGATGTTAAGAAAGCATGTTTTGATTTAAATGTACTTATGTATCTGTAAAGGCTAAGAAACAACTTGATTAATACAATATATTCCCCAATACAGGAAATGCACGATGAAATGTGTGCAAATTTGCCAATGTATGTGAACAAAGTAGCTATTTGGCTACTTCAGACAGCCAACTTCCCTTCTCAGTTTGCAGAATTTGTGTTGCAACTGTTCACACTCTGTGTGATCATTTTGTGCAAGTTAGTTGGATGTGTGCTATTTTTTTTTGTCCTTCTTGGAAGTACAGATACTTTGTCAAGAGGTGTACTTAATTTAAAACAGTTTTACTGAAAATGTGTGTTTGTGGTATTGAAAATAATGTGCAGTGGCATTTTGTTGTGCTTTGCATAAAATATTTGTTAATACAAATTAGTTTCTATGTTATAATTACATTTTTAACTTTAAGGTAGCAAACTTCTGTTGGGGACTTGTTTTATGACCTAATGAGATTTATCAGACAAGCCAGCTTTTATAGGTAAGAATAGTTTTGCTTCTACTTGTAACTGATCTAGTTTCCTTTACTTTTCTCTTCTGCCCTCTCAAGAAGGAAGGATGGAAAGCAAAGGCATGGATGTAGATACTGCAGCACTAAGAGTCCAGCCCCCAGCTCATCTTCTGCCCTCGCTGTTACCTCGTCAGCTTGTGCCAATGCTACCTCCTGCACAGGCAGTCTCCCAACCTGCTGGTCAGCCTGAGCCTCTCCTGTTGAAGCCTCAGCCTCTCTACACAGACACAGTAAGGAAAATTTAAACCATCATGACGTATTTGAGAAAGACCTGTGATCTGTAATAAAAGATAAGTGGGTTCTCTAGTTTGTTTCGGTTCTCCAGAATCTGTGTATGTTCTGCAGAGCCAAAAGGAGACTGTCCCTGCTTCAGTGCTGTGGGTACTTGGAGAAGTTGTCTCCTTGAACTGCTTGGAAAAGAGAAAGTTTTGAGTAGTTTCACATGCAAGCATGAATCAGTGCTTGCTTGCAGTCTTTCATAGGATAAACAGTCCTGTCTGTTTAGTGGTAGTCAGAAAGCGAGAGTAGAAGGTGATTATCTTGACTTCATAGGTCAGCTTTGCTTTAGTAAATAACAATGAGCTGTTTCTTAATGGCACGCATTTCAAATGAGACGTGGCAAAGTTTCTTCTTCTAGACCTATGACTGTGTTTGGTCTTATGCATACCCTGTGTATCTGTGCTGTTCCCCTTTTTTCTCCCTCTTGCACATGTTTAGATACGTGCATAGGCTGAACCAATCTCAGAGTGTCTCGTCGCTTTGTAAAGTACACCTGCCATATTCCACCTGAATGTGGCTACGTTTCAGTGAAGATTAGGCCTGGTCATTTGGGATTAAATCAACTGGAACGAGAGAAACTCAAATACGAAAATAGGAATCCCTCTCAAATTCACTTTCCTTAGCTTTTATTTCCTGACTTGACTTGACTTGTTAGTATTTAATGCAGAAAGCTGCTTTTGGTTTAGCTTGTTGTTAACCTTTTCAATAGCCTAAAATTTTCAGGGTGTTGTATTTGGTTAAACTAGTTCAGTTTGTAAGTAGGAATGCAGGTGGTGTTGCCATTTACAGTCAAACAAGGCTGCAAGGTCTGCTCGCAGTTCACGTGTGTGCCCGGAATGTCCTGAGCAGGACTGCATCTTGCTTCATCCGTTTCCTTTGCTGTGTTGTAGGACATCACCGAAGTGGTAGACGGGCTTGTGCAGGATGTCCTCAAAGGAGAGTGCAGAGAAGTTGGCAGAGCAGGAGTGGCCTATGTGACTGCCGCCATCTGGTAAGGAGCATTTTTTGCTAGTGCTCCTGGAGTCTGCCATTAAGCTGTAATTTGCTGTAGCAGCACCCTGAGTGGAGGTCATAAACTAAGCAAAATGAGGTATACAGGGGAGAGAATCTTACAGATACAGCTGAGGGAGAAGGAGACCTTTCTTCAGATGTCTGCCACCTCTCTGCTGCACAGCAGCTAGACTAAGGAAAAGCTGACTGCAAACCTCTCTGAACCTTGTCTTGTGTGACACCAACTCTGCTGCCACAAGAAACGTGTGCTGTGGAATGGAAGGTGTCCAAAGCGGGATGAGAGGAGTAAATATAAATCTAACTGCTTCTCCACTTCTAATAGCTCTTCCTGTTCAAGGCAGTTGATTGAATGGTAGATGTGAGTGTGTGACCAAAGCAGTATTACTAACGCACCAGTGTTTTGGTCCTTACTGAACCACACAGGGTTAGGGCTACCCCAGTTAACCACTCTACCCCACTGTGAGCAGACTGGGATGGGATTGAGTGAGGGGGACAGTTGGGACAACTGACCTAGACTGACCATGGGGATAGGCCATACCATCGTATGTCATAAAAAAAACCAAAACAGGATTGGAGGAAGAAGGTGGTGAAGTTTTCTGGCTTGCAGGTAGCCATTGATTGGGGACTGGCTGTGCATTGGTCTGCCTGTGGGAGGGAGTGGAGAACTGCCTTTGTTTTGCCTGATGGGGCTGTGGGGTTTTTCCCACATGCCCCTTCACTTATTGAACTGTCTGTCAGCTCAATTCATGAGTTTTTTTGCTTTTGTACTTAGTATTTTCTCCCCTGTCCCAGTACTGGGAGAGTGGGCCAGTAGGAGTGTAGATGCTTGACTAGTGGCTGGAGGCAACCCACCACAGCAGAGCAAGGCTGTGCTTGAGAAAATTTGAATTAAAACTTTCTGGCTTTGAAAAGAGAATTGTTGTTTCTGCACAGCATCTCAGAGGCCACTGTGGAGGAACTTGTGACTAAAGTGGTGAAGGAGATTCTCAGACAAGTGGCTGGAAGTGTGCTTAGTGCAGAAAGGGAGCGTGTCAAAGAGGAAAGGCGCAGAGTGGAGGAAGAGAGGTGAGTTGCTGCTTTTATTATAGGGCAGGTTGGACTGTATACACCCTTCTAAAAGAGTTGGTGTCAACCTGAGTCCTTGCACAGATGCTCAGGCCCTGTGTCTTTCCACTATGCCAGCAATGCTCAGTTTGTCTCACCTTAAACTGTCCTAGACAGGCTGTCCCTTCTGCATTCTCAGGTGATCTGCTAGTTAATATTTTGGTGACCTGAGAGAGCCACTATGGAAATGGTAGGTGGGAATTCTGGGAACTTCTTTTCACTCAAAGCTTCGGAAGAGGGAGATGCATCCTGGTCCTGCTGTATACAGGAGCTTTTCCTTCTGAATGAGGTAGCTTTCTGTAGCTTACTGGGGTAAGAATAGAATAACCCCATTGTTATCTGTATCTTTGAGGGCAATCTGGCTCCATACAAAGATGTTTATCTTTGGAGAGAGAAACCACCTAGCGGTAGCTCAGCTTTTGGCAAATTAACTGTTTGACTCTGCGTGTGGCGCTTGTGTAACTCAGGAGCAGGTTTGCCAGTGTAAATCCTTTCATTTGTGTAAAATTTGCCATTTCTGCTTGCTACTTTTGTAAATCCTTTTCTCTGTCCTTCCAGGCAAAAGAAGGAAAGAGAACAGTTAATAAAGCAGTTGAGCCAGTTGGTGGGTATGGAGTTAATGGAAGAAGTAATAAAGGAGAGTGTTCAAGAAGATTCAGCCAATCAGTTAAAGTACGTACAACACAATCTATGCTATACTGCACTCTAGGGCACTTTCCTAAGTGTAGGAATTTGTCAGCCTGTGGTGGGCTTCTTGCTTGGTCTTCTCTAAGGTCATCTTCAATAAAGTATTTGAACAAGAGGGTAAGCTTACTTGATCTTACTGCCAGGGGGCTGGCAGTTTGCACTCATGCTGTGTTGGGCAGTAGTAGTTTTCCAGGGTGGAAGGGTTAGAAGCTTTCGTCTAGGATAAGGCTACCCTATGTGTGTGTTTTCCTTCTGACTCCCTCAGGGCTCAGCTGTGGGCTCTCTTGTAGACCCTTCTTTGGAAATCCATTATCAGTGTAACACTTGAATGACCTCTGATTGTTTACAGGCCTTATTTTGAAGGACTGTAGAGTAGAAGCAGGGAGAATCCCTCCACTTTGCTAAATGTGATGGTCTTGCCTGTTTGCACCTCAGCTAACTGTATTGGCACTTACTGCAGCCTCCACCTCACTTGGTCTTTCTTTGTTTCATTTTGAACTAGATATGCCTTAGAAAGAGACCAGCAAGCCCGTATTGCCCGATGTTCAGAAGAAGTCAGTGGTCACATCATGGACCTCTTTTTGGGGGATGAGATTTTCCAGATTGCTAAAGAAACCCTTCAGGAGCTCCAGTGTTTCTGCAAATACTTGCAGCGGTGAGTGCTGCCTTGTGACACAACTGCTTTTCTTGGGAGCGCTAACAAGGAGTGATTAATAGAGTTTGATCTACAGCTGTTTGGTTACATTCTTTCTGTTTGTGTCTTGTCTCCCCTATAAGGGGACAGTCTTATCACCAACTTGACTTCATAGGTCAAGGAGTGATTAAATACTTAGCCACGTGTGGGGAGGGAAGTGCAACTCAGCAGAATTGGGTAAGGTGCTTGGTTAGGAGAGTTCAGTTCATTCTATTGGGAAACCATAGAATCATATAGTGGTTTGGGTTGGAAGGGACTTTAAAGATCATACAGGGACATCTCCCACTGAATCAGGTTGCTCAAAGCCCCATCCAACCTGGTCTTGAACACCTCCAGGGATGGGGCATCCACAACTTCATTGGGCAACCTATAGCAGTGCCTCACCACCCTCGTTGTGAAGAATTTCTTCCTAATGTCTAATAGTAAATCTTTTCCCCCCTCTAATTTAAACCCATTCCACCTTGTCCTATCACTCCATGCCCTTGTGAAAAGTAGCTCCCCAGCTTTCTGGTAGGCCCCCTTCATGTACTGGAAGGCTGCTCTGAGGTCTCCCCAGAGCCTTCGCTTCTCCAGGCTGAACAACCTCAACTCTCTCAGTGTGTCCTCATAGCAATGGCACTCCGGCCCTCAGATCATCTTCATAGCCCTCCTCTGGACCCATTCCAACAGTTTCATTTTTTTCAGACTTGTGAGACTTTGCCTTGGTAGTCTTTCTGTTGGACACCTGTTTTTCTGGATGTGTTCTAAATGTTCAGGGGCTGCTCCAGTGCTCCAAGGCAGAGATCTGTTTCTCCCAGTGCAGCCAGAAGGTGGTGCGTTTCAGATGGCATTTCTCACCAGTAAAGGACAAGCAACAGGCCAGTCTGTGTTGTGTGGAGCATCTTATCTAGCAGAGTTCTTTCTGTCTTAAAATTATGTTTGTCTCTCTTTAGGGCATGCGTAAGTAGCTTTCAGTGCAATAGCAGAAACTGAGGAGGAGCCTAAAGGTACATGAAAGAAGTGTATGTGCAGCAGTCCAGCTAACTGAATGATGCAGAACTAGTTTTGTAAGCCTAAACATACCAGAGGAAACAATAAAAAAATTTTCATTGATGAATTGACATTTTTCTGTTACAACACTGCTGGTTGCCACTGATTTTGAATTGTTTAGTCGTAGAAAAATATACAAACACCTAATGCTAAAGGCTTTATTATATATTTTCTCCTTGTTGGTGAATTTGCCTTTTGAAACGTTCTTTAAAGCAAGAAAGACGCATACTTTTCTTACTGCAATAGGTGTTGCAAAAATATTTTCAGCAAGGGATTGAGATCTTGAAGAAGCTTTTTAATGGACCATTGTAAGAAGCTATGTGTGCCAGGAGTAAACATGCTGAAAACAGGGAAAGAAAACTGCTTGAACTTTTGCCTGGGAAGCACAGGACAAGGTGTAGCACAGCTGAGAAGGGATGAGATGGAAGAGGAGCAATCCTGTTTCCGTCCTGCTAGGCCACTGATTCAAGTGCATCTTGCTAAGCAGAATGCTGCTCTGTTTTGTCTGCATTGTTTTTTTCCTTTTTTCAAATGGGGCAGAAGGCTCTTTCATGTGGACACTGCCTGGGTACAGCTGGCAGGTCTTGTCTTACCCTGTGCTTGCTCTGTTGGAGCTGCGAGTTTGCGGCTGTGTGCAGAAATACAGGCTGAGCCTGCAGCACCCTCTCACACCTGCCCCTGGGCAGACTGATTCATGGGGCCTTTGAGAGCCCAATATAATCTGAAGAGCAAAGGTGAGAAAACCTGTTTGGTCTGCAAAAGAGTTTATTAATGTGACCCATTTATCTGTTCTATTCCCAAGGTGGAGGGAGGCTGTGGCAGCTCGAAGAAAGCTGAAACGTCAAATGAGGGCATTTCCCGCTGCTCCCTCCTGCACAGATCTGAAAAATAGCCTGAAAGCACTGTCCCCTAGTGCAGAGTGGCCTGTAGCCATGGAGGACTTGTGCAAGGGAATGGTAAACCTGGGGAATGGAGGAAAGCTGGGGATCTCTTCCACAAGGTAGGGATGCTTACAGTGACAGCAGTTGGCATTCTGTGTGAGTTTTTGTGGAGGCAAGTTGCAGAGTAGCCCTCTTCTTCCACTGTGAATGTTAATGCTGTTGCAAAACTGTTTGTTCCTAAGTACCCTCAAAAAGACCTTTCCTGTATAAATGCCATGACAAAGACTGCAAACCTAACGAACTCTTCTTCCTTTAACAGCAGCTTTCTAAAGTGTCCGCAGTACCTCTCAGGTCTTACTAAGTGTTTCTTAAATTTGGTTAAAGTAGCTGTTTTATATGAAAAAATACAACCAAGAATCTTTTGTTTCCAGATTGAATTTGCTGAGAGACAAGACAGTGCATGAAATTAAAGTTCAGCACTTCTACCAGCAATTGGTAAGGTATGTTGGCATTTGGTCCTTGTTTTCTTTCTAAGCAAGTTGTACCAGAAATGCCAGAGATCTTGAAAATATTGCTAAGGAAGGGCAAATCATACTTGAGCGTCATTTGCAGCCTTGCTTCTAGAGGTATTTTCCAGATAAGGGAAGCTGGAAAATAAAATCATGAAAATGTTAGACCATCTGATTTTGGGGGTTTTTTTTTGTACCTGGGTGAGGTGGGTGCAAAAGAAGAGGTGTGAATGAGCTGTTACCGGCCTGGCTTGTGGCATAGAGAGTTTGATCTAGGTAAAGTGCATCTGGACGTCTGCCTTCTCATGCACTCCAGTGGCCTGTGTTTGTGTTGGAGCAGTGTGGAAGTGAAGCAACGCATTCAGGGTTCCACAGTCCCCAGAGTGAGACTCGGGTAACAGATTGAACAGCTGTAATTCTTGAAGGCATCTGTTCTATGGCAGAATAGATGGGCAGCAAATCTAAAGAATTAGCTCTGAGTTTGGACTGTTTGAGCTGGATGGTAACTAGTTTACAGAATTGTGGCTGGTTCAAAGCAAGAAAAATATTGACCATATGGGAATTAGCACTAGGAGGGTCTTTTCACCAGCTTCTGTCTTTCTTTCAGTGATTTAGCTTGGACTCCCCTGGACCTCGTCTCGTTAGTCACTGAACATATTCCAGTTGAACAAGAAAACGTATTTTGGAAGGTGCTGTTGGTTTTGCCAAGTGATGAGGAATATGCCGAGGATAATCCCAGCAGGTAAGAGTTTATTGCTGGGTCCCTTTCTCAAGCAGGGTACTCAGAAAGAAGAGGAGTAGGAGTATATTGTCCTTGACCTGTGTTTTTTTTCCCCTACCATGTCAAATTTCCAGGGTTTTTTTCCTCCAGAGCACTCTAAAGAATATAGCTGTAATTTAGCTGTCTCTGTCTTCTATTGTTCTTCATAGAATTCCTTTTTCTCATACAGAAAATAGAAAAACCTTGAGATATGTAACAGCATGGAGACATTTAATAGCTATTTAGCCAAATCCAAGCAGTATAGAGTTTATTATAGATTGTGATGTCTTAGAGGTATTGATGCTAAAATCCTAAGATGACTTTTTTTTTTCTTAATTAAAAAACTGAATACCCTAAAAGCCCACCTTTCTTGTTTGCTAGGGTACTGGTGGATTGGTTGAAAGTCAAATTTATGGGAGACAAAAGCTGGAGAAAAAACACTTCACATACAGAAAGTAGAATTCAAACGCTAACGCTGTTTAATTCTTCTGGCATGCAAGGGAGCAGAAGCATTAAAGTTGGTGTCTGTATAAAGGTAGGTGAGAACAGTTTTTTGAAATGTAACAGGTGTTAGAATAGGGAGTGCAAGTGCTCTTTTCCAGTGGATGTTGTGCAGGGACTTTTCCCACTGCATCCTGTCATACAGGATGTGAGGATGAGGTCTGAAAAAAAGGTGAAATTTGTTTCCAGTTGACGGAGTAAATGCCTGCCTAAAAGTTTAGCTTTAGTTACATAATTTGTCATTTTTATTACTTGCATAGGTGGCGCATGGTGCACTGTCTGACTGTGAGCTCGATACAGCTGAGATGCAGAAAGACTTGCTTGGAACCAGTGGTCTCATCCTTGTCCTGCCCCCTCGAGTGAGGAGTGAAGATGTTGCAGAAGATGATGTTTATTGGCTTTCAGCTTTACTGCAGTTGAAACAGTTGCTTCAGGCCAAACCTTTCCATCCATTAGTTCCCGTGGTGGTCCTTGTCCCAGGTCAGGAAGAGATGGCCACAAAGAAAGAAGTAGAAGAAGGTATGTAATTATTTCTGTGCCTTGAGGAAACATCATGACTGCTCAGGGCTGCCCCAGTAAAACTGTTGTGGCTAGTGCAGTCTCTCAAATGCAGCGTCTGATAAAGGGAGAGGCTGTGAAGCACAGTGCTTTTTAAAGCTTTGCTAGAAATCCCAAGGCCTTAAGAACTGATCAGTACAGAAAGAGACGAACTTTCTTTTGACTTCCAGTTTTCCTTTGCACACAGTGTTTGATCTCGGTAGTCTGTGGGAAGGGGTGGAGGAGAGAAGTGATGCTTTGAATGGAATGCAGAGTGTGAGTCTAGGTCAGATTAGGAGATACACTAGGAGAAAGAACAGGTGAGTATATGGTGGATTTTCTTATTTTTAAGGTTTAATGCTGCAGGACTTGATTTCAGCCCAGCTTATTTCAGACTACACCATTGTTGAGCTTCCAGGTTCTATCAATGACTTACAGGGCACCCGAAGGGTAAGAACAGCTACTTTAACCTTAAGAGTTACTTGACTGGTTTATCATTAACCTGTCTTAATTAGTACTGTCTTATAAGGAATTATTATTCTTAGTAGCTTAAATTGCATCTGAGTATTGTGTAATGGGATATTTTTCTGTGACAGTCTTTGTTCAGAAAGCTTTCTTGCCAGCTTTTTCACACACCTGAATTTGCTGGTGTCTGATACTTGCTTGTTAGTACTGATTCCAACATTGGCCAGAAATATTCTGAAATGAAGTATTTCTGCTACTTTTCTATTCTTTGTGACTGTTCTCTAGTCTGACTTCATAAAAGACAGTTGCTTCCGAGTAACACTGAAAACTGCACTAAGACCAGAACGTGGTGAATCTGTTCTTGTCTGTGCCGCCTGCGTGGACAGACAGGGGTACAGTCGCTGTGTAACAGAGAAGTGCTAGTGATAGGGAAGCCTTTCTATTGTTCTGGCTGCTGTGAGATGACTCATACCATCTGGCTGGAGAATTATTGTTGCAAATGTCAGATTGATGATAGTTGATTTTGCTACCTAGTATCTTGAATAGTGTTAAGTCAAACTTAGGGTTGCAGTATTCAGTATTTAGTGTCCTGATAGCTGCAGAGCAGTTTCAACGACCTGTATTTTGTGTCATAGATCTCTGAGGCTGTTGGCTGGCTGGTTTCCCAGTACCCTAATTCCCTTGAGCTCTGCAGTCAGATCCTTCGGGAGTATATTGAAGATGGGATTGATCGTGAGTTTGGCAAGCGCTTCTACTATGACTGGAAAGAGAGGCGTTCAGCAGGCTTGCCATCTCAGGAGCCTGGGGTCATCATTGAGCTGTACAACAGCGTGCTGCAGTTTCTTTCTGATGTGGCATCCTCAGAGCATCTTTGTGACCTGTCTTGGCCTATTACTGAGTTTTCAGAGCCAGGGGGTAACAAACTGTTGCCCCATCTGCAGTGGAACATGCCTGATCATCTGGCCTGGCTGAAAAAGGCTGTGCTGTTCTTCCAGATCCCATACCTAGATCTGCCTCCATTAGGTGGTATGTACTGTGCGCTACAGCAGGTGGCACATCATTCTCTTGGATGTGCCTGCACCATGTTGAACTATCTGGCTGTAAGGTGGGCAGTTTGGCTTTGTCACAAATTCTTTCAATTTGGTTTGGTTTTTCTCCGTAGCTCCTTGGCGTCCTGTTTGCCACATGATTTTCCAGTATGTGTCTCAGATTGCTAGTTCGTCCAATACTCAACCACTGATCCAGTCTCAAGTGGAGAATCTGCTGAGAAAAACTTATCAGAAGTGGAAGAACGAGACATCTGGTAACTCTGATGATGATGGACCTTCAGTTCATGACATCCCTTGGGATAATATCTTGGCGGTCTGCATTGATCACAAACTGAGAGACTGGAAACCACCCAAACTGCCAATTGCTCCAGGTATCGCATGTCCTTCCACAGCATGGATGATGCTTCTTATGTAGCTGTATTTAATATTTGACAGTGGTGCCTTTATGTGTGGCAGGAAGGGATTTATCCTCTTGGTCTCCTTGTTCACACTGCAGAATGACACTTGTGTTTTACTGCACATCTCTGCTCTTCAGAGTGTATGTTTAGTGTGGCTTATGCCTTGGCCTGATCTTGTGATGGAAAATCTTGTCCCTGCATGGAAGAAGAGGGATATGGTCAGAGACTTTCAGCCCTCCTATCCCAATAGGAGAGAGTTTACATTCAACCCAAAGATAAGAATTGGTCCCTCAGAAGCCTTGTAAGCACAATTTAGTGGAGATCGCAGGCTGCCACTGTTAATGAGCACTTTCATGGATTAATGAAGTGTGTCTCGGATTCTTTTTGCTTTCAACTGTGAAGAGTCCTTTTAGTGCCCGGTTTGGCTTAACTATAGAGAGTCTCCTTTAGTGCTTAACCCACTGAAAATGAATGAACTAGAATTTTTAAAATGAAGACAAAGCAGGATTTTCCAACTTTTCCCAGTAATGTGGTATTTGTCGAACACTAAGGTTGCCAAAGAAGGCTCCTTTTTTACATGCGAATTATGACTTAAAGCTACTTGAAAGTGAACACAAAATTTTCCCTCAAGCTGGCTTCTTAATACCAAGTTTTTCATCTGAAGGGGAAAAATTTCTGAGAGTAGACATTGGATTTGGTTTTCTTCACAGAAGCAGTAAGTGAAGATGGTCAGATTCGAGTGTACTTCTTCAAGGAGCATTTAAGGAACTTCAGTCTCCCTCTTTCGTGGGAACGAGCCCGGCTGCACACACAGGAGGAGATCCGGCAAGGCCATGAGAGGTGAGGCGGCTGCCAACACAAGGCTGAAAACCAGCATGTGACGTCTTCCTAGAACACGCTTGTGCACATGTGATGTACAAGAGTGTGCAGAAACAGGGTAGTATGCAGATTTTATTTCTGCAGGGTTACTTGGCTCTCAGACTGGTTGCTTGGGAGGTTCTTGAAGCATTATGAATGGTGAAATTTACTTCTACTAAAGAAAACACTGTTGAGGCTTTGGAATTAGTTTATTAGTGCCCCCTCCCTTACATTCACTTTATTTTGCGGCCTGGACCCGACATGTGAATTACATATTAGGTGATTTCCAGATTTAGTCTTTAGCAATTACACATTAATTTTGCAGCACTTTGAATTCCAAATGAGGCTTTTCTCACAGCTTGTGGGAAGATATCAGGAAAGACCTGCTGCTAAGAGGAAATGCTAGAGATAAGGGGGAGGATGCTTGAGAGCTCTGTCATTAAAGTATTTGAGATCTCAAGACTCTGGTCTACATCTCTAGTTTTGTTTCGGGTGAACCCAGTCTCTCTTCACTCTTGGAAGCTTGTCTGCTGCTCTATTTTGTAGCAGGAATTATTGGGTACATACCTTTCTTTTGGGGTGAATTCCAGCCCCTATCAGATTAATTCCTTTGAAGTCCTGTGCACAAATGGTGGAACTTTGGACTCCACTACAATAGAACTATGTCTCCAGATATTTCTTACTCCCTGCTATTTCCAAACTTAAAGCCCGTACAGCAAAACCAACACACTCATACTGATTTCTGAGCTTTTGTTTGTTTGGGTTTCTTTTCCCTCCTTGCTCAGGCCAAGGGTCAAATCTCCCAACTCATTGAAGAAACCCTATAGCATCTCCATGATGCCAGGTCAATATGGACATGATGCGAGCGTGCTGTCAAGTCAAGGAAAGAGCATTCCCAGTGCAGGTGAATTCACAGACACAGCCTCGGATGAGGAGCTTCTTTCAGCGCGTCTGTTGGCACAGTTGCAACTGGAGAAAAGAGAAAGCAGGAGGTGAGTTCCCAGAGCAGCATCCTTTTCTTGTGGCTCTTGCCCAGGGGTGCAAACAATTTCCAGCTTGTATGTAATGGGAAGTTGAAGTCCAGCTGTACTAGGAAACATCCTAGACTATCTCCAGTTTCATCAAGCACATCAGTGCAGTGCAGTTCCCTGCTGGCTCACAGAAACAGTCCAGGATGGTAGAAGTATTTGGAGCTTTGAGGAATAGTTGGAAAGTGTATGTGGTCAATCAGGGCACCAATACTAAAGCAGTACAGTAGTCTGTATGTCCTGCAGTATCACAACGGTTTGTAAAGTCCTCTGGGATGTCAGTTTTGTGCCTGTAAGCAATACAGATAACAAAGCTGAAGAACAAAGGCCAAGGTTGGCCCAGGGGTTTCTTTTCTTTGCTGCCTTCAGTCTGTGCAGCTGCTTTCTGTACCACAGCTTTCTCAGATGGATTTTTGTCATGGCAGTGGTGTATGTCAGCAGCATTGGAAGCAACAGTGAGCATCACATTCTTCTTGCAGGCACCTATGAACCCTGAACTCTTGGCTAACCCACTGATTACACGAAAAAAGTCAGGCTGTGAATTGACTAATGCTCTTCATCTTTCTGTCCAGGTTTGAAGAACAGTTACACCAATATCTAGCTGAGGACGTTGAGCCCCTTGGTGATTTCGTAGGTCTTCCTCTCTACCTCCCACAGTCTCTGGTCTCTACGCCAACTGTCGCCTGTCCTTTGGTGCAGAGTCCTGTGTCATCTCACAAGGTGAGAGCAGGTGGCATGGAGAATTAACTGAAGCTCTAAAGAGTGCAGATGCCAAACTGCTGTACTTGCAAAATCTTTAGAGGGAATTATTTTGGTGTGCAGTGTTCAGACTTGGGAAATCAAGAATTGAAAAACTACACCTTGGAAGTCACTTCTTTCGTGGGAGGGGAATGCTTTCTGCAGATCTGAAGAAAGATCTTTGCAGGCCTTAATGCTTTCAGCTGCTGGCAGTCATAATGGGATCCCTTGTGGTGCTGCACTTGTGACTTGGAGAATCACTGTTGTGCGTCACCTTCCCCTAGTTAAAGGAAGGCTGGGACAGAAATAGCAGAACATGCTTTTGCTGTTTCTCCTCAGAGGTGGAGGGTGCTGGCCTCCAGAGTCCTTTTCAAAAGCAACGCAACAGCCAGTAAGCTGAGAAGTCCCTTATTGCTACGGCGTATTTCTTTTTTGTCTCATCTCTTTTTCTTTCTTCCCAGGCTGTGCGTCGAGAGGATCGTGAGCTTTTGATGAAGGAGCCAAGCCCCATGCTCTCAGACAGACTGAAACACTTGCAGCAGCTCCTCAGAGTGAACAAGGAGGATGAAGTTGCCTCTGAGCTCCACCTCTCTGCTCTGGTTGACATGGTGAATATTTGAGCAGAGCTGAGATATGTGTCTGAGACCAAGAGACTTGGTAAAGAAACCCAGGCCTGAGTGATTCAATAGATGAGCTCCTGGGGCATGTTCCAGAAAAAGCAGATGTCCTCCTAGGAGAACACAATGCAGGTGTGGGGCCTGGGCCATGCAGGTGTGGCTGCCTTGCAAAGAGACAGTATGTCGCAATTCATGTGTCTCTTTGTCTCACTGCTGAGCTCTGCTGGTCTGTGCCTCCCTCCTTTTCTGCCTCACATGTATGTAGGAGTCAAATGCTTTCCTGTAAGGCCTTAAACTGATGCTTTGTGGTGGTCTTTCTTTCCACCAGCTCTCATTGTGGGTAAACGTAGGTTCACCAGGAGAAACCTGTAAGGTAGCAGGGGCCCCTGGGGACATTGGAGCAGTTGCTCTCCATAGACTTCCTGAGAAGTCCCAATGCTGTGCTCACTTGCCCCATGCAGGAGCTACCTTGTGGCAGCTTTGAGGGTGAGGATTTGCTGCCCAGGAATGTCAGTGCTGTTTTCCAGTTGATGCAACACTTGGCTGTATTTTGTACGTAGTGAGGCTCAGTGCAAATCCAGATGGGTTTGTTCCCCATGTTCTGTTGTATTGAATGTTTATGGCATTAAGACCAGATGAGTAGCCTGTTCTATGTATTAGTTGCCATGCTGGAAATCACGACAGACACTTCTTCAGTGATCAGCTGTGGAAGAATGGTTTTCCTTTTCCTTTTTTTTTTTTTTTTTTTTTTTTTTTTTGAAGAGCAGATCAACTTCTTTCTCCATTAATTTAAAAGCTGTGGCTTTGGAAATTGAAGACCTCTGGGTTTAGTTTAATATTGATATCCAGTGGATGGTACGAAGATACATTTCATGTCTGCAGTACTTCTGTACAAGGAATCTTTTTTGTTTAATAACAGTATCAACAGATTTTTCTCAGAGAGAAACTTCTGCCTGGTGAAATACAAGTCACTGCAGCTTTCAGGGTAGATGCTGAATATTGTGCTTGCCAGAGGCCAGATATCTGACTTGCTTCTAATTTCATGTGAAATTCTCAGTAGTCCAAAACGGTCGGCTGCCTTCCAAAAAAAGTAATTTGATAGTAGGGTTGTTCTTACAATAACTTTTGTATTATTTCTTTCAAACCTTGCACAGCAGTAGTATCTTAATATTTTGAAATAAGAAATTCAAACTGGAGAAGTTCTGTTCACAGAGGCTGTTCACGGAATGTGTGCTTCTGCTGGTTGCTGGCACAGCGAAATCCCTGCTGTGCTTTACCCCAGGGCCACCGTTTATGTTCTCCATTTACTTGGAATTTTGGGGACAAACCCAAGACTGTTTTCAATTGTGTCAAATGTGTTTTGTTGCTAATAAATTTTTAGTGTCTTACAATGTGCTGTGACCTTGTTGCTGTACCTCTTGGTCTGGGACGCGATCAGCTTGGACAGGGAACTGTTGGAGCAGGTCCAGATAAGGCCACAGAAATGATTAAAGGACTGGAGCAGCTCCCCTCTGAAGAGAGGCTGAGAGAGTTGGGGTTGTACAGCCCAGAGAGGAGAAGGCTCTGAGGAGACCTTACTACAGCCTTTCAGTACTGAAAGGTGGCTTAGAAGGAAGATCAGGGAAAACTTTGTAGCAGGACCTGCAGCAGCAGGACAAGGGAGGCTTTAAACTAGGAGAAGCTTAGACAAGGTATTAGGAAGAGCTGTTTGATGCTGAGGGTGGTGAAACACTGGAGCAGGGAGTGAATTCCTCATTGCTGGAAATATTCCTGGTCAGGTTGGATGGAGCTCTGAGCAACCTCATGGAGTTAAAAGGTGTCCGTGCTCACTGCAGGGGGATGGACTGAATGACTTTTAGGGTCCCTTCCAACCCAAAACATTCTGTGATTCTTAATCCCTCTTGGATGTGGATTTGCCTGCCTGTGGATGGGGATCCCAGTCCCAGGGTGCCATGGCTCGGAGGCTTTGGCCAAGGTCCTGACGAGGGTCGGATTCAAACCCACCCACGTGTGCAGAGCACAATGGATGAACAGTCCTAGTGAATCCGTGGGCTGAGCCCTGTGACAGATCTGAAGGTAACGGAGATGCTGGACAGGCTCCCTCTCTGGGCAGCTGGCCTAGGGAGAGACACTGGGCATCCTGGTGATATAACCAGGGTCATCTCCCTCTCCCACTCTCAGTTCCCACCACATGCAAGATGGGATTGGCACTCTGCCTCTTGCTCTTTCTTTCTGTGCCGTTAAAATTAACAGATATGTTCACCAACACCTCCAATAGAAACGTCTTCCAGCCCTTCCTGTCCTCATTCCCCAAGGTGACCTTTTCACACTGTGCTGGTCCCAGTTTGCTCTCTGGTTGTGCCTTCCTCTTTCAGAGGGTTATCCTCTTACTGTGTAACAGCCAGTTTCTGCAGTAATTGCTCTTTTAAGGATTTTGGAGTGGATTTTTTTTGCCGTGAGTCTTGGATCAGAGACTTCCAGACACCTCCATGCCAGAACCTCACTGTCCTTTTAGATGCTTCTTCAATGGCTTCTGCCTGGGCTCCTTCGTTCCCTTCCACCCTCCCCTGTCCAAGACCAAACACTACTGGAGGAGGAACTGGCTCAGGAACTATGGTAATAAGATGTAGTGGTTTTAAGCTGTAAGAGGGAAGACTGAGATTAGATTTTAGGAAGAAATGTTTTCCTGAGAGGGTGGTGAGGCCTTGTCCCAGGCTGCCCAGAGAAGTGGTGTCTTGTCCCAACCCTGCAGGTGTTGAAGGTGTCCCCGCCCAGGGCAGGGGCTGGAACTGGCTGGGCTTTAAGGTCCCTTCCCACCCAAACCATTCTGTGATTCCCTGTGGGAGGAGGTAGTTGCCCTTGTGGGCCAGCCAGTTGCTACGGCATCCCTCCGAGGCCGCGACAAAAGTCCCGACGAGGGTGGGATTCGAACCCACGCGTGCAGAGCACAATGGATTAGCAGTCCATCGCCTTCACCACTCGGCCACCTCGTCCCGCGAGCCTGGCCCCGCCCCTCGCGAACCGCAACCGCCAGGGGTGAGCTGGGATGGGATGCGGTGGGATGGAATGGAATGGGCGGGGCTGGGGCTGGGCTGGGCTGGGAGGTCCGGAGCTGCAACCTGCAGACTCGCGCACACACACACACACCCCTTCCTCCTTATAGCTGGGGTGTGCGGGGCTGTGATGCCTGCGGTGGATGGATTTTTCTATCGCTCTCTTAGCGCAGCAGGCAGCGCGTCAGTCTCATAATCTGAAGGTCCTGAGTTCGAGCCTCAGAGAGAGCAAAGCTTTTTTTCTGCCTCGTGGGGGGGTTGGGTGCATTTTGCTGCTCAGCTCAGCCCCACTCAGCCCCTGGAGGCTGCGGTTCGCGAGAGGCAGGGCAGTAGCTGAAGATGGTCAGATTCGAGTGTACTTCTTCAAGGAGCATTTAAGAACTTCAGTCTCCCTCTTTCGTGGGAACGAGCCCGGCTGCACACACAGGAGGAGATCCGGCAAGGCCATGAGAGGTGAGGTGGCTGCTGGAACTGCCTGGGGGAGCAGCATTCAGCTGCCCGTTGTGCCATCATTTGCTCAGCGAACTCCAAGGAGGTTGCTCAGGGACTCTACCACGAGTGCAGTGCCAACACAAGGCTGAAAACCAGCGTGTGACGTCTTCCTAGAACACGTTCGTGCACATCTGATGTACCAGAGTGTGCAGAAACAGGGTAGTATGCAGATTTTATTTCTGCAGGGTTACTTGGCTCTCAGACTGATTGCTTGGGAGGTTCTTGAAGCATTATGAATGGTGAAATTTACTTCTACCAAAGAAAACACTGTTGAGGCTTTGGAACTAGTTTATTAGTGCCTCCACCCTTACAATCACTTTATTTTGCGGCCTGGACCCGACATGTGAATTACATATTAGGTGATTTGCAGATTTAGTCTTTAGCAATTACACGTTAATTTTCCAGCCCATTCCATTCCATCCCACCGCATCCCATCCCAGCTCACCCCTGGCGGTTGCGGTTCGCGAGGGGCGGGGCCAGGCTCGCGGGACGAGGTGGCCGAGTGGTGAAGGCGATGGACTGCTAATCCATTGTGCTCTGCACGCGTGGGTTCGAACCCCACCCTCGTCGGGACTTTTGTCGCGGCCTCGGAGGGATGCCGTAGCAACTGGCTGGCCCACAAGGGCAACTACCTCCTCCCACAGGAGGAGCTGCCTTCTTGGGCAGCTTTAGTGTTCGACAAATACCACATTACTGGGAAAAGTTGGAAAATCCTGCTTTGTCTTCATTTAAAAATTCTAGTGCATCCATGTTCAGTGGGTTAAGCACTAAAAGAGATTATCTATAGTTAAGCCAAACAGGGCACTAAAAGAACCCTGCACAGTTGAAACCAAAAATTATCAGCTGAACTGTGCTTACAAGGCTTCTGAGGGACCATTTCTCAGCTTTGGGTTGAATGTAAACTCTCTCCTACTGAGATAAGAGGGCTGAAAGTCTCTGACCATATCCCTCTTCTTCCATGCAGGGACAAGATTTTCCATCACAAGATCAGGCCAAGTCATAAGCCACACTAAACATACAGTCTGAAGAGCAGAGTAAGGACTGGAAGATGTTTCCATTGGAGGTGTTGATGAACATACCTGTTAATTCTAACTGCAAACAAGAAAGAGCAAGAGGCAGAGTGCCAATCCCATCTTGCATGTGGTAGGAGCTGAGAGTGGGAGAGGAAGATGCCCCTAGTTGTCACCAGGATGCCCAGTGTCTCTCCCTAGGCCAGCTGCCCAGAGAGGGACCCCTGTCCAGCATCTCAGTTACCTTCCCAGCATGCCCGGATCTGTCAGAGGGCTGGAAAGCCCAGTACCCTCGGAAGGTGGCAGATGCAGCTGGATCCCTTGTGGATGTCATGCTGTGGGCCAGCTGTGGGCAGGGCAGCCCTGCAGCAGGGATCAGGTCCTACTGCTGCTCAAGGGGACTGCAGATGCTGCAGGGCAGTGGCAGAGGCAGGTGTGGGACCTGGGTGGGAGCGATGCCTCAGTCATCATTGTGTCAAACAGGTGACCCTGGGGAGACTGGGCCTTGCTGGAGATGTGCCTCAAGGTGTCCTGTGCCAGCAGCATCAGCTTTAAGGTGCAGCCTCCATGCCTGAGGCCACAGCTGATCCCATGACCTGGCTCCTGCAGGGAGTTAACACCTAACCTCCGTTCCCTCACAAGGTAGAGCTGCCCCAGACAGTGAAGGAAGATGACATCACACTCAGCAGGATTCTTCTGTATGCTCTCACGGAGGGGACCCTAGCGGCAGCTACACAGCCAAGTCTCAGTGACAGGTGGGCCCCTGGCAGTCCCCATCCCCTCCCCTTGGCTGGAGACCCTCTTTCGCAGCTGCCTCCTCCTCCCATATCCCCTGGCCTCAGCACTGCCCGTCCTCCCTCTCCCCTGCCTAGATGGGCCCCTGGTCCTCCCATCAAGTACGCCTGGTGGGCTTCACACTGTGGATCCAGGTTTTCATCACAGGCTCCCGAGCAATGAGGTGGCTACCACCAGCAACCACATTGTCTGCTCCAATGGACACATCATGGAGAGGCACCAGTGCCCCACCAGTGCCCCAGGATGCTGTACAGCATCCAGATGCAACAGATCCTGCACAGGGGCTGAAGAGAGATGGGCAGCCCTGAATTATCTGCATCTCTTCTGCTGCCTGTAATGAGCACTAGAAACCCAACAAAGGGCCCCTGTTCCCATGACGCAGCTCTGCAGCAGAGCCTGTGCCCAGTCCCCTCTCCCAGGACCTTCCACCCACCTGTAGATTCCTTAGTCCTGGTACCCCCAGGGGTCAACTTTGCCTTATCCCAACAGTCTCCACCATTGCACAAATGCTCCCTGCCCCAACACAGACTTCCAGATATTCCCCAGCATCTTCAGGACCGTCCCTGTACTATCCTGCAAGCTGCAACAAAGACGATAACCGAGAAGTCACAGCCAGACTCTCCTAAAAGGCTGTGAGCAGTGGCAGAAACCCTGAGAGAGCAGAAGGGAGTGGGGTCATTGGGGAGCCCTAGTTGGAGTGGAGCAGGACAGAGACACCCCAGCAGTGCCCCCAGCTTGGGGCGGGGAGGAAAAACAGCCCCCAGGCACCACTGGGAGTTGAACCCAGGATCTCCTGTTTACTAGACAGGTGCTTTAACCAGCTGAGCCATGGCGCCCACCTGCCCCACAGCTGTGGGGTGCCCACAGCTGTGGGGTGCCCGATGAGGGTCGGATTGAAACCCACCCACGTGTGCAGAGCACAATGGATAAGGTGTGCCATGGCCACAGCCCAGCCCCTGGCCCCATTCCACTGTGACACCAGAGTCACCCTGCAGAACCAATGGCCTGGGCACAGGGTGGGGACCCTGGGCACAGGGAAAATTACTGTATGTCACATGAAGCTCAATGCCCAGGCAACTGCGGGTTGTCCCGGGAGATAAAAATTGACAGCTGGGTCCCAGATGAGCTCTGCATTGGTTGGGCAGGAACAGGGTGGTGGGTGCCCAAAAGGGGGGCTCGTCCGGGAGTTGAACCCGGGACCTCTCGCACCCTAAGCGAGAATCATACCCCTAGACCAACGAGCCAGGGTGCCCAGCTGCAAGGGTGTCCCCGCTGTGCTGGGTGCAGGGGGGAACAGTGCCGCCCACAGCCCTACCAGCTGCTCTTTGGGCACCAGCTGTGCTGCCAGAGCCCGGGGAGCAGAGTGTGTGTGCAGGGGTGCACCCGTCACCCCAGAGACTCCCTCGCTTCCCAGGAAAGTAGGTGCCCAGGGGAGCCCAGGGGGGCAGGTGCCCCCTCCGGTGCCCTGGGCTGGGCTGTGATGGCCGAGAGGTGAAGGCGTTGGACTCGAAATCCAATAGGGTTTCCCTGCGCAGGTTCGAATCCTGCTCACAGCGACATATCTTACCTCTCACTAGGGGAGCTGGGAACCCCAGCTCTACACCTCATCTCCCCCCTGGGAAGCAGATCCCCTCCAGGGGACCTGCTCCCTGGCAGCACCTGGTGGTTGAGGCAGCAGAGGAGAGTGTCACAGATCCCATGGATTACTTGCTCTGGGACCAAATGAAATCCTCCCCTCCAATCCCAGAGGGATTGGGGACTCACAGCCATAGAGTGTCAGCTGTGGTTTTATCTGCAGTTGCTTTTACTAGTGGGCCATGGGCCAGCTGAGACCCACACTGTGCCCAGGGCCAAGTGGCCTAGGTGGAGAGTCCAATGCAGGCTTGGAGAGTCATTCCACTGATACTGAAAATGCCAGCAAATAAACTCTCTAAAACTCATTTTGGAGTTTTAGAAAGCAAGCATACTTTATCAGTCCTGGGCAACACAAGAGAGTGACCTCCATCAATCATGTACAGTGAGACGAGAGCTGTTACAGAATATATTTTCCACTTACATGCGTAGGGATCCATTTTTCCAGAAATCCCATGCATATTTAATTACTTTCCAAGGCCTAATTTTAATGTTACTAATAACTTCACAACAGTCAAATCTCTTGCTACTTTGGAGCTGGCCCTTCATGACCCTGCATTTGCAACAGTAGAGACTTAAAACAGAGGTGACTACAGAAGAGACATCTATCTGTTCAGTAGAGACCATACTGAACACTGAACATTATCATCTTCAAAGAATGAATGCTGTCTAGGAAAACACTAATTGAAAGAAAACATGCTATCAGAGGGATATTCTGTCTAACTTTAAAAAAATGCAATTGCTTAGACGAAACAACTCTACTTTAGTTTAAATCAACTTATTCCACCTTTTATAACACTACTTCTGGCATCATCACTTTCAGGTGCTCTGAATCCCAGAGGAGTCCCCTCTTTGGGCTAAAGCCTGCCCTGCTTTGTCTGGGGAGCACAGAGCTCATTTCAGGTCAGCTGTGGAATTTTGTCTCTTTGTTCCCTCTACCAGTCCCTACAGCTTTGGGCTGTGCAGGGCAAGTGTGGCAGCTCCCTCTCTGGGGAGGGAATGAGACATGGGCTCTACTTTGCCTACTGTGCACCACTGGTGTCCCCCACTCCTGGGCCAGTCGTGCCCTCAGGCAGCCACGAGGCTGAGAGCTCTGCCAGCCCGGCGACTGGCAGGGAAGGGTCTGTGGGGAGGCAAAAGGATCTGGAGATGCTGGGGGTTGAACCCAGGGCCTCTTACATGCAAAGCAAGCGCTCTCCCGCTGAGCTACATCCCCTGCCCATGGGCAGCCCCATGCCCGCTGATGCCTGCTGGTCCCCGCTGCCCCCCGTGCTCCAGCTGCCCCACAGCCACTGGGGCCAGGGCAGTTTGTGGCTGGGGCCTCCTCCAAGCACCAGCACCCCATCCTGGGCATGGAGAGATGGACTTCCCAGCTCCAGGCTCCAACAGGGGGAAAAGGCAGCACCAGCCACTCCCACCAACCCGCGGCCTTGTGGGGCAGAGATGGGGGTGCAGTGGGGTGCCACATGTGGCTCGTTGGTCTAGGGGTATGATTCTCGCTTAGGGTGCGAGAGGTCCCGGGTTCAACTCCCGGACGAGCCCTCCTTTTGCACAAACACCTTCCTCAGCTGGCGTGTGGCACCATGGCAAGAGCAGGACACGAGGGGGGCAGCAGTGCTGGCCCAGTGGGTCCTGTGCCACATCCTGGCTGAGTGCATCCCTGGTGCAGGAGGGACCCCAAGAGCTGGCAGTGTGTGCCCCAAGGGTCTGGTTTGGGGTCAGGGCCCTTGGGGCACAGCAAGGTGAGCAGGGGTCAGGGGGGCCGTGTTGGGCTGAGGGGTCTCACCCAGGCCCCCACCCCTGCCCACAGTGAGGGGATGTAGCTCAGCGGGAGAGCGCTTGCTTTGCATGTAAGAGGCCCTGGGTTCAACCCCCAGCATCTCCAGATCCTTTTGCCTTTCCACAGCCCCTCCCTGCTGGCTGTGGTTCTGCCACAGATCCCAGTCCCTCCCATGAAAATGTCTGGGCTGGCTGCGAGCATGTCTGGCCTGGGATGATTCCCAGCACCCACAGCTTGTGGGAAATGCACAGCACCCTGTTCCTCCCCTGCCCGGGTGCTGTGGGATGTGGGGCACCTTGTGTCCTTTCCCCAGGGGGCTTGGGGCGAATGGTGCTCTTTGCAGAAGCTGCTGCACTGGGGAGGCCACATACCCCCTGATCCAGGCATTGTCCCTGCAGGAGCTGTGCCTGCAGCCCCACCAGCCGCTGACCCACAGCCCCACCAGCCGCTCTTTGGGCACCAGCTGTGCTGTCAGAGCCCGGGGAGCAGAGCGGGGCTGAGCATGTGTGCAGGGGTGCACCCGTCACCCCAGAGACTCCCTCACTTCCCAGGAAAGTAGGTGCCCAGGGGAGCCCAGGGGGGCAGGTGCCCCCTCCAGTGCCCTGGGCTGGGCTGTGATGGCCGAGAGGTGAAGGCGTTGGACTCGAAATCCAATAGGGTTTCCCTGCGCAGGTTCGAATCCTGCTCACAGCGTGTGGTTTTACCTGCTGCTCTAAAGACCTCGCTGGGTGCCCTGAGGGCCGCAGGGGACAGATCATCGCACTGGGATCCAGGTCAGCTCCAGTCCTGCGGCTCTTCCCTGGTGTCTCCTGCGCTACAGAACCTGCTACCTGGCTGAGGCCCCCAGCAATGCTGTGATGGACCCAAGGCAGGAGGAGCACAGGCTGCCCTGTGTTTTTCCAGGTTTTGCAGACATAGGAGATGTGAGGAAGCAGCCATAGAGGTGATTTGACTCAAAGCCAGTGAACTAGCACCACTGCCCCCTCCATGGGGTAAGGCAGGTAGCAGAACCTCTGGCTGCAACAATCTTTCAACAAGGGGATGTAGCTCAGTGGGAGAGCGCTTGCTTCGCATGTAAGAGGCCCTGGGTTCAATCCCCAGCATCTCCAGCTTTTGTCTCCTCAAATCTACCTCCTCCACCACCCAGTGGTGATAAACTCCGTGTCTACTGTGGGCATAAAAAGATTCCAGTATTGTGTGTACGCTGGGGCAAGCGGCGGATGACTTGGTGTACCTGCAATATTAGCAGCAAGCACAGAACAAACGGCCGATGTTCTCATGCTTGCTAGCTTGTTGAGACCTTGGAATCTTTATTAAGACCCATGAGTTAATAACAAAAGAATGCACTAGATTGAAAACATGAAGATTAGGCACATCTGTGGGTAATAGGGGAGTGCATTCTATTGTTATACTGCAGCATTCTTGCAGGTGGAAATTCACTAGGATAGCTCTTACTGGATATAGAAGGCTTGCATCCTCTCAATAAAGTTGATCTCGCTTGTTGCCTCATTGACAGGGTTGGTGCCTTAATCGCTACAGTCTGCCTCTACAAGGCATACCCAAAGGAGTCTCTATGCCTGCACCCTGACCATGTAGCTGGGCAGAACATGGTGGCAGCTTGATCCTGCTGACCCGACAGCTCCTTCCCCACCCAACATGGATAAGCCTGTCCAGGGCTCAGCCCTGGCTCTTTGCCCACCAGGCAGCAGACAGCCCCTCGCTCCTGGCAGTGGAGGGACTTTCTCATCAGTGGGAATGTGGCCAAGCTGCTGAGGCCATCTGCGCAGGGCAGCATCGCCCCTGTCCATCCCCCTTCACCACAAGGCTGTGCTGTATAGTGTGTGCCCAAAAGTGGAGCTTGTCCAGGAGCTGAACACATGGTCCTACAGGCTCACCAGTGTCCAGGACATGAGAAGTGTAGTGCCCTCTCCCACTGATCTCAAGCCATTGTCTTTTGTGGGACGGGGTTGACCTGGACCTCTGACCCCATTCAGCCATCAGTAAAATCTGTCGCTGTGAGCAGGATTCGAACCTGCGCAGGGAAACCCTATTGGATTTCAAGTCCAACGCCTTCACCCCTCGGCCATCACAGCCCCTGGCATCCTCTTGAGCAGGACAACCTCCCTTTGCCCTGGGGTCAGCCTCTGGGGAGAAATGCCCCCCAGCCTGAGGGCCCATCTGAGTAGACCCACTATCCCTGGGCAGCCCATTACCAACATGTGCTGGGACTGGGAAAAGGGAACCATTTCCCAATGGCTGGGAAGAAAATCCAGATGCAGCACAGAGCCTAGCCACAGGTGTCAAAGGGAAGCATCCTCCAGTGATGCCCAGGAAGACAAAAAATTCGGAGGAAAAGGATCTGGAGATGCTGGGGGTTGAACCCAGGGCCTCTTACATGCAAAGCAAGCACTCTCCCGCTGAGCTACATCCCCTCACTGTGGGCAGGGGTGGGGGCCTGGGTGAGACCCCTCAGCCCAACACTGCCCCCCTGACCCCTGCTCACCTTGCTGTGCCCCAAGGGCCCTGACCCCAAACCAGACCCTTGGGGCACACACTGCCAGCTCTTGGGGTCCCTCCTGCACCAGGGATGCACTCAGCCAGGATGTGGCACAGGACCCACTGGGCCAGCACTGCTGCCCCCCTCGTGTCCTGCTCTTGCCATGGTGCCACACGCCAGCTGAGGAAGGTGTTTGTGCAAAAGGAGGGCTCGTCCGGGAGTTGAACCCGGGACCTCTCGCACCCTAAGCGAGAATCATACCCCTAGACCAACGAGCCACATGTGGCACCCCATTGCACCCCCATCTCTGCCCCACAAGGCTGCAGGTTGGTGGGAGTGGCTGGTGCTGCCTTTCCCCCTGTTGGAGCCTGGAGCTGGGAAGTCCATCTCTCCATGCCCAGGATGGGGTGCTGGTGCTTGGAGGAGGCCCCAGCCACAAACTGCCCTGGCCCCAGTGGCTGTGGGGCAGCTGGAGCACGGGGGGCAGCGGGGACCAGCGGGCATGGGGCTGCCCATGGGCAAGGGATGTAGCTCAGAGGGAGCCGTGCCTCCCCACAGACCCCTCCCTGCCAGTTGTGGGGCTGGTAGAGCTCCCCAGGCTCCCCACACAAGGCCCGTGGCTGGCCCAGGACTGAGGGACAACAGTGGTGTCCAAAACAGAGCCTTGAGCATGTGCCACTGACTGTACCCACTCTGCTCTGCAGTGCCCAGTGGGGCCTCGGCTGCCCTTTGCCACCTGTTCCTCCATCTGCCACTCCCGACAGCACCTCCCTGCCAGCTCCTGGGTCCCTCCTGGCCACAGAAAGGCGCTCAGTCAGGATGGGGCACAGACCCTGCTGTGCTGGCATCGCTGCCCTCGGCATGGCCACTTTTGCGGTGGTGCTGTGGCCCCAGGCAGGGTGTTTGTCCAAAAGAAGGGCTCGTCCGGGAGTTGAACCCGGGATCTCTCGCACCCAAAGCGAGAATCATACCCCTAGACCAATGAGCTAGGGTGCCCAGCTGGGACGCAGCCCACATCTCCTCCCACCACCCCAAGCCGTGCTCAGTGCCTGGGGTGTCTGCCCCAGGGCATTGCCATCTCTGTCCTTTCTGCTCTTTGGCCATTAACTCCCAAACCTTCCCTGGTTCCAGAGCGATGCAAGGGAGCCCACTCAGTATCCTAGGAAAATGCCACTTTTCTTACCTACCCCAGGACTGCATAACTTGGAAACTCTTGGTGGAACCTCCAGCTCCAGGGCCATCACAGCCACCAGCAGGGGCATTGTGGGGCTCCCTGTTCCATCCTTACTCCCTCTGTCCTGGCTCCCCCAAAACCTGTGCCGGTGTCCCCTGGGCATCAGTTTATTCAGGGAATTCAGCCCCACTCTGCTCACTGGGGTCACTCACTGCTCAGCATGGCCCCTGAGTATGGATGGGGTGATGCTGCTGGGTGGCCTCAACAGCTTGACCACGTTCCATCTGGGATGGTGCCACTACTGCAGGGAGCAAGGTGCTGCCTGATGCTGGGTCTGAGCTCTTACCATGGCTTGTCCCTGCTGGGTGGGGAAGCAGCTGTCGAGGCAGTGGGGGCTGCAGAGGGGAACCAGGGTGCCACCAGATTCTTGCTGGGCAGTTTTGCCTAGGGGCACAGGCAGGTATCTGGGAACGGAAACAGACACCACGGAGCAAGGTGGAGAAACCCCAGAGTGCAACAGGGATCAACTCTGGGGACATTGCTTGTAGCCAGAAATGGAATGCTTCCTACAGGAAGTTTTCAGGGAGGAAAAGCTGGAGATGCTGGGGGTTGAACCCAGGGCCTCTTACATGCGAAGCAAGCGCTCTCCCGCTGAGCTACATCCCCCTGCTGAGGTGGATGCCCACGCAGCGGATACTGACCTGGGCCCCTCAGCCACAGCATCCAAGCTTGCTAAACCCAGTGTCAGCTGAAAAAGAAAGCCTATGGCCACAGCACATGGGTGCATTTGTGGTCAGGTAGAGGAAGCCAGGGCTGACCCTCCTGTACTTGCACTGTAGAAAGCAGCGGGGATGCAGTCCCCAAAGCAGGGGTTGTCCCAAAAGGAGGACTCATCTGGAAATTGAATCCAGATCCATTCCTACCCAGAGTGAGAATCATACCCCTAGACCAACGAGCCAGGGTGCTGCAATATTTTTGCACCCCAAGCCCACCTGCCTCCAGTCCCCATTTTGTAACTAGAGGGGCAAATAAGTCTGTGGCTTTCACCCAGGACACTCACAGACTGTGGATGCTGCGAAGCAGCCCCAGGGATTTTCTGGAGGGCTTTGTGGTCCTCACAGGTAGCAGGAAGGCGAAAGGACATAGATATGCTGGGTCTTAAACCCAGGGCCTCCTACATGCACAGCAAAGTTGTCCTGCTGAGCTACATCACCCGTGCATCAGCAGTACCTTGCTGACAGCTCTTAGGGGTCCCTCCTGCCCCACAGATGCACTCAGCCAGGATGTGGCACAGGCCCCACTGGGCTTGCACCGCTGCCCTCCTCGTGTCCATGTGCCAGCTGAGGAAGATGTCTGTGCAAAAGGAGGGTTCGTCCGGGAGTTGAACACAGGATCTCTTGCATCCTAAGTGAGAATCATACCCCTAGACTAATAAGCCACATGCTGTATCCCACAGCACCCCCCTCTCTGCCCCACAAGGCTGCAGGTTGGTGGGAGTGGCTGGTGCTGCCTTTCCCCCTGTTGGAGCCTGGAGCTGGGAAGTCCATCTCTCCATGCCCAGGATGGGGTGCTGGTGCTTGGAGGAGGCCCCAGCCCCAAACTGCCCTGGCCCTAGTGGCTGTGGGGCAGCTGGAGCATGGGGGGCAGCGGGGACCAGTGGGCACGGGGCTGCCCATGGACAGGGATTGTAGCTCAGAGGGAGCTGTGCCTCCCCACAGGCCCCTCCCTGCCAGTTGTGGGGCTGGTAGAGCTCCCCAGGCTCCCCACACAAGGCCCGTGGCTGCCTGAGGGCTCGGCTGGCCCAGGACTGGGGGACACCAGTGGTGTCCAAAACAGAGCCTTGGGCACGTGCCACTGGCTGTACCCGCTCTGCTCTGCAGTGCCCAGTGGGGCCTCGGCTGCCCTTTGCCACCCGTTCCTCCATCTGCCACTCCCGACAGCACCTCCCTGCCAGCTCCTGGGTCCCTCCTGGCCACGGAAAGGCGCTCTGTCAGGATGGGACACAGACCCTGCTGTGCTGGCATCGTCAGGATGGGGCACAGACCCTGCTGTGCTGGCATCGCTGCCTTCGGCGTGGCTGCTTTTGCTGTGGTGCTGTGGCCTCAGGCAGGGTGTTTGTCCAAAAGAAGGGCTCGTCCGGGAGTTGAACCCGGGACCTCTCGCACCCGAAGCGAGAATCATACCCCTAGACCAACGAGCCAGGGTCAAAACAACTTCCCTGCCCCTGGTCCCCATGCTCGATTGCACTGGGCACAGGGTGCTGGCTCCTGGGTGCCTCCATCTCCCATTATTACCTCTCAGAGACCCATTTCACATGGTCCCACAGCTAACAATCTCCCTGCCTCACCGATGCTGGTGTGGCTTTGGGACAAGACAGAGGACCTGTAAATGCCAGATTATTGGCAAATTCCCCTGACTATTCTTTTTTTCCCAGCTCCCAGGAGCTCCCAGCCACGGGTTCAGCAGGGTGCTGGTGCCAGGGCTTCCACAGGTACCACTGAGGTCACAACTGGGACGGCAGCTCTCGGGCAGGACAGGGAGATTTTTTTCTAGACACAGCCTATAGCTGTGCTGGGGTAGGAAACCGAATTGCTGTGGGAGCCTCGGCTGCTGGGGCACAGGACAGCTGCAGGAGAAACAGGGCAAAGTGTTGATTTTCAGACGGGCTGCTCAGTGTGAGCCTCCCATGATAATTATATTGCACTGCAGACTGTGCTGGAGTAAGTGTTCCCTCCCTGGTGCATATCCAAACCCTGTGAGCTCGCCTGGGGTAACCAGGAGGGAGGATCAGCCACAGGCAGTGCATGCAAGCCTCACTCCTTTCCCATGCCCTGCAGATGATGGAAGAGTGGGGAGGAGCAGGCAGGGGGAGCACTGCACCCTGGGGTTTCCAGGTCACATAACCCACCACAGCTGCCCGACTCCTTCAGCCTTACACATCCAGTTCCAACACCAGCCACTTCATGCAGCAAGAACCACATCACCCTTCTCTTCTTTGGGAAACATGCAGACACCTAATTCTCAGCAAATATGAATTAACAGCCTTGGAATATTTAATTGAACAATTCTTGAACTTCAAACAGACATCTGCAAGTATTTCACTCCCAGCACCTTGTAAACTGTTGGGATTTCGTCTCTGCTTTCACTGCACTCGTCCCTATCTCTTTCTGAGGACTGCCCTCCCCTGAGGAGAAGTGGGGTGTAGGACAGCCAAAGGTGGTGTCTGGTGATGATCTGGGGTCAGGGTGAGGCATGGTGCTGGTGGAACCAACGAGGCTGTGGGCTCACTGAGATGCAAGCCTTGCAAGTCCCACTGCCATGGGTTAGCACCAGGAGGGCCAGACAGGGATGCCAATGACTTTTGATTTGCATGCATCTTTCCCTGTGACTCACATGTATGGGTGACCTGTATTTTCCTGCTTTATGTGTTTTCCAGCCTTGGGGAAGAACCAGAGCCCTTATTGGAGCCATCGCCTGTCTGGCTCCCCAGGCTGGTGCAAGGCCCTTGTGCAGCTGGGAGGGTGTCCCACAAAACTGTGGCGAGCTCCTGCCCTGAGGTTGGTCCATGGGTGCCTCTGTGGTGCCCTCTCCTCCTTCATATCCTAGCCATGAAGCCACTTCCTCTCCCTTTCAGAAAGCCCAAGATTCGGTGCCCTCTCTGCCTCGGTAGGAAATTATATCACAAGGCTGTGGTGGTCAAGGGAGGAGATTTTTCTGGCAAACAAGTGCCATCTCAGTCTGCCATACTTGCAGGCTCCCAGTGCAAGGGGCTCTGTCTCTCCCCCTGGCTGGCTCCAGGATGAGTGTCCCCAAATGCTCTGGCCAGGAGTCCTCACCCTAGATAGGAGAATGAGGGATGGTGGCTCTTGAGACCAGCTCACCCTCCTGGCATTGTCCTCAGCTTGGCATCCAAGTGCTGGGGTAAGGTGCACCTTTTGCAACCCAGCAAAGGCACAGACCATGGATCTGTCTCAACAGGATTTCTGTCTTCTCATCTGGATGGGCAGAGTAGCCAGAGATGGATGTGCTGGGATCTTGTTGTCCCAATAATCATCCAGCCACCATGAATCCCTCAATCCCATGAGATTTCCACTTTTGATGGTCCCGCTCACTTGCTATTCACACCAGTCTTCCCTTTTCCATGACAACTCTCTAGGCTGCTCCATCTGTTCTAACTCAAACCATGACTTCATCCTTCCTCCCCGTCTCATCAATCCCCATCATTCTTCTAACATGCCTGTAAGTACTGAAAAGCCACAATAGGGTCTGCCCGAGCCTTCTCTCCTCCAGGCTGAACAACCCCAGTTCTCTCAGCCTTTCTTCACAGGAGAGGTATTCCATCCCTCTGATCGTTTTTGTGGACTTCTGGACTCGTGGTCTCGCTCTAACAGCTCTGTGCCTTTCTTGTGCCAAGGGCTCCAGGGCTGGACACAATACTCCAGGTGGGGTCTCAAAATGAACCAAATAGACATAGACATGGCCAAAGTGTTGCACCTGGGCTATGCTCAAGGCTTTTCGGAAAAATGCTTCTGTTGCTTTTGAAAACCATAAGTAGGCAACACTGGGATCAAAACCCAGGACCCAGCTGTTTCTCTCCATGTGCATCCTTTTGCCCCCTAACCACTATTTTTCATCTCAGTCTTGGTATGTAGTTCCCTGTTTCTCATGAGGGACACTGACTGCATTGTCTTTGCAGGAACCTGTATTTTAGGGTCTGATCAGCAGGTCTGTGGTGTCCTGCCCTGGGCAAGCCTTGGCTGGGGATGAAACATGTTGGAATGAATTCAAGATGGCTCCTGAGCTGGGAGCGAGGACAGCACAGCTTCCAGCCAGGAGTCACGTAGGAGACAGCATGCCAGATCCCTTAGGACAGGGAGCCCCGTGGGGCACTGAGGTCTTCACTTCCCCAACGCTGTCTGCAGTAAGGCATCACAATTTTCAAGTCAAATCAAATACCTGTGTGAATTTTAGTTTCCTTTGAGACACTGCATCTTCAGTAAAAATATCTGTATAACCTTACCAGTGGAGTCATTCTGTGAAACTTGCATGAAAATGTCACTATTCTTTCCCCTTTGCTTCATCCATGACTCTCCCATGCAGCAGATTGGTGGAAGACAGCTGCACAAGCTGCAGATGCCTACAGCTTTCTAGTGAAGTTTTTGATGGAAAATCAATGGTTTTCATAGAAATATGGAATCATAGAATGGTTTTGGTTGGAAGGGACCTTTACAGGTCAACCGGTCCAGCCCACCTGCAGGAACCAGGGTAATGTTCAACTTGATCAGGTTGCTCAGAGATTTCTCTGACCTGACCTGGAATATTTCCAGGCATGGGGCATCTACCACCCTCTCTGGACAACCTCCGTCAGTGTTTCACCACTGTCAGTGTAAAAAATTTCTTCCTTATATCAAATCTGAGTCTCCCCTCCTTTAGTTTAAAATCATTGCTCCTTGTCCTATTGCATCAGGCTCTGGTAAAAATTTTGTCTTCATCATTCTTCTAACCCCACTTAAAGTACTGGAAGGCTGCTATAATGTCTTCCCAGAGCCTTCTCCAGGCTGGACAACCCCAACTCTCTCAGCCTTTCCTCACAGAAATGTTCCAGCCCTCTGATCATCTTCATGGCCTCCTCTGGACTTAATTCAAGAGGTTCCTGTCTTTCCCGTGCTGAGGGCTCCAGAGCTGGATGCAGGGCTCCAGGGGGGGGTCTCACCAGAGATGGTGGGCAGAATCGCCTGTCTTGCCCTGCTGGCCACGCTTCTTTTGATGCAGCCCAAGATGTGGCTGGCCTTCCAGGCTGCGAGCTGACATTGCTGGCTCATGTCCAGCTTTTCATCCATCAGTACCCCAAGCCCTTCTCTGCAGGGCTGCTCTCAATGCCTTCATGCCCTGGCCTGTATCGATACTAGGGGTTGCATTAACCCAGGTGCAGGACCTTGCACTTGGCCTTGTTGAACCTCATGATATTTACATGCGACCACATATCCCTCAAGTGAATCTACTGCGTCGCTCAGCTTGGTGTCATCTGCAAACTTCCTGACTGTGTCAAAGGCTTTACAGAAGTCCTGAGAGATCACATCCACTGCTTTTCCTGTATCCACCGATGTGTTCACCCCATCATAGAAAGCCACTAGGTTGGTCAGGCAGAACTTGTCTTTGGTGAAGCTGTGCGGGCTGCCTCAAATCACCTCCCTGTCCTCCACGTGCCTCTAGGAGAATCTGTTCCATGATCTTCCCAGGCACAGAGGTGAGGCTGACAGGTCAGTAGTTCCTAGGGTCTTTCTTTCTGCCCTTTTTAAGAATGGGTGCAATGTTTTCCTTTTTCAATTCATCAAGGACTTTGCGTCACTGCCATGACTTTTCAAATATCACAGAGAGTGGTTTGTAGTCACATCAGCCAATTTCTGCAGGACTCTGGGATGCATCTTTTCAGGTCCCATAGACTTACAAATATTCAAGTTCCTCTGGTAGTTACAAACCTGATCTTCCCTGGCGGTGTTTAAGGCACGGGTGGACGAGGTGTTAAGGGGCATGGTTTAGTGTTTGATAGGAATGGTTGGACTCGATGATCCGGTGGGTCTCTTCCAACCTGGTGATTCTATGATTCTCTTAACAGTGGGAAAGCTTTTGCTCTCCCTGTCTTTGCCTTGTGGTCCAACTACCAGAGAGGTGTGGGAAGAGTAATTGCCAGAGAAGACTGAAGCAAAAAATTGAGCACCTCAGCCTTCTCCTAGCCCATTGTTACCAATTTGCCAGTTGTGTTCATCAGGGCCTACACTTTCTTTAACCTTCCTTTCCTGGCTGAAATACTTATAGAAGCCCTTCTTACTATTCTTTGCATCCCTTGCGAAGTGCTGCTCCAGCTGTGCCTTGGCCTTCCTGACCCCATCCCTACACAACCAGGCAGCATCCCTATACTCTTCCCAGGATACTTGCCCCTGTCTATCTATTTCCTTCTTGCCCTTTAGTTTGACCAGCAGGTCTTGACCCAGCCTTGCTGGTCTCTTGACTTCCTTTCCTGATTTCTGATATCTGGAGATCAAGAGCTCTTGTTCTGCATGGAAAGTGTCCTTAAAGATCTGCCAGCTCTTCTGTTCTGCTCTCTGGACCCTGAGGACAGTTTCCCAAGGGTTCCTATTGACTAATGCCTGGAACTCCTTTTCATCATTGAAGTGTTCAGGATAATTTTGCATCCCATCTCCACAGATAATTTCTGGAGTAACAATACCTGAGCAATCTTTGGAAGAGGCATGTGAAACCACACCTCTCTTCTCCTGGTGCTGTCATTGCTAAGCAATTGTCACATAAATTTTCTCATTTTCACATTTGTGAAGATCTCCTGAGCAATAGAACTAGTTAAGCTTAGTCAAAGTCTTTTGAAGACCAACATGCTTTCAAGCTCAGTATAATCCCTCATAATCTTTATGCAAATTGTCACACTTAGAAATTGCTTAAGGTATGAAAGAAGATTTAAAAAATACCCACAGAGGACTCTTATTCCCCCTTCCAATGGAAAAGATTCCCCCTTTCAGATGGAAAAGGTTTGCTTGCTTGATGACATACAGCATCATAAAAAGACACTTTACTCAGTGCTTGACATCTTTTTCCAGAGACACGTGCATTCAGTTCCAGTCTTTGGGAAGACCTCAGTATGGAGCTTGATCTGCTCTGGCTGGGTCTAGAATGGGATTATCCTTATCCTCCACTGACAAGATCTCACATGTGGGAGCTGCAGGTCTCTCCACTCAGCAATACAGCAAAGCTCCCTGCTGAGTGTCAACATGGCTGTTGCTCTTGCATCTGCATCTGGAGAACATGGGAAATTATAGTTTCATCTTCATGTCCTTATTATTATGTTTATATGTCTTTCCTGATGGCATGACAACAGGTTTAAGTGTCCCTTGTGCGTGGTATCTATGAGAAGTGTTAAGATTGATCTCTTATCAACCAGTGCTCAGCCACAAGTCTCAGCAAATCTGGGCTCCCAAATTGCCTTTGTGTCCAGAGGAAATCTGGGTACTCCTGCACCGCATTTCATGGTGCAGGCACCCCTCTTTCTCTGCAGGATCAGGGATGCTACTCTGGGCACAGGCTGCTGGACAAAGGGCACCTGTATCCAGGTTGGGATGCCATGCCCTGAGCCATCGTACTGAGCTAGCACTGGGGACATGGGACTATACAGCTCATGAGATTATTCACAGGGATCACTCAAGGGAAATGTCACATCTGTACATATGCGTGTTTATGTGTGCACATAGCAGCGCAGAATAAAATGTTTCTGCTGCTTTGTTAGGAGGTACAGCCCAGTGAAGGCACACCATATATCTTGCTGGCATCTGGTATATTTAGGTCTGAGTCAATACTTACTTACTTCTATAAGGCCTATTTTTGCCATATGCTGTTGAAAAGAACAAGAATGAAGAGTTTAATGCTTGAGATCTGGTTTCGACCTGGTGTATCTTAGGAATATTTTACTCTTCATGATCACCTATAAAACACTGGATGAGTTGAGCGTAGGATGACCATTCAAAGGAGCATCTCCCAAAAAGCCCACTTCTGTTTTTTATTTTTTTCCCTGATCTTACAGCCATCCTTCTTAGCACCCAAAGCATTACTGGAAAACACAGGGCAAATGCCATTTTAAAATATGAAACCTTTGTGTTCTCACCTCCTTGAGGGAACAGGCAACAAATCTGCTCCTGTGAGAAGTCCTTCCTAAGCAGGCACATGCTATGGGGCAACAGGAGAGGTTTCCAGTCTGAGAAAGTTGTCTTTGGGCCTGTCACAGCAAATCACACATTTAGTCCAGCCCAGTGTGGAGCTAAGCAGCAGAAACTCTCATTTCAGACAAAAAATTAGACCTCCCCCACACCAACAAGTTGCCTCTAGAGCAGGTTAACCCCTGCCCCAGCCCCAACCAGAGGCACATGGAACACGAGACTTGGGCTATGATGTAGCATGGCTTTAATGAGAAGGAGAATAAACCAGTTCAGAATACAAGAAGTACATTTCCAGCGCTTGGTAAAGATATGGATAAACCTCACTCTGGATCAAGCTGATTCCTACAAGGTTCCTCTACCCCACCACCCCATGACTATCATCTTCTGTCTACAGCCTGCTAAAAGCATTTTTGCCCAGCCAGCAGCAAATGCTGTGCAGCACCACAGGGTGTGACACCTACACGGAAATACAAAGTAAGGCTTAGCGAAAGAAAGGTATACAAAGACACAGACAGCTTGCATGGCTCCTTTCTTCCAGGGAAACCCATGGACATTTCCTTAGTCCTCTTCCCCAGTCTTGGTCCTGTGCTTCATTTGTCCTTCCTGACGCAGCTGCTCTGCTGATATTGGCAGGAGGAGGGTGCCACCAGGGACACCCTACAGGCCACTGCCCAGGCACAGCAGTCCTGCATTCCTCAGCCCCCGGGCACTGCCGGAGGTCACAGGGACGCCGCAGCACCGGAGGTAGCTCCCAACTGCTGCTGATGCTGTGGACCCCACTGTTGTGTTTTGCGGGTAGGAGCTGAGGATGGGCCCAGGCAGGGTGACCACAACGGTGGGGGGCTGGATGACAGCAGTGGAATCCCCGCAGCGGCGGAAGCAGGGCTGGTTGCAGCTGGTGGCCAGCGGCCGAGGACCACAGGAGGAGGGCAGGCACAAGTCGTAGCAGGACATCGCTTGGCAAGGATACACACCTGAAAGCCAGACCCAAGGCTGTAAATGCAAGACAGAGGCTGATCCGTCCCTGCTAAGCCCTCATGCAGCGAATCCCATAATAAGACGTGTGGGAGAGCTAGCTGGAGGGTGAGTTTGGATGGGTGAGAAACTCCGTAGGAAGGCTTTACAAATGGGCAGGAATTGGCTTCCCCCTTCCCTCATCCCATAAACCAGCCAGGAGGAGGTGAGGAGTTTGGTTTGAGCTATGTTTGTGTGGAAGCTGGAGGCACCAGGTGCAGAGAGCACTGAGAGCAGACCCAGTCCCATAAGTCCCATATGGTGCATGCCTCCATGCTGACAGCAAGCCTTCAGCAGGTGAAATGCTCCCTGAGACACATCTAGTTGTAGCAAAACCCGCTTTAATCAGTACAAACTGAGCAGACTGGACTTAACATGAGCTGATTTATCCAACACAAAATATAAAGGACTTCTGCTGCCCTTCTGTAAACAGGGACACATTGATCTCTGCAACCTGAACATGTGCTATTCTTTACTATCTCTGCAGCAAGGGTAAAACCATGCAGGATGCACCCAGCTATGTGGTTAGGGACCTCACCAGCCCTGCATCCCCCAACACCTTGCACTTTGAACCTCGACTCCTTATTTTGCAGCAGAAATAAATTCTTCCTTGACATCCTCCATAGAGAGAAGGGAGGCAGAAAACAAACCTTGAACTCTTGTGGAGGACCAGGCAAAGGCAGTGGTGAAAGCAATAGCTCGCTGGGGAGAAAAAGACAGGCTATCTCGACTTACCTAGGCGGTGGAAGTGGCAGGAGTGGCTGGGAGCAGATGGTGCTGCTGGGTGCTGCACAAGTTTTTATAGGGTGCCCCAGCCCCTCAGGGAGCAGGCACATACCTTCCTCCTGAGACTCCCCAACAACTGGCATTTTTCTCCTGGAAATCTCCCCTGGCTGATTAAACAGTTCCCTCTTTGATCTGTCATGGTTTGTTTCTATTTAATACTGAGTGAGACTGAAATGATTAGGGCTACAAGCATTAATTACCTTGCTTCCTAAGGCCAAAGTGCATTTTAGGTCTTATGCAGGAAAACATTTCAGCAGAATTTAGGGCAGGTACAACCACAGTGCATCGCTTCCCACTCTCCTCCAAACACAATTGATTCGGCTCCCCATTGCACCTGAGGTGAGCTTAGGGATTTAGGCTGAATGCGAGAAACTCACATCTGTAGGTAACCCAGATCACACTGGTCTCATTGGTGTCAGGAAAACCAAGGATGTGGATGCAGACATGGGGACAGACCTAGCCTGGCAGAAGCAAATCGTTCTGCTTTTGGGATCCATTTAGGGGATTTTGCAATTTATTTTGTTATTATTAGTTATGCTTGAGGTATGAATTCTGCTTGGAAGGCATATCAGATTTCAAAAGCAAAATAATCATGGACTCTGGACTCCACCCCTGACGGCGACGCACACTAAAACTGACTAATTTTGCTCAGTGAACTGATTTCCAGAGCCAAGTGCCTTTCCATCCTGCTCTTTGGATATGCTAACAGTGGTGAGCCAGAAATTCACAGCTACACTTGCTTGTGATGGAGTGACATCGTCAAGACATTTTTAATTACAGGTGGTGGTGTGACACCAGATTGCTTGGATGAAAGCCTGTTAGCTGCTATAACAGCTAGGGAGTTGCAGAAGTCCTGACCTGCACTTAAACATGAATCACCTGCACATTGGGGAGAAAATGTCTCTGATGTGGTCCCAAGCAGAGGAATGAGACAACAGGCACTAGGGGCAAAGAAAGTCTGAAGAAAGCTTTTCATTTCATGAAGGCACAAACATCTTCTGCCCTGGAGTAAACCATGGCAGTACCAGGGCACATGTACTATGCATATGTGGAGCCAGAGGTAGTCAGCATCACTGTTAAAGACATGCTTTGTAGGGGTTTGGGGTCATTTTAGTTCCTAGGGTGACTTGGCCTTGCAGAGCCATAGTTGATAGCACCAAATTGTCCCTAGTGATTCCTTACTGCCCTACTTTCCAGGGCAAAAAGCCTTTCAGTGGTGCTGGGGTCAAGACAGGCTCATTTTAACATGATTCTGGAAGGGGAAATCAGAAATCAGCTTTTCAGAGGTGCAGCAGAGGACAAGCCTACTGAAGTAAGTCAGGACACTGTGGGTTCATCACAACCTCCTAAATGGCAATTTCATGAGCAGGAAATGATGAGACTTTACTTCAGGGTTTACCTTGCTGCTTTTTGCACCGATCTTGAATAACAAAATGATGCCACAGGTGTACCTTGGACCCTTGGACCCAGAGCCTAAGAATTAAACCCTTCTTCTGCCAGTAAGGATTCTTTCCCCTTCACTGATCACCTTCTAACAGGCTGGGATCTTCAGATTTGCAGCCTCACTGTGTGCTTCTCTTTTGCAACCCAGTTCAAATACTTGAAGTTCTGCTCATATTGGGCCATTGTGTCCCAGAAGAATATCCAGGGATGCAGCGATGCTTGGAATAAATGATGGGGTCAGTTAGAGAGGTATGTTGCTGAATTTGAGCTGATCTGTCTACTGAAACAAGTTCTTTGTCTAGGAAAGGAGACAGGGGAAACAAAAGTCAGGTGGCAGGAAGTTAAAATAATCAGATTTGTGTAATGAATGAGACTAAAACAAAGAGAAACCATACACAAAAGTGCTCTTCCTGGAAATCCAGGTATTTGGGAGAAGGACAGGGATTTCTTTTTCTGACACATTCATTTCAGGCAATGAGCACTTTCTACTTAAGAGGTGGTTTTTGCTGGATGAAACACAAAACTGAGAAAATTTCACCAAATCAAATATGTCATACTCATTTTCCCAACTTCTGCACATCCTGGATCCAGGATGCATAGCCATCTCAACCCTTGTTATTCTGGCAGATAAGGGCACCAAGAGGAACGTGGTCCGGACCAATACTCGCTGTGTTTCCCTTTGCATTACCAGCCTCAGCAGAACTTTGCAACTCCAATTTCTCTACTCTGCCTTTTGATACCAAACAACTCAAGGACTAGATGTCTCTGAGATGGGCTGGAGGGTGGAAGCTTGTCCCTGCCCCAGAATTTCTCCTTGAAGCCAATGGCAAAGGCATATTTTGGAGCAGCAACAGACCCACTGCATCCCATCTCCAAAGAACACCTACATCCCATGCTGTCATCCAAGACCTGCTCTGGGGCTGCAGCCATTCTGCCGGCAGCACTTCCCAGGCAGCTCACGGGCAAGTGGGACACTCTGATGCCAGGAGGCAGAATCCTGACACAGACAGACCCACCCAGGCAGCCACCCCTCTGTCGCAGCCTTGGAGAATCCTTGAATTCCTGTATCCTTACTGGGGCAGACTCAGGGTGCTTCAGGGCCACCGTGTGCAGCCTGAGGAGCAGAGCCTGGCAGGTGCTGCTGGGGAGAGCCAGGCTCCAGCTCCTGTGTGCTGCCTCAGGGCTGCAGATGATCTACTTCCATGCCATCACACATCCTCTATAATTGCTGGGTCTCTGGGTGGACTGATGCTCCACGGCGTCACTGAGGCTGGTCCTCACAGGAGGACTCATCACCCCATGCCAGGGCAGGGGCAGGCAAATGCCGGGGTGGACATAGCCCATCAAGGTTGAAGTGTGTCCCAAAAGGAGGCTACTTGTCTCCTCTCCCAGCTGCCTCTGTTCTGCAAGCCCTCAGGTCCCACCCTGCTGCAGCATCTCCTGTGCCTTGCACCACTGCCCGAGGAGAAGCCTGCTCACATTGCCCAGGGAATGGGAACATTTCACTGTCTCCAGCTGCAAGTTCGTGTTTCTCTGGGGTTGTAATCCTTGTGCACCAAACCCCATGTCTTTGCTCTGCGAAATCTCCCACAGCCATCTTGCAGGTTGCCTGGCTGGTTGGGTTTGGGCATTTTCCTTTCCCAGGGCAGCAGAGCTGGCCAAGCACTACAGCATCACACAGAACCTGGGTGGGATAGGGCTGGTGTTTCCCTGCAATCTGATTACAGTTTCTGGCTCAGGAGAGAGAAGAGGCTCCCAGTTTGCCCCCAGGGGCACCTCCTCAAGGCATGGGAAGGAAACAAGGCCCCAGGAAAGGTCAAAAAGCTAGCGTGTGGGCAGCTAAGCCTGAACACCCTTGCCTCCAAGCCATAGCATGGATTTGCCACATTCTTATCTGCAGAAAGAAAGGGTGGAAGTGGGGAAGGCACTGGCAAGACTGGCATAACACATTTCCCCAGCTGTGTCAAAGCACAGGAATGCTATGAGAAGTGCAAGGCTTCCCTCTCTGCAAGAATGCCAGGATTTCAGCAGTTGTAAACTTCCCAACAGACAGGTCTTTTTCCTCCCCTCCTCTTCTCCCCCTCCTCCTCCCCTTCTCCCTCTCCCTCTCTCCTCCCATTCTCCAAGAAGCACCTCTAGGTTGCTCACCAAGTCACAGCTTTGTCCAGGGTTGCCTTTTGGTTCCTATTCACATGACACAGATGCCCTGGGCTTACGTACAAGATGCAGAAATGAATTGGCTGATAGAGCAGGAGGAAAAATGCAGTGCCGAAGCTCAGGGTGTGCCTTCATTGATGGGCAGCCAGTGCAGCCAGCTTGTTCTGACCTTCCCTGCCCTTGGTTTGGTGCTTTGTCACCTGGAGAAGACGTAGTGGGCTTGCAGTAGTGCAGCTGGTGTGCAGGCTCATGGAATGGAGTGGGACAGTAACCTGCTCCTGCATGGGAACACAGGGCCTGGCAAGTTTCATGCAAGAGCAACACAGGTCCCTGTGCAAGAGGAAGCAGGATTGGCAAGAGGTAGAAGCAATCAAGAGGCAGATTTGTATTTAATGTGAACAAGCGAAACAGAGAGAGGCTGCCAGCCGTGCCAGGGCTGTATCAAAAGCCTCCCCCTTGGCTGGGGATCCTCAGGGGCCCAGTGAGGGTGAGATTTAAACCCACATATGCAGAGCACAAGGGATTAGCAGTCCATTGCCTTCACCACTTGGCCACCTTGTCCCATGCTCCAGCTAATTTTGGGGCGATTTCCCCCCCCCCTTTTTTGACCAAAGTCTACAAACCTGTCACTGGAGAGTGAGGCTGAGCAGGCAGAGCCCTGACTGCCCCTCTGCCCAGCCATGGCAGCCAGCTGCCCAACCTGCTTGTTGCCTTCATGATTCATTTGCCCTTCTCCATGTTCCCTTCTGTCCCTGTGTTCAGAGGATGGCAAAAGGCAGGGTGGCATTTCTTTTTTCCATACAAATGTGTGTCTCAGGCTTTGTTGCATGTTGCAGGATTTCATCACCCCTCACCCCTAAACTGTGCCCAGGAGGTTCTCCTGCAATATTCAGCAGCAGTTCTGCAAAATAGTAGGGAAGATGGTGGAGATCCAGCTCTGGATGCACCTCTTTATTTCCCAGAACCCTGGGGTCTAAAGATAAGTTGAGTTATGTCTCCACTCTGAGCTCCCCAGGGAGAAGGAGCAGAAGGAAACCTCTTTTTTTCCCAGAGTGGGGCTGCCTGGGACAGAGGCGTGGGGGGCTCTACTGCTCAGGGCGAGGAAGAGACCCCCAGATTGGGTCAGGAAGGAAAAGCAGCCCCTGGGCCCAGGCACCACTGGGAGTCGAACCCAGGATCTCCTGTTTACTAGACAGGTGCTTTAACCAGCTGAGCCATGGCGCCCACCTGCCCCACAGCTCTGGGGTGCCCCCCAAGACACCTGACCCTCTGCCCACCCCCCCAACAACAGTGCCCCAGCCCTGGGGTACTCCAGCCCCAAAACCTTTCTCTATCTGCCTCTTGGAGCGGCCTCAGTCCTGACTGAGGCCCCTGGCATGAGAAGTACAACAATGTCCCTACCAATACCAGCCGGGTTTTGGGGGCCCAGACCCCATGGGGACTTGCTGTCCCCCTCCCCTGTCCCTGGTACAGCCCTGCCAGCTGCCCCCGACCCCTGCACTGCCCACCTCACCCATCAATGCCCAAGGCTGACCCACAATCTCAGTGCAGCCTCTGAGGGCTCAGGCACATCCAAAGCCTCTGATATTTTGAGAGGCGCATGAGGTAAGCACATGGAGGGGGAGATTGGCCAGGAATAAATCCTCAGTGCGGTAGGTGCTGGTGACACCTGGTGCTCACTCAGCTTCACTGATCTCCTCCTGGCCTGGCCTGACCATGGCAATGGCAAGGGGACCTGGGAAGGGACCAAACTCTGCTTAGCCATTGCCTCCAGGCAGGGCCGCTGAAATGCTGAGGGTGAAACGCGGACCTGCAGCACTTTCCAGCCCTGTCACCTGCCAAAGTAGGTGCTCTCCTGGGGAGGTCCTACAACGCTGAGCCAGCAGCTCCTGGTGGCAGGGAATTCTGTGCCCTCCCTTGCACACGGCTAGGGCAGGGTCTGCTCGGGTGGTGGGACTGGACGTGGGCTAGGTCCCAACTAGGCACCCTGGCTCGTTGGTCTAGGGGTATGATTCTCGCTTTGGGTGCGAGAGGTCCCGGGTTCAACTCCCGGACGAGCCCCTTTTGGACAAACACCCTGCCTGGGGCCACAGCACCACAGCAAAAGTGGCCACGCCGAGGGCAACGATGCCAGCACAGCAGGGTCTGTGCCCCATCCTGACTGGGCACCTTTCCGTGGCCAAGAGGGACCCAGGAGCTGGCAGGGAGGTGCTGTCGGCAGATGGAGGAACGGGTGGCAAAGGGCAGCCGAGGCCCCACCGGGCACTGCAGAGCAGAGCGGGTACAGCCAGTGGCACGTGCCCAAGGCTCTATTTTAGAAAACACTGATGTCTCCCTAGTCCTGAGCCAGCCAAGCCCTCAGGCAGCCATGGACCTTGTGTGGGGCGCCTGCCACTGGCAGGGAATGGTCTGTGGGGAGAAAAAAAAGATCTGGAGATGCTGGGGGTTGAACCCAGGGCCTCTTACATGCAAAGCAAGCGCTCTCCCGCTGAGCTACATCCCCTACCCATGGGCAGCCCCATGCCCGCTGGTCCCCGCTGCCCCCCATGCTCCAGCTGCCCCACAGCCACTGGGGCCAGGGCAGTTTGGGGCTGGGGCCTCCTGCAAGCACCAGCACCCCATCCTGGGCATGGAGAGATGGACTTCCCAGCTCCAGGCTCCAACAGGGGGAAAAGGCAGCACCAGCCACTCCCACCAACCCGCAGCCTTGTGGGGCAGAGATGGGGGTGCAGTGGGGTGCCACATGTGGCTCGTTGGTCTAGGGGTATGATTCTCGCTTAGGGTGCGAGAGGTCCCGGGTTCAACTCCCGGACGAGCCCTCCTTTTGCACAAACACCTTCCTCAGCTGGCGTGTGGCACCATGGCAAGAGCAGGACACGAGGGGGGCAGCAGTGCTGGCCCAGTGGGTCCTGTGCCACATCCTGGCTGAGTGCATCCCTGGTGCAGGAGGGACCCCAAGAGCTGGCAGTGTGTGCCCCAAGGGTCTGGTTTGGGGTCAGGGCCCTTGGGGCACAGCAAGGTGAGCAGGGGTCAGGGGGGCCGTGTTGGGCTGAGGGGTCTCACCCAGGCCCCCACCCCTGCCCACAGTGAGGGGATGTAGCTCAGCGGGAGAGCGCTTGCTTTGCATGTAAGAGGCCCTGGGTTCAACCCCCAGCATCTCCAGATCCTTTTGCCTTTCCACAGCCCCTCCCTGCTGGCTGTTGTTCTGCCACAGATCCCAGTCCCTCCCATGAAAATGTCTGGGCTGGCTGCGAGCATGTCTGGCCTGGGATGATTCCCAGCACCCACAGCTTGTGGGAAATGCGCAGCACCCTGTTCCTCCCCTGCCCGGGTGCTGTGGGATGTGGGGCACCTTGTGTCCCTTCCCCAGGGGGCTTGGGGTAAATTAGCAGAATAGTCACATTAAACATCCAGAGGGCAGACTTCGGACTGTTCAGAAGGCTGGTTGGTGAAGTTCCATGGGAGACAGTCCTTATGGGCAAGGGAGCCCATGAGGGCTGAGTGCTCTTCAAAAAGGAAATCCTAGCCACTCAGGAGCAAGCCATCCCCATGTTCCGGAAAAGGAGCCGGCAGGGGAATAAAACAGCTGCAGTTGAGCAGAGAGATATCAAAAAGAAGAGGAATGTCTATGAACTTTGGAAGAAGGGACAGGCATCTTGGGTGGACTACAGGGAGGAAGTGAGATTGTGCAAAGAAAAAATGAGGAGGGCTAAGACCCAACTAGAGCTTAGATTGCCCAAGTCAGTTAAAGATAGCAAAAAATCTTTCTATAAATACATTAACAATAAAAGGAGGACCAGGGAGAATATTCAGTCCCTACTGGATGCAAAGGGAACAACTGTGACAAAGGATGAGGAGGAGGCTGAGGTACTTAATGCCTTCTTTGCCTCACTCTTTAATAGTAAGGAAAGTTGTTCCCTGTGTGTACACACCCAGGAGTTAGAGAAGCAGAAAAAAGTTCCCATGATCCAAGAGGAGGTGGTTAGAGACTTGCTTGCCCAACTAGACACTCACAAGTCTATGGGGCCAGATAGGATCCACTCAAGTGTATTTAAGGAGCTGGCGGATGTGCTTGCCAAACCCCTTTCCATCGTCTTCCAGTGATCCTGGCTGACTGGGGAAGTTCCACTGGACTGGAAGCTGGCTGATGTGGTGCCCATCTACAAGAAGGGTTGGAGGGAGGATCCAGAAAACTACAGAGCAACAAAGCTGGTGAAGGGGCTGGAGAACAAGTCTTATGAGGAGCGGCTGAGGGAACTGGGGTTGTTTAGGCTGGAGAAGAGGAGGCTGAAGGGAGACCTCATTGATCTCTACAACTACCTGAAAGGAGGTTGTGGAGAGCAGGGAGCTAGCCTCTTCTCCCAATTGACAGGGGACAGGACAAGAGGGAATGGCCTCAAGCTCCGCCAAGGGAGGTTCAGGGTGGACATCAGAAAAAGGATTGGGCACTGGAACAGGCTGCCCAAGGAGGTGATTGAGTCACCTTCTCTGGAGGTGTTTTAAAGACGGGTAGTTGAGGTGCTCAGAGGCATGGTTTAGTGGCTGAAAGGAGTGTTTGGACTTGATGATCCTGTGGGTCTTTCCCAACCTAGTGACTCTGTGATTCTGTGAATGATGCTCTTTGCAGAAGCTACTGCATCTGGGATGCCGCGCACGCCCTGAACCAGGCAGTGTCCCTGCAGCAGCTGTGCCTGCTGGTGTCTGTGCAAAAGGAGGGCTCGTCCGGGAGTTGAACCCGGGACCTCTCGCACCCTAAGCGAGAATCATACCCCTAGACCAACGAGCCAGGGTGCCTGGCTTTCCAAGGCCCCCTAAGCTGGACACTGGGATGCTAGGAGGCAGAATTTTCTATGGTTGTGCCACCAGAGCCTAGCAGGCTGAGCAGGGCTGAGGGTGTGTTTAGAGATCTCCAGACATGCCAGAGTTGTCCCCACTTCCCTGGAATGCAAAGCAGCAAAGACAATTCTAGGTCCCAGATGCATTTTTGTAGAAGTCCAGTTCAGGCAATGATATATTCCAAAAGTCAACTTATCATTATTATTATTAAGATACAAAATGGTTTCATTGGTGAATATATGTTTTGATAGAAATTACCACTTATAATCAACAAATATGAGTTATTTACAAGTTCAGGATGTTGACTGGGAACTATTGCTACACTACAAACACAATGCACAATTATTCACTCTAAAGGGGAGGACACTCAGTCCCTGGAAATTTCCTTGGACAGCATTCTGATCCAAGGGGAGAGTTCTTCAACTGCAGACCCACTGCTCGAGGAAGACTGGCTCAGGGGGGTTTCCCTGCAGGGCCCCATTTATACCCTAAGTTGAATCTGATCTTGCTCATATTTGTTCCTTATTGGCTAAAGATTCCTGCTTTTAGGATGAATATGACTGTCTTTGAGTGTCTAATTTAGCAACAGCTGCCCTTCTTCGATAGCTAACCACTAACCACTCTGTAACCACAGCCACGATTATGCTGGGCTCCTTGGAATGGTGATACAGTCACCTCTTGCCTATGAGATCTAAAAGGAGTGCAGTTTTAGTGAGTATTAAGGCCCATTATGAATCATCATTCTGTAACTATTCTAAGGTTGCAATGGAGTATCTATTATTTGAGTAGGTTCTAAAAGGGTATGCTTAACAGTGGATACAGGCTTTATTATCATCTACCATTGTTAATTGCCTGGACAAGGAAAACTCCAACATATTAAAACTTTTTCCTCAATCAGTTAGCATTCAATGTAGCAGAAATCACCTCCGAATCCCTGGCCACTCTCTTCATTTTCTTGATTCTGATTTGGAGTGGCGTGGATACATTTGGAATGTGGACATAGCAGTTGTCTAGCAATAAGTGTAGCATCCCACATAGGCCTTGTTCATTTAGCAGCATTAGATCTCACATGGCTAGATCTCACATGGCTCACTCCTGGGCAGTCAATTTGCCAGTGCACTGTAAGGGTTTGTTCAAGAGTGTCAAACTGTCAGACATGGAGTTGGCTAAAATCAACACCTTCAAGTTTAAGTCATAAATCGCTTGTTGGTTTTTGATGGAAGCAGTTCCCATTCCTAATAGCATTTCCAGGTACCACCCTAGTCGTATCTTTGCTCTTCGCCATGGTCTCTTACCCAGTCATTGTATGTCCCTTAGACTATGATCCCACCAGCTGTGAGGGAAAGGGAGGGTATGACCAATGTACAAGCTATTCTTGGAAGTGTTGGATATGATCAGGAATACAGATAGCCTTGGAGCATGCCCACATGAAATTGGGAGGTACAGGCATGTATGGTTGCCTAGAGAAGTGGTGGAGTCACCATCTGTGGAGGGTTTTAAAAGATGTGTAGTTGTGGTGCTTAGGGACACGGTTTGGAGGTGATCTTGGCAGTGTTTGGTTTACAGTGGGGCTTGATGATCTTAAAGGTCTTTTCCAATCTAAACAATTCTATTATTCTGTTCTCTAAGATATTTGGCATGAGCCTCCTGTGGATACAGGTGTAAGAGAAGGGCAGATTTAATATGTGCTACAGCTCAGACCCAAGGGCCATGTATTGCCTCTGTTGCTACTCAGACACCCCTGTGCTAGAACTTCTTGGACAGGATGGGGTATAACCGTAATAACAGCATTTTGTCTATGTTCTTACAATAAATTTCTACTTGGCAGTCCCAAAGCAAGGGTTTTCCCATTGGAGGTGCCCCATTCCTTTGCCCATCCCAGTCAGGTCCCATGTGCAATTGAGGGACAGTCTTCCCAGCCTCCTTGAATCCCGATTCAGGTGCTGGGGCATTCATTAACACCACTCTCAGGGTGTTTAATACACCAAGAGGCGTTTAATGGTGTTCTGTATTGTAAGGAGTAGTTGCCAATGTTCTGTCGGGCACCATGCTCAGTAACCCCCATGGAACACTTTAGCAGGGCTTGGTGCCATTTTAAGCTTCAGGGTATAGTACCAGTCAAGTTCCACTCCATGACACCACATTCTGTGTCCCATATGGAACTGCCTGGTGACCAGTTACAGACAAAGGTGTGAACTAAGACCCCTGGCACCCTATGCGAATAACTATAATTGATATATTGTTCCTGTGTGAGTTTGAGGGCTGGCTAATACTTTACTAGTGTCTTGCACGAAATTAGCAACTGGAAGCCCACTAACCTGGGGGTGGACAGACAAACTGTAACTCAAATTAAATTTACCATTTGGGCAAATCTCACTATTAAAATGTTGTTACCATGTTGTTTTCTAGATTGTTGTCCACATTCATTGCTCCTCTAGCAGCAGGAGTATTGGACAGTCTGCTTTTCTGTTGTCCTAAAAGAGAATACAAAATTGAGCCTTGGGCCCAGGTCTTAAAAATCAGGGGTTATTCACTGAATGCTGATGTTGTCTACTTATGCACTAGCATCCAGAGCCTGCAAGGCAAAGGGGCCTCAATGGTCCAACATAGTTAATTTGCCACATGCCCCAGAGAGTCTTTCCCTATTTGATATGTTGGATGGGGAGCCTCATTTGCATGACTGGCCTTAAGCAATATTAGACACTTGTGGGCAAGCTGAGGTGGTTGTCTTGCAAGCTTTCGTAAATACTTACCAGCCCCTGGACTGATATTCATAACAGAAGTCTGCTTTGCCTGAATGACCTTGTGTGATGTGTAACCATTCCCATGTGCTTTCACCATCATTATCCAAATCCTTCTCAAAACCAGCTACTCTAACTTGGGCCCAGTGATCCCTGTTCTTGTCATTGCCAATATCACAGAATCACACAGAATCACAGAATAACCAGGTTGGAAGAGACCCACTGGATTATTGAGTCCAACCATTCCCACCAATCCCTAAATCATGCTCCTAAGTACCTCATCCACCCTCACCTTAAACACCTCCAGGGACGGTGACTCAACCACCTTCCTGGGCAGCCTGTTCCAATGCCTAATCACCCTTTCCGTGAAGAATTTTTTCCTAATCTCAAGCCTAAATCTCCCCTGGTGGAGCTTGAGGCCATTCCCTCTCATCCTGTCCCCTGTCACTTGGGAGAAGAGGCCAGAACCCTCCTCTTCACAACCTCCCTTCAGGTAGTTGTAGAGAGTAATAAGGTCTCCCCTCAGCCTCCTCTTCTCCAGGCCAAACAACCCCAGCTCTCCCAGTCGCCCCTCATAAGATTTGTTCTCCAGCCCCTTCACCAGCCTCGCCGCCCTTCTCTGGACTCGCTCCAGAGCCACAACATCCTTCTTGTGGTGAGGGGCCCAGAAGGGAACACAGTACTTGAGGTGCGGTCCCGCCAGTGCCGAGTACAGAGGGAGAATAACCTCCCTGGACCTGCTGGTCACGCCGCCTCTGATACAGGCCAAGATGCCAATGGCCCTCTTGGCCACCTGGGCCACTGCTGGCTCATGTTCAGTCGGCTGTCAACCAACAAGCCTGGTCCTTCTCCTCCTGGCAGCCCTCCAATATTCTCTAAATCTTTCATTATCCCCCCAGTCCGGGCTAAGCGATGCACCTGCTGGTTCTACTTTACAGCAGGTGGTTTCTTCCCATGCACTTTACCTATCCAACTTGTAATGGTCAGGATCTCCCTACCTGTAATGGGTATTTCCAGTTCTGTGTCCCCTACACTGCTGTCTAACCAGCTTCTCACTTACTTGACTCCCACTGACATATCCGTTCTGTGGCCTTTCGGCTACACCCTCAGGAGAGTGGTAATGCACTGATGATTGAATTTAAAAAGGGAATACCCTCTGTGCTCTGACATCCTGTGATGTGCGCAGGTTCTCAGCCTCCTTAACTGCTCTTGTGAGAGAGGGCCCCTACTTCCAATCTGAGCACCTCAGACTAATCTGCTTTAAACAAGATAGTGAAGCAGGTTGTATAGTGGGCAAGCAGTCACAAAGAACCCTGACATATGTTTTCTCTAGTAACCCAAAGTTCCTGAAAGTTGCTACAACCCTTTTCCCCCCTCCTCTTTCTGATAACAAACAGTGAATTCTGTCTCTTTTCCTCAGGAATTGCACACCTTGCCTTTGGGTAGATACCATTGTTTACCTACAGTAGTGTATTGAATTGTAATATGTTTTCCTCCATGGCTGGCATCTTTTTCCCCTGGGTAACCACAATTATGTTTTGGCTACAGAAAAATTGCAGCTACTTCCATTACTCCAAAATGGAAATGGAAATGGATATGGCTTTTCATAATGGTTTAATCCCTAACTCACCAATAAGATCTGTTCTCCAGCCCCTTCACCAGCTTCGTTGCTCTTCTCTGGACTCGCTCCAGAGCCACAACATCCTTCTTGTGGTGAGGGGCCCAGAAATGAACACAGTACTCGAGGTGTGGTCTCACCAGTGCCAAGCACAGATGGAGAATAACCTCCCTGGACCTGCTGGTCACATCGTTTCTGATACAAGCCAGGATGCCATTGGCCTCGGCCACCTGGGCACTGCTGGCTCATGTTCAGTCACTGTCAACCAACACCCCCAGGTCCTTCTCCTCCTGGCAGCTTTCCAGCCAGGCTTCTCCTAGTCTGTAGCTCTGCTCAGGGTTGTTGTGCCCCAAGTGCAGGACCCGGCATTTGGCCTTGTTAAACCTCATGCCGTTGGTCTCAGCCCAGCAGTCCAGACTGTTCAGATCCCTTTGCAGAGCCTCCCTACCATCCAGCAGAGCGACACTTCCACCCAGCTTGGTGTCATCTGCAAACTTGCTAAGGGAGGACTCAATGCCTTCATCCAGGTCATTGATAAAGACATTAAACAGGACTGGACCCAGGACTGAGCCCTGGGGAACCACACTTGTCACTGGCCTCCAGCTGGATTTAACTCCGTTTACCACCACCCTCTGGGCCCAGTCATTCAACCAGTTTTTCACCCAGGAGAGTGTGCACCCGTCCAGGCCAGATGCCGACAGTTTCCGAAGCAGAATGCTATGAGAAACTGTATCAAAGGCTTTACTAAAGTCCAGGAAGACAATATCCACAGCCTTTCCCTCTTCCAAGAGTTTAGTTACTCGGTCATAGAAGGTGATCAGATTACTCTGGCAAGACCTGCCTTTCATGAGCCCATGTTGACTGGGCCTGATCACCCGGTTCTCTTGCAAGTGCTTCTTGATCGCACTCAAGATCACCCGCTCCATGACTTTCCCCGGTACCAAGGTCAGACTGACAGGCCTGTAGTTCCCCGGATCCTCCCTGAGCCCCTTCTTATAGATGGGCACAACATCAGCCAGCCTCCAGTCCAGTGGAACCTCCCCAGTCATCCAGGACTGTTGGAAGATGATGGAAAGAGGTTTGGCCAGCACATCCGCCAGTTCCCTCAAAACTCTTGGGTGGACTCCATCCAACCCCATAGACTTGTGGGCCTCTAGCTGGGCAAGCAAGTCTCTAACCACCTCCTCTTGGACCTTGGGAACCTCATACTTCTCTTCCAACCCCTGGGGTTGTGCAAAGAGGGGACAATTTTCCTTACTGTTAAAGACTGAGGCAAAGTAGGCATTGAGTACTTCAGCCTTGTCTTCGTCCCCTGTTACTCTTGTTCCCTCTGCATCTACTAGGGACTGGAGATTCTCCCTAGTCCTCCTTTTGCTGTTGATGTATTTGTAGAAAGACTTTTTGTTGTCTTTCACAGTCTTGGCCAATCGCATTTCTAGTTGGGCCTTAGCCCTCCTGACTTTTTCCCTGCACATTCTCACTGCCTCCCTATAGTCCACCCAGGATGCCTGCCCCTTCCTCCAGAGGTCGTAGACCCTCCTTTTCCTATTGATGTCTCTCAGGACCTCCCTACTCAACAATGCTGGTTTCTTACCCCGCCGGCTACTTTTCCGGAACTTGGGGACGGCTTTCTCCTGAGCTGCTAGGTGTTCCTTCTTGAAGAGCGCCCAGCCCTCATGGACACCTTTGCCTTCAAGGAGCGCCTCCCATGGGACTTTTCCAACCAGCCTTCTGAACAGCCCAAAGTCTGCTCTCTGAAAGTTGAGTGCAACTGTTCTGCTAACCTCCACCTTCTTCATCTTACCCTGCACTGAGAACTCTATCATCTCATGATCGCTTTGCCCCAAGCGTCCTCCAACCTTCACATCCCCCACCAGTCCTTCTCTGTTCACAAACAGCAGGTCCAGGAGGGCACCATCCCTTGTCGGTTCGCTCACCAGCTGTGTGAGGAAGCTGTCTTCCACACACTCCAGGAACCTCCGGGACCGCTTCCTTTCTGCTGTATTATACTCCCAGCTTATATCTGGGAAACTGAAGTCTCCCACAAGGACTAGAGGTAGCGATCTTGAGACTACACTCAGTTGTTGGTAGAAGAGCTCATCAGCTGCTTCTTCTTGGCTGGGTGGTCTATAGCAGACTTCCATCACAATACCTTCCTGCCCATGGGCTCCTCTGATTTTCACCCACAGGCACTCAGTCCCATCCTGACCATAGTCCAGTTCGAGTGTATCAAAGTCCTCTCTAACATAGAGGGCTACCCCACCTCCTCTTCTGCCCTTCCTGTCCTTCCTAAAGCGTTTATACCCCACCATGGGTACGCTCCAGTTGTACGAGTCATCCCACCACGTCTCCGCAATGGCAACGACATCGTAGTTTCCTTGCCCTACCACAGCTTCCAGCTCCTCCTTCTTATTTCCCATGCTGCGTGCACTGGTGTAAATGCACTTCAGCTGGGCAGGTGTAGCTACAGCCTTCGTAATAGGGCTTCTCCCCAACTGAGCGGTCCTTGACTTAACTAAGGCCACAGTGCCAGTTTGCTGCCTACCATCCTCAGCTGCACTCACCCCCTCTTGCTTAGTGGTGATATACTGGCAGGCGTTGCCAGCACACCACCCCTTTGCCACTGAAGTCTCACCTCCAGGCTCACTCCCATCCGGCCTGGCCTCCATCCACTCCCCCCTCACATCTAGTTTAAAGCTCGATTTATGAGCTTAACTAGGTTTTTGGTGAGGGCTTTTGTCCCCCTAGGAGATAGGCGTGTCCCATGCCTAGTAAGAAATCCTGGGGGTGCGTGGGCCTCCCCATGATTAAAGAACCCAAAATCCCTCTTCTCACACCAGTCCCTAAGCCATTCATTAACCAGTTTCTTATTCCTCATTTCCTGCTCCTGGTTCCTTAGTATTGGGATGGAGTTGAATATTACCTGTGCCCCAGAGCCCTCAATCATTCTCCCAAGTGCCTTGAAGTCCCTTTTAATGGCTTTAGGCCTTCTACGTTCTATTTCTTCATTACCAATTTGAAAAACTAAGAGCGGGTAGTAGTCGGTGTCTTTGACCAGGGAAGGGAGCTTTCTAGTAACGTCCCTCACTGATGCTCCCGGCAAGCAGCAGACCTCCCTATGGAGCAGGTCCGGCCTACAGATGGGACCCTCCATTCCTCTGAGAAGGGAATCCCCCAAGACAATCACCCTCCTCTTCTTTTTAACCGAGGATGTTTTAAAGGCTGTGGGAGGATGATGGAGTTTTGGAAACATTTCTAGGCTGTAGGTGCAGCCCTCTTCATCTTTAGGGATTGGATGCACCCTCAGAACCTCATATTTGTTCCCCAGAGAAATCTGGGGGTTAATTACCTGGGTGGAGGGAGCAGGTTTCCTTCTCCAGACAGGAACCTGCTGCCATTCCCCATCTCTGTCTCTCCCAGCCTTGCAGCTTACGGTGGGTGGTGCTCAGCTTCACTAGCTCCAGCAGCCTGTGAGAGGGTCCTGCTCCACTCGTCTATCTCCCTCTCACATTTCCTGATGGTCGTCAGCCTAGCCACTTCTTTCCTCAGCTCTTCCACCATATGAAGCAGTTCCCCTACCCGAGCACAGCTTCCACAGGAGGAGCCAGTGCCAGAGGCATGAGCTGCTATAGGAGGGGGGCACTGTCTGCAGCCCAGGGTCTGGGTAGCTGCATGTGCCCACCGGGGCTCCATCTGGGTGGCAAGCCTCCACCACGCTTGGTGTGGCCTTAGTCTTTCATCGGGTATCCACCACTTTCCTCAATCTCGTCCGACCGTGCTCCAGCCCCTCCATGATGAGCTCTTCTACCAACAACTTAGTGTAGTCTCAAGATCGCTACCTCTAGTCCTTGTGGGAGACTTCAATTTCCCAGATATAAGCTGGGAGTATAATACAGCAGAAAGGAAGCAGTCCCGGAGGTTCCTGGAGTGTGTGGAAGACAGCTTCCTCACACAGCTGGTGAGCGAACCGACAAGGGACGGTGCCCTCCTGGACCTGCTGTTTGTGAACAGAGAAGGACTGGTGGGGGATGTGAAGGTTGGAGGACACTTGGGGCAAAGCGATCATGAGATGATAGAGTTCTCAGTGCAGGGTAAGATGAAGAAGGTGGAGGTTAGCAGAACAGTTGCACTCAACTTTCAGAGAGCAGACTTTGGGCTGTTCAGAAGGCTGGTTGGAAAAGTCCCATGGGAGGCGCTCCTTGAAGGCAAAGGTGTCCATGAGGGCTGGGCGCTCTTCAAGAAGGAACTCCTAGCAGCTCAGGAGAAAGCCGTCCCCAAGTTCCGGAAAAGTAGCCGGCGGGGTAAGAAACCAGCATTGTTGAGTAGGGAGGTCCTAAGAGACATCAACAGGGAGAGGAGGGTCTACGACCTCTGGAGGAAGGGGCAGGCATCCTGGGTGGACTATAGGGAGGCAGTGAGAATGTGCAGGGAAAAAGTCAGGAGGGCTAAGGCCCAACTAGAAATGCGATTGGCCAAGACTGTGAAAGACAACAAAAAGTCTTTCTACAAATACGTCAACAGCAAAAGGAGGACTAGGGAGAATCTCCAGTCCCTAGTAGATGCAGAGGGAACAAGAGTAACAGGGGACGAAGACAAGGCTGAAGTACTCAATGCCTACTTTGCCTCAGTCTTTAACAGTAAGGAAAATTGTCCCCTCTTTGCACAACCCCAGGGGTTGGAAGAGAAGTATGAGGTTCCCAAGGTCCAAGAGGAGGTGGTTAGAGACTTGCTTGCCCAGCTAGACGCCCACAAGTCTATGGGGCTGGATGGAGTCCACCCAAGAGTTTTGAGGGAACTGGCGGATGTGCTGGCCAAACCTCTTTCCATCATCTTCCAACAGTCCTGGATGACTGGGGAGGTTCCGCTGGACTGGAGGCTGGCTGATGTTGTGCCCATCTATAAGAAGGGGCGCAGGGAGGATCCGGGGAACTACAGGCCTGTCAGCCTGACCTCGGTACCGGGGAAAGTCATGGAGCGGGTGATCTTGAGTGCGATCAAGAAGCACTTGCAAGAGAACCGGGTGATCAGGCCCAGTCAACATGGGCTCATGAAAGGCAGGTCTTGCCAGAGTAATCTGATCACCTTCTATGACCGAGTGACTAAACGCTTGGACGAGGGAAAGGCTGTGGATGTGGTCTTCCTGTACTTCAGTAAAGCCTTTGATACAGTTTCTCGTAGCATTCTGCTTCAGAAACTGTCGGCATCTGGCCTGGACGGGTGCACACTCTCCTGGGTGAAAAACTGGTTGAATGACTGGGCCCAGAGGGTGGTGGTAAACGGAGTTAAATCCAGCTGGAGGCCAGTGACAAGTGTGGTTCCCCAGGGCTCAGTCCTGGGTCCAGTCCTGTTTAATGTCTTTATCAACGACCTGGATGAAGGCATTGAGTCCTTCCTTAGCAAGTTTGCAGATGACACCAAGCTGGGTGGAAGTGTCGCTCTGCTGGATGGTAGGGAGGCTCTGCAAAGGGACCTGAACAGGCTGGACTGCCGGGCTGAGACCAACAGCATGAGGTTTAACAAGGCCAAATGCTGGGTCCTGCACTTGGGGCACAACAACCCTGAGCAGAGCTACAGACTAGGAGAAGCCTGGCTGGAAAGCTGCCAGGAGGAGAAGGACCTGGGGGTGTTGGTTGACAGCCGACTGAACATGAGCCAGCAGTGTGCCCAGGTGGCCAAGAAGGCCAATGGCATCTTGGCTTGTATCAGAAAAAGCGTGACCAGCAGGTCCAGGGAAGTTATTCTCCCTCTGTACTCGGCACTGGTGAGACTGCACCTTAAGTACTGTGTTCCCTTCTGGGCCCCTCACCACAAGAAGGATGTTGTGGCTCTGGAGCGAGTCCAGAGAAGGGCGGCGAGGCTGGTGAAGGGGCTGGAGAACAAATCTTATGAGGGGCGACTGGGAGAGCTGAGGTTGTTTGGCCTGGAGAAGAGGAGGCTGAGGGGAGACCTTATTACTCTCTACAACTACCTGAAGGGAGGTTGTGGAGAGGAGGGTTCTGGCCTCTTCTCCCAAGTGACAGGGGACAGGATGAGAGGGAATGGCCTCAAGCTCCACCAGGGGAGATTTAGGCTTGAGATTAGGAAAAAGTTCTTCACAGAGAAGGTGGTTAGGCATTGGAACAGTCTGCCAAGGGAGGTGGTTGAGTCGCCGTCCCTGGAGGTGTTTACGGTTAGGGTGGATGAAGTACTTAGGAGAATGATTTAGGGATTGGTGGGAATGGTTGGACTCAATGATCCAGTGGGTCTCTTCCAGCCTGGTTATTCTGTGATTCTGTGGCTTGTTGGTCTAGGGGTATGATTCTCACTTAGGTTGTGAGATCCCGAGTTCAACTCCTGGATGAGCCCTCCTTTTGGATAAACACCACTTGGCTCCCACCTGGCTTCTCGCCCTGGTACTAACCTTCACCCCAAGGGGACCCCAAGCCCCCTGGAGAAGGGACATCACACCCCACAGCACCTGAGCAAAGGAGGAGAAGAACCCTGAGCATTTCCCACAAGCTGTGGGTGCTGGGAATCATCCCAGGCCAGACATGCTCGCAGCCAGCCCAGACATTTTCATGGGAGGGACTGGGATCTGTGGCAGAACAACAGCCAGCAGGGAGGGGCTGTGGAAAGGCAAAAGGATCTGGAGATGCTGGGGGTTGAACCCAGGGCCTCTTACATGCAAAGCAAGCGCTCTCCCGCTGAGCTACATCCCCTCACTGTGGGCAGGGGTGGGGGCCTGGGTGAGACCCCTCAGCCCAACACGGCCCCCCTGACCCCTGCTCACCTTGCTGTGCCCCAAGGGCCCTGACCCCAAACCAGACCCTTGGGGCACACACTGCCAGCTCTTGGGGTCCCTCCTGCACCAGGGATGCACTCAGCCAGGATGTGGCACAGGACCCACTGGGCCAGCACTGCTGCCCCCCTCGTGTCCTGCTCTTGCCATGGTGCCACACGCCAGCTGAGGAAGGTGTTTGTGCAAAAGGAGGGCTCGTCCGGGAGTTGAACCCGGGACCTCTCGCACCCTAAGCGAGAATCATACCCCTAGACCAACGAGCCACATGTGGCACCCCACTGCACCCCCATCTCTGCCCCACAAGGCTGCGGGTTGGTGGGAGTGGCTGGTGCTGCCTTTTCCCCCTGTTGGAGCCTGGAGCTGGGAAGTCCATCTCTCCATGCCCAGGATGGGGTGCTGGTGCTTGGAGGAGGCCCCAGCCCCAAGCCGCCCTGGCCCCAGTGGCCGTGGGGCAGCTGGAGCACAGGGGGTAACAGGGACCAGCGGGCATCAGCGGGCATGGGGCTGCCCATGGGCAGGGGATGTAGCTCAGCGGGAGAGCGCTTGCTTTGCATGTAAGAGGCCCTGGGTTCAACCCCCAGCATCTCCAGATCTTTTTTTTCTCCCCACAGACCATTCCCTGCCAGTGGCAGGCGCCCCACACAAGGTCCATGGCTGCCTGAGGGCTTGGCTGGCTCAGGACTAGGGAGACATCAGTGTTTTCTAAAATAGAGCCTTGGGCACGTGCCACTGGCTGTACCCGCTCTGCTCTGCAGTGCCCGGTGGGGCCTCGGCTGCCTTTTGCCACCCGTTCCTCCATCTGCCACTCCCGACAGCACCTCCCTGCCAGCTCCTGGGTCCCTCTTGGCCACGGAAAGTTGCCCAGTCAGGATGGGGCACAGACCCTGCTGTGCTGGCATCGTTGCCCTCGGCGTGGCCACTTTTGCTGTGGTGCTGTGGCCCCAGGCAGGGTGTTTGTCCAAAAGGGGCTCGTCCGGGAGTTGAACCCGGGACCTCTCGCACCCAAAGCGAGAATCATACCCCTAGACCAACGAGCCAGGGTGCCCAGTTGGGACGCAGCTCTTGTCCCCTCCCACCATCCCAAGCCGTGCTCAGTGCCTGGGGTGTCTGCCCCAGGGCATTGCCATCTCTGTCCTTTCTGCTCTTTGGCCATCAACTCCCAAACCTTCCCTGGTCCCGGGCACAGGGCAATGCAGTGGAGCCCATTCAGCATCCCAGGAAAACGCCACTTTCCCACCTACCCCAGAACTGCAAAACTTGGAAACCCTTGGTGGAACCTGTACCCCTCCAGCCCCAGGGCCGTCACAGCCACCAGCAGGGGCATTGTGGGGTTCCCTGTTCACCCCTGACCCCCTCTGTCCTGGCTCCCCCAAAACCTGTCCTCATCCCAATGGGCATCTGTACATTTAAGGAATTTAGCCCCACTCTGCTCGCCAGGCTCATGTCAGAAGAGATGGTGAGCAAGGAATGGTCATGAGTGTTGTTTGGCCTCTGGAGCAGGAGTGCAGAGCATTTGATATCCAGCAAGCTGCCAGCCTGACAAGAATCAACATCAATGGCAAAACCAAGAAAACATTAAACAATAACAGTGGTCATGAGAAGCCTGGAAGGAGAAAAACATGCTGTGGAAATTTTTATGAAGGACTTGTAGGATCATTGTTGACATTTTCAGTAAGATATAAATACCAGCTTGTAACAATAAACTTGGTCTTGGCTTGAAAAGAAAGCTGAGTCCTTGCATGTTAATTTGCCACAGGGTCACCCATTGCTGGGCACAGCCCCTGCGGGGATGGGCATGGATGGGGTGATGCTGCCCAGCACAGGAAGGATGGGTGGCCTCAGCAGTTCAGCCATGTTCCAGCTAGGATGGTGCCACCACTGCTGGGAACAAAGTGCTGCCCGCTGCTTGCTGGGCAGAGAGCTGGATCTGAGCCCTGGCCATAGCTTGTCCCTGCTGGGTAGGGAAGGGGCTGTTGGGGCAGTAAGGAGTGACCCACAATCTCTGCCCAGGGTCAGCAACCAGAAAGCCACATCCCAGGTCTGCTTACAGCCATCCTTCCCATTCCAGCCCTCTCACCAGCCCAGGGGTACCCAAAGGACACCCATGGCAACCCATGTCATTAGCTTTGGGGAGCAAAGGAAGGAAGCAGTGACAGGACTTTTCTCAGAGAGACAAGAAAGTCGATGTTGAGCCTGTTTCAGGGGATATAGCTCAGCAGGAGAGTGCTTGCTTTCAATGTAAGAGGCCCTGGGTTCAACCTCTAGCATCTCCAGATCCTTTTTGGCTCCGAAGAGCATCCTCCCTACCAGCTGCAGGGCTGGCAGAGCCCCCAAGCTCCCCCACCAGATAAACTGGGGCTTCCTGTGGGCACGTCTGGCCTGGGGATGATTCCCAGCACACACAGCCTGCGGGAAGTGCCAAGCACCCTTTTCCTCCTCTGCTCAGGTGCTCTGGGGTGTGGGGCACCTTGTGTCCCTTCCCCAGGGGGTTTGGGGTCTCCCTTGGAGTGAAGGTCAGTGCCAGGGCGAGAAGCCAGGCAGAAGCAGCATGGTGGGTGCCCAAAAGGAGGGCTCGTCCGGGAGTTGAACCCGGGACCTCTCGCACCCTAAGCGAGAATCATACCCCTAGACCAACGAGCCAGGGTGCCCAGCTTCAAGGGTGTCCCTGCTGTGCTGGGTGCGGGGGGGAACAGTGCCGCCCACAGCCCTACCAGCTGCTCTTTGGGCACCAGCTGTGCTGCCAGAGCCCGGGGAGCAGAGTGTGTGTGCAGGGGTGCACCCATCACCCCAGAGACTCCCTCGCTTCCCAGGAAAGTAGGTGCCCAGGGGAGCCCAGGGGGGCAGGTGCCCCCTCCAGTGCCCTGGGCTGGGCTGTGATGGCCGAGAGGTGAAGGCGTTGGACTCGAAATCCAATAGGGTTACCCTGCGCAGGTTTGAATCCTGCTCACAGCGAGTGGTTTTACCTGCTGCCCCAAAGATCTCTCTGGACATCCCATGTTGCCCTCACCAGGGTCCCTGGGGAGCAGCCCTCCTGCCTCATCACAGAGCACTGCTGGTCCTGTTGCCGTGCCCTTGACAGATGCTTTTCTTCGTGTGGCATCACCTTCTAGCAATTAGTTGTTGCTTGTGTGTAACTATTTTTGTAAATCTTGGTGAGCACACAACGACCTTGTGTGCATAGCTGCTGCAGACACAGAAGGCCAGTAGCATGTTGTTTATCCAAGACCTTTTCTATCTCCTGGCCACAGATCGATTCAGTTAATGAGAAACCTCAGCTTGGGGAAGAGGCAAAGGGTTGAATGCTGGGAGAATTTTTCTCCCCAGTGGGACAGGAAAGGGCAGGCAAACCCAAGGAGAGAAGCACGGGGCCACCAGGTGCAGGCAGAACCTGTGACCATGGCCAAGCTGGTGGAGTGTGTTCCCAACTTCTCAGAGGGGAATAATAAGGAGGTGAGGGAGCGCGAGGAGGGGCTGAGGGGTGGGCAATGCCCAGGTGTGGGTGGCTGGGTTGCCCTGGCAGAGGGACCACAGAGGCAGCACCTGCTGCCAGACTCTGCCCTGCCTTCTTTGAAGTGCTGTGCCACTTTCCCTGCCTGACTAACGCAGAAAATCCCCAAAGGCAGCCCCTGCTTACTTTGACGTCTTGGTAAGAAGCGGGGCTCAGCCTGCAACTCCCCTCACCCCTCCACTGCCTGCACTTTGCTGTAACACCAGGGTTTGGTGAAATATTGCTTGCAGTTGTGCCAAAACTTTCCACTCTGGTTAATGGGATCTATGATGGGCATCAGCCCTAGGCTGAACTGCAGCCCTGCTGGGTGCAAGCAAGTTCAGTAAACCTAAAATTTCAATAAAACCTGTGCTTCTCCCAGGGAACAGGCTTTACAGAGCCAAATTTATTTTGAAACTGGCAGGGGACAATATCCTCAGGAACGGCAATTTGTGATGGTGCTCTACAACGTGCAGCAGCAGCTGGGTGGCTCTCCCCAATCCACCGTGGTTTTGAGGCTCACTGGTAGTCAGAGGTGTCCCAGACTCCCCTGGGTGGGGTAGGAGGGAGATGCTTATGCATTTGGATCACGCATCCTTGGCAGTGCGGGGCTGCATTCCACTAATAGTGGGGTCATCCCCAACCCCAGTGACAACTGGAAGGGAGAGAGCTGAGAAAAGCTCCACTTTGCAAAGGTGTGACTGCTGTGGGGGACCAGCTGGCTCAGCCACCTTGCTCCCCTCTGCTGTTTGCAGGTAATTGATGCACTAGGGCAGGCCATCTCCAGGACACCAGGCTGTGTACTGCTGGATGTGGATGCTGGCGCCTCCACCAACCGCACTGTCTATACCTTTGTGGGGTCCCCTGAGGCTGTTGTTGAAGGGGCACTGAGTGCAGCCCGCGTGGCTGGGCAGCTCATTGACATGAGCCGGCACACAGGTGAGTCTAGGGGCAGCACAGGAGCTGATCTGGTGCTGAGCATCCCTCAACTGCAGTGCATGGTCAGCTCCAGGTGCACCTTGCATGGCTGAAGATAAGTCAGCTGCTGGTGGCCAGTCGTGGCATGTTATTCCACCTGCAGCAAGCAGCAGTACTGGGATGGATGGTGGTGGGGCCATGCAAAGCTCTTGCTCATCCTTCCAGTCTAGAGAGGCTGAATCCCTCCTGTCCCTGGGCTGGAGTAGACATTAGTGCCACAAACTCTGCTTTCCTCATGGTGGCAGTGCTTGGTCTGCAAAAGAGACTGGGAAAGGGCTGTCCTCCCTCCTTGTCTACTTGCTCTTCCTGACTCTTGACCTTGTATCTTCCCTGTTGCCAGGTGAACACCCTCGCATGGGGGCCCTGGATGTCTGCCCCTTCGTGCCAGTGATGAATGTCAGCATGGAGGAGTGCGTTACCTGTGCCCATGTTTTCGGGCAGCGCTTGGCTGCAGAGCTGGGGGTCCCTGGTGAGTGGGGGCCAGGAATCTCTGCTCATCTTATCCCACCCTGCATGCTTCCAGATGTGTAGAAACTGCACAACTTTCACAAAAACTTAATTAAATGCACTTTGCTCCCAAGTGGGTAAAACCAGACCCTGCTAGATGACATACTGCCAGCTCCTGCCAGCAGTGTTCACCTTCAGCTCTGTCTTGCAGTTTACTTGTATGGAGAGGCAGCGCAGGAGGAGAGCAGGAAAGCCCTGCCCACCATCCGTGCTGGGGAGTATGAGGCACTCCCAGAGAAGGTGAGCCTGGCAGCACCCCGCTGGGCAGCAAGGGCCAAGCAGAGCCAAGCTGCCCTTCCCTGCCTTCAGGGAGGATGCTGGGGGCTGACACAGTCCCTCTGCACTGAGACAACCTGATGAAACACTTTGGGTGCTGCTGAACATGGAGGTAGTCATGGCAGATGCAGACTGGGGAAGCAGATGTCAGCCCCAGGAGGGTGGCTTGTGCTGCTCATTGGTGCCAGCCTGTGGGCTCTGTTCTCTGCTCCCCAGCTTGTAAAACCAGAGTGGGCTCCTGATTTTGGTCCCTCAACCTTTGTGCCCCGATGGGGGGCCACGGTGACGGGTGCCCGGACCTTCCTTATTGCATACAACATCAACCTGCTGTGCACCAAGGAGCTGGCTCACCGCATCGCCCTCAACATCCGCGAGCAAGGTCGTGGCACTAACCAGGTACCCTTGTGCCAGTGGCATGCTGGGAGCAGACCTGCTTGCCCCCTTGCCTCCTGGACCATGCCTTAACTGTGGCAGTTCTTGGCAGCCTGGGCGCTTGAAGAAGGTGCAGGGCATTGGCTGGTATTTGGAGGAAGAGAATATAGCCCAGGTTTCAACAAACCTGCTGGACTTTGAGACCACGCCGCTCCACACTGTTTATGAGGAGGTTTGCCGAGATGCAGAGGTAGGTGGGGTGGGGTGGCACACCATGCTTGTTCCAGTGGGGGGCTTTAAAGAGGATGTTTCCCTCCAAGTTTCTCTTCCTGTCCTCAACTCAGGCTCTGTTTTATACCACACTCAGCTCAGCCAAGCTGGGCAGAATGCAGAATGGCATGTAAACCCCAAATGCTCTTCAACTTCCTGCTAGACCCTATCTACTCCATTGAAAGCTTTTCCATGAGCTCCTCAGGTCTTGGGAAGGGATGAGGACCACCAGACTGGGATGGTGGCAGTGGCTATGGGCACAGTCACCTTTCTGATATCATTTGCAGGCACTGAACCTCCCTGTTGTGGGGTCACAGCTGGTGGGGCTTGTCCCCAAGAAGGCCATGCTGGACACGGCTGAGTTTTACATCAAGAAGGAAAAACTCTTCATCCTGGAGGAAGAACAGAAGATCAGGCTGGTAACGTGGCTCCTCCTGTTATCAAGGCAAGGGTGGGATCATGAGGGAGACACAGTCACCGCTACTCCTCCTCCAGCCTCCTGAAGTGGCACTGAGCAGAAATTTGTGATGGTGGCAGCCACGAGGCATTACACGTATCTGCAGGGATGGCTCCTTGTAGGCTGCAAGGGCACAGCAAGCGGGACAAGTTGTTTTATTGTACTGAGGATACTTAGATGTTCAGAGAGAAGAGGGTCCATTCCATGAGGACAGAACGTGGGCAGCAGTGGTCCAGTCTGCCTACGTGGAAGCCATAAGGGAAAGAAGACCTACTCAGAACTCAAGGATAGTACATGCTGTTATGGCAAACTGCCCTGGGACTAGCATAAACAGGAAAGTAGCAGATGGGCTTTGCAGGAGGGAGGGACTTTTCCACCCTATGGGGAATGTGCTAGATAAAAGCAAGTTAATTATTTATTGGTGCTGTTTCCAGTCATTTGTAGGCAGCTGCATGCAGTTGCCAAATCTGGGATGGGCTGGTGACAGTGGTTGTCCTCTCCCTGGGTGATGGCCCTCTGTACTAGGCTTGTCCTAATCACCCATGGTTAATTAGCAGCAAGGAATGATGATGCAATGGGACTTATTGTGATGGGGCTGACGCAGCGGTGCTGCTCCTTGCAGGTGGTGAGCCGGCTAGGCCTGGATTCTCTGTCTCCATTTCATCCCCGGGAGCGCATCATCGAGTAGGGACCACCATCCTGCTTCTCATCATGGTGCCCACCCCTGCTTGGATGGGGAGATCCAAGTCATACACTCAGCCTGTGTCATACACTCAGCTTGTTTGGGGAGTAGTGCCTGCACCCAGCTCCTCTTCACACACAGGGGACGTCTCTGACAAGTGTCATGCAGGCGTGGGGTGGTGCCTGCTCCAGAGTGCTGATGGTTGTGAATGTAGGGTAGGAAGGACACCAGGTCACTTGAGCAGGCAGCCAGAGCAGGTTTTGTGGCCAAACTTGATCCATGTACATGTTAAATCCTTCACTCCTTCCCCAGCCCAGATTTCACTGCCTCTGGTTCACACATCGTCCTCCAAAGAGGAGATGTACTGTGGTGCCTGGTGTAAAACTTACATCTGTGGGGGGACAGGAAGGAAATCCGCCAATGCTGAAGAGAAATTAGGATGTGCACTTCAAGACCTGATTGTCCCTTTGGGGACGTGGCTCCAGGCACGTTTCTGTCCCACCAAACAAAGTTTGCACAAGCCTATCCTGTCTAGTGCAGAGCAACCCCACCCACACCACCAAGACATGCTCTATCCAGATGTCCATCTGTCCCCACAGGGCTCCTTGTCCTCTCCCTGACCCTCCCATCGTTTTTTTTGGGGCTAGCCCCCCCATCTCAGCCACCCACAAGGCCAAGAGGTGGATGGAGACTTGCTGGAGAGGGCAGTGCCGGGTGAGAAGGGATCTGGTGATGGAGATGGGTGTCCCTGCACCTGGGGGCTCTGACCTACAGGGCTGCTTTGCCTCAGGTACCTAGTGCAAGCAGGAGAGGTGGATGGGGGGCTGGTGGCCAAGCCACTGGATGCCTTTGTGCGAGCAGTCGGAGGGAGGTCAGCAGCGCCAGGAGGAGGCTCTGTGTCTGCAGCTGCAGCTGCCCTGGTACGTGACCTGCACTGGGATGAGATTGTGTCCCTCCATGCCTAGGGGTCCTCTGGACGTGCCAAGTCCCCGATGGAGGCTGAAGGATTTACCCTTGTGCTCTTACAGGGAGCAGCTCTGGGCTGCATGGTGGGGCTGATGAGCTATGGGAAGCGACAGTTCGAGGACCTGGACCCCATCATGAGGAAGTTGATTCCCCCCTTCCACCAAGCCATGGATTATCTGGTGACAATGGTTGATGCCGACTCCCGTGCCTTCAGCAGCTACATGGTGAGATCCCAGTGGTGGCACACATCCCAGGGGGAAACAGGGCTTTCCAGCTGGAATGGAGGCTGTCATTGCTGTATCCTAGTGTTGTTAGGAGCAGGGTTGTGACCTTGGCCCAAGCCAGGGGCAAGGGAAAGTGCATCATCACCTAATGGATGTTTACAAGAGAGTGGGTGCTATCAGGTCTGTCCCAGCCCCTGATGGCAGGCACACAGGGTCTTGGAGCAAGTGGCAGTGATTCTGCTTTTCTTTGCCTGCAGGAAGCTATGAAGCTGCCAAAAAGCACCCCTGAAGAGCGGGAGAGGTGAGCTGGGCTGGTGAGGGCTTGCAGACGGTGGAAGAAGAGCCACCCAGTTCTTATCCAGGGGCTGTTCCCCTTCCAGACGCATGGCTGCCATGCAACAGGGGCTGAAGACAGCTGTGAGAGTGCCCTGTGCCCTGGCAGAGAAAGTGAGCGGGCTGTGGCCTGCTCTGAAAGAGCTGGCACGCCACTGCAACCTGGCCTGCAAATCTGACATTCAGGTACAGTCTTGGGCTCTTGTGCTACACCAGCTGGGGCTTTGGAGACTGCCGGGCTCGCCACTTTCCCCTGCAAGACGTCCCATCATGTCCTGACCTTCAGGATGCATCTCTAAAGCTGCACTTCCCGAACTGGCCAGCGGTTTCTGTCTGCTAAATTTTAGCAGTTTACAATTCTTGTAGGATTGCTGACCTCCACCACCTCTTCCCTGAATTTTCTCAACTATTGGCAAAGCCATGAATCACTTCCGCTGACAGAGCCACATCTCAAAAATACTGAGTTGGGAAGTGTTAAAGGGAGTCCTGCTACATAAGAGTCTTCCCTGCCTCATGACTGTATGGTGGAGCTCTGGTTCAGCAGGTGAGCTTCTTGCAAGCCTCTTTTCCTAGGTTGGAGCCAAAATGCTGGAAGCAGCTGTGTTCGGAGCTTACTTCAATGTCATGATTAACCTCAAAGACATAATAGATGAGAAGTTCAAGCTTGCGGTAAGCAAAAGCAGTGAGCGTGTTCCAGCCCTGGATGAGGTGGGACAGAGATGGAGATGAATTCCCTGGGCATATCCTCATACCTGGGCATACCTTTGGCCACCAGTGGGATGCATGGGGTGAACAACAGACAGGTCTTCTGTCCTGCTGAGTGGCAAATGATCCAACTTCTTCCTCCACACACAGATGTCGCAGAAGATCTCTGGGCTGCTGGAAGAGGCCAAGCAAGGCTCAGCATTTGTGCTGGAACTGCTGGAGAAACGGGCAGCCTGAAAGGGGCTCAAGGATTGGTCAGGGGCTCTGCAGTGGCAAATACAGCTGGGAAATATGTTTGTGCCTGCCTGAGCTCCTTTGATATCCACCTCAGGAGAGCTGCCCTGCTCAGACAGATCTCACCATAATGTCCCCTGCTGGCCTTTCTGTGGCCGAGGGTGATGAAAATGGGACCCCAGTCTCCACCTTGACATCCTTGGGGCAGAAGGAGCCAGCCGGGCTGGCAGTACCACAGGTCACAGGTCTCCAAACAGAGGGGACAGTAGGGAATCCATGGCACTTTCTGGGAGGAAAGCCTGTGCACAGGCAGCTCCTGACCCCCCCACATCCCTGTGTGTTTCTGTGCCCACAAAACCTCCTGAGGCACATCCCTGCCACAGGGCTGGGCCAAGAGCTGGTGCAGTCCCTTTCTGCAAGGTGTCTTTTTGATGGTGTGTGACAAGACCAGACCTTTGCATTGTCACCAGCCTGGGAAAGGAGTGTTGCCAAACATGAAGCATCAACAGGGGGTTTGCAGGGCGATGGGGATGGGATGAGAGGAACTCTGCTCCCTTCTTCATAGACCACTAGAGAGGAAGGTCTCAGCACTGGAGGACTGGTGGTTGAGTCACCTTCCTTGAAGTTATTTAAAAGATGGGTAGAAAAAGTGCTCAGGTTTAGTGGCACTTAGGAATGGTTGGACTCGATGATCCAAGAAGTCTTTTCCAACCTAGTGTTCTACAATTCTATGATCCAGCCCTGTCACATGTCTCTGTTGACTGGGTCTGATGGCAAACATCACCTCCTCCATCTGCACACCATGGCAGCAGCCAGGGGTCATTAGCTGAACCCTGAGCCCGGCTGCATCACGGCCATGCCTGCCGGACTGTGAACCACTGTACCAGCCCCCTCTCTGGAGACTGTGCCCATGCTGGGAACACTGAGCCAGGGTTCATGGCAGGGACACCTGACTCACCCCATCACCTGACAATGAGAGGTGAAACCAGCACTCTGTCCCCTGTTTTTATCAGCCCTGTGGGACCTTTGTGCCAGCGGGAGTGGCATGTTGACATTTTCTGTGTGCCTATGGTGACAGCCGTGGCACAGGGAGTGGTGCAGGCTGTTTCACCGCAGTGTCACCCCTGTCCACCCACCCCTCCTCACCCACGCAAGGCCCCGGTATTTAGCAGGTGCCTGCCACCCCAGGAGAGCTGTGCCGAGGACCGTGATCAGAGGTGCTGCGGGTGGCAGTGCTTTCAAAGGCCAGTGCCAGCACCACCTCTGCTGGGCCCTTCCACAGGTTCGGTGAGCAAAAGCAGCTCCTGAGGCAGCAGTGCCTGCCAGGCCCACAGGGCAGTTGGGGAGCAGGGGGCAACTGGGAGCATGGATGCCCCTGGGCACAGGTGCGCGTCCCCATGGCTGGTGCTGCACCAAGACATGGTGTCCCCAGCCCCTTGTGGTCCACAAGGGTGTGGGCTGGACATCTAGGTTCTGTTGGAATGGTTTATAATTTCCATTAATGATGAGAACCACATGTCTGGGCTTAGGGGGTGCACAGAGGTGGGAGCAGTCACTTTCGGGGTCAGCGCTGTCACCCAAAGGTATGGGGTGGCTGTTGGGGTCTGTGGGCGGACGACACTCCTGGGGAAGCAAGCACAATCTCTCTGCTGGGGCAGAGGAGCCAGATCCTGGCTGCTGGCAGGATGATAATGTCTCCACAACAGGAGGTGTTGCGAGGAAGCACTGATGGTGCTGTTCTTTTCTTGCAGCCTGAAAGCCGCGGAGGATGTGGAACCCCAACCCAGGTGAGAGGATATGGGGTTGGGGCAGGGCTGCAGGTGCCACAGGGCTATCAGGCCTCGGAGAGGAGCTCAGTGCAATGCCAGGGGCACCTGGGGGGATTACATGAATACCAAAGGAGAGTGAGGGCATCCTTTGTGAAGAGTGGACAGACCAGGATGGATCCTTTGGGTGCTGGGGTACACTAGCTCCCCTCATTGCTTGCCCAGGGAGAACCCATCTCTGCTTGCTACCAGCTCCCCTCTTCTTCCTAGGAGCGCCCGGAGGGATGCCACCACCACAAGTCCAAATTTGCCCATCTGCCCCTCCAGGATACCCTGGTCCTGGCACTCCAGCAGGTCCACACCCTGGCTGCCCTCCCAGTACCTATCCCCAAGGTGGTCATCCTTGTGGCCCCTCTCCGCCTGGCTGCCACCCACCGGGGCATCACCCCCATGGGCACCACCATCCAGATCATCACCACCATGGGCACCACCATCAAGGACATCACCCCCATGGGCACCATCCTCCAGGACAACCAGGGTGCCCACCATGCCCCCCCGACTGCCATAAGAAGCACCATAAGAAGCACAAGAAGAAGCACTCCAAGAACCACAAAGGCAAGGTAAGAATGAGGTGGCAGCAGACCCCTCCAATTCTCTGCTGTGGTCATGTGAACCCCCTCCCACATACCACAGCATCCAGCCCAGGCAGCTGGGTCTCCCTCCTTCTACCCTGTGGCAGCTGGAGTGGCTGCCAACACCTCCGTGGCTTTTTTTTCAGACATGGAGGCACCTGTGGGTTAATAAGCAGCCAAGCATTAGTCATTACAAACAAGCCTTTTGAAACACAATCCATAACATTCCCTAGACCATTCAAAACAGCAGAACAATAGATTTCAGGGTATTAAATCCTTGGACTTTGTCCTGCTCACCTCAAAACAAGTTGTGCCTCTGTAAGGAACATTAACTCAGTGTCCTACAGCAGAGAAGCAGTGCAGCTCCTGCTTAAAAAAAAAAAACAAACAAATTTGAAAAGAAATTCTCTGTGCCAGAAAGAGATGCTGCACAAAACACCATTCCAGGGATGGCACCATCCAGATTAGGTCTAGATGTAGGGGACTGCTAAATGGGATGTCAGTTCCTCCATAGGAGGTAGGAACATTTCCTAAGCAAAGCATCAGTTCCTCTTGCTGTGTAAGGGCTCAGAAAGTGATCTGTCCTGACATTTGCCCTTGCAGGCAAAGTGCAGGATCATTCTGGAATTTGCTTTATTGGCCTGAATGGCCGTGTAAAATAACAAATTTTAAAAAATTAAAATAATATAGATAAAACAATATATATATGACAGGAATATATACAAAACTATATGAAAAATATAAATAAAAATAATAACTCAGCCCTCCCATGATTTGTCTGTTTTATATCCTTCAACACCAAGGCAGAAAAATAATGGCTTCAAACTCTAAAATGTTTTTTTGCCACAGTCAGCATTGTGATAAACATGGCAGACGGGTAGTCAATTCATTGTAAAGTGAAGGTATCCTGGCCAGGATTTGCTGTTTGAGGCCATGATGCTGTGGAGCTCTGCACAGGGTACCCTCCATGTGCCAGCCAGTTAACTAATGTTAACTAATTATTGGCTTTGTCAGTGTGCAAACCTGAGGGCACACCCTTTGTTGACATGTAAAGATGCCCACAGAGAGCTGGGTCTGCAGCCACCCCTGCTGCAGGCTCAACCTGGACCCAGCTGGGTACCAGGAACAGGCACCCATCACAGGGTGGCTGACATCTATCAAAAATGAGGTGAAAGAAATTTGTCTCTGTGTTATCCTAAAGTGAAGTTTCTCTCCTCCAGCATTCCAGCAGCTCAAGCAGCAGTTCCGACTCTGACTGAAGAGATCATTTCCTCCGGCATAGCAGTGAAGTGAGGAAACACGAAGACAAATACCCCATGGAACCTACCTGTTTATGGCCTTACCCCTTTCTCTTAGAGCAGTGTTTTCCCTGCTGAGTGATTTTGTTGATTTTACCTTATAAATTCTTTGACCTGGAATCACTGTGAGATGATGAGCAGCAACTCTGTCCTCTGTCTTTTGGGAGAACCCACTGGAAGTGATCCCTGAGGCTGCAGGTATAAGCATGGAGAGTATCACATGCTGATTTGAAGTCTGCTGGTGTTCGTGTGTTTTTTCCTGTGCAATGATGCTAGTTGTTACTGTGGCTCCCAATGCCTGTAGAAATCCTTATATTTGCATGAGCTGTAGCAAAGGGGCTGGCTGGGGATCACTGCAACTTTCCCCTTGCTGAGCTGTATGAGTGGCCATCATCTGTGCCAGGGTAATAAACGAAAGGAAAAAGTAGTGAGCTCTCTTTCTGAAGACTTTGATCCATGGAACTGTGGCATGTTCGCTAGGGAAGCTGAAAAGCCTAGCAGTGCTTTCACCACAGCAATTTTAATACAGGACCCTTCTGCTGTTGTTTCGGTTTTTTCATGGCTCTAGAGGACCGTTCCCAGCCTCGTTATCAAGAAGGCTTTGCTGCTGGCCAGTGTGACTGGCTGCTGGGCCCAGTGGCACAAACACTAGCTGCTCAGAAAAAACCTGCAAAAGAGGTGGTGCAGCCTACGTCACCCAGCTTTCCTTGCAGTACAGACTTGTTTGTCCTTGTTGCTCTGCTGGCTCTGTGTGTGTGTGCTGAGGCAGTGGGATTTTATTCTTGCAGCTCCTCTCTGGATGCTTGCTTTGTCCCATGGTTTTTGAAGCTCCTCTACAGCTCCTTTCCAAAGGAGAGAAGACACAGCAGTGACACTGCAGCACTCATGGCCTGGGCTCCCTACCACTGTACCCTCCTTTGCACTCCTCTGCACCCGGTGTCTAGGGTCCCTTCTGGACAACACTGTGCCCTGCCTAGCCTCTCCTCCCCATCCCACCCACGGATGCAACCCTACAGAGCTGCCCTGTCCTCTGAGGATTCCCCTGCCCTGCTGTCCTGGCTTGAGACGCTCAAGTGCTGGATGCAAGAGGGGCTGAAGAAAGCATGGGGAAAGCCCAACACAGGGGCAAATGTCACCTTCGTGGGTGGGGAAAGGCACAGGTCCTCTCAAAGAGGGGCACATGAGGGCCCCTGCTCTACTCACCCATAAAGAGATGAGGAATATAAGGCAGATGGGGAAATGAAGACAGGGTCTTTGTTGTCCTGAGAGACCACGGTTTAATGGGCAACTAGGGGGTGCGCAGGGCCAGAGGAACAGGTCTGCAAGGGAATTGCTGGAGTCAGGGAGGAGAGCTGGAGAGGCCCCATCAGCATCCTGTGGTCCTTCCAGATCCTCAGCAGTGCCTCATGACACTTGTGCTGCAGGGAACCCTGGCCTCGTGCTCCAGATTTTGCAAAGAGAGGAGAACAGCTAGCATCAAAAGAAGTGTGGCCAGCAGATCAAGGGAGGCGACTGCCCGTCTACTCTTGTGAGATTTCACCTGGAGCTCTGCATTCAGTTTGGGAGTCCTCAGCACAGCAAGGACATAGATCTGTTACAGCCTGTCCAGAGGAGGCCATGAAGATGACCTAAGGACTGGAGCATCTCCCATACAGGACAGGCTGAGAAAGTTCAGGTTGTTCAGCCTGGAGAAGAGAAGGCTCCAGGGAGACCTTATAGCAGCCTTTGAATACATAAAGTGGGCTACAGAAAAGCTGGGGAGGGGCTCTTGATCAGGGAGTGCAGGGATAGGACAATGGGCAATGGTTTTAAGCTGAAAGAGGGGAGATTTAGATGAAATATCAGAAAGAAATGTTTTTCTGTGAGGGTGGGGAGGTACTGGGCCGTGTTGATTGGAGAGGTTATGTCTGCCCCATCCCTGGAGGTGCTCAAGGGCAGGTTGGATGGGGGTTTGAGCACCCTGATCCAGTGGGAGTTGGTCCTCCCACGGCAGGGAGTTGGAACTGCATTATCTTTAAGGTTCTTTCCAATCCAAATAGTTCTATGATTCTATAACACAAACTTATCTGGACTTCCCAGCTTAGCTCTGGGAGAAACAGCTGCTCATTAAAAATATTTTTTTAAAAAAAGAGACAAACTACAGAATAAATAGGCTTTTTTTCAGGACAGAGTGAAAAGACTTTATTTGTGTATTTTTGCAGACAGCACAATGCATGTTCAAATCTGGGCATTGCTCAGGAGATACCAGTGGGAAGAAGACACTGTGGTTGCTTTGAGCACATTAGGATGACAGGGAGGCAGCTCCAGCAGTATTTGGTGAGATGCTGGGTGGCATACTGCCACTCACAGCCAGGATTCTGGGCACAGTAATAAATGAACAGGTTCTGATGAAGGTTGAAATGGCAGAAGGAAGCAAGGGAGATATGGACCCATGGAAAATGAAGATCTTGAGCGCAATATGTGAAATTAAGGATAGGGCCCCAAAAGGAGCATGTGAAGACAACTTTAGAAGGCAGCAAAACCTCTCACTATCCCATTGCTATCTGGGAAAGAGTAGCAAGCCACCAAAGGCCATGCAAAAGGATAGTACATTGCTGACCATTTCAAGCAGCATGTGATGTGTCATAAGCTCACTTGGTTCCTTCAGGGCAGAAGTATTGAGAAAACAAAAAAGAAAAGATAATCTGGAAAAGGGTTTGCTAAAGAATGGGGGATGTCACAACCGTGAAGCTCCTCATAGGATGCTGAGGGATACTGAGAGTTTTTTGAAAACTAGAGATGATCATTTGCCCTACTACAAAGTGCTTCACACTTCTCTGATAAGCCCTCTTAGGATTACAGTATGTACACAAGTCATGGCTTGGTACATGTAAAGCCTTACAGAAGTACATTGTATGGCTCTCTATTCTGCTTCAATCTTGGTTTTAATTAGCACCATATATATAAGATATATGACTTTTCACCACGAAAATAAAAAACAGTCTTTGAATTTTGGCTAGAAAGGGGGACCCAGAAGGTAGCTGTTCTGGGCCAGCTCAGATCAGCTAGCAACCATACATAGGGAAGAAAATAAAACAGGTAATATCAGGGGAGTGTATACTGGTGAGGGGCGGACATGTGCACTCCTTTCATTTAACATATCCACCTAATGAACCTGTCAAAGAAGCTGGGCTGGGAGAGGCTGTCATAGTCCTTCTCCCGGAAGATGGCTGCCCGGTCCCCGAGGCCAAGCTTCAGCAGGACGTCCATGTCTACATCGCTCCCGAGAGCAACAACTGTGGGCATGACGTCTTGCTTCTTCATAGAGTTGATGGCCTCCTCGAGGTTCTTGCTTCCAGTAATGCCGTCAGTGATGAAGACGAAGGAGAGCTCAGCATTGCGTCGGGCAAGTCGCTGCCCGTTTCCTGGGCTGAGCACGATGTTGTTGATGGCATGTATAATGGCTGACCCAATGTTGGAGGATGAGTCTAGGTACTTGATCTGTGCCAGGGCACTGGAGATTTCTGTCAGGTTGTAGGTCAGTGGGAAGACTACATCCTGGTCCCTCTCACTGCCATACTGCAGCAGCGCAATCCGGGCATTCATGTTGTCGCTGTCGCTCCTGGCTAGCGTAAGCTGTCGGGCCACCTCCTCCACAAAGTGGTGGGCCTTGTGGAAATTCTGCTCCCCAATCCTTTCAGAGCCATCGAGCAAGAAGACAACATCAACGGGGCGCTGGGTGCACTGGGCCACTGCAAGCTCTGCAGGAGAAAGAGGACAAGTTGAGAGCATAACTGCCTACATCATAAGGCTAGGGTTGCCTCAGGTAGTTGGAGCTGGAATTGCCTCCATGCAGCTTTGTCCAAAGAAAGACCAGTCCCATTATGTTGCCAAAGCCTGCCTTTGCAGCTGGCAGTGTAGGAGCTTTGCTTCTGATGCACCAGTCCCAGTGAATATTAATCCTGAGGCCTATGACAGACCCCCATGAAATTAGACAGGCTGGCAGTCCCAGATTTACATTTACCTTCCTACAGCAGTTCCCAGTTCTTATTTGTAAAAGGAATATCCAGTGATCAACAGCAGGCAGTGCCTGCAAACCTCTCAGTTACTTGTAGAGAGTGGATTAACTTTCAGAGTTACCTTTCACTCATACATTTTTAAGATGCAAGGTTTTCATACATTCACCCAGATTTGTTTAATGAGTAATCACTAAATCCTGGAGAGCTTATAAAAGTTGGGTCACATCACTGGAAAATGAGACCATCCTTCTCCGTGCCCCTGTCCATAGTAAAGCAGCTTTTGTGATATAGAACAGACCAATATTTGAGTGAGACACAGTAAAGACATGGTTCTTCAGTCACTCAGAAAAGCACTTGTCTGCAAAGCAAGCATGCGAATGAACTCTGGAAAAAAAAGAAGAAAACAGCTGTCCTTGCAGTCAGCTGTTAGTTGGGGACCATTATTTCACGCCTTTGCTGCAGTTATGCGTATTGCATTTGGTGCAACTCTACCTGCACTGTTGAATTTCCAACACTCTGAGAAATGCTACCACTGTTGAATTTCCAACTCCTTTTGAGTTTCCTTCTCTGCTGAAAGCATCAGTCAGAAATACAATTGCAAGAGCAGTATTGATTTGTGAGGCACCTGCTGCAGCTGGCCACCCCCAGTGTTGGCAGCTGGGCAATGGCCATATCACTGTCAAGCGATTATGTGAATCTTGAAAGGGTGAAGTCCTGGAGCTGATGTCATATTGTATTGCACGACTGGCAAGGAACAGGAGATTCTGGAGCAACCCCAGCTTGAGCATCCATTTCTGGCAAAGAGGGGTAATTTTGGGGATAGGACTTTTGCATTAGGTTGAATTTTCATCCTATAAGCAAATACAACCTGACTAAGTGCTTCCACAGTGCTGAACGCTGCTACACCTGGATTCAGCATGATGGAGTGCTGAACTGGTGTAATTCCTTGTATGAGTTGAGCAACAAATGGATCACTGTTTCAGTACCTGAGTACTATATGTGCAGTCAACATTCAGCAGTGAAATTATATTTGAAGCGAAGTAGATATGTACACTTCTGAAACTACAGAGGTGGTGTCCAACATGAATACAACAGCATAAGATAGTGTAGTAGGAGCTCTAATGGTGCATATCATTGAGCTTGCACCACTTCCATCCATGATAAAACAGTAAAACCTGATGCAGGAACTTGTACTGGCACTTTTAGTTTCACCTAACTCCATGGACACAGCAAAAGACCTCTTTGTTTCTGTACCAAAAGACCTGGTTGTTTCTGGAGACTTGCATTTCTCCCTAACCAACACTGTAAAACATATCTACTATGATGGCATGCCTTGAATGGTGCTTACCATACATACTCTTACTGTGAACAACAGGCTTGTACGTGCCAGTCCCTACTGCAGTAGAAACCAGTCTTCAATAAATGCTTTTTCCCCCATGAGCTTTCTGAATATCACATCTCCAAATACAACCGTGACAATCCAATCCTTTAAAACAATAAAGATAGGTACTCACCTCTGCCCAACCTTTCTTGAGAAGCGTTGTCTAAAGTTACACTGATGCTGTGGATCTGGGTATGCAGGCGCTGCTGCCATAGGGATACTTTGCCTTGGCAGCACCTGCACTCCTGGTCCTCACCTGCTCTGTGCAGTGGAGGAGGGGAAAGGGCATGCAACCACATGGTCTGAAACGTAAGTAAGGGTCTTCAAAAGCAGGAGGAAGTGGGTGGGTGGGAGTAAGGGCTGCATATTGTGTTAGAGAAACCTTACCAGGCTGTCTCTCTTTTTGCTTGTCTACACATAGTCATGTTTCTTGTGATAACAAGCAAGACCCACTCCACTCCCACATGACCCAAAGCAAGCCTTAAGAGCTCTGAGTTAAGCAGACAGCAGCTGAGAGCAGCATCACTCTGGAGAGCTTCAGCAAGAGCATAATGCATGGCTGGCTCTCCAGGCAGCCTCTAATGCAACAGAACTCCCCCAAGACTCCTCTTGCTGCTTAGCCCTCGCTGAGAGGAGAGGGCTGCCTTCAGAATGTGGTAAGATGCCTTCACATATGAGTTACCCTATGAGAACATGATGCAGATGCAAGCAGCACAGAAAATCATCTGATTTGTCCTGTTCCATGTCACATTTTGGTTGCAGCTTGGTCTCATATCTGATACCCAAGTGCCCTTTCCTGTAGCAAGGAACAAAATTCTCAGCTGGTAGAGAAGTTCTCAGAGGCACCACCATGAATTAGGCCAACTAGAATCTTCAGGTACTTTTAATTGGCATAGTGGTCTTTCTCACGCAGCTTACAGCAAGGCATGTAGCTCATGGTACTGCACAACCATCTGATAGGACACCTGAGGATTTCTAAGAGGGGCAGTGCAAAAAGCATAAAGAATATCAGTTTTCATGCCATTACCAACTCATCGAGTTATGTGCATGTGCAAAGTAACTCCAGCCATTCACATCATTTTCCTGCTTCTTCTAAAATCTGGGTAACTTGTATTTCCTCTGTTGTTTCAGTGTTGATAGTGGAGATGAAACTTAAAGCGCGATGAGGACTGACCTCCCAATCCCTTCTGGTGTTTCCTGCTTTCACAACCCCTCCCATGTCTTTGTGGAGGTATGGACTCTCCTTTCCCCAACTCCTCACCTCTGCCCTTCCTTTGCCCAAAGGCTTCACTGAAGGAACAGATGCTGTGATGAAATCTGTCTGGTTTTATCAGAAGGCTCATCTAGGATTATGTTACCAGAACACCACCCCACCCTCTTGCCTCTTTCTAGCAAGCCAATGCAAATACTGCTCAGGGAAACAGACATTTTCTCATTCTCTCTCTCTCTCTCTTTTTTTTTTTCTTTCCCCCCATAATGAGCTGGAGGTTTTAGAGAGATAAAAAACTTTGTTTCCAATGTTGTACTTCTTAGTTAGGGAATATTTCCAAAGGAAATGAAATGAAGAGCCACTGTGTGATGAAACAAAATAAAGAGTCCCTGAAGTCTTGCCCAATCCTCATCTTTTTCAGCAAGACCTCCCAGCCTTGAGATGTTCTCTTCAAAACAATGGGTTTGGGGCTTTCCCTCTAGCAGTTTAGCTACTCTGAGTTCAGTCCGCTCACTCACACCCCAGCAGTCTATGTCACATGCTAATTTGCAGATTAAAAAATGAGTATGGAGCTTGGCTCTGCACAGGCTATCTGGAAAATGTAGATTATGACCTGACGCTAGGCTGACTCATTTGCCTTCACCTAAAATGCAAAGCACACCGTGTAAAGCTGTCTGGACTCTTTTCCCTCTATTTTGCACCAACAGCAGAGTTCTCTGAGCTCCCTGTCCCTACAGACTGGAAGCAAAATGAGCTGAAACCTCAGGAGAAAGATCTTTTTAGTGCAGCATGTCTGACCTGCTCATGTGCTGAGTGATACAAACAGCTCCCTGAAGTGCCTATTGAGGGACAGCCTCTAGCTTACACAAGCAAGTTCCGGATGTTGAAACACAGCTGCAAGAAGATAGTGCAATAAGTTCGAAGTGGACAAGTTTCTCGTTCCAGTTCACATGCCTGAGCTTACAACTGGTTCCACATTGCACATCTGGAAACATTCCAGCCCAATCACATTTTTGAAGACCCTATGTCTCCCTTCTCCCCATTAAATACGACATTGACTCAGTATACTTTATTGCAATAATACCATGTCAGCTAGAGAGGCTGCAAAATTCACTTGCTGGCAGTAAATACGTCTACTCATGTGTCTGCATATGCAATCCTGTTTTCTTTTCTTACAGTTTGAGAGGGTAGTAATTATTCTGGAGGCAAGAATGGCGGTCACCTGCCTGACTTTTTGTGAAAACCAGGGGCAGCTGAGCTCATAGAAATATCACTCCTCATCTAAATGCACATTCTCACAGTGCGAGTGGTATGTCTGTAGTCTTTCTGAACCAAACTGACACTGGCCAAGGAATGAAAGGGCTACACTACATCAAGTTTAAATACTTTCTTTTAAATAGCTCACATAATGCATCACAGAAGTTTGACTGCACAGATCTGGATTTTTACTTTGGACCACCTGGCCCTACATAATCTCTGTCTCTTGGATATAACAAGTACATGTTGCTAATTAAAAGAGAAGGAACGCAAACATATCGCCATAGAAAAAGGTAGAGGGCGCTCACACAGCTGCTTACAAAAGCACTTCCCAGATTTTAGTGCTCTCGTAGGAAAGCCAGGGATACCCCTTCTCCCATACTCCTTGGACCTCACCTTCAGTATCCCCCATTGACCAGTTATAGAGACACTTGCTGCAGCAAGAGGAGATACACCTTGCTTTGTCAGTCTTGCCACACAAATGGCTTGCAGGACGCGAAGAGAGAATCACAGAATGATTTGGGTTGGAAGGGACCTTTACAGGTCATCCAGTCCACCCTCCCTCGCAGTAACCAAGTAAGATGACATAGGAGATGCTTAAGAAGCAGTCAGCAAAGTAGGAAAGTGTGGGAAAAGAGCATTGTTAGGCTCTGTGCAAACAAGGGGCTTGCTCTGGCCCTCAGACACACACATGTTCAGCCTCCTTGGTGGAGCCTGGTGCTTGTGTGTTTCTGAGGGCTGGGGCATGCTAGCCTGCCGGAGCAGGGTGGGACCACAGGAGGGGAGCTGCATGGCTGCCTCAGAGACTGAGGCAATGCAGCTCCTCTGCAGAAAAGCAGTGGGCAAAGCAAGAGCGTCTCTTGACAGTACTGAAGAAAGCTACCATGCTCATCAGCCAGCCAAGCCAGAGAGGACTGTCCTTTGTGACACTTCCCCAGCTGAGCACAAGCAAGCTGCCTGTGTTTCTCCTAAACTAAAAGCTTCTACCAATGTTCCTGTCCTCTCTGCTTAACAGGCACTCAAGTGAAGACAATTACTACCTCCATTCAACCTCTGTTCTCCACCTGCTTCACATGATCTCTAACAGAGATGTCAGCAAAGCCCTAGCACACTTTCTGGGTCCCCCACAATCTCGCTGTGCACCATTTTGAAGGTGTCAATGAACAAGTCCATCCACTCTTGCCGCTCATTTCCAGTGGCAAACTTGGCTTTTTCGGCGGTAAAGGCCAAAGTCGCCACCAGCTGGGTGTACGTGCTGGGGTCCTGGGTTTCCCGCGTGGAGTTTAGGAACTGGGCGATCGATTGTATGGTGCTGGGGAAATCTATGTTGACTCCCTCTTCCATGGGGCGGAAAATAAGTGGGTTTACGCTCCCAGGGTTCCTGTCATCTGCAAGTGAGCGTCAAAAGAATATTTTCAGGGCTTGCTAGCAATGGTTGTGTTTCTGAAAGCTGCCTGGCTTTCCTACGTGCACTGCACCAGAGAAGAACAGAGCTAACAAGGACAGAGAAGTAAAGATCAAAGATGGATTTTAAATCTTTCTGCCATGTTATATCTAAGGAATTGTGGGTTTTGTACTGAAATCATGGACACATGAACCAAGAGACCTCAAAAATTACGTGAAACCTTAACTGCCTGGTTCCTTCCTACTCATCCAGCATAGGCATGAAGGAGAAAGAGCAGTGTTCAGGAAGAGGGACAAGGGATCCAACATCTTTCTGCATATGGGATTAAGCCACCTTGTAGCTTTGAACTCTGCTACATGCGAACTGTATACATCATGCTGTACAAATAGAATCACATCTAACGGACATCACCATGTCAACTCCTTGCCTGGCACACAGCCCATTGTGCTTCAGCTAAAGTCACTGCTCTGAAGAACACAATGCTCCTGTGAGGTGTCTGGGCTAGTCAAGACTCCAAGACTCTCCACCTGGCTGCACTGAACTTAAGTTTCAATAAAATCCCAAAGCTCAAAGCAAAGCCTTGTGCATGAGTTAGAAAAAGCCTCACAGAGCGTCATGCAGTTTCTATTGAAGCAAGGGGTCAGATTTGCTCAGCATTTTAACTCATTTGACACTCCAGCATCCTGTTAGCACCACAGTACTTGATGGGGAATAACAGGGAGACAAGGGTCTGCCCTGAAAACAGAAAAACCTGCTTTTCCTTAGGCAAAGCACTGAGGCAGCATGCCTTCATCTGCAGATGTCAACCTCAAGTGGTGACGTGCCTGTAAGGCAGCAAGGTGGAAGCTGGGAGTGTGTGTAATACTTTTCCTTCTCTGTGCTCTGCTGACTATGCCCAGGCTGGATCTGCAGTACTCGGCATTAACAATTGATTTGCTCCTTCAAGTGGCAGGACTGCAACTCTGAAAGCCACAGGGCCAAGAACAGGGCTGCGTGTAGTCCCCTCCCTCACCCAAACCTGTCTGGCCTGTCTAAGACTGGACACACACATTGGATGTGCACAAAGCTCACTTACATACCCTGTGAAGAGCACCATCTCCATCCAAAGGGTTTGCATGTGAATTGGCACCAACTCTTGAGATGTTCTCAAGAACTGGAGGAAGCTGAGCACTGAGGAGAGAAGCCCCAGGATCTTTCACACGCCTTATGTCACATGCCCTACCCAACACACTCCCTTGCCACTATGCAAATGTGGTCAGTGCAAATCCTTCTAGACGATGGCAACACACCACAGACCATCCAGTGTAGCAGGAGGAAGGCATTTTGCCCAAAGGCTGCTGAATCCCTTTTTATGACTTAAAACTTGGTCTGCCAGGCCTAGCACAGATTGCTGCACACCAGGACAGCTCTTTCCCATACTGAGAGAGGTGTACTGGCACATTTACAGGAGGTCCACACCTATCTAGCCATGTCACTTTACCCCGAGTCCTCTGGGGTGCGAGTGTAGGGCCTGCACTTGACCTGGCCTACCTATGGCATGGCTTGAGAAATTCCCCCAAGGGGGAACCCTTTCAGATGCCTCCTCAAGCAATTTCTGTTCTGGTTCCCAGAACTGTCAGGTACTAGCAAACTGTTCTCACCTTGCATCAGGAACAGAAACACCCAAACGCACTAGAAAGAAAGGACCACCACCTCTGCCTTGCTTTGGAGGGCTTTGATGGCCCAAGCATAGGACAACATGAATGTGCTTGGATCAGTCCCTCTCCTTCAGTGTTCTTCAGAAATGGGGAGGCTGCAGAGACTGAAACCTTTGAACACAATTGAGCAATCACCAGTGTGGCATGGGAAGTCACCATTTCATGCTGGGATCCACAGGACAAAGCTCATCAGAGGACACTGGAGAGGAGCCTGTGTGGGTAGCTCAGCATCACAGTTGGACATTGTGATCTCTGCATGGTCAGGTGGAAACGCTCAAAATATTACTGAGAGATTTCAGAAGGGAATAATTATATCTTTTCTGTCTTCAGATTTCTGAGCATCTTGGGACCAATTTTTCTTTGCTTTGTATGGAAACAATGTGACTTCTTTGAAAATGAAGTTGAGGCCGGACTTTTGCAAAAACATATTCATGGCAAAAGTGGAGATAAAAATTGCAAGAACTGACAAAACTTTCTCTCCATAAGCTTTTGTATACCAGCAAACAGTGTATCTGTTGTATTTAAACAGGCACAGAGACTCCGATAGACAGGATCTCTAGGAATTCAGGTTGCACATCTGCAACTATGATCAAGTGAAGCTACCTGCAGTGTGCAGCAGTTGTCTCCTTTATAGCAGAGGATACTTACAGCCTTTTTCCTTTAATCCAATACCCTGAGTTAATTGTTAATCAAATACAGCCAGCGTTAGAGAAGCCAAAGCTTTGGGTTCACTATGATGTCATTTTGGAAACAGTCCCTACCCCCTGCTCTGCCCTCATCACTCCTAAGGAGCATCCTGCCCTATGCTGCAGGTTGGGCTCTGTATTTCAAAGGTCATATAGGTGGGAGAGTTTAGCAAGGGGATTTTGATTAGATGCATAACAGAGTCATGGAATAAGTGAGAAATTAATTGCTGAGTTGGCAGGTCAAAATCTGGTGGCTCCCAGGAACCGGGACAGGGAGAAATATCAGGGCTGACCCATGCTGGTACACTAACACACTGCACTCATACCTACCTGCGCAGAGAACTCAGAGAGACAGTAAAAAAGCAGGAGATGAAAACCTGGAGGCTCAAGTAGAATAACTCTATTTCCCCAAACCTGCCATCCAAAGGGAATGAACAAGATTTCACATCCTGGTTCCACTCCTGAGCCTTGCGCACTCTCCCCCAGACCAACCATTTTGTGCAGATGACAGGAAGCTACTTGTAATGTTTACCTGTCTGACAGGGCAGCTCAGGGCAGACAATCTGTGGATCTGGAAGAAACAAAGAAAATGAGTGACGTGCTGTCAACCCCTTTCACAGCTTGCATAGTCAGGGTGGAAGGGTCTCCTACAAGGGGAAAGGACTGCCTCAAAAGGCTTGACTGTATCTAAGGAAGGACTGTTTAACCAGGGCTACATAAAGGTCATCTCCTGCTATGAATGACCCAACTTATGGCTACATTACTACACAGGGTCTCTATCATCATTGCAACAGACCAAATATGCTTCCCACCCCAAACCCTGGGGCTAGAAAGCTCCAACTTTCATAAGCAGTGCAAAGATGGGTACAGACCTGGGCAGAGCACATCCTCCATCTTGTCAATGAATTCCTCTGCCACCAGATCTGAGAAAAGCCTCATCTTCTGGACTCGCTGGGGTTCATTGCAGGCAATAGAGACCAGGGTCTCGCTCTGTTCTGGCTGATCAAACATGTCTCCGATGCCGATTGTGTTGACGACCACATCTCTACCACAAAGAGCCCCTAGGTTCTTATCATCGTCCCGGGGGTCATAGCGTCCATCAGTGATTACCACAGCAAACACTTGGGCTTTCTTTCTCCTGCTTTCCTTGATGAGTTTATTGTAGGCAAACTGAAGGGCAGATGGTGTCCAGGTGCCTCCAGCAATCCACTCCAGGCGCTTCACTGCTTCCTTGAAGCTCGACAGTGAATCAATGCGCTCATCATCAAGCTTGATGGCTTCAAAGGTTCCCTCATGACTGTACTGCACCACACCAACACGGGCACCTGCCAATAAAGAGCCATGTCACTTGACTTTGTATCCTCAGTGAAAAGTGGAGAAAGTCAGCAAATTTCCACATCAGCAAAGAGCTGCCTGATTGACCTACAAAGATGGGAAGAGGAAGAAGCAGAAACCACCACAAAAACACTGGACAGAGGGATTGTAACCACAGACAAATGTGGAAACTGGAGGGTTCCAAGACCATTTTATTTTCCCCTTGCCCTGCTGTGTCCCCACACCATCCAGACCTGTCTCTGACTTGGGGTCCTTGGCAATAGAGCCCAGCCGGCTGACCACGTTGACAACAAAATTCTTCTCCAGAGTGAAGTTGGTGTAGCCAATACTCTCTGAGCTGTCTATGACAAACATGATGTCCAGGGCACCGCAGCGCTTCTCACAATCTGAGGGCAGGGAGAGAAGGAGGAAAATGCAAACGTCAGTGATGGTGGGAACAAGAGCCACCAGGGCAGAAGACATCATGTATGGGGAAGGTGGATGCAGTTAGCACCATGCCAAGTGTCCACAGGGTTTGTGGCACTGCGCATAACTGGCAGCATAGGGAGGATTTTATGTGCATCTTTCTGTTGATATATATCAAAAGAAACCTTTCTAATCTTGCTGTGCAATACCCTCTAACCTATAATCTGGAACATGCAACTCCATAGTCCAGCTCGCAGCTTCTGCAATGGCAGAGCTAAATTTTGGGAGGTATGCCAGACTGCACCTGCAGTACCACTGCATTAAGTAGTGGACTGGAACTGGGGAAAGCAGGGAAGGACTTCCCAAGGTGTCCCCTCTGCAGTGTACAGTGATGCGCAGAGTAATGAAGAGCCCACTGTGCTGGTGGCTCAGTGCAAAGGGCAGCTCATAGGGCAGATTTCCCTGAAAGGAGCTCCTGAAGAAGGAAGCAGCCTCCAGTGACCCACTATCCCCATCCCTTTAGTGGTGGCTCCCCTGCCATGGGGAGAGGTGATGGTCTGCTCACCACAGCATCCGCACGTCTCTCGCACGTAGGTCATCACATCGCAGTCCTGCCAGCAAAGGGGAGCAGGGTGAATGCCTCTCTCCCCTTATGCAGCATCCATCCCTTCTAAAGGGAAAGGATCCCCTCTCCTTTCCCACCCAGCCAGACCCTTGCCCTCTTTCCTTGGCTCCTGTGGGAGGCCAAAGGCCACCTCTGTGGGCAGCAGCAGGACCTGATGACATTTCTTTATCAGGCTGTTCACGTAAAGCACCGAGGGCTGCAGAGCATTGCTACTTACAGTCAGGCCAGGATCTCCTGATGGGCCAGGTGTCCCCTGTAAGGAGAGTGCAGGGATTTCAGGCACAGTTTTCCCATGAGTTCTGTCTTAGGGAACTATACAACAGAGACATTAAAAATGTGGCTTTTTGCAGAGGTCTGCCACAGGAAGGGCAGGAAAGCCTCACTGGGAACCAGCAGACACATCTGGCAGCTGGTGTCCCCTCCAGAAAGCCCTGCAGCAGAGAGCGCCATTGGGGTCTTCTGGGTTTTAGAGCATCAAAGAGAAGTGGGGAAGAGAGTGGGGAGCTGCAGCATCTGCTCAGATACAATGGCAAGGTACTATACCTCGGGGCCTGGTTCACCAGTTGGACCACGGGGTCCAGGCTCACCTCCTGGGCCAGGATCACCCTGGGGAAGGAACAAGGAAGGGTCAAGTATTTCCCTGGCGAGGCTGGTGATACAGCTGCTGGTGTTTGGGGCTCCTCCTGGCCTCCTCACCAGGTACAGCCCTACAAAGCACAACCACCTGCCTGCCACCGCTGAGCCTGGGAACGCAGGGCATGCAGGAGAGTTGGCAGTGCCATCCCCAGCATACCTGGCAGAGGTGTCAGGGAGAGACACTGACCCCACGGGCAGTATGGAGAGTCTGCTTACCGGTTCTCCCTTTGCTCCTTTGGTCCCTTGCACTCCTTTTGGTCCAAGTTCACCTCTTCCTCCCTGCTCGGAAAAAGGAGAAACAGATCCAGCATGGAGCACATCTGGATGTGCTCAGGCAGAGGCAGTACTGCTACAAGCCCATCAAAAACATGTGCCTGCCAGGTCCAGGAGAGCACCCTCTAAAACAGCAGCTCAGCAGAGAGCAGATCATCAGTGTTTACACAGGCATCAACTAAGAACAATGAAGTCTGGCAAAACACATTTCGGATGGTTTTGAAAGGAGATGGGCTTGGGAGATCCACCCGTGCTCTGCAGTTGCAGGGAATAGCCTGGATGGCTGTCAGCAGGACAGGCTCCTTGACCAAGCAGCCAGGGAGTCAGCCAACAACTACTCGGCACTCACCTTGGGACCTGGCTGCCCCTTCTCACCCTTGTCACCCTGCAAAAGGAGAAGCAGAAGAAGTCAGCAACAACTGGTACTGGCTCCACACTATGTGCATATACATCCAAAGTCTGCGGTGAGTGGTACAAAGCTGAACAGCAGATGTAGCTTCAGGCTGATAGCTGGGGTGATGGGAGCCCAGCACCTCTGCCACAAGGCTAATGTAACCACAGCCACGTTCAGTCCCAGTGTTTAAGCCCCTCAGCCCCTTTGCAGGCTTTACTTTTTGTGACTTATCATTTTTCTTCCCCATTCTCCCAGGCTGTTCAGCAACTTCCACTGAAACAGGTTTCCTCAAGGTGCGTACGTCTGCACTGTGTGAGGCATACATACCTGCGGTCCTCTGGGTCCAGGGTAGGGAAAGCCAGGTCTGCCTCTGTCACCCTTTGGTGGAAAAAAAATGACCCATCAGAAACCAAATCCAGCCTTTCTGACCTGGAGATGCCAGTGACATCCAGAGCCCTTTTCATCCCTTCCTGGGGTAAGACACCACCAGGAGCCGTAACTTCTGCAGCTAGCCCTGAAGCACTGGGAATGGTTGTGTGGAGCACAGCTCTCCAGGGTCTTGAGGACATTGCACACTGTCTGGGCCAGAGCAAGACTTACAGCTCTGCCCCATACAGAGGAATAGGTTTGAGCCATTCAGTTTTCAAAGCACATAGGTTTCTGCAGTGGAAACTGCCCTTTTTTAGACAAACAAGCAAACAAACAAACCAATATAAAAAACCATAAAAATACTCTTTCCAATGGAGAGTTGCTTTCAGGGGCTTTACCTTTGGTCCCGGCGGTCCAGCATCACCTCTTGGGCCCAAGTCACCAGGGTCCCCACGTGATCCCTGTAGGATAGAGTTGGGAAGAGTGGAGAGAGTGTGTGAGGATATTCCTGCAGCTCCTGGCTGCACAGGGGACTGGGCTGGAGAAACAAGCTCTAAAAATGATGCTGCAGGACCCTCTCCCCCCGGTGAGGTAACTGTGCCAGTGACTGATTTAACAGAGCCGAACGGATGTCATGGCACTGCACAGACCCAGACTCAGGATAAATGGGCACCTATGGAGCCTCATCTTCTCTTGCCCCATGACTCACCCGGATGGTCCCTTCCTTATTGTCATGAGAACGTCTGGGACCAGGAGTGATGGAAAAGCAGGGATTCCTGGGTCCTCCTTGCCCTAAGGGCTAGCTAGTGCCTCTGGGCTAGTTGTTAGCCTCCTCCTCTCAGGAGGGACAGTGCAGTCACTTATACCCACAGGGCAAGCTCTCACTGCAGAGGGAGGATACAGATGTCACACAGATGTCCCAGGATGACTTACTATCTTGCCTGGTTCTCCCACAACACCTGGAGGACCTCGGGGACCTGGCAGTCCTTGTTCTCCCTGTAAAGCAAAGCAAAATACAAGAACATATAGAGGCAGGTACAGTCTGGTATGCATGATGACAGCAGCACTCCCTTTCCCTCCTAGCTGACACCAGTCCATGCTTTTGTGCTTACCCTTGCTCCTTTGCTTCCAATCTCACCAGGCAGGCCACGTGGACCCTCTGGACCAGGATCTCCCTGTGAGGAGGGTAAAGATATTCCTGGTCAGAAATGTCTCCAATGCTGTTTGTGTGCATGGCAGTTCTTCTTGCAGCAGGAAGGCATGATGGCATTCTCAAATCTGGTGTTTCTTGGCTTGTAACACAGTGGCAGGGCAGCATGCCCTCTGAACATCTCATGTCTCCTCAAGCTCTGCTGCCCTTCATCTTCTCTTTGGATGAAGCCCTAGAAGATGAGGCTGCACCTGCTGCCACCAAGTCAGGCAGTGGGAACAGTGGGAGCAGAGCCCGTTGAGGTCTTCAGTTCCCAGCTCTGGTGTTGAATAATTCACAGCTGGGCAGTAGTGCATCAAACACCCCAGTCCTGTGCACCTTTCAGCTCATTTGCAATGGTCTGGCCAATTGCTATACTCACACTTTCTCCTTTGGCCCCAGGAGTGCCTTTGCTGCCTTTTGTCCCTGGATCTCCACGTCGACCCTTGATAGACACAGAAAGTCACAGAAACATCATGCAAAGATGAGTACTACCTGAACTCATGGTATGCCTGGCTGCCCTGCTTTCTCCCTCCTGGTCCAAGAGATGTCTCCTTGCCCTCTCAGCAAGCATGTGCCTGGCAGCAGGGAAGCAGAGATGCCCATGCTGGCGCTGTTTGGGGGATCTTGCCTTTGGCCTTTGGGAAGCCACAGTCAGACTATTCTGTCATGAGAGTGGTCAAACACTCACGGTTAAAGACCTCAGGTTTAAAGACTCTGCTTTACTTCCAGCTCAGCTGGTGTTGCTTTCCCCAGCAGATCTAACACAAGGACACAAACCTGCTGGGCTCTTGCCTCTTGGTACTGCTGGAGCCGTGTTCTGCTAGGGAGGGTCATCTCCAATCCACTCCCCAAATTCTGTGTGCCCCACCACATTAGCTTGGGTCTGTGTGGTATCATTGATGTTGTGACATGGCTGTGATGTGACACTGCCCTTTTTGCAGAGCTCTACCATAACAACCACCTGGTCTCAACTCCATGAGTTCCTGTGAGAAGCCAGAGGTTTGGGGAACTTGCTAGAGTACAGCCAAAGGGCTCCAGGGCATCCACAGATGCGTTTGTGGTTATGCGGGAATACAGGATGCTTCTCTAAAGTGAAATAGAAACAGCAGGCTTATGCAAGTACTGCTCTGTGGAGATGGGGGAGATAAGGAGATCAGCACCAGCATATCTTTTTCAATGCAGAAAGCAGAGCAATGCAGGCTAAACAGGGGATTTTCTCAGAGCTCATCTATGAAATTGCATCAGGCTGCTGTGGTGTGCCCTCTGCCCAGAGAGCTTTTTGGACACTTACAGGCTCTCCTTTGGGTCCAGGAGGTCCTGTTTCACCTTTTCTTCCCTTAAGACCAGCAGGGCCTTGAGCTCCAGGGTTGCCTGGAAGTCCCTTGATGAAGAAGAAGATATACAATTTGTCATAAGAGATGTTAAAGTACACAACCCGCCCACTTTCTGTGTGTGTCAAGCAGTCCACCCTTGAGCAGATGTGTGCTTGAGCACACAACTGAAGCTTCCACACATCCACAATGCTTACATGTCAAAGCTATATGCACAGACTCACGCCTTGGAGCAGTGTGATGCTGTGCCACCTTTTCTCCACCAACCAGTACAAAGGCACCTGTCCAGCCCGGTCTAAATCCAAAGGGCTATTTCAGCCTCCTCAACTATGTCTGAAGTAACTGGCCATTGGTGTGGCAACCTCTTTAGCTATGAGGTCAAGCACAGTGGGTGAAGCCTGCCTTAGCTCTCTGAGCAAATTAATCCCTAAAAGTTTGCTCACAAGAAAAAAAAAACTGCAAACACTGACGCTTCCACAAACACTAAGGAAGTCATGAGAATGTGGTAGGAGAAACCATGGCCAAACAGGGCCTTTCTACTCTGGGAAAATGGGAAGAAAAGGAAAGATGCAGTGCAATGGATTAACTAGAAAGGTAAATCCTCTTCAGTCTACTTTGTCTGCTTTTCTCTGTACAAACACTCGAGACCCATTCTCATTTTGCTCTGAGCACTTTCAGGGATGTTGCACAGTCCCCTCTCCTGTTGCCACCATGACGTTTCCCACTGAACTGGTGGGGACATGCATGTCAGGAGAGCTCACTCAACCACCCAGGGACTTGTGTTCTCTCTGTGCTGATGGGCTAATTTGCAGAATCACCAGGATGCACGGCAAGTCATCATCTTTGTGCTTGCATCTGCCACATAACCAGCAGTTGATACTGTCTCCATGTTGTGTGGAGTGGACCCTGGAAACACCTCAATACTGCATGAACCTACCGGGCTTCCTTTTTCTCCTGGAGGTCCTGGGGGTCCACTACGACCAGGCCGGCCAGGATCTCCCTGAAATGGACAGAGAGCAATGGTCATGGCCTGTGCCAGAAGCATGCTGCTGTGCACCTCTGACATGCACCATGAGGAGCCCAAGGAGCAGGGTCTTCCCTCAGCTCCTGTGTCTGGTGATGGGATCCAGCTCCCAGGAAGACAGAACCTACAGGATCCATGAGTAGTGAAAGATTTTAAGAGCAAATATAGGCAACAGCATTTAGCTATTCCTACTGGTGGTCTCTGCCCACACTGCTTGCTGTTCAGAGTACTTCTACCTTTATGCCTTCGTCTCCTCTTTCACCTTGGTCTCCTGCATCTCCTGGGTAGCCATCAGGACCCTAGGGAAGGAAAGGACAAAGAACTAGACATTTTGCAGTGGCAAAAACATGCACTCTCCCACCAGAATTAATCAACTGGCTTAAAAAGTTGCTCTAAAGACTAAACTATTTTTCCCTTGTTGCTACTGTTGATGAAAGGAGTAGATCTTCTCTGTGTGGAGGGGAGGGAAAATGGAGGATTTCAGATTACTAGCCAAAGGAAAAGAGGCACATAAAATTCAGGCTGTTCTCCCTGTTCTGATCCTAGGCCTGGGATAAGATCATGCAGTTGGTTGGAAAATGGGACAGTAACATCTCATTGCCAATACTTCTCTGCATGTGCAACTCATTCAGCAGCATAAGCTGGGGCAATACACCTGATGAAAGAATAAAGTGTACCTACCTTGTCACCAGGGTCTCCCTTGCAGCCTGGTGGTCCAATTCTCCCCAGCTTGCCCTAGAGAAATAGCATTCAAAAGAAGACAAAGAAGCTGTAGGTGTCTGAAGGGAAAATATAGATTTTTCTGTTAACAGACACTGATTTTTAACTCCATCAACTGACTGTACCAGTGATTACATAGAGAATAAACAGCAAGCGTATTCATTAAACAAGAGCTTGGTGTGCAGAGACAAATGGGGGAGGAGAAAGTAGTTAAAATGCCTTAAATAGTATCATGGGTGTTGTGGCAATTCAAGCACACCCATCCTGCACAAGTGCCTTGGGTGATGGTCACATCTCTGTGGTCACTCATCTCTGTGGTTGTGCTGGTTCTCTGCAGTTCACCTCATGTCAGAGCAGCTCAGGTCTGCAGTAAGCATGCTGCCTGATGGATGCCCTGAGAGTAGTGACCAGCTTGCTTTGTGCCTCAGAATGGCTTTGCTGGAACCCCTTACACAGCTTGCCCCAGCTAGAGAGCAGTGGTGACTGAAGGATTTTTGTGTTTTAGAGTTTCCGCAGACATTTTATGAGTGGGAAGAAGAATTAGTATTATCTTGGAGATATACTTGGCTGGGTACAAGAGAAATGTGAACTGACCAGAAGACAAAGCCAGCTGAAACCATCTCAAATTAGGCTGCCCCGCTGTTCGTACCTCTGCATGGCATACAGATCTATGGGAGGTTGTGGTCCTCTGCACTCACCCTAGAGGCATCAGAGGATTTCAAGGACTTCGCTGCAAGGTATTTGAACCTGGATTTAGGGCTTTAATATTAAGAATAAGCAGTAGCTTAGAGAAGAATTTTCAGATTCTTTGACAAACCTCCTTGAAAACCAAATACCGGCAAAACTTTCTGCGTATGTGTCCTGTAGGGGTCACTAACACTCAAGATGAGGGACCTATACCCAGGTGATCCAGCTGTGTCACCTTCTGCATCAAGAGCACGATCTGGGTTACACATCCAGTTTCTGCAGAGAGCTTGCTGACAAAGGGATAGCACTTCTGTGACCTGCTACCTCACATATTTCTATAGGACATCCAGAATAATGTGTAAATAAGTTCATAGAAACCCCAGCCAGAAGAAAAAGCTAGCATGTAGGATGGGAGAAATAAAACAACCTGTGGACACAAGAGTGGGTAAAGATATGAAACAGCAGCAGCCACATTACAGGGTGCTCCCAAGTGGTGTTACCTTCTGTCCATCGGTGCCGTTCCTGCCCGCCAAACCAGGGGCACCCTGAATCAAGGGGAGAAAACAAGACATAGGTGATCTGTTAACACACACTCAAGGGTGGTAGCTGGAACAACACACAAGTTAGAAAATGTCCTTTCTTACCCTCCGTCCATCAGATCCAATTTCACCCTGAGGAAAGAAGAGGACAGGAGTCAGTCAGTTTGCCTGTCCCACCCATTTACATCCTAAAAACATCACCACTTCACAAGAGTCTCAAGGAGAAGAAAGGCTTTGGGATGCCTCTGAAAATTCCTCCCCAAGCCTACAATTACATATTAGTAGAGTCACAAAATGGTTTAGTTTGGAAGGGACCATAAAGATCATCCAGTTCCAATCTCCCTGCCATGGGCATGGACGTCTCCCACTGGATCATGTTGCTCAAAGCCTCATCCAACCTGACCTTGAACACCTCCAGGGATGGGGCAGCCACAACTCCTCTGGGAAACCTGTGCAAGTGCCTCACCACCCTCACAGTAAAAAAATTCTTCCTAGTGTCTAATCTAAATCTCCCCTCTTTCAGATTAAAACAATTACCTCTCACCCTTTCACCACACTCCTTGATCAAGAACTCCTCCTCAGCTTTCCTGTAGGCACCTTTTCAGTACTGGAAGGCCACTATATGGTCTCCCTGGAGCTTTCTCTTCTCTAGGCTGAATAATCCCATAGATTCTCCCTCACTACCTAAACCCTCCTTCATTGCAAAAGGAAGGTGCCCTTCCACCCCCCAGGTGCACAGACATGCCATTTGGTCCCTTCTTTCTCACCTTCTCTCCTTTCAGCCCTGGTAGACCCTAGACAAAAAGAAAAGAAGAAAAGTGCTGTGTTAATGCCTGGGGATCAGCAGGAACAAAGGCAACAGAGCACTAGGGATCTCAGGTGGGAAACAGGCAGGGGAGAGGGAGAAGCAGAGTTGCCCCTGCTTTATTAAAAATCACTGAATGCAGGGAGATCAGTCATCTAGTATGGGATTCTTACCTTGGGACCAGGGTACCCGATTGGACCTTCAATACCTGGGTCACCCTTAAGGGAAAAACACATGTCGAGTTAGCTTGAGTGGCAGAGATGTATCCCCAGCTAACACAAAGATATCACTGCTGGATGTGGCAGCAGAGGGCTTTCCTCAACTCACCTGCCGTCCCTTAAACCCGGGGGAGCCTGGCTCACCCATGTTCCCCTTTGCACCCTATGGAAAGAAAATAAAACAACGTAAGTCCATGCTTGGTGCTGAATGTGAGAAAATGGCAATTACTTGGAGCCCCAGGTTCATTGTGGCTGCTCCTACAGAGCTTGGGCAGCATGCTGGCAGAGCAGGACTAGTCAGGGATAGACTGTATGGGGAGGGGAGCACACAGAGCTTGGGGCAGGAGGGAGGGACACCCTGAATATGTGAGAGCCCTGCTCTTGACGGAGAGCTGGAGACAACTGCTGCCTCATTCCAGTAGCCCTCTGGCTGGTATGGCCAATGCTCGGACACTGCTGCAGTGCTGTTGATGCACCAGCTTCAGCATGGACATGTGGAGACATCAGTGCTGCCTGTGTGCTCCATTCCCTGCAGCACAGCAGTGTTCCACAGCCAAGACAGATTTCCCACCTGCTTGCTACACCTGTGAAGGCTGCTGCAAGCTGAGGTGGGATCTAGGGTATCCTCCAGTGTCAGGCACTGGTATTATTCTCTGCCCACCAGTTAGGGTGACTTACCTTCTGGCCTCGATAACCCTTGGGACCAGGTGGGCCTGCAATCTCCAGGCAGCTCATCTTGTAGCACTGAAACACAACAAATTAAACCCAGAGGTGTAACCACTGTGCTGTAGAGTGCCGGCTGATTCATGTGCTGAGCCAGTGCACACCCAAAGCTCAGCTGTGCACCATGGCTTTCCACACACCTCTGCTCATGAACGCAGTACTAAAAACTGTTATGGCTCCAGCTGGGTTACAGTTGAGGCAGCAACAAGCATGCAGAAAAATGCTGCCCATAAATCAAAAGCAGAAAGTTGTCACAGGCACTCATTATGGCTTGGTTCTGGGCTCAAACCCAAAGAACAAGACAGCTAAGCATCAGATGAGATGGTATGGTCTTGTGTTTCTGGGGCTAGCAGAGGATGTGCATGCTCTGTGGAGCATCACTCCTCCTGATGTATGCCAAACCCCATCTTATGTGACACCAGCAGGGCAGGAGCATCAATGTGTGCAGCACCTTCAAAACGTGGCTCCAAAGTGATGAACTAAATCTATTCAATAGAACTCATTGCAGGTGAGGGGGAAGCAGAGAGTGAAAAACCATTTTAAACACTGGGTAAGGGGACTGGTCCCCGGGCCCTGCACTGGTCTACAGGTGGGTAGAGACCACCTCACTGCAAGTTCTGGCCTGCTACTTTGGGATATGAGCTCGTCTTCTGGCAACTTAAACATATATTGTGTGGCCATAGCATAAAGATGCTGCTCACTCACCTCTCCGTAGGCTTCGTGTTTCTAGAAAAGAGAAAACAGGATGAACAGAATCAGTTAAGGTGGTCAGCCCCAAGTGAAAAACAGCACTACAACCTTGAAAACGTGTGTTAATGGTAAAAGAGAGGAGGTAGTAAAGGTCCCATGGATCTAAAGATGTTCATAGCAGAATCTCTGATTAACAGTGCCTCATAGCAGGGGCCTCAAAGACCATGCTGATGGTAAGCACAGTCTCAGTGTTGCATACTCTTCCATGCACCCCTGGATGGGGAGGAGGCTGAGGTACAGGTCTGGCCTTCAGCAAGAGATAGGCCTAGGGTGGCAGCCTGTCCAGACATGTCAGAGAAGAGAAACATAAACCAAGAAGTCCCGGTTAAGCATCTAACCAGAGAAATTAGAGATGCTCAAGACTCTGTTTGGCCCAAAAGTGCTGGAAGGACATAGGAAAGTAAGAGAAACTCTCCAGAGTCTTGCCAAAACCCACTGTGGGGCTGTTCAGAAAACATTCCCCCCCGAATCCACATGCTGCTTCTTCTGTTCTGCCTTGTTATACTCTCTGCACCTCAGGCAGCACTCCATACCATAGCTTGGATTATCCTATCGATGGTGTTCTCATCGATCTCCAGGGTGTCTTTCTGTGTGATGGCATAGTTGTTGCGGTAGAGCTCGTGTGGCAGGTTTGCAATCTCCCGCAGGCCCTGCTCATAGACATTCTCGCTGGGGGCCACTGCAAAGAGCTTGATCCCCATGTCTCGCGCCCTCTCGGCCTGCATCTTCATCCCCCCGCAGGGGCTGCCGGTGACATGACCATCAGTGATGACTATCGCGAAGTTCACACCTGAAGCCATCTGGGTCTGAATCTGCTCTGTCATGTTGGAGATAGCACAGTCTGTGAAGGTGCCCCGGCCAAGGTAGTTAATCGCCGACAGTCTGGGGAGATATATGTCTTTGCTGCTCGTTAAAGGACTGTAAATTTCCACCACATCTGAATAATGAAGTCCACCAAACTGCCAGGTGATGTAGACTTGGTTCTGGTAGAGCTCATTCTCCAGTTTATCGATGAACCGAGGGATGAACCGCTTTATTTGATCCACGAGGCTCTGGATAGGTACAGTCTGCAGAGCAACACTCTCCGAGGTGTCAATGATGAAGTACACATTGATGGGGCAGTTCCTCTTTTCTGCATGGAAATAATTATTCAGACCATGTCAGAGCCCTTCATGCACCACTGCATCCCTTTCACTGTTCCCCAGAAACCTAGACCAAGAAGCATACATAGACAGCACACAGAGGATAGAACACAGAGTTGTGATGAAAGCAAACCACAGCCTGAGGCTCAAGGTGAAGCTTGCTGTGAAGGTGTTGCAGCTCTTAGTAACCAGGAGTTATTTCCACCTGGGTTGAAGGAAATGAGGAAACTGAGGACTCAGTGCCAACTTTGAATGAAGAAGAGCAAGGGTATAACCTTTGCTCTCCTGCTCCAAATGAATGCCCTGCCAGGCTGTTGGTTGCTCTCAGATTTAGAAACATTTTGAAAAAGATGACATCAAAGTGTTATACTGGAAAAAGCACAAGTCCCACCTAGCTCTAGCAGTAACGTCTGTGCTCAGAGCAGATGACTCTCCAGTGCTCAGGACTTCAAATTCCTAAGGTTTGTTCAGTACTGAATCAATCCTGAAAATCTTCCCATTTTTTTTTAAAGTCAGGCTGGACACATCAATCACCTCGTCTGCATTGCAACTGAAAAGCATTGAAATCATCACATTAAAAGTGGACTGTTTTCTGATGTCACATACAGAACTGAGCTCTGGAGACTCCCTGGTATTTGTTACTGCATCAGCCTCCACTAGCAGAACCCAGCTCTTCCATTTTTGCCTCACTGCACTCCAAAACATACTCAGAAATGGGAGGTTTTGTATAGGACAGTGTCACCTGCAGACAGATCACTTCCCCAGGGCACTGCCCAGGAGTGCAAAGGGACAGGAGAGGTGTAACACACCACTGTCAGTTCCTTGTCAGCAGGATCTACAGCTGAGCATGGCCATTGCTTTCAGTGAAATTGCTGCCTACGAAGGAGAGACACACACATTTTCTGGTTAATACCTGCACAGGAGGTAGGACTAACTTCTCCAGGATCCACATCAAGCTGAGCATGGAGAGGAACTAGAACCACACAAAGGAGAGTGGAAAAAAAGGCTTCTTGAAACATCTCAGCAGTTCCTCTGGATATTTAGATGCCTGGGGGAAAACACAAGTTACATGTTAAGCACAATATGCAACCCCCTAACTCTACTGGGAAGATATTAAGCCAGCCAGTGCTCCTTGTAAACCCTGTGAGTGAAAAACACAGCCTCTCCATCATTGTGATGCATCACTGGGCCACTAATGTAGATTTTTATATTGACTTGAAAGCTAAGCATTTAAAATATTTTGTTTGTTGGAGTGTGGCTGAATGATTTAAAAGTGCTTTAGCTTATCTGTCCTTCTGAAGGGAGGGATAATGTGGTGGAATTGTTGAGAGTGCATCAGTATTGTCTGATTTCACAGTTTCTCTCCATGTGTGTGCCTGACTGCCCCATGACCACATTGATTCCATTACCCCTGATCCGTGCAGGTGTAAGCACCCATGCTCCTCTCTTTGCCTTCTTGGCCAGATCACCAGTGAACGCATGCAGCAGGTTCCTTCCACGCCTAACTCATCGTTTGGGTGTGGTGATGCCTGTGTATGCTGAAAAGGTTCAAAATTCCTTGCTTAACAGCACTACTTTGTAGCCTGCACAACCCATAGAGTGAAAGGATGAATAAATAAGGTCTTGAAGAAATGCACATCTTTAGCATTCACCCATCATTGAGCCAGTGCACATGGGTGCATGTTTTGTGTAGGGTTATGATAACTTATGCAGCAGAAGAGTTAGAGATCTAGTCCGAAAAGTTCCTTGGGATGTATATACAAGTGTTCAGAAGAACCCAGGCTTTGAAAGGATAGAATATTCACAGCCAGCCCAAGTGACACTTGCCAAAAGCAAAGAACACAGAGGAAGAAGTGATGCTCACCTTTACACCCAGAGGACAAACACTAACCAGCACGGCCCTTTAATGGCCCACAAACCAAGAAGTAGCATAGACAGTTTTCTGTTTGGTGGTCAACACAATAGAACCCAAAAAGGGACATGTGTGACCTCTGTTAGGGAACAAAGGCCTGAGTCCAGTCCAGAAAGAGAGCTTCTTCCTTAAATGTCTCTTTTGGGTAGCTCTTGGAAGAGTCCAAGGCTGAATGGACACTGAGAGTGCATTTGGTAGCATTGGTAGTGCAGGGGGAGGGCAAGGTAGTGATGTAGCTGAGATGCTGTCTTAGTCGCATAGGAAATGGTGTTACCTGAAGAATACTGGCAGCTCAGCTTCCCGTGCATCTCACTATCCACATGGTGACCAGCTATCCCCTGATGGGACACATCCCACACATCCCATTCCAGTTAACATTGCAAGCTGCAGCGCACCACAGGGTTCTGCAAAGTGATTTATGCTGGAAAAGTTGGTTTGTATCAGTCCTGTTGATATCCTTACACAGTGACAGCCTTCCTCGTTACTAAGGCTTGTGCATATGCTAACAAGCCTGTGAAAGCCAGTGCTCAGGCTGGATTTTAGATAGGGGAAAGAGAAACCCTCACACTCTTTGGAGACCTGGGAGAAAGGGTCAAGTTGTACAGAGATCCGAAACCTTTGGGAACATCAACTTGGGGCACTTCACAGATGTGGCTCAGCAAAGCTCTCTGACATCAAGGACTTATCATGCACCTCCGGGTCAGCACTCAAATGTTCCTTTAAAGTAGTTCATGGGTTGTTCCCCCTCCCTCCAGCTCAGAGAAACTGAACATTCTGCTTGCAAAGAGACTTGACAGTGGCCTTATGAAAGCTCTGCATAGGGAATCGTGCTCAGTTTTCATTGTGTTGCAGAGAACAGAAGAGCCATGGTAAAGATAAAATACTAAGGGGATATTTTAGTTAAGATCAAGAATTCCTCCCATGAGCTTTTTTACAAGCTTTTTTCGCTCATCTTGTTTGCCCTTTAAAAAGCAGAGCTGCAGAAGATCCTGATCTCTTGTAGGACATAACAGCTTTGTGCCCTCAGACAGCTCCATTTTAGAGACAGTCTTTCGTGATGACTTAGGAAGCTGGAGATAGCAGCTTTTGGAGTGGCTGAGAGCACTGGAGGATTTGGCCAAGTGTATGACTCACAAATCTTGTCCCAAGTTTAAGCCTCTCTCTCCCTCCTTCCTGCCATGTGTGCATGGGTGGGAAAGGCACTGTGCAGAGTTGCTGCTTTCCAGGCAGAGCTGCGAGGAGCAGTTAAACTTCATGAACAACCAGGGCCAGCTCTAGCACAGGACTCCTCATGCCTCCAGCCCTCGGGGCTTTAGACTGGAGCATGAAGGCATCATGGCTTTCACCTCCCCACAGGCACAAAGGCAAGGCAGAAAAGTGACAGCTGAAAACACTAGACAAACGTCACTTCTTTGTGGTCCCATTGCACATAGCCTCCTATTTCTCACTCTGTCACTACCACTCTATGCCTTGAGCCTCATCAGCCTTCTGCTATACCAACATGCCATTTGATCATTAACTGTGAATGGACACATAGTGGGAAGGCTCCCTGCCCCACCTAAGAGGTCTCCAGGGCTGATGTGGGCAATGGTATCTATTTTACTACCCTCAGAACACTATCAGATGTTGTGATTCTCTCACAAATCTCACATTTGATATTTTCCTTAAAGCCTCATTTCTTGCTGCAAAACACTCAAATGGAAATTGCAGATTTCACCATCAAAATTGTGTATTTCAGACAAATGCATTTTCCGGATGCTGAAGACAATATTTGAACACTGACAGTCCAGAAAAATAATGTAAAGAACAATTTGAGGGCTAACTTGCTACGCTTGATTACTTGGGTCTGCCCACCATGTTCTTCCTTGACCTTTCTCTTTCTGCCAGAGCAGGACCACGATGTTGTAGGAGCAAGGCCTTACAATGATTGCTCTTGAAAATTTTTTCTCTCATATTTGTTTTATTGAAAGATGCATCTCTTTTCCCTTAAGACGTACCAAAGGAAAATACACCAGGGAAATATTGTGAAGTGGTTTTGGGTCCTCTGAACAGATTTTGAGGGCACTGCTTTGCACCATCCTCTCTTAAGTAGGGTCTGTGCTCCTACTTAATGCCTCAGGTGCTCAGCAGAAAAATGCACAGTTTTGTCTGCTGGTCACACACTCGGATCCCAGGTGACCTGGCTGTTACCCACATAATTGCAAAAGTACATGGAGTTATCTACACAAAGCCCTGCAAAACTGGTGGTCTTGCAGAAGGACCCAAGTTCTCTGCTTGTTAGTACCTGTTTCTACAACTGAACCAAATGTAATACTATGGCAAACAAACGGATAACACTTTAAAATATGCTAATTATATTCAGCTTATTTACACACCCTTAGATGATTATCAGACAGATTGGATGTTAACGCACTGGAAAGGTCATCTCATGTCAGGCAGAGCTGTGGTCTATCTTATCCCACACACTGTTATTTCTGAGGTTCCTCCTAGTGCACTATGTATATCTCCCTCAATATCACAATGCCTGCTGTAGCTGAGCAAATTAGAATCATAGAATCGTTAATGTTGGAAAAGACCTCTAAGATCATCCAGTCCAACCCTCAGCTCAACACCACCATGCCTACTACACCATGCCCCAAAGTGCCATATCTACACGTTTGTTGAACTCCTCCAGTGATGGAAACTCCACCACTTATCTGAGGAGCCTGAGCCAATGCTCCACCACTCTTTCAGTGAAGTTTTTCCTAGCATCCAACCTAAACCTCTCCTGGTGCAATTTAAGGCCATTTCCTCTCATCTTATCACTTGGGAGAGGAGATCAACACCTGCCTTGCTACAATCTCCTTTCAGGGAGCTGTGGAGGGCAATAAAGTCTCCCCTCAGCCTCCTGTTCTCCAGACTAAACAGCCTCAGGTCCCTCAGCCACTCCCCATAACCCATTTGCTTCAGACACTTCCCCAGCTCTGTTCCCCTTCTCTGGACACGCTCCAGCATCCCAACATTCTTCTTGTAGTGAGGGGCCCAAACAGGATTCAAGATGTGGCCTCACCAGCGCTGAGTACAGGGGGAGGATGACTTCCCTGGTCCTGCTGGCCACACCATTTCTGATACCAGCAAGGATGTTCTTGGCTTTCTTTGTCACCTGGGCACACTGCTGGCTTATATTCAGCTGCTGTTGACCAACAACCCCAGGTCCTTCTCTGCCAGGCAGCTTTCCAGCCACACTTTCCCAAGCCTGCAGTGGTGCATGGGGTTGTGACTGATGTGCAGGACCTGGCACTTGGCCTTGTTAAGCCTCGTACAATTGGCCTTTGTCCATTGATCCAGCCTGCTGATTGATCCCAAAAATTGTTCCCAAATTTACAAAAATTCAGCTTCTTTGCACTCTAAGCTAACTCTGTCTGCAAGGAACTTAATTTAAGGCCACAAAAATTGCATTACTCTGAAGAAAGGTGAATTATGTTGGGCATGTCATATCATAAAACCATTCAATGGTTTGTGTTGAAAAGGAACTCAAATATCATCCAGTTCCACCCCCCTGCCATGGGCAGGGACACCTCCCACTGGATCAGGGTGCTCAAAGCCCCATCCAACCTGCCCTTGAACACCTCCAGGGATGGGGCAGCCACAACCTCTCTGGGCAACCCAGCCCAGCACCTCCCTACTCTCACAGGAAAATATTTCTTCCTGATATTTCATCTAAATCTCCCCTCTTTCAGCTTAAAACCATTGCCCATTGTCCTATCCCTGCACTCCCTGATCAAGAGCCCCTCCCCAGCTTTCCTGTAGTTCCCTTTATGTACTGGAAGACTCCTATAAGGTCTCCCTGGAGCCTACTCTTCTCCAGGCTGAACAACCCGAACTCTCTCAGCTTGTCCTTGTATGGGGGGTGCTCCAGCCCACTGATCATCTCTGTGGCCTCCTCTGAACTCACTCTAACAGATCTATGTCCTTACTGTGCTGAGGACTCCAGAACTGAATGTATGACTCCAGGTGAGGTCTCATGAGAGCAGAGTGGAGGGGCAGAATAAAGTCTGAAACTGCACTGCTGCTCTTACATGGACACAATCCAAACTTTTTTCCTGGCCATGCTATCACTTATACAAGCAGCATTCTACTCCACTCAAATATTTGCTAAATAATGTAAAACCAGGAAAAAAATAGTGCCCCATTTGGTACAAAAGATCTTACAAATGCACCTCCACTTCCTCACTTGCGGGCCGGTGGTTTGCACATTTCACGGGTGGGAATTCCAGTATCTGTCAGAGCAGCTACCCAAACGCCTTGCAGCTGGAGTCCCTGGGCAGGAGCAAGGTGTCCTGACAGCTCCAGGGAGCCCAGCTCGTCTCCATCCCAGGGAAGTACAGGCCACAGGCAGGCTGGCTGAGCCGGAGGACCATGCCTGCCTCTCCTGGGCATGTTGCAGCTCCTGGACCTGGGCTCCGGCAGCAGAAAGCCCTGCTTGAAGCCCCCACAGATCCTGGTCACCAACGCTGAGGGCAGCTCAGCCAGCTTGCAGGCATTGCTGCCCCCCTGTCTCCCCCAAAATGCAGAAGCTGGTGCTGGTGAACCTTAGACAGCTAGGAGACACGAATCACAGGTTGGCCTAATCCATACCTTCTGAAATACCGAAAATCAAAGAGGAACCGTGTAGCAGCTCAGCCGCTCTGCTGCTCGGCCACAGCGCAGCATCCAGCCGCGCCTGCTACCATCCCTCCAGTGTGGCTGGTGAGCCCAACTCAGTCACCTCATGGAAGGATTTGGTTCAACAGGTTCCCTCCAAGGGATTTTCTAGACCTTTGGCCCTGGCAGATGAAAGTCTGTGGCTCCCACTACTCATACTTGGAATTAACGCTTGAAAAAAGCCTGAACCAGCCATGAGCCGAAAGCAATGGAAAAAAGAGTATTCCTTCATATCAGGTACCACCTAAACACGATGTGCCTGAAACTCGTAGCTTTCTGGAGAGCTGCAAGCAGCAGCAGCAGCTGTGCAGCCGCAGAGGCACAGGCTGGCATTCCAGAGGCTGGCATTCCAGAGGCATTCCAGAGGCTGGCTCTTGTAGATCCAGCTGGAGAACTATCAGTAAATAGGCGCAGGACCGCTGGGCAAGGAGAGGGAAACTCTGCCTACCTGGAAAACGAAGACATCCAAATTTCCTCCGAAGAGCCTCCGAAATGTCAGGTAAAAAAAGACTTTGCAGAATGGCTGGAATCAGGAGGGCTCCTGCATGCTCCGGGCGCGGGGTGCTGGGGTGTGCGGGGAGGAGCAGCGGAGGCGTCTCCAGCCCAGCCCCTCTATCCCCTCGCAGGCAGGAGCTGCCCTCTGCCTTCTTCCTCCTTCAAAATCAAGCAAAACCTCGTTTGTAGTAGCTCCAGACGTCCACGGAGAGTCACTGTGGGTCCACAGACACCTCGGGGCAGGCGCTGGGCTGGGGCGAGGCTGTCGTCGTTGGAGCTGAAAGAATTTTTGTTTAAAAAGAGCTGGAAGAAGTCTCATTTTTTCATGATGAGAGGCCCCTTTTCGTGGTTGGCATTGCTGCCCCACATATTTATACAATCAAATAGTGTTCTTCTTTCTTTCCTCCCTGTCCTCCTCCTCTTCCCATCCTGGTAACGTGTCCCGAGTGGAACAAATAAAACAAGAACATTTCAATAAAGAGCAGTGTGCGTCTCAGCCTTTGCAAATATTCCAGTCTTGTTCAGTCATCCAAGTCTGAGTATTACGTCTTTCTATTGATTCATTTCAGGGCTTGGGGGTTTTTTGTTGTTGTTTAGGGGTTTTTAAAATTATTTTTTATTTTTAATTTCACAGGCAATTTTTAGTTCTGCTAAATAAAAAACAGGGGCAAATGTCCCAACAAAATATGGAGAACAGTAATGACTTTCAGGAACAGGGCCTGTTTTCCCTTGAGACTTTCTGTCTCCAACCAAATTGTTGTGCAAATGGACATAGAATTGTTAAGGTTGGAAAAGATCTCTAAGATCATCAACTCCAACCCTCAGCCCAACACCACCGTGCTTCCTAAACCTTGTCCCAAAGTGTCACATCTGCATTATTTTTCTTAACACCTCCAGGTATGGAGAGTCCACCTCTGCCCTAGGCAGCCTGTTTCAATACTTGACCACCTTTTCAATGAAGAAATTTTTCTTATTTCCAATCTAAACCTCCCCTGGCACAACTTGAGACCATTTCCTCTCATTCTATCACTTGTTACTTGGGAGAGAGACCAGCACCCACCTCACTACAACCTCCTTTCTGGGAGCTGTAAAGAGCAATAAAGTCTCCCCTCAGGCTCCTCTTCTTCAGAATAAGGAGCCCACATTCCCTTAGCTGCTTCTCATAAGACTTGTGCTCCAGACCCTTCCCCAACCTCCTTGCCCTTCTCTGGACCAGAACCAGGCCACAGCTGCTAGAACAGGAAATCACAATGAGGAAACAAAATTTTACTCTCTGTAAGCTGTACTGGCTCCCAGGCAGTGACAAAAGCAGAGAATTTGTCTGAAGAGATCTCAGAGCTCACTGCTGGCCCTCCAATCCTGACCTACAGGAACGTATTGCTTAAACAGTTTTTGTGAAAAACATCTGAACTGCTAGCTAAAAATAATAAACTCCACTGTTTAGCTGTTAGTACTTTAAAAGGTACATTGTGTAGCTGCTAGTACTTAAAAAGATACATTGCCGGAGTATCTTCTATGTCAGCATCTTCACCAGGAATACTCTAGTGGACTTGACAGTCTTAGGTTTATGATTGGACTCAGTGACCTGAAAACTCTTTTCCAATCTAAATTGTTCTATGATTCTCAAGCAGTCCCTGTAGGAACCAGAGGCATGAGCTAGAATTTTATGTGCCCATTTCCCCTTTCATCTCGAAGCCCCGTGACAGAAGCAGGACTCATTTGGGGGTAAGGGGACACAGAAGAATAAGCATAGCTGGGAATCAAAAAGCTTCTTAACAATTCCTTGAAAAAGCAAAGAAGGATTTTATGGCCCCATCCCTTTCCAGGAGCGCTCCTGTGGCTCTAAATGGGGTGATCACTTTTTCTCTGGAGCATCTTTAGTGAAGGGGAGGGATCCAGCTTCTGATGACGGTGATTTATCAAACAGTACATGAGACATTTAAGCAAAGCATTCACCTTCCAGTAATTCAATGAACACAGCATATACGAAGCCATTTCTTCTGCCCACTTTGCTGGTGTGTCCAGGCTCTGTTGTGACCATGAGTACTCATCAACATTGCTTCAATTCCATATTCAATATGTCTCTTTCTAGGTTTCTGCCCCTGCAGAAGCTGTTTCTCCAGCAAGATGCCTAATCATAAACAGCTAGACAGTACATCTGTCTCCTACATTGCTGGTGAGTGCTCAAAATATAGAAAAGAGAGTACAGACCCATATCTCCATACCTCTCTCTTCCTCGATGCAGACTTGTGAACCCTGTCTTTTTTCTGCAGTTTTTTGATCAAAGAAGCTACAGACTTTTAACTTTCTGTGTCTGCTTCTTGAACTTTCTCATGTCAAATCAAAAACTTTTTCCTGTAGTATGACATGACACTTATGGGTCTTGACCCATGAGGATTCTCGTACATTTTACAAAACAACATCCTATTGCTTCCTTTCTCTTGATAAAAAAAAAGGCTCACTTGGTCTTTCTCACCTACCTAGGCATCTATCTTCATGGTGTTTGTAGGAATAGTATCCTGACACCTCTGTTGTAGATGGCCACATCTGGAGAGTTCATATCTTATGTTGGGGTGGTCTGACATGCAGGCACGCTGAAGTGGGAGTATGCCATGTTTGCATAGAAATTCTGGCAAAATAATCTCAAAACAAGACACTGGCTTTGTCTGGATTTGTTGGGCTTTTTTACAGTCTTCTTTCTACAACTGATGGCATTAAATGCCTGAGCTATTTATCTGTAACTGAATTTTTCTTTTCATGAATGTCATGAGAATGTAGGAAGCTCTAGCAGAAAATGGACGTGGGGCAGAAAATTTTTGAGATAGTACTTAAATGTTATCAAACATCTTCTTTCTTCTTTGTAAGGGGAATCACAAGGGGCATAGACATTTCTTTCTGTGTGCAGTGATCTTTTTTTATACATAGTGTTTGATATATATATGTGTGTGTACATATATATGTGTGTGTGTATGAAGTTCTGTCCAGCTGAGGAATCACTTCCTTTTACTCATGGGAGCCTCGTCCACTGTCTCTATTCTCTCTTTGGCTCCTCTTCCTAATGCTCCAACTCAGTGCCTTTCTATTTTCTTCTCCTTTCAGAACAACTGCAAACTCATGGAAAGATTTTTGCAGACAGTGTGCATGGGCATGGGTGAATTGTTCATCCCCTATCAGTCTGACTTGCAGATTGTTATTTCTGCTTTCAGAACACACTGCCAAGCAGATATTTGATGTTGAATTATGTCTAAACTGGAGGGAGAGGAAGATGAAGAGTAGAAAGAAAGATGGAATAAACCTACTTGATTTTCTGCTCTCCTATGTGGCTTTTGATAGGGTTTCAAGTAAGGGAGTCAGACAGACACACTCCCTTGTAGACTTAGATGTGATTTATTGTATGTTTAGTTGTTACTTTTTAAACTATGTAGCTGCTCCTTTTTTTTTCCCATCTGACTTCTAGCCCCCAATAAAATGCAATCTCATAGTTTTAAACCACATGCTTATATTTCAAACTGCTTTATGAGACTGTTGTTGTTCTCTAGAAAATAGCTACTGTAGTTTCTTTGTGTCTGTCTGCAATTCTATCCACCCTTCATATGATTCTGAAGTTATATGGTGATCTCCAAGGGTCTTGTTTTCTAAATAAGTGAAGATTGTTAAGTGCTTAGCAAAAACAATAAATGCTGGCTGTTAAGTATGTGGTTGATAATTTCAGCATTTTCACTGATAACAAATGGAAAGATGAATTACACACATTTTTATAGCTGCCTTGTTTTGAAATTCTTGTTTTCTAACTATATTTGTATGATGCATTTGTATTCCTTGCCCCTAACAGGCTCCTCTGAGGTTCAGGGTTGTGATTCTGCTCTTTGCCTTGCCAGCTTCTCTCATCTTAGGTCGCACAATCTTGCAGTCCCTACAGACAAGGCTGCCTCCAGCCTTCTCATTCTCAGCAAGTTCGTCTCTGTGTTTGAGTAGCGAGTCCAAATAAACATCTCCCCTAATGAGTTCATTCATCACCTCCATTATGAAGTTGCCTTCAAATCATTTCAACAACCTCTTGTCGTGGTTGTGCCCAACCACACTGCTCTCCTAGCAGACAGCAATGTGGTTAAATCCTTCCATGAATACCGAGGCCTGTGGCTGTAAAGATTCCTCCAAGTGCCTAAAGAAAACGTCATTCACCTCCTCTTCTTCATCAGATGTTCTGCAGCAAACTCCTACTACAACGTCACCTGTGCTGGTCCACCCTCTGATCCTCACCACCCTTTGTGTGGTGTCCCTGGCAAGTCTTGCTCATGCTCACCAGTGCCCAGCAGAAAACATACGTTAAACAATGAAAAGAAAAAAAAAACATTTATTTTTCTAGATTAATCCAGGTCATGCACATGAGCAACAAGGCCCCATGTCTGACATTCTTGAATTGTGGCAAAAAGAGGCACAAAGCAGAATCTTGCTGAAGAAAAAAGTAGTGTTCATTTAATGTCATATTTTAGCAGCATTTCCTGGGATTTAGGCCATTAAAGCCAACTGCTCCAGGGTGCTTAGAGAGTCATCCAGAACACGAGAGTGCAGTGTGAGTATTTGAATACTTTGCCCTATTTTAATATCCTGGTGTTAACCTTTAAGTCTCCTGTGCAATTGTAGTTCTTATTTACTTAGCACTCCATTTTTATATATAGCATTTGCGTGCTTGTACATTGTTGTTTGCTAGCACATAAGGATGAACTGTTTGGAGTTTCTAGAATTTTATTTTAAACAGCTCCAAGGACTTCCCAACCTACAGCATTATTGAAGTTGTGCCAGATACAGGCCTGTATCTGTGACCTTGTGCTTTTTCACTAGAGTTCAAGATCCTTCAAAGATGGTGACATCCCAGAAACTCTACATTGTTTAGATACCACAGTGGGAAAATAAGCAGCCAGAAATGGAGGTGGTAGTCCCATGCTGCAGAGACCCAGAGAAGCTCACGGGAGCCACTCTTAATGTCACCAGTGGGGCATTAGCGTGATGAAGCTTTTGCTGGTGGGTCAAGGGCCCATTTCCCTTCTGTTCTCCTCAGCAGAGGTTTCATTCTGAGAGACTGCACAAGGAAATGGTGTGGTTTTGCTCCAGCTACAGGTTTATCCCCACCAAGGCTTTGCTTCCACAGCCAGCCGTAAGCATGCTCCCCCACCAGTTCTAACAATCCTCCTGAAACAGTTGTTCATACTTCATTAGTACAGAGACCCACGCTCCAAGTTTTATTCCCCTCTGCTCAAGATTTCCCTTTCCAAGATCAGTTTGAGTGTGCTGGCTTGAAGAAATAGCAGGGATGCTCTGAGGCTCCTGTCCCACGCTGCTCTTGATGCACAACTTTTTTGGGTTTTTGAAGTTTGCCTTTTGAAATTGAGAACTTGCTTATGGCCTTGTTAGTGTTTTACCTTCCAGGCTTCATGTCTAGAGTCAGGTTTTCTGCAGTGCCCTGATAGCTCACCACTTCTGGAACTATTCCCTCCTTGACAGGGAGAAAGCCCAGGGCTTCCAGCTGACATTTCTGGGTCTCCTCACCACCACACAGTAGATGGAAGAGCCAGCTCTGGCATTTCAGTACTAGGGGAAGTGAGGGTGCCAGGGGTGCTCCCAGACGTTCCAGGTAGCAGCAGCACAAGATCATGTGTGAACCCAGCAAGTGAAAAATAAGTGGACAGAGGGCAGGGAGAGTGGGGAAAGTACAGTCTGAAACACTTCGTCCCACAATACTTCCCCTTTTACCTGTTTCACAATCCTTGCTTTTTGATGCTTGCATTTCTTACAGCACAATTTTTCCATGCAGCCAATCCAAAGCTCATTGACTCATTGGGAAGAGCCTTTACATGGTGAAGCAATTGCATTTCAGCTCCCTGGCAAGGCAGGACCTCGAAGAGGAGGCTGATGCCTTTGTGGTCCACAGCACATGCTGGATAATCCCAAGATATCTTTGTGGAGATGTGTAATGATTTTTAGTTTTGTAGCCCAGGGTAGTGAAGGAGTTAAAAAAACACAGTGTGTGCCTTTGGGACTTTGTGGTGAAATACAGCAAGAGTTGAATGACCCAGCTGCATTTGTTTTATTTTCTTCACCAGAGAAACGAGGAGGAAAAACTTGCAGTGGTGTTTCCATGAAATTAAGAGAAAAAGCCCACATAGTTTACAGAGGAAACCTCATTCCCCTCCCCAGCTTTTTACTGGTGGCGGTTCAAAAAAATGTACATTTTTTAGCTTAGTCACATCCCGCTCCACCCACAGTCCTTAACACCATGTACAGACCTAAGAAAGAGATTTTAGTTTCCTTCTTCTTCTGATGAGCTTCTATCAAAACATTTGCTTTTTTTCACTGTTGGAGCCTGGACCATACCTCCTGCCCATCAAATTACTACTCTGGCTAAGGTTACAAATAAAATGTAGACTTTCTCTGTTAGATTTCAGCTAACTGTACAAGTGATATTCCTCCGGGACATATTCATTATATTGGACCATAAGTCTAGAGGGGGACAGTTTTGCAATGACTAATGAGAATGAATAAAAAGGAAAGGAATTAATTAGTGTCTTATCCTGGGAAAAGAGGGGGCTGAAAGGAATCAGATATGGAAAAAATCTTTCCTCTGAATATGGGGTACAGCAGTATGGGCTGATGGGCTGGAAAGAGGTTGGCCCTGATTGTAATGACTCCCCTCTGGAGTCTGGTGGCCTGGCAAGGACACTTTAGGGTTCAGCGATTGAGCTGATTTATTTGAAATGCTAATCTTCTCTTTAATCCCAGCTGTGTTTCTCTGTAACTACACTGTTCTCCTGCCCACTGGTCTTAAACAAATGTTTCCAACATCAACCCTTGTATGGAGCTGAATCCTAGCGGCAAATTATGTGTAATTCCCACTTCCATAGGACCAGTTAGAAGGAATTAGAAAGGAAATATGAAAGAAAAACCCTTGAAGCCAATAGGAGGCTTTTTACTGGCTTTCGGGACCTGTGATTCAGGTCCTAAAAGAAAATCCGTGACTTAAAAGTTGCAAGTGACAACTAAAGATGCTCACCAAGAGAAAGCATTAAGTTTTACTTCTTGAAAAACCCTAATCCTAAAGAACACCCAAGAGGTGGTTGAGTCTTAGAAATGAGCTTGGTTGTCCTCACTTTGGATGCATAGTCCTGTGCTGGTACACAGGCAGCAGCACTTCTAACATTGTTTGCCTTCCAGGAGCACAAATCCATTCAACAACCTTCCTGTGGGTTTCTTCCCACCAACAGAGTAAGCTTTTATTTTTTATCTTGTAAAGATTAAAGGAAATATAATCCCTCCCTCCCCAAATCACAGGACCTTTTGGATGCAGTCAGCAAGAAGGCTAGTAAGGTCTAGAAAAGGATCTGATTGATGCTCGTATGAGTCAATGGATTGATGGGCAAAAGACACTGCACAGGTAAACAACAGCAATGAACAAGACTGAACAGTAATATCTTCTGGAGTTTCTGCAGTGGTGAGGAACTGTATCTAGCTACCAAAAACATTGCCACCAAACTCTCTGGAAGACAAATGCAGTCCTGGAGCAAGGGTTTGTCTTGTTACCCCTTTCATGACCTGAATATGAAGCCAAATATGTCAGAGATTAAACTAATAATAATTTGCAATAAAATTTCACTTATTTGCAAAACCAAAATTTTGTAACTAATTCAGGTCTTGCTAACTGTGTATGCCACAGGCATATATATGCCTCTGAAATGGAGCAATTGAGAACCCACTTCAGCCACCAAGTTATGAAGCAAAAGCCCAGCATGCCTCCAGCCCTCCTTGGACTGACTTTATGTGCTCAGCCCTCCCTGGACTTGTTTTCCTCTGCTGGGGTAGAAGCTGCATGGAGTTGCCCTACTCTCCAGACATCCCTGTCCCAGCAAGCACAGTGGGCAGCCACCCAGCTGCTGTTCCTTGTGTTGCAGAGCTTTTCCACTGCTCCATGGCTGCTGCTTTTCACGTATTTGATGTGAATCCAGGGAACCCTGTGCAGCTCTTTGGCCCAGCTCCCTGAGTCACGTACAGCAGAGAATTGCTCATCTGCTTTTGGCACAATGCTTGACATCTCCCCTTTCCTCATGCTCATGCTTGAATTTTTGCCTAATACAAAATGTTGGAGGCTCCCACTTCATTTGTAGCTACAGACTGATGTATAATTCTGCAATAAACCATCCTCCTGGCCAAATACAATGTTACAATAAAATTCCCCTCTACCATCCAGCAAACTTGCTGTCACTGACAACTAAAATGGTATTTGCACCAAGTAGCATAAAAATTTGAATGGTAGTTTTATGCTTGTAAGACATGTAATACGATTAGATATGTAATCAGTGTTAAGCAAAAGATTCTTATCTGAGTTGGTTTCAAAGGTCCTCCTACAAAGTAAACTAAAATCCCAGCCCAAATAAAAAAAATATGCTGCATTACTAATTTGCATTCCTCTGAGACAAAAAATGAAAATACTCTGCAGAGTAATTTAGCAATAGAGAGGTACAGAAGGAAAGCAACATTTCATTCTTCCTTGGATTCTTTTCTGATGGTACCTTAAATCAGCTCAAGAGTTCAGGGTCACAAGGAAGTTAAAATATTTTTGCTAGGGATGTGACACAGCCTTTTATCAGAATAACTGAACATCTGTGCTATTCCTTTGAGCATTAGTGTGAGTCCGGTCTCCAGCATCAAATGAAATAATTTTGATATGCACAATAAATAACTTCTTGTGTTTATACTACTTTTCCTTAAGACTGCCAGTGGAACCCGAATGCTTATCTCCAGTCCAAAGAGGTCTGAGATTTTCCAGCTTCACTGTATGACAAACAAAATTAACAGTGGAGACGTGAAAGTGCAAGCATTGTCTTTTAAATTTACTTCTTTTATATACTGTTCTTCACCTTCCCTTCTGTCTCATCCAACCAGACCAAGACAGCCTCATCTACAAAGATAAAAATATAAAGAAAGAAGAAAAAATGAGCAAGAAATCATGCACTGTTTCTTTTATAATTATTTTCTCGGGCACAGAAACCAGATTTTCATTTTACATTGACATTTCCACTGCATCACTTTGGCGGTCTAAAGGGTTTGGAAATGGTTGACATTACCTACCTGAGTGCCTCTTCACACAACAAAGTAACTAGTTTAACCGCCTTAAAAATGTGCCCCACCATGAAGTCAAGAAGTAAATTGTTTGTGCCTGACCTAAAATCTCAGCAGGGATCGTGGCATGCTCACTGTCCTGCTCACGGGAGAAGCTTCGAGGCTCTGTATGAGATCAGGCAAATGTGAGCATCCTTAAAAGCATCCCATTCACGTTTTTATACCTTGCTGCCTCACAATGGCAGAATTGAAGTCCTGAATGCTTAACACATCTCTGTTAGACATGAAAAAATAAAAGATGTGCCTGTGATCAAGATACAATCTAGCATAACCCACCCTCAGAGAGGCACAAGGACAACAGTGAGAAAAGGGTGAAGCATGCTGGAAAATGGAAATGGGGAAAGAAGGACTTGCAGTAGGCGGTGGAAACCCTGTAGGGAAATCAGCCTCCCACATCCCTTCAGGGGAATCCAGATAATTAAAGGCTGTAGGAGTGCTTGACAGAAAACCCCAGACCAGGGATGATTAAGTTCCCCAGGCCTCTCATCAAGGAAACATGGTTCCAGTTGAGAGACCACAGCTTGGCCAGTGGTGAACAGACATCTCCTTGGAGAGGGAACTGGGGGCTGGCAGCATCTAGCAAAAGGAGATGGCAGGCAGCAGCTGATTTGGGCAAAGCCTCTGTTGTGCTTTGTCTTTGCAAGCAAACAGCAGAATTTGCTCTGGGTTTTTGTTCTCAGAACCTTTGGGAAGAGATGTGAGAGCATGGGAGGTGCCAGGCCTACATTTGCTCCTCTGCAGCCTTGGTTGTAGAGGCTGCAGCCACCAGAGAAAACCCTTGTGGGCTCCCTGCCCACCAGGGGCTGGCACTGGCCATGAGGAGGCACACCAGAGAGGCCCTGAACCAGAAATGCCGGCACAGATTACAGCCTGAGCTTGCTACCTCTGAGCTGCTGATACCCAGGAGCAGCACCCACCCCAGTTTCAATAGTATCGTGCTAACTTAAGGGTCCTGCTTTCAGGGAAAGCACTTTTCCAGAACCCCAAGCTGCATTCATGCAGCCTAAAATCCGTGTTTCATGGGAACATGTGTTTAAGAGCTGTCATTTGAATACGCCTTCATTACAAAGTCTTTTAACATCATTTCAGCCTTAACAAACATGCGCCACAACCTCTACCTTTCCTCCCAGATAATTCAGATGGGCATGATAACACTGTGTTCACACAACTCCTACCACCCTACAAAACACCAGATTTAAGAAGCTTACATGTTGGGCTGGAGAACAAATCTTATGAGGAGTGACTGAGAGAGCTGGAGTTGTTTAGCCTGGAGAAGAGGAGGCTGAGGGGAGACCTTATTACTCTCTACAACTACCTGAAGGGAGGTTGTGGAGAGGAGGGTGCTGGCCTCTTCTACCAAGTGACAGGGGACAGGACAAGAGGGAATGGCCTCAAGCTCCGAGAGGGAATGGCCTCAAGCTCCGCCAGGGGAGATTTAGGCTTGAGATAAGGAAAAAATTCTTCACGGAGAGGGTGGTTAGGCATTGGAACAGTCTGCCCAGGAGTTGTCCCTCCACAGGAGTAATGCCTTTGAGGGAACAGCAGGACAGATCCACTATGTACATATCCCTCTACTAGTCCCTCCCAAAGATTTTCTCCCCTGTACTGGATACCAGAAACCTGCTGGACACCAGCAACCTGCTTTCATGACCCGTCAGCTGCATCTCACTAGCTCCCAGCACCATTATAGCCTCTGCAGGAGAATCTCCCCATTTCCCTGTACTGTGTGTTGGGGTGTCTGAGGTGTGTGTGTCATTCTCCTCTCTCTGCCCCCAAGCAGGAGTCCCCACTGGTGCTTCTGTTAGCAGCTCATTACACCCCCTAAGGCTGTTGGTTGGAGTCTCCAGTACCATGAGGCAGCTCTGGCTGGCTGAAGCAAGCCCTGGGCACCCCCACAGGGAGCAGCACGCTTCCTACAGGTCCCCACTGCAGATCCAGGATACCAGGGCAGGGGCTTGGAGCATGGTTTGGCTTCCCATCTAGGGAGAGCTTTATGGGGTCTCACACATCTCTCAGCTTCTCTCCCGTTCTTTTTCCTGCCTGGGAAAGAAACGACTGGGTAGGACTCAAGCTCTTGAGAAAGGGATAACGCACATACATCTCTGCATCCTGAGACTTGTGTGAGGGGTGCTACACCATGACGTGATGGTTTTAAATGTCTTTCATCTTCTTTTCTTGAACCCTTGTCATAACACAGGCCAGATAGCCAAGAGCTGTAGACAGGAGTTCACCAGCAGGGTCCAGTAATAACAACACATTTGGTCTTCCCAGGGTGCCTCCCTTTTTATAGGAGCTAAATGCTTTGATTGTAGAAAAATCATCTCTGGCAAAGATTAAGGTCTTTTTGTCTGGAAAAAAAATGATGTGAATGATGTGTTGTTTTCAAAAGATTTCTTCAGAAATCACATGTTTCTACAGAATATCCAGAATCCAGCCAAATGCTTGAAAGGAAGCAATCTAGATCTGGAGAGGTTATCCATAACTTGATGAAGCAGCAGCTGCCTGGTCAGTGCTCCAGTCTGCATGCTCTCTGCCTTGCTGGAGGGTGGGAGGGCAGCCCTGCTCCATCTGCAGCCACCTCTGGCCAGGTCAATCTAGGTTTCTCTGAGGCATGCACTTGGTTTCTGCAGAAGTATGTTTAGCAGGAGCAAAAACCATGGGATTTTCATTGCCTTTCTGAGATCTAGCTGTAAATGAAAGATTTTTTTCAGTTTGGTGCCCTAACTGTGGAAATTTTGGGTTTTCCCACTTGTTCTCCCACTGGCCAGTATCATCTGTGTAAGCAGGAGAAAGGGAACTAGCAACCCAGACAAGGTGTGAGAGCAAGACAGGGGTGCAGAACCCTAGTGCAGTTCCCTCAGTAGCTCCAGTTCTAGCCACAGCAACGAGCTCACAGCCAGCACTTCCCTTTTCCAGCTCAGGTCATGACTCTGCTTCATCTGCCCTAAAGTTCTTCATAAGCTGGGAATGCTTGCTTTTTTTTTTTTTTTTTTCTTTTCCCCCATGTGTTTGGTGGAGCACAATGCATTGTAAACTTACAGATCTGTAATGCATGGAGGGAACCTGGATCCCACATGCTCTGCCTATCTGTAACCAGATCCTCTCTTCTTAGAGGCCAGCATGGAGCATTCAGGAACTGCAGTTTTGGGAAGAACATGAGCACAGTCCTGAGAGTCTCTAGCACTACCTGCTGATGTGACTGCCCATTCTCGGGTGTTCCTGGCAGGACTCCGTACGAGCTGGGACAAACAGGTCAAATGGCTGTAGCTTTAACCTTCACAGCATATCTGAGCCCTGGGCAAAGAAACTATTGACAACCACAATGACATCTGTGTTCCTGCCACCACACAGGCACAGCAACCGCCTCTAGCCGAAATTATTACTAATGAATTCCTGGAGCATCTTGGGTGGTGTGCTCCCATAAGAGATACTTGAAATGCAAGATATGAATGCACACAGCTGAGTTCTCCTGATGTAAACCTATGTACTCCCCTTTTGGAGTCTTTCCAACTGTATGGCGTTTGGAGGCAAAGGGAAATAAAAATCCCAGCCATAAATGGAAACATTTGCAAGGAACGGGGTAAGCCCAGCTGCCAAGTTACAATTACTGCAGTATAATGAAGCAGCGAAATCAGCACTAGATACTGCACTTTTGTAAGCTGCTGCTCTTTCAAACAGGCAAATCCATGCAGCTCCCTGCTCCACACACTCCTCCACTGTCCCCAACTAGAGCTTGGTGACCAGAAGCACAGACATCCTGGGAGTTAGTAAGCAACAGGGTGAGGTGCTCAGGTCCTGAAGCCTGGGTCCGAGTGCCCTGAAGCAAGTGTGGTCAGAAACACAGCAGGACTACCTTGAAATAAGAAGTCAGGAACTATTTTAGGGTTTATAAACCTCACGTAACACTTTCTGAGTCCCTTCTGAGCCAAGGTGTTGCACTAAAGAGGGAAGAAAATCCCTCTTTCACTTTCCTCTGCCTCATGCAATACTTTGGGATTGTAGAGAGGCAGAGCAGATGATTTCTTCTGCTTCTGGTGAGATGGGGACCAGCAGAATCACGGCTGAATTGTTGAGGCTCACAGGCATCACTGCAGATCATCCAGTCCAATGCCCTTGGACCTGAACAGGCTCAGCCAGAGCAGGCTGCTCAGAATAATGTCCAGTTGGGTTTGTCTCCACAGATGGAGACCGCAGAACATCTTTGGGTAAGCAGTTCCAGTGTTTCATCATCCTCACAGTAAAAAAAAAGTATTTCCTTGTGTTCAGGTGTTTCTTTGTGTTTCAGTTCATGTCTGTTACCTCTTGTCCCTGGTATCTACTTCATGAGATAGACCTAATTTTGGTAGAAACTGTCCAGGCTGGGGGAGAACATGAAAAAAAAATCAGATAGGCAAATTCTTTTCAATTCAGCAGTAAGTTCTTCACAACATCCTGTTAAAATCAATTGCTTACTAAATTTCTCCTAAAATATCAGGAAAAACTGCCAAGCTTTTATTCACTGCAAGATTAGCTAGCATAGCAGACTACATTTCAAAAGTTTTAATGGAATTAAAGGGACTTTTTTGGCTGTTGTGATGCCAGCTTCTTGTGCAAAATAATAGATCTATTTTTACTAATGCAGCACATATGTCCTATCCAGTAGCTAACAAGCAATCACTAGTTTAAGTGGAACAAATGAAGAGTGTTTGTGGGTTAACTGTGTACTTCAGTTCCTATTTCACAACTGTTTTCTTCCAAATTGCCTTCATTTGCAAGTTCCCTTCCCTGCACCAAAGAGGATAGATAAAATCTTTCCAGGTAGCAGACTTTCTGCCTTCCATGCTTGAGTGGTCTAGTAGCCAGGCTGAGTCTACCAGAACACCCGCACAGCAGCCTGTTGTCAACTGGATGAGACAGCTTCTGGGGTGCGGTGATGTCGATATTCTGTGTAGAGAACACCATGGTTGACTCATCATTTCATTGTGCAGCATCTACCACCACAGTATTTCTTGGCCATGTCTTGCCACACGCATGGGAGGCTTCCCAGGGCCTGCATAAAACATACAACAAAGTAAACCCAAGAGACCCTTAATTTGCAGGAAATCCCCAATCCCCTTGTGACTATGTGAAGCCACTCAATTTAGTTTTGATAGCACTGAATCCCAGCACGTGCCCACTTGCAAATGAGCCAGCAAGACAGAGAGCTTATGCAGAAAACAGTTCAGCGTGGGCTAAATGATGACACACCAACTGAAACTGGAAACTCTGGAGACTCTGAGACTCTTGACCAGGTCACACAAGCGCATGTGTCCTCAGAGCAATATTGCCATCTTCGCATGCAGCTCTCTCCCTGCACCATGGGGAGAACGAGGGGCCCACCATAGGTCCTCCCATGGGACCCAGGGATGTTGCACAGGGAAATTTATGGAAGGCTAGTCCACTCCTACCTTGATTTGCAAAGCAGTAAACAACAATTTCAGCAGGATCCCATTGCACCCTGCGGGGGATGAGGGGCCTTTGTATTGTATACTGAGCTGCCGTTGGGATGGCTGGTTTCAAGTGCAGTAATCTGCCACATGTTCTCATTTCCCTTGCATGCCAGATCCCTTTTGACACACTTTTCAAAGGAGTTGTGGCGCTCCAGATGGGACTCATCCAGCTGCCCTCGGCTGCATCTTGTTAAGTATGTGCCCAGTGCTTCTATGCTAGTCCCTCAGAGCCAGGAAAAACTGCAGTCTGCTGATCATGGCCTGAGCTTTATCCAGGACAGGCTTGCCCTGGAAAAGCAACATGCTTGTTTTACAAGTTGCTATTGAAAACTCTTGAGTACTGCAGATCTTGTGAAAAAAAAACCCCATATGTAACTGTGTTTAGCTCTCACATTAACCAGGACATAATTTTATCTGCAAGGATAGTTTTATCACCAGAAATCCAGAGCCCTCAGAAACACTCCAGGCTGAATTTCCTATTTATGTGAAAATAAGCACAGCTCAGACAAAGGAGTAAATGTTTTGCAAGTCCTGAGGGTTTGGATTCTTTTAGGGCAAGAGATGGATTTTCATGGATTTCAGAAGCTATAGACAAGCACTTTGAGCTAATATCCATGTTTATGAAGGTTTGAACTGCTTTCTAGGACTGAGCCAGGAAAGAATCACCAGCCAGGGTCTGACAGATATGCCTTTTCTGTGCGCTTATGGAGCAACAAAAAAACTGCGGGATCCAGATGCCGACCTTGAATGATTATTCCTACTCTGTTTGCTTTATCTTAAGCCATGAAAAATGGTAGGGTTTGCTTGCAGAAGCAACGAGAGACAAAGGAAAACTTTAGGAGCAACCGACACATAAAATGCTTATTTCTGGAAAGCTGGGAGAGTCATCATCACCCATACACAGGGCAATGAATGATTAACAATGAAACTACCTACTTCTACTGATTTCCATCCTGCCAGCCAACAGGAAACATCCTCAGCAAAAGGAAAAATTGAAGTCATAGCAGAGATGATGATCCTGAGATCATCTGGAGAAAGGACAGGCGTTTCCAGGGAGGAAGCTTGAAAGACAAGGTTCAGTAAAATGGAAGAAGACTTTGCCCTCCCATCAGAGATGCTGGATTAGGCTCAGGTAGGTTGCTGCCTATGCTCATTTCATCTGGTCCATAAAACACTTCAGCCTGCTGTAGTATTCCATTTCATATCTCCCTGATGGATCAGAGTACAAATTGGCATGCTCAGGATGGATGAGTCCTGATAAATGCCTGAAATTACTATGAGGCTTTGCTGGCTCTCAGATGCTGATGCAAAAACTATTGCAGGTGTGTATATTTTGCTCCACTTCATGCAGAGTTCCTCCTCTTCGCAGAGACTTTGGGGGTCACTGTCAGTGTTGCTCCATGCCATAGCAAGCTTCAGTCCTTCTCCTGTGAGACACAGCCCCAGCAGGAGACTCTGCCCTGGAGGGTGAGAGAAGGACCATTGAGAAACACATGTTGTTGCAAAGCTGAAACATCAGGCTGGCTGTTTTGAAATTAAGTGAAGCAAAAGGTTCACTGGTGGCTTTCAACAGTAAGCATCTGTGTGCTGCTGCTGCAGCCAGTCACCTGCATGTCACAGTGCACATATGGGGGGCATGGGTAACACAAGGTCTGGGAGCCTGTCTCTCCTCCTCATTTTGAATCTGTGGAAGGGTTGCTATTTACTTCCTTTTGCCAAGCATCTCTTGGACTCGCCTCTGTGACTGGGAGTTCTCAGAGGCCTGTATTTTCCCGGATTACAGGTCAGATTTCAAATTTCATCTACAAATATTAATATGGCTGACTCTGAGCATGTTCTACTGATCCACACATAAACCAGAGACTGCCTTCCACAAAGGTTGTTTCAAAGCTGTCTGTACACAAATTGTGCCTTAATGCTTTCCTAGTCTCTAGGACAACTGTGCAAAACAAACGTCTTGAAGTACTTTTGCCAGAAGTGTAGTTTGGATTATTAATCCACTCCATGGGGGCTCAGAAAAGCTTTGCCTTGTCCCTACTATACCTTTTATGATGGGTAGATCTCTCAAGATTAAATAATTGATGTGTAACTAACACATGGGCCAAATGGAAAATAAAGATTGGTCGTATAGACTGTGTGAAAACATGCGAAAACAACTCCAAACAGACCCAGGACCAAAGACTAAGGGGACGCCCAGGGGACCCCCACTGCTGCCAGACCCATTAGCAGTTTGCAGAAGTTTTTCCAGATTACTGCTGTGATGAATGTCTACTAAAAGGACCTTCTCCATAGGTGCCATGACTGGGAATGAGCCTCTGGACTTCTTGCCACAGCCTTACCTCTGAATGCTCCCACAAACTTCTGGCACTGTAAACAACAACTAGGGGATCAGGTCACGAAAGAAAAAAGAAAATGCAAATAAGAGACCTCAGCAGAAAAATAACTCTTTAAGGGAAGGTAGGAACGTGATCTCTGTGTCCACAGCAGAGACAACAAGGTGCAATAGGCTTAATGGCAGCAAAAGTTTCTTAGGCAGGACATTAGGAAGTGTTCTCCAAAAGTAGCTCCAGCTCCATTATTTGCAGTCCAGTAAGTAAGAGCAGTGATTTACACCAAAACAGACTGTCTGCAGATGTGATAAAGCCTCTGTGTTCAGAGCCCTTCAAGGTAGAAAACAGAATTCCTGATCACATCATGCCTTATTTCTCAGTGATTTAGTGACTAAGGAGATCTAAGTTTGATGAGGCAAAGTTTTTTATCTGGCCAGCAGACTGTGCAGAAAAAAATAGAGTTTTCAGACATAATGCTATGATGTATGCTTTGTGCAATTAAAGCAGATGATGCCCCCACCAAGTTCCTTGCTACATTTTTCCCCGCTGGAGAACTCTTATAATTTCAAGAAACAGCTTCTCTCTCGAGACCTTTGGAATCACCAAAAGTATAGAAAAAAGAACAAAATTTTTTCTCCAAAAGCCTGATGCAAGGGGCAGGATGAGTCTGTTTTGCCTTCAGCTTCTGCTATTTTTTTCTATTAGCTTTTCATATATAAGCAGAGATAACCCAGCTGCATTTTTGTTTGGTTCAGCAGCTTGAATGTTAAACACTAACATTTTCTCAGGGATGACAAAGTTGAGGAGTGTTTCCAGTGGCTGTCTGCACCAATGAGTGGGACCAGGAGCACTGCTTTGCTGAGATGGTGGCTGCAGAAATATTTCATAGGGATAAGTCACTCCACACATTCCCAGTCCTTGCTGGAAAGGCTGTGTGCTCCTGTGAGCACCTCTTGTGTTTCTGTGTCTGACAAAGATGGCTTTATAGCATCATGGAATGGTTTGGGTTGGCGGGGACCTTAAAGACCGTCCAGTACCAGCCTCTCTGCCACAGGCAGGAGCACCTTCCACTAGATGAGGGTGCTCAAAGCCTCATCCAACCTGGTCTTGAACACCTCTAAGGTTGGGGTATCTACAGCTTCTCCAGACAATCTATGCCAGTGCCCTACTAAATAAGAAAAACAACAATAACAAAATAAAAATTAAAAAGCATCAATTGCTCAGTTCAGAAGTATATCAACAGTCCTCCCAATTTCTCCACGAGGCAACTGCTGGACCACTTAGCTGCATCTTCCCTCCTGCTATACAACCTCCAGAACTCCCAGCTGCCACAGCTCACAGGAGCTCTGCCACAGCCTGCTGGGGAGCAGCCTGGGACTTAAGCTGATGCTTTCTGCAGAAAAGTACACTGTGGACCCAGTCCAAACTTCTGATAGACAACGAAAAGTGTGGGAAACACCCTGGCAGAGCATGCTTGCACACGGGCTTAACTATGGGCAACCAAAGATGACCAAAGTCTTAGCCTAACGAGAACAGAGGAATTAGCAAAACCTAAATCTGTTATATATGTGTCTTCCAAAACTGTGCCATGCTTTGTTTATGCTCCCCTGTGCCATGCAACATTATGTAAGGCCATTAGCTTCTCAAATCCTGTAGCCAGCGAAGCATGATGATCACAGAATCATAGAATCACAAGGTTGGAAAAGACCCACAGGATCATTGAGTCCAACCATTCCTATCAATCACTAAACCATGCCCCTCAGCACCTCATCTACCCGTCCTTTAAACACCTCCAGGGAAGGTGACTCAACCACCTCCCTCGGCAGCCTGTTCCAGTGTCCAATTACCCTTTCCGTGAAAAAAATGTTTCTGATGTCAAGCCTGAATCTCCCCTGATGGAGCTTGAGGCCATTCCCTCTTGTCCTGTCCCCTGTCACTTGGGAGAAGAGGCCAGCACCCTCCTCTCTACAACCTCCTTTCAGGTAGTTGTAGAGAACAATGAGGTCTCTCCTCAGCTTCCTCTTCTCCAGGCTGAACAACCCCAGGTCTCTCAGCCGCTCCTTGTAAGACTTGTTCTCCAGCCACTTATAATCATAGAATCATAGAATCTCCATGTTGGAAGAGACCCACTGAATCATCGAGTCCAACCATTCCTATCAAACACTAAACCATGCCCCTTAGCACCTCATCCACCCGTGCCTTAAACACCTCCAGGGAAGGTGAATCAACCACCTCTCTGGGCAGACTGTTCCAGTGCCCAATGACGCTTTCCGTGAAAATTTTTGTCCTGATGTCCAGCCTAAATGTCCCCTGGCGGAGCTTGTAGCCATTTCCTCTCGTCCTGTCCCCTGTCAATTGGGAGAAGAGGCCAGCTCCCTCCTCTCTACAACCTCCTTTCAGCTAGTTATAGAGAGCAATGAGGTCTCCCCTCAGCCTCCTCTTCTCCAGGCTAAACAACCCCAGCTCTCTCAGCCGCTTCTCATAAGGCCTGTTCTCCAGCCCCTTGACCAGCTTCGTTGCTCTTCTCTGGACTCACTTCAGAGCCTCAACATCCTTCTTGTGGTGAGGGGCCCAGAACTGAACACAGGATTTGAGGTGTGGTATCACCAGTGCTGAGTACAGAGGAAGAATAACCTCCCAGGACCTGCTGGTCACACCATTTCGGATACAAGCCAAGATGCCATTGGCCTTCTTGACCACCTGGGCACACTGCTGGCTCATGTTCAGTCACTGTCAACCAACACCTCCAGGTCCTCCTCCAGGCAGCTTTCTAGACAGACTTCTCCTAGTCTGTAGCACTGCATAGGGTTGTTGTGCCCCAAGTGTAGGACTCGGCATTTGGCCATGTTAAACCTCATGCCACTTCACTCGCCTCGTTGCTCTTCCCTGGACTCGCTCCAGATGATGACAGTGTATGTTGGAGGGGAGGGGAAGGTCTTCCCCCACAGTCTTGAGTTTACTCAGAATTAGTTCTGTGTGTGAATCCTGTACCTCTTAATGGGTTTGTCTTTACTCTGCTGTTTGCCTGCAAGCTTACATACACCAGGATTATTATTATTTCTTTTAAGAAGGAGATCCATACAATTAGACAAAATAATGCAAAGCATAAACTGAAAAGCATTTAAGAATAATAGATTTAAAACAAATTCCAAACCCCAGGGTAGTGAAAGGCATTTGAACATTCAGTTATTCTGCTGCTACAGCTGGGAGAGGCTAGACAACGGACCTTGCTCCTTAGGAAGATCATAGGCACAGGAAAGACTCTTAAATAATTTTGAAAATGCAATTAAAAATCATCCCTGAGCAGTTATTTATTGTTATATAGTTTGAGGTCTAATGCTAGCATTGCCAACAGCAATTTGGCTATGCTGCAGGGCTGAAAGCTGGGGAAGGAGCTGTCGTGCCAGCCCTGTGTTCTCTCGAAGTCTCATGCTGCCCAGGGGTGCGGAGGATGTGTTCACGATGTTACTATGCCTTCCCATTGTTGGTGGGAGCAAGCACCGACCACAGCGCAGGGAAACGGCTCAGAATTCAGGCCTGTACATATGCTGCATGGTGCTGCCCACAGGGAAATAATGAAACAACTAATCTGCAGACCTGCTCAGGAGCTGCAGCCGCAAAACTGGGTAGCTCTGGACAGGTGAGCAGTGTGAGCCGCTTGGGACTTCCCAAGTGCAAGCAGCCTTGTGTTCTCATTTACAAGAGCTAATTATGCAGGATATTTCTCTCTTGCATACTAGTTTACCTGTCTTACGTCACTTTTTGCTCTGTCATTTATGATTGCAGTCCCACAGCAGTGTCCCAGTCTGTTGTGGTGTTCATTTTTTGCATTGTTTGAAGGGTGCATGTTCTAGGAGTCCTATCACATTAGTGCAGTGGCTTCAGCAATCCTCTCCTTCCCCAGTTATCGCCTTCCCATGAAAGGCTGTGAATCAGTGTTGCCTCAAATGAGGAGAACTTAGTCAGAGGAAAGCAGAAATATGTGACTCACATTCTGTCATTCTTACATAAAACCCCCTTGCTGAACATCTGGAGAACATCTGAAGTTTAACAAAGCAGGCCTGCAGGCAGAGGCATTTTTGACCTTCCTTGTAATGGAAGCATAAAAATAGAGACTGAAAAGAGGGGAGTAAATAAACCAGAAATGGAAGACAGTATGGGTCCAGCGTGTTGGGGCAAACTTTGGCCCAAACACCCAACCAGGGCTCCTGAGATCCTGCCTGCACAAGCACGGGGAGAGACAATCCTAAACACAAGGTGCTGGGTAGTGCTGAAAAATTCCTGCTGGTTCCTGTCTTCTAGAGAAGATAGATTTTCACTAGGCTCCATTTAAACTGTGTTTCTTCTGGGCTAATTGGAATGTCAAGGGAATGTTTAGACTTTTCTTGTAGGTAAAACTGACAAACACTTGGAAAACAGCAGATTTGGCTTGTTTGGAATTTTCTTCCCCTTTCAGTAATGGGAAAAATCAAAGGTATGGTTGGGGTAGGGGGGAAAGTGCACAGAAGTAGGAAAAATCCTTCCTGCAACCTAATTTTTTAGCAAAAGCTGTAAATAAACCCGAAGTCAGAGGGAGCTTTCTCCAGGTGTCTTTCCATCCCTGGTTTTGACATGGCCTGGCTGTGAGGGGGGCAAACCCCGGAGAGCATGGAGGGGCTGGGAAGGGGGAGGCACACCCCTTTTTCCACACTTCCCTTACTCGCAGCAGCACATTGTGCCAGCCAGGTAGCCCTAGCAGTAGGTGTGCTACCCAGGGGCTTGTCCATATCATGTTCCCTTCCTTCATGAATGATTCATGCTGAGGGCTGCAGCGAGCCATTAAGAAATATTTCTTTAGCTGTAACAATAACTGCCTTTATTGGTGCAGACTTGAAGGCATTTTTTCCTAACTTTTTGTGGAGAGGAGAGCGGGACATCTGATACAAACTGCAGGCACCCACTGACCTTTCCCAGAGGTGCTCCTCAGACTTTCCAGCTGTGAGTGAGTTGTCCTCAGGGCTGTGGGGCAGCCAGGGAGCCCAAAAAGCATCTCAGCTTAGATGCCTGGCCCAGGAGACAGCATGACTAAGAGGAGGATGTGAGGTAAGGGGAAAGCAAGGTAGTGCCTCTCCATTGCAGAAACAGGACGTGAATGTTGTCCATTGTCTGGAGAGTAAGTGACTTTATGTGCATACACAGTGAAAGACCCTAAGCAGCCTCTGGGACATTCAGGTATGACCTGGGAGCTTTCACAAAGACAGGCAAGTTTTAGATCTATCTTAGAACATAAAACAAAAGTTTGGGGAGCACTCAGCCCGTTACATCCACCACTAGCCCTGTCTGCAGAGCAGCATCCCTATATGCCTGGAAAAATGAGACACGACAGGTGAGGAACTTAAGCAGAAAGAAAAAAGCTTACCTTTTCACCTGAAGATCATCATCACCCCGCACCTGGCCTTCTAGAAACAACATGACCTACCTGTGTAGGGTTGAGGTTTTTTGCATCCGGAAGGCAAACAGAAGCTGCGTAAGTACTTCACATCCTTTGGGAGCTCAGTGCTCTTCTCAAAAAATTTTTAATGCACTGTTTTATAGATGAAGAGATTTCACAGTATTTCTCAAATCCATGGCTTTCAATAATAGCCAGATTTGTGATGCAAAAGGAATAAATCTCTTTTCTTCTATTCCTTACAGTTTTATGTGAGAAGTTGTGCTGAAGTTCTCCCAGATCCCAGCAACATCTATTTTGCTGAGTGACTCTTGAATTTCAAGAGCCCTGAATGCCTGAGTCAGACAAAGTTCCAACAAGATTGTGGAAAACAATTTATTTGACAAATTTCCAAAGTGGACAATTCTAGTAGAACACAGGCATAAAATAAAACTAGCTCGTACAATGGGGTTTTGGATACAAAGTAAAGAGTTTGGGACACCGATACCTGGCAATCACTGTTGCTTTCTTGGAAGCGCATGAATTCATAGTAAGAGCACCAATGGAAGCACTGAAAAAAAAAAATCTCACCCAGCCAAACCACATCTTCAGTGTGGTCCTGGAAGTAAGTATGTAAACACCAAGGGCCCATATCACCCACATAGTGATAGCACCTTTGACAGTATATCCGTAGGGCACAAGTCAAAGCCCCTGGCAGATAATGTCAGCCTTTCCCTTGACTTCTCTGGGCTGTGGATGAGGCCCTAATAGTATAATCAGTGGGTTTCCCTGGGGCCCAGGTGACTAACTCTGAGATGGTCTTATAGAAACAGCACACCCAGAGAGCTCACTGGGAATTAGACAGCTTGGTGCTTTTGAAAAAAAAAATATTAAAAAAAACATCCCACTAACTGGGCTCAGAGAGATTTTCCAGAATGGAGCTTGTACAATAACACAAGTCATCAGGTTACTCATGAGGTTCCTGGTTTTGTTGTAGGACCATGAGAATGAGTAGTGAAGGAGTGCAGTTATGTAGCTGATTCTAGGGTTTCTCCCCTCCCCAACTGCTGCTGTACATCTTTTGTTTAGTCAGTGCCCAGCCCCCCTGACCTAAATGGTAGTGTCAAGGCTGAGGGATGCTCCACCACCCAGCACCACCAGCCCAGCCCTGGAAAGTCCCTGCCCTATTCCATGTTACAAGGACAGAGAGGCTTCCACCCAGCTTGAATAATGGAAGTCCAGCCCTCCCTGCCAAGCATGGGAGATATGAACCGAACTTGCCAGCCATGACAATGATCCCTTCTCAAATATGCTGACGTGTTGAATTTGAAGCACTTGAAGCACAGGATTGGGTTAGGCCCGTTGTGAGATGGGCAAGTACTCAGCTGATGTATGAACGAAAGAAGCAAATGAACAAAAGAACCCTGTATCTGAAAAGAGCCTTAATCAGCCTTATGAGACCAGGCTAGTCCTTAGTGGTACAAAACTCCTCATCTTGATTATTTCTTGGCAAAAATCAGCGGGATGAGGATGCTATTGGTATTCTGGCAGGTTATTACTAGGTATGCTTGTGTTTGCCTGCTGTGGGGAGGGAGTTTTGAGGCTGAGAGAGCACAGATGCAGATGATGAAGCAGGGGAAGAAGGGGGAGAATGACGCACAGCCAGGCTGTGGTAGTGTGGCTATCTGCTTAGATGCAAATTCCTCAGATTGGTCAAGAATACTGTTAATTTCTTTTTGTTTTGTTGGTTTTCATTTTTAGATGAGACAGAAGTAGGCATGGCCTTGGCAGAAACCCACCCAGGTGCTCAATCAACAGCAATTTTCCTTGAGACAGTTTGGTAGAAAACACCACGCAGCAGTGAGGTATAGTCAGGCACACGGAAGAGGTGGCGCTCCCCATAGACCACATCGTAGTCTGCGCTCTTCCCTGTGACCAGGACACGAATGTTTGGCTCATTGGCTTGGCTGCCCACTGCCAGAACATAGATCTCAATGCCAGCCTGCTGAGCTTCCTGCACAGCCCTCTCAATAGCCCTTGCAGTGATGCCTTGAGAGTTGCCATCAGAAAACACCAACACCCTCTTCTTTGCATTACCACGGGCAGACTGCTGGTACAGTGTTGTGATGTACCGCAGCGCAGCATTGATGTCTGTGGCATCGTTAATGAATTCCATGTTGTCAATGGCTTTGGCAATGACCGTGTAGTTGTACTGGAACTGAGCTTCCACTTTCTGCTGATTCTTGCCACTGTACTGGACCACCGAGACACGCACGAAGTCATCGGCAGGCTTGCCAGCCTCCAGGAACCGCTCCGCCAACCGCTTCACAAACTTCTTGGTGGTCTCAAAGTTCTTGCTCCCCACGCTGGTGGAGCTGTCCACCAGCAGCGTGATGTCTGCTGGCTCCATGAAGGTGACTGCAAGGAAAGGCCCAGGGCTCATTATGTTGTGTTTCTCCTCCTGCCTCTTCCACGGAAAGCCAGAGATTTCACCAGCTGTATCACAGGCTTCCTACCTTGCCAAACTTGGGCAAATGCTCAGTCTCTAGGTACTTGCTAGCTTGGTTTATTCTACTCCAGTGCTGCCCTACACTTGTCTTTATACCTGTCATTTCTTCTTGTATTTGGTTACAATAGGCTGCATTCCCAGGTACTTATCTGGCTTCGATAATCTAGTGAATCTTGTTGCCTAAATACAGTGCATGTTTTCCTTGACTTATACCATCCTTGCATGTCTGGGGAGCCACTTCGTCTCCCAGGGTTCACATCTTGCCATGATGGTTCTGAGGATTGTATACATTTCTGGTCTGGAGGTGTACTGAATAAAATCCTCCCTGTACTTACTATTCAAGGACCTTTCTCAAATATCTCTGCACAGTGCTGATTTTTGCCCTCATCACCACATAGTGATTGATTTCACTACTTGCCTCAGCTGAAGACTGCAAGGGCTCAGTCTGGCACAACCTCCTTTCTAGATTTGTGGGGCCAAATCCCCAACTTTCTAGGCTTTTTTTTTTCCCAGGTTCTATGGGCTCTGAGTTTGTGAGAGACTCTGTGAGCGTCTAGCAAGGCTTGCTCACTTCTCCAGTCCAGGAAACTCCATGTTGTAAGAGGTCTCTAAGCCATGCATTCCCACAAATGCAAACTCCCACTTCCCCCACCAAGGTACCCACAACCCTTTCATGTGGCACAAGCAGTCAATACTCACTCGGGCAGGTGTAGTCTGGACATTTCTTCTCTGTTAAGAAAATTAGAGAGAGTAACGTTACTGGCTCATTCAGGGAAATCACTGCTCCTACAGAACAGCTTTCCATGGAGCCACAGTGGGGACAGTCATCTTGGTCATAGCCACATTGTGCAAGGTGCTGTGCAAAAGCTATAAATGTGCACTAGAAAGTGTAGAGGTGCTTGCTTAACACAAGGCTGTGGACAGAGATGTCCTACAGCAGGAGAGGACTTGGACCCAGCTGTAAAGTTTTCTTAGACATGAGATGATCCTGTCCCTTATTTTACTAAATCTTGAATGTTGTTCTCTTTCCTCAACACCTGCTTAAAAGCATGACTAGGGGAAGGCAGGGAGGGCAGTCTGCATGCTTCACCCTTTGGCTGAGGCAATCTTCCCTACATTCCTTATTGCCTCCAGCCAAACTTTTACATACCTTGGCAGACGTACGAGGTGATGTTCTGCAAGAAGGTGTCATCCAGGAGCTCAGCATAGTTGTCCCTTTGAATGGATAGTCCTGGCCTTGTTGGTCTGCTTAAACAAGCTATGTCATTCAGGTGATCTGGATTTGGAGGTTTCCGGAAAATATCTCCTATGCCAAGGGAAACCACCTGCAGGGAAGTTTGAATCCATCACATGATGCATTCATCATCTAATGCATTCATAAGTGAGAGCATCTGTCACTTTGTAAGAGTGCTTCTACTGTGCCACTTGCCCTAGCCTTGGGTAGCAGAAACATGGAGACCCCCAGAGAACCTGCTCTGCTCTGATACACGGCTGCTGCGTGGCAGTCCCCTGCAGACAGGGTGCTTCCCCTGTGTTCTTACCGGGGTGACATCGCACAGAGAGTTGAGAGGGGTAGGGTCCCGCAGTGTGTCAGAACGTCCGTCTGTAATGACGATTGCGACTCGCTTGTCAGAGGTGAATCTCCGCAGCAGGTTTTCCTTAGTGAACTGCAAGGCTTCTCCGGTGTAGGTGCCCCCAGCTATCCATTTCAGGTTCTTGACTGCCCTGCAAGCACAGACACCAGTGAGCCTGTAAGCCCCAGCCAATGGATTTGAAGGAGCCCCTGAGAACGTATATCTCACTGACACGATTGCAAGGCAGGGCACGCCTCCTGTAGTGCACTTTGCATGAAAAACTGGCAGGCTCCTTGGCCTCAGCACCACCTACAATGCCACCAACCACAGCTTTCCACTAAAGAACTTTTGGCATCCTTGCAGTTGCAGGAGCTGCTGGCCTGCAGATAGAAGGCTGGAGGGAAGCAGGTAGGTGTATCTTGGTCAGATTTGTGTATGATGTACCAAGACCCCACAGACTTACTGTTTGAGTGCCCCGATGTTGTCTATGTTGGCATCCCCCATGGCCACCAGCTCCTGTGTGTTGTCATGGCTGTACTGCACAACGCCCACGCGGGACTCCCCAGCTTCAAACTGTTGGAAAAAGCAGGAGTGAGTTAGGGCCAGATACTTCCAGGGGCCCTGGAGAGCTCAGAAATCCTACCAGTGGTTTCGTACTGAATACCTTTGTGGCAGGCACTGTCACCTCTCCGCTGCCTTATTCCTGGCAGAAGGAGTCCCAGTAGAAGTGGATACACATGGGGACCAATTTGGTGAACCAGTCAATGAATCAAGACCCATATCCAAGTTTCCCAGCTCAGTTGTCTCAACACAAGCTACTGGCCATGCTGGGTGGCCAGGAAAAATCTTTCTTCAAAACTTCAGGTTTTCTTCCAATACAGTGGTTTTGCTGCCCAGCTATAGCCTTTCGGACTTTTTACCAGCACTTTGCCAACTAAAGAGATCCATGCATGGCTACAGGAGGACCCAAAGGCAGGTTGTCATGGCTTCACAGTCCGTGTGCTACAGATGTGACTGATTATACCTTAAGGAAAGGCTTCATCCCAAACATACCTTCCAAATCACAGGGGTAAACGAAATTTCCCATACACAGTGGGTTACCAGCACAAGCATTTATGTCCCTCTTCAAACTGAAAGACTTGCTACTGGGACAACATTGCTGTTTTGGGCTGTGAAGGTTCTTTCTAGTAGTGTGCTTAACGGGCAACCTATACCCAAGCTTGTGGGCAGGCAAGAGTGCCTGGGGTCTGGCCGTCAGGGGGCAAGGGGAAGCTGCAATACCACTCGTGTCGTCTACTCCAGCCACTCAAAATGCTCACCAGGACAAAGAAGAGACTGAAAGACTGATTGATCAGGCAAATACTTAATTAGCTAGGACATGGAAGAGGAGTCCCTCCGCGCTTAAAGAGTGAAACGTCTATATGTTGGGATAACACACCTCTGTGTCATCTCCTGCACTTCATGAATCTGAGAGGAATAAAAACCCACCCTGGTTATGTACTTGAAGGAAAGCCTTGTGGAGTTTCTTGTGTAGTGGAGACATCTCCTCATTTTTCTTCTCACAGCGAAAAAGAAGTGAGTGCACACAAGCGTCTCATAGCACCCAGTGGAAATCTCACCTTCACACGCTCATCCTTGCTCAGTCGGTCAATGACTTTGATGATGAAGTCCTTAGCAATCTGAAAGTTCTGCAGACCAATGCTCTCCGAGCTGTCCAACACAAAGAGGAGATCGACAGGACCACAGGTGCACTCTGCAGCAGGGCACAGGAGCAGAGGGGTTTGTGTTTTCTGTTTGAGCAGCTTGCTCATAGCAGCACACTTTGCAAGGAGGCATGCCCAAGGAAGCAGTTATTAGTCCTGACTGCATGCCTATACTCTATCTAGCCACAAAGCATGGTGTAAATAAAGTGGGAAACCAGCTGCATAGAAGATTTGAAAATATTTGCATTTTGCTCAGTGCCCCTTACAAGACACGCAGCATTTCCAAGCAGTGAGTACAAAACACACAGTGATTATTCCAAAATCCATTTCCTCATAAGCCTTCTCACTTCTTCCATTCACTCAATCCAGGAAGACAGAGGTGACACTGATGGGCAGGATATGTCTGACTCAGCATGCTGCCCTCTTTCTCAAGTGCCCTTGGCTCTTTCTTCAAGATTTTGGACTACAAACCCAATCCATAGGGACAGCATCAGAGGACAAAAAATGGTACATTTTTCTGCAGACCAGTGCAGGATTTGGAGGGAGGAGGACATCACTGGGTCCACAGCATGCCCTAAACTGATGTCCTTTTCAACTGCAAAAAGGGTGGAGAAAATCTGCCTGCACTTTGCTGGCACAAAGCACCTTGAAAGCAGTTTTCCACTTGTAGGACCCAGCCACAACAGCATCCGAATCTGAACAGTAACCTCAGGAAGGGCTCCCTGCCCTCCCCTGCCACACGCATGCTCAGTCCTCCCTCTTGGTTTCTCAGCACATCGACATAGCAGAAGGCAAGGAACAGAGAAAAGGAGGGGCTCAAGCAAAGAGAAGGAGTAGCACAGGTATGCAGAGCATCTTGGCCAACTATCACTCACCACAGCAGGCTAGAGGAGGAGAGAGAAAGAGAATGTTAAAATACTGGACATAAGAGTTTGTCATACACTAATGTAGACTGCAAGCCTGTGTTTCTGCAAGCCCAAAGATGCCTGATCTGGACATTTCAAGCATAAGGAGGTTTTTTCCTGTTTCAGGTTGTGATACCCCAACCTGCAGTACTGTATGCTGCAGAGCTCTGTTTCTGCACACGCTGGTAATTCTTATTTAAATAAAAATAAAAGCTAATCCTGGAGGGATTAAGTAAATTGCCAGGGTATGGAGCTCAAACTCAGTTTCCTAAGTACCCTGTGTCCTCCCAGCACTTCATTACTGGCTGGGGGCCAGAAACCCTTTGCAACACATGCACATTATTGTTCCCCATGGCAGGACACCCCAGAACAAACCTCCCTCTCCCAAGGGGGAAAGTCAAGCCCCACTATTTAAGAAAAAAACATTGTCAAATGGTCCACACAAAGATTTTACACAGCTTTGCTCACAATTCCTGTGAAGAGTAACTGTGCGTGTGCAGACACAATAAACCAGACTGCAGCACACATAAGTGAAACAGTTTCATGACCTGCTCTAGAGATCCATCTAGGAGTCCCTGTATCAAAAGAAGGGACAGCAACACACCAGAGATTTGTCTCTTTTTGGCTGCTGTCCCAGCTATAGGGAAGACCTTGCACCCCTGTCCCAGCTTATTGGCTTAATTGCAACTCATGGAAGTGGAGTGATGCCTGTGGCATCCCTCTGCATGCTGCCTGGGGATGGTACCACTCTCCGAAGGGGCAGGGAAAAAGCAGCCAACTCTGACTCCTCAAGGGGCTGAGCAGGGTGGGAGGAACAGCACAGGGATACTCACAGCACATCTTCATGATGATGTCCAAGATTTCACATTCCTGGAAAAAGAAGTGGAGAAACCTTTGAAGAACAGTGAAGGCAGTTGCTTGGCTCCCAGGTGCTGCCCACAACCCTGCTGCTGCTTTGAGCCCTCAGAGGAGGTCCTGATTTAGAAATGAGTGATATGCAAGTGGGGTGCACTGCAGATGGGACTGGCTGGTGACAGACCACCATGAAGGAAGTCTGGCCAGTGACACGCACTAGAACAGTGATAGGGAGCAGCCACCACCCAGCCCAGGAGCATAAGGGTCCCCCAGCATCAACCCCCTCCCAGGAGACGTCATGTGGGACAAGGCAAGTGCAGACCAAGCAAGCAGCACCCTGATCCCATCCTACTCACATCTGGCCCTGGAGGCCCCACAGGTCCTGGTGGTCCCTGTAAAGCAGAAGTGTGGAGAGAGCAGTTATACGAGCAGCCAGTCACACCTACAGCCAGCTCTGCTGGTAGCTTGCTAAGTAATGCTGAGTCTGGAAAAGTATCTTGGCTACCCAGCTGCTGGCCCCTGAGCTGGGCTTTGAACAGTTACACAAGCTTGCTTGCCCAGTGCCCTGGGGTTGCACGGGAGGAAGGAGATCTACTTCCATGTGTCTCAATGCTCACTGAACTAGGAAAGCAAGCTCTTGCTGCAGGCAGTGAGCACACAAACCATGTGCAACATGGCATGGCATTGCCTCCACAGTACCCAGGGGAGGGAAGGAGGGAGGGAGGGAGGGAAGGAGGGAGGGAGGGAGGGAGGGAGGGAGGGAGGAAGGGAGGGATGTTGTTTGCTTGGGAGATGCCCCTCCTCTAGCCTTCAGATCAATGTGAGGCCACATAAGCAAGTGGTGACTCAACGTGAACTGAAACAATTTCAGGTTCTGGATGTTCACTCTGAAAGGCTGCTCACCCTTACTGAACCTGACCATATGAGAAAGCTTTGCTAATGAAAAACCACAAGTGCCTGTATTTTCTGTTCTGATTTGGGGTGAACATGATATCAAAGATACGTGTTCCAGGCTGCAGCTGTGGGTTTTCAAACTTCCTTGCTTCTACTTGAGTAGGGCCAAGCATAGCAAGTCTGCCCTGCTATCGGAAGCTCCATCAGCCTGACACACTGTGCTCCTTGTTGCAAAATGTGTCAGGGTCTTCACTTACCGGGCGGCCTTCCGGTCCCCTGTGGCCTTTTGCTCCTTTGATGCCTCTGGGGCCAGAGGTTGGGTTCTGGAATGAAAACAAAACAAAAATCCACAAATTTCTTTGTGTCAGGGTGCAGCATCTTCCCCTCCTGATGTCTGCTGAGACCTTCTTAACCACAGAAGTCCTATCTCAGATTGCTGCACCCAACCAAGTGAGTTAGGACTTGGGAGGGTTGGGATGAACACTAGGAAACCCCCTGCATGGAACAGTGGTGCAGCACAGGGACAAATATTGCTGCTCTCTGGAAGCACAAAAAACCTTGCAGAGATGATAACTACTGCAACCAAACAGATCTGGAGTTTTGCCGGCCATAAGTTGTAGGACACAATGAACATCTGGGGAGAGCTCCCCTTGCCACCAGATGCTGCTCAGTAGCAAAGGGCACTTGCAAGCTTAGAAAGTCTGATGGGTTCTGACCCACAGGCAAGACAGTGTTAGAGACCCAGCCTAAAGCTCCTGTTCACAGAGAAAACTTATTCAACTTTACACAGGTTACTCACATCATTGCCAGGGTCTCCAGCCTCTCCTTCATCACCTTTAGGACCAACATAGCCTTTTGTTCCCTGAAAAACAGTACAGAAGAGACTCCTGTATGAACAGCTGTTGTTAGTGTGGTATTTGAGCTGGCATGTGTTGACTTTGTAAGAGGTGACTTGGGAGAGGGGAAAAGAGCAGTGTATAGGTTCCTTAGCACCCAATTATAGTTCTGTCGAGAGAGAGACCTATTTAGTTGGCTTTCACTGTTATAGCACCATGCCCTTCCCTCTGACTGGCACTTCCAACCCCAAATTCAGTCTCTGGGGTGGCATCAGAGAATGCTCAGCCCAGACTGCTGTTCTGGGTGTTACTATCAGTGTACCAAGGCAGGACACTTCCACCAGAAGCATCCAGTGCAGGGAAAGGTGGGCAGAAGGATTAGATGGCTTTGGAGGTGCAGGCTGCTTGAGGAAGCCTATTTCATCATGCAGCAGATGGAGAGGCTCTATGAGCCAAACCACCAGCCAGGGAAATTCCTGTCAGGTAGAGGAGGAAGCAGCACACTTACATTAATGCCAGGGTCACCTCTGTCTCCTGTCTGCCCCTGGAGAGAAAGGTAAGGGAGCAAGTTAGGACAGATAAGCAGAAATAATGATCTTACAGTTTCAAAGCAACACAAAAAACTTACAGGGGCACCTGTGAATCCAATCGTGCCATTCCCAGGAGGACCATCCTCTCCCTGGAAAGGAAAAGAGAAATATTGAGATAATTAAAGGTAGACACCTTAGACAGCATGGCAGGAGGAACCTTCCCTCCTTAAGCAGCCCATCTCCACTCTAAATATTTGTGCAAGAAATATGTGACTGGTGGCTTGGACAGTGGTGCAGGCAGGCAAAGGAGGCATCTTCCTTGTGTGTGACCTGCACAGCCATGGAGAAGAGAGTGATGCTGTCCATCTCAGAGACTGGAGATATGGCCACAGGCTGGGAACGCACTGAGAAGTATCAGGTCACTGTGCTGGAAAGTATATCCCAAAATACAGCTCGTTGAGCCTGCAGGTGTGATGCAGATTCAAAAAGCAGGCTGCTTGCAAAATTTCCCAGCACATCTCAGCTGTGTAGGAATATAATTTCTTTTCTTCCTGAATTGGACCATGCTGTGTGGAAACAACCTGTTGTACATCCCTTCCATGCTGTATGCATTCCCCTCAAATACCACTCACTCTTTCTCCCATCAGGCCAGGGTCTCCAGGCAGTCCTGGTGCTCCAGCGAATCCCTTTGGGCCCTGGAAGAAGCAGAAGAAGTGGTGAAGCATTGTTCTTTGAGTTGGGAAGATGATGTCTTCTGAGGCAACTGGCTACCATCATGGGAGGTGTTTTGCTTATGCAAGAGGAATGCAAAGCCTGCAGCCAGGCTTTGGAGTCTGCTTGCTTCCTGCCTTGGATATCAAATCTGCTGGCAGATTCAGGTGGTTGCCCTTGGAGAGAAGCTACCCAAGCTTCTGTTATGGGAAGCCACATGCCTTGTGGTGTGGCTATACCCTCTCTGTGAGTGGAGCTTCTGGGAGTGGGGAAAAAGGCAGCCATGACCTTACAGACCCATGAAAAATGTCTCTGTGTTCCTGCCAGGACGCTGCCACCTGAGTTTGTACCTACCATGGTCTTCCAAGATCTGTGGGATTTGTGGACAATGTCTCCTGCTCTTCCCTTAACTCCCTCCCCATAGAAGATGCACTGATGAAGCAGCACTGACCTCATTGCCACGGGCACCGTCATCTCCCCTGTAGCCCTTGGGTCCAGGGGGTCCAGCCTCACCCTAGGGAAACACAAAGAGTTCTCACAAAAGGGATTTTGTCTCACTGCTGCCCCTGCACTGAAAGGCTGGTCCCTTCATTTTGTGATGTGTTGGTTGGAACAGCTGCCTTGTGCCTTGCATCCATTGGTGAGTCACCTCCACCTCAGCCAGCATCACAAGAAAGGATCTATTGACAGGGGTTAGTGTAGGTGGGGAGATGCTTCAGGAGAAGTGCCTGGCTCCTCTAATGATCTCCTGTCTTCTCCTGCCTGAACAGGCTGCAGGTCCCCATCCTTCCTTACGCCCTGCCTTCTCTGTAAACCCTGTCAGAGGCAGCCCTGACGAGATCCATGCTAAGCAAGAGCCAAACCAAGAAGCTTTCTGGGCCAAGGCGTGACACTGCACATGTGGGTTGAACACTCTGTGCTTTCAGTGGTAGCTAGGCTGCGAGAGTGAGCAGCTTCCAAGCAGAGCCTCCAAGGACCTGGAAGCCATCCATCTCCTCCACTCCTTGATCTGGTGACGGAGGATATGATGGGGAAGAGGACCAGGGATGCAGAGATGATGTTTTCTACCTATGAAGCACATCCTGGTTGTATAGTGCCATCTCATCAGCTATGACACGAGGTGTCCTCAGGACAAAGAAGGGTCCTTGGTGGACCCTGTCACCCTGAAGATGAAACAGACCTCCCTCCACAGCGTCCCACACTATGCATGGGAGATCAGACAGGTCTGGGTCACAGCTGCACTGGTAGAGGCCCATTCATGGCTCTGGGGAGTTTCTGTCCTCTGGAGGCTGTAGAGTCCTGACAGCATGTGCTGGAATGGACCAGAGCTGTTACTCTGCCACGTCCCATCTGGGCAGCAGCCGCTTGGTCCGTTGGCTGCAGGGCTTGCCAAAAACAGTCAGGGATAAGAGAGGAGGTGGGAGGATGATTTTTTTTTCTCCAAGAGCTTCAATAGATGTCCAAGGGAGCCTCCCCAACCCCTCTTGGTGCCAACAGCTTTTCAGAGGGTTTACTTGCAAGAAGACAGGCCATGATGGTAGCTAGTGATTGAGTAGTGATGCTCTTCTCTTTGGGTCCAGATCCTTGAGCAATGCAGAATCTTAGATGGAGCTAGTGGTGCAGCCGGTTTCCAGGCAATGGAGATGACAGGGGTAGGCAGAGAGAAGGCAGAGAGCAAACTGTAGTGATCCCTTGGCAAATTGGCCCTCCCAGCATTGCAGCTGCAGGTAAGAGTCATGCCAAAGCAAAACTCTCAATCTTTTAAATGCTCCCTGCAATGAGCCCTGTGACTGCAGTGTCCTGGCAGGCAGAAGGCAGTACTTGCTCAATGGTACCTGGGCTTCAGCACCACAGCAGCCCAGGCTTCCTCCTTATCTTCATTGTCAGCACCTCTGAGCTTTTTGGGAGCAGTTTCAGCATGGAGTCTCAGCCTAGCCCAGCTCTGCAGCTGTTCTTTCACTACCTGAAAGCTGAGGAAGTTGAAATCCCCTCCAGCTGTCATCTTTGCTACTCTTCACCCAACACTGGCCATAGGATGCTGATGTTAAACATCCACATGCACTCTTCTTTCAAAGAAAGGCACACAGGAGGGTGTAGGGGACTTAAAATTCCACAGCACAGTGCAGAGCACTAAACTGTTCAAAGACATGTGACCTTATTTTTGCACAAAAGCCCAGAAGAGAGAGAGCTGAGAAGGAGGAACAGGAACTCACAATCACTTACATCAGCCAAAGCTGGATCCACGGCACCCTTGGCTCACACTGGTTGCACATGGCCTCGCTGTAGAACACAGTGCAATTCCCTAGCAGCCTCAGAGGAGTTTATGGATATGCAGAATTTTGGATTGGGAAATCTTTAGCAGCTCTGTCCGCTACCTTTCTGGGTGCAACAAGAACTGCAGAAAAGGTGGGTACCATAGCCAGGAAGAGAGAGGGATCACCAAACCTGCCCATGAGGATCAGAGAAAAAGCATGCTTACCTTTAGCTTCCCTCAGATAGAAAGAGGATGAAAGGTAGTCCAAGGTTAGTGGAACCCCTTTCCCATTGCCAAAAGATATATGTTCTAAGAGCCAGAGCTTGCTGATAACATGGCTTGAAAGGCACTTCTGTTTGCCAAAGTCCTTCTCTTGCTCTTGCCCAAGACCTTCTCTTGCCCAAGACCAATTAAACATTTATTTTTATTTGGCCAAGATAAGGCATTCTTCCTCAGCTTATGGAAAAATTGTCTTTTCTTTGCAACTGCTTTTGAAATGTCCCTGGACTGGTGAAGGCTCCCAGGCAGCCTTTTGTCTGGGGACGCATTGGAGCTGCTGCTGTAATGCTTCCCTCTCTGACAGGGTTCTGTCTCAAGTTCAGTGCTCTCCAGAAGGGAAGAACAGTGTCTTACAGACTCAGTGACAGAAGGGAGGTCATTCTTTTGCCCTCCTCCTCCTTCCCACCAGTGAAGGCTGGCTGGAGACAGTTTCCCCAGCATGCTTGCATAGCTCTGGCTCACAAGCTTGCAACAAATCTCTACCTTAACTGTTCTACACAGTTCTTCTCCTGCCTTGAACCAGGAATGAGCATCTACTACATGGAGAGCAGCCCCAGTCCTTTCTCCTGTGCTGTTGTCCTTTACATGCACCAGCCCATTTCATGCACACATCCAAAAAGCTGCCTTCCCACCAGGCCCATCTCCCAAAACAACACGTCTCACCATGGCAGTGCCCAACAAGCTGGACGCTGCCAGACCCTCTTTGCCTGTGGTAGGAGATCAGCTCAGCTATAGCGAGTAGGATCTGGACAAATCCTCCTATGTGAAATTGGTGATCTTCACTAGCACGAAACAGGCTCGAGGGAAGCCCGATGCCAGGCAAGCACAGCATTGGCACAAGCATAGCCTGTGCCTAAGCTGCAGCATGTTGCAAGTCTGCAATGAATTCATCTATGCTGGGGATGATGTGAATGCAACAGCAGCCCTTTCATGGCTCTCCTGCACTCCAAGTCTTCTTCAGGGCTCTTGAACCTTAAAAAACTTCAAAAGCTGTCTCATCTGGCCAGCATGCTGGTGTCCATGCTTCTTCATGTGAACCCCAATCCTCCTCCACCAATGTGAGCATGTTTACCTCAATACTTCCCGGTACCTCAGGCTCCATCAAAACTGTGATGGTGTGGGTAGGAGGGGAGTTGTCCCACAGAGCCCCATACAAGGCCAATGTCAAAGCATGCTTGCTCATGTTGGTCATTACAATCAGTGCTGCCATCATGGAAGAGTAACCCAGCAGCACCTCCAGACCCAGCGTTATCATCTGGGATCTGGTTGTGACTTTAGGAAGAAAGAGCCTTCACTTATGCAGGGGATAGATGGCTTCCTCAGGATGAAGGTAGCCAGCTCTACTCTTGTGGAAGCCTGTGGGGTATGAAAACTCTTCCCTGAGGCACACAAGGACAAGTATATCCCAGAGCAGAAGGGTCAGACCTTGCAGCAAGCAGACTTGAGGAACACTGGCTTTGGGACAGTCTGTGTCTGCTGATGCCAAGGGATGTCAGGGACACTGCTGGGGCCCTGTCGGGATACCCTCACAGACACAAGATGTCTCAATGACTCCCATGACAGAGGTGAGCAGTGCCTGGACCCAGGCCTGAACATTTTGTGCGTTGCTCCAACTCATGCTTGCCAGTTTCCAGATCTGTCAGACGTGTTGACATTTGTTTCCATTGGATTGGGAAATGGTGTAGAGGTTGCTCTGTTTTCAGCCTAAGCCTCCATTTTTTTAGCCCTGTCCGTATTATCAGTTCTCCAAGGTACCCCTTCATCAGCTTTGCTGCCTGCTCTGGAAGACATTGAGAACTTTCCCCAACATGCTGTGGCATCACTTAAGTTCCACTCTTCCCACTGCCCCAACTGCTTCCACCTGGGATGCTGAAGGTTAAAACAAGCTCTTACCTGGTCGCCAGGTGGTCCAAGAGGTCCTTCCCGCCCTTGGTCACCAGGTGGTCCAGGCTCTCCCTGAAAACGCACACAGAGAGCATGAGAAACCTAAAGGGAGCAGGCGGAGTTTGCAAAGGGCCCTGCATGCAGTGGGGAGCAGGGATGCAGCACCAATGGCACATACTGGATAGAAATGCAGTCATCCAAACAGAGGGGCTTTCAAGGCAGTTTCAAGAGGTGGGTAGAAAACTCTCTGAGGTGTTGGGGGAGAGAGAGATGGGCTAGTATAGACACCTTGAAGCCAAAAAGATGGCCCTAAGAGGAAGACCTTCTGAAGGATGGGATTGCCTCCCTCCAGGAGATGTGTTCCAGCCTATATTCTAGCCAAAAAAGCAAATTCCTGGAGAGACTCGTCCTGCTTCACTGTGCTGGCATGTGCCTTTGTAATATGGCTGGTGCAACCAGCCATGGACACTGTGCTCCCTCTCTCTTTTCACAAGGCTTCTGCAGATACACTGACTTGGCCCTGGCTCCTTAAACCATGTAGTGGCTCTTCCTAGCCAGACTCTCCAATCATGGCTGCTTTTCTAGAGCAGCATCTGCCCTGGGCTGTCTGCCTGGAGAGAAGCGGCTTTCCTCATACATGAGCAGAAACCCCAGGCTAGCAGTGCCCTTAGAATTATAAAACAATTTGAGTTGCAAGGGACCTTAAAGGTCATTTAATTCCAACTCCCCCTGCCATGGGCAAGGACACCTCCCACAGAATCAGGCTGCTCAAGGCTCCATCCAACCTGGCTTGAACACCTCCAGGAATGAAGCAACCGCAACTTCACTGGGCAACCTGTGCCAGTGCCTCACCACCCTCACTGTGAAGAATTTCCTCCTAATGTCTAGTCTAAATCTGCCCTTCTCCGGTTTATAGCCATTCCCCCTAGTCCTATCACTCCAAGCCTTTGTAAAAAGTCCCTCTCCAGCTTTCTTGTAGCTCACTTCGGGTACTGGAAGGCTGCTCTAAGGTCTCCTTGGAGCCTTCTCTAGGCTGAACAATCCCAGCTCTCTCAGATGGTCTTGTATGGGAGGTTCTTCTTCCACCCCCTCTTCCTCCAGCTTGCCGTCTCTGCTGAGCTAGAGGGATTTCCAAGGGAATGAGCCAGCAGGTGGGGAGGGACATCCTGACCTCTCCCTCCTGATGTTCTCCCCTCACCTTCGCTAACACTCAGTACCCTGAGCTGGGTTAGGGCTGTTTGCAGAGAACTAACAGTCTGGGACAGCCTTGAAAACCTGAGCTGAGTATTTTTTGCACTCCAACAACTCCAATAGGAGGAAATGCCCAAGGCCTGAACATGTCTCAGTTCCACTTTCACTTGATCATTGTGGACAGTGACAGTCTTCTACCAGCCCAGCAGACCTGTGTCCCAACAGGGCAGCATGTCTGCTGGATCCAGGTTGACTTCAGGGCACCCTTCCCATCTAGATCCACAGCCAGGAGCAAGCAGGTCAGGGAGGTGTTACAAGCACCAGAAGGCATGGGGCCCCATCCCTGCCACCCAAAGGCTTGCTGCAAGCTCCTGGCAATTCAGAAGAAAGCTTCCCCACCCCACTGCAAAGTGAAGCATTACCCCTCAGAGGGTTGCATGACAGTTAAGCACAGAGATTTGCACCTTTTGGACAAGTCACTCTCGAGATTAACCAGCACTACGGGCTGCAAGATGAGCATCTTTGCACAAGGTGCTGCTCTGCCTGAAGCCCTGGGATTTGGGGCCAGGGAGCCCCTGGCCCATGGGGAAGGGAGGAGTTCAGAAACTTCCCCTGACAGTCACACCTGACTTAAAACTCAGAGGAAAGTGGTTGAAATCTTAGTGACCTAAGCTGTTGTTTGCAAGCTAGAAGCTTCCAGATGTCTTAGCCAAACATTAAATATAAAACATAACTTCCAATGGGCCCTGAGCACTGGTGGAGACATTTCTGGCAAGGTTGCACTGCCTCGTGCTTGGACTAAAACTTGGAAGGAAGCAGTCCATCATCTGCTGAACAATTTAACTCCAGGACACTGGCATGCCTTCATCCCACGCACATCTGCCCCACACACCACGTGCGGTGGTGCTGCTGCTCCCCAAACAGTAAACAGGACAGGGGAGGCTGCTAGCAGCCCCTTCCAGAGCCGCCCCCTCCCCAGAGTGGACCCCTGCCCTGGTGGTGGGTACTAGCTGTCCTCACTGCAGGGACAGGGGAAGAGCAGTGCAGTGGTGGGACACAGCTGGCCACTCTCTGGGATGCTGCTGCTGGGTGTCCTGCCTTCTGCCACCCCCATCCTGTGCAGCAGCGCCTGTCCTCCCTCTCTGGTGTGCATGGCAACTCTGTCACTCACCACATGTTTGTCCCAGCCTGTGGAGGGCTCCTGCTTGTCCCTCCTACACTCATGCTTGGTGACTTACCCCTGGCAGGCAGGAAAAATACTTTCCTAGCGACTCCCACCCAAACGAGGAAGGCAGAGTGTTCCCCCTCCTGTCTGCACCCATACATGCTGCCCTGCCCTGCTTCCTGTGCCACCAGTCTCCCACACTGCCTCTGAGCCTCCAGAGGAGTACATCTTGCCCCTTTGCTCTCCATCAATGGGTTTTGCAGCCACAAGGCAGGGTGTGACCACCCTCCACCTCTGCTTGGCTTGCTGGCCATGGTCTCCTCTGGGTTTTGGCTGTTTAGTGATTAACTGCTAGCATAAAGGGCGATTGCTAGGGGACAACAATAGATCACCACTGAGCTTGCCTGCTCGCCCACAGGCTGGTGGAGTTAGCCACAGGGCATCTATTTCTAGTCCCTGGCTGCCAAGCATGACCCTGTTTGCAAGCAGATGCTGAAAGATGCTCCATGGATGCAGTTACCGGCTCTCCTCTTGGCCCACGGTCACCCGGTGAGCCCAGTGGGCCTCTTTCTCCATTGCTGCCCTGCAATAATGTGATGGGAACACAAAATCAGGATGCGCTCCCAGTAGAAGCAAAACCCTCCCTCATTGCCCACCTCTGAGTGGGCCCCCCCAGCCCTCCTCCTCTTGTTCTTCTGCAGGGTACCAGCCCCTGCCCATGCCCTGCTGGCGTGGTGCCCAGCACCAGTTCCCTCACTTACACGTTCTCCAGGAGGACCATCTGCACCTGGAGCACCCTGTGGAGAAACAACAGAGGCGGTGAGGCAGTAGGGATGACCAGCAAGCATGCACTGGGGGCATCACAAGCATGGGCAAAGGACTCACTTCGTCACCTGTCTCTCCCACTGGTCCAGGCTCACCAAGGTTTCCAGGCATGCCCTGCATGAGTAAGCCACAAGGGTGCAAATGAGACAAGTCACCAGGTATCAGGGCAAAGCCCTGCATGCTTGCAGAGCCTTGGTAAGCTCTGCTTCAAAGCAAATGCTGTATTGGGGGATGTCTCCCTCTCAAAGAGGGCAGAGTATGCTCATGGATAGGTGTTGCGCCCACCTTCTCTCCAGGGCTGCCAGGAATCCCTTGCCGTCCAGGTTTTCCATCATCCCCAGGCTCGCCCTTCACAAGAACACAAGGCACCGTCAGGTCATCCAGAGCCCAGTAGTGGATTTCAGCTCCCATGGTGCAGAGGCCATCAGGAACCCCAGTGTACTCTGAGCCCCTTTCTGGGTTGTGGTCTCTCCCAGTTCCCAGCAGATACCACCCTACTCCACCTACCCAATGTGAGCTATCTTTTCACAGCAGCCCCCTAATATCTCAGGGATGCTCATACCAGACTCATGGACACCTGCTGACATTAGGCATACTGGGAGTCACACCAAGCATCTTACTGTGGGAGATGGGCAGCATCCTCAACACAGGCTTGCCTCAATCAGTGCAAGAAGGCCAGTGAGGAGTCATTCACCACATCTCCTGTCTGAAGGAAAGGGGTGCAAGCATCCCTTCTTCTTCATGGGGTTGAGCAGAGTGGCTCACCTTTCCTCCCTTGGGTCCATAAGCACCAGGATCACCTTTCGGTCCAGATGGGCCTTGGACTCCCTGTTGAAAATAAAGGCAACATCACTGAAAAGCCACATCAGTAAAACTATCTGTGGGAAATTGAGCACGGACCAAGCATTCTAGCAGCTTGGCCTGCAGCTCCTCAGCTGTGAGGGATGTGCACTCAGGAGCAATGTAGGGATGGTGTGGTGCTCTTGCACCATGAAGCAGTGCAATCAGCCCTGTGGCCACGTTGCTGAAACACTGCAAAACTGAATGTACTTCTACAGCTCAGAGGAAAAGGGCAGAAAAGGTGGTTGCTGGACACTCTGCTTGGACTGCAGCAATACTGGTGCCACCACGGATGTGTCATCCTGGGAGCATGGAAGCAAAAGGAATCTGGAAAAATGCAATATCAGAACAACTTTTTCTAGAGGCCTTCAAAATTTCCAACATTTTCTGGGTGACCAGTCACAGCAAGCTGAAACTGGTTAATCTTGGGTTTGCCTACTTGGCACTGAACTCTTCTTTGCTGACTTCCTTGTGCTTAACAGCCTCCAGACAAACGCTGCCTCAGTGTGTGGCTTCATAGGCAGCCCCATGCAATGGGGGACAGCTTCCAGGCACTGAGAAGGCAGACTGCGCTGGGGACACCCCTAAGGTGCCATGGCTGAGATCAGCATTGCATGTCTAGAGGCATATTTCCAAGTGCAGCAACTCCATCCCGCATGGATGGCTCTCAGTTTCCACGCCCTATCATGGCAGACCTGCTGCACTGGTTCATTTGCATTCAAGGGGCATCCACAGGGTACGTACGTCAAATCCAGGTGAGCCTTTGCAGCCAGGTAACCCAGGGTATCCAGCTTCACCCTGTCAGACAGAAAAAACAGGGATCTCTGTGAACAGTGCCCATGGGAAGATCCCATCCATCATCCCAGAGCCCTGAAACGGATATCCCAGTCCTGTCTCAGGCTTGCAGGTGGATGGTCTTGCAGGGAGGGATGCCCACTGCTCTGCATGGTACGATGGCTTAGTTCCCAGATCCACAATGGTTTTGGAGGGGTAAAAGCCAGCATCCTTGGGCTAAGCAAAGTGTTCCAGAGCAGAGATTTACCTTCATGCCATCAATGCCATCGATTCCACGCCTGCCCTTCTCACCCTGAAATGGAGAACAGGGACCATCAGGAAGCGTTTTCCAAAGACCCTTCTTCCCCCAGGCATTGACCAGAAAAAATAAGTAGTGCAAAACCAGAGACTGACCTTGGCTCCTTTAGCTCCTCTCGAGCCCTGAAAAGGGAAGGAGAGAGATGTTAGCCCTCTGTGCAGAGCAGATCCGTTCCCCCATTACCTTGTGGTCCCCACTTCAGCTCAATCCAAGGGTGCAGGCATTCACTGCCCCTGCACACTGATGGTCTCTCCTATTCTGCCTGGCTGTGCCCACTGCACGGTGCCTGCTTGATCCCTCAGGTTGTGTCAGCTGCAAGCTGGCTGATCCAGTTCGATCCCCAGTCCTGGCATGAGCAGTGACAGCAGGAGGGATGGATGTGCGGGCATGTACCAGACCCCAACACCATGCAGATGCAGGGGCAGCCTCAGGTCACCAAGCGAGAGGACACAGGGGATCTCTGCCAGCATCCTTACAGTCCTCACCTTTTCTCCTCGACTTCCTTTGTCACCCTAGAAGTTAAAGGAGAAAGGAAAATGGAAGAATGAAAACACTTGTAGCCAAAGCCTGTAGACCACCTAGAAACCATGTCTGCAGCACCACACACCTTCATTCCTTGGTAGCCGACAGGTCCCATGTCCCCTGGTCTGCCCTAGAAGACAGAAAACATGGTGTTACAGAGGCAAATACAGTCACCACCATCACCCTGGGGCAGTTTCCCTGGGCTCTTGGTGTGGAGCTCAGGTCTGATGTGCCATACCCAGCCACCGGAGGCTTTCCTGGGAGCATGGGATCATTGTGGAGGGCAGAGGGGATCTGCTTCCACCATTTCCAGCCCTTCCTGAGGTGAGGGAAATGGGGCGCTTGGGGACATATCATCTGGGATGAAAGGGAAAGGCAGAAATCCCTTGGGAAGGAAAAATGGGGTTTCTAAATTGGGAATACTCAAGATGAGTAACTGCACACTCACGTGCGTGGAATAAATGCACCTCCCAAAAATAAGTGTAGAGTAAAAAAAAACAGGAGGAGGTGGGGAATAGTTTCCTCATTCTGTTAGCTCATTATTTACCAAAGGTTTCCCTATAACACTGCTATGCTTGTCATGTCAGAGGACGTGGGAGGGAGCCTGGAGTCCACCCCTGGGCTGGCATACATGAGTCAGAGATGTTCCCTCTAGGAGGAATGGCTATTTTGGGTGAGGAACAAGGAAGCCTTGTAGCAAAAGGGGAGGAGGCCACCTCGCTGCTCCACAGAATGGCTGCAGGGCTGCAGAAGAGGACAGCTGGCCAGGACCCCACTGACTACCCAATGGAAACAGGGTGATACAGGGGCAAGGGCTAGTAAGGATACATCAGAGAGGTCTAGACAGAAGTGGCCAAAAAATTAGCCCCAGCGCAGACACCAGGGCTGATTCTTTACTTACTGGGTCTCCAGCCTCTCCTTTCTGGCCAGGAAGACCTGGCTTGCCTCTTTCTCCCTGCAATACAGGACAGAAATAAAGTTAGCTCATCATCTCCAGGAACAAAACAACAATGTGTTGAAAGGAGAGCAGGGAGGGTGGGAGCAGCAATGCTCCGTGAACATGGGGAAGAGATGACACCAGCTGCTTAGGAGCATGGTGTAGGTCCTCATCCACCTTTCCAAGGGGCAGTGGTGGGGTGCTGAGGACCTTGTGCCCCACTGGCCTCTGAGCATCCCCAGTGTGCCCACTCCACTGCCCCAGCCTCACAGCATGGCCACAGATGGTCCCTCACCTCATTGCCTGGGTCACCAGGAGGTCCGGGGAGCCCTCGGGGAGGCTGCAGGAGAGAGGTATGGGTTAGACAAGGCACCGAGGCACAGCCTGGGGCCATGGGGATGCAAACAAAGGGGACAGAGGATCTGAAACACCTGACTCACCTGGCACTCGAAGGAACAGCACTGCCCGGAGACAAGGAGAAAACATTAGAGGCAGTGGGCAGCACCAGGACCAGGCTGCCTCCTGCCTGAGGGGAGCTCGTGAGGGTAGCATGTGCGAGGTGGGGGATGCTTGCAGGGCAGGACTGTGCCACTGAGCCCCTGCTTAGCAGTGAGTGACCCACAGGGGAGAGGGTCAGGCACAGGATCGGGCCGGGGGGTTGGGGCTCCAGGACACACTCACCGACTGCTCTGTGTTAACTTTCTGCAAGACAAGAAAGCAGAGAGAAGGACTTTGAGAGAGACAAGTATGCTCAGGGAAGGGGCAGGTTTGGGAGAGGGCACACAGCGCTTACAATCATGTCAATGATGGTGTTGATGGTTTCTTCCACATCGAGCTCCCGGGTTGGCTTCAGGCTGGTGGCAGTGAAGTTGCGGCGGTAGGCATGGTCCGTGGCAATGATGTTGAGCCGCTGGTCCTATAGTTGGGAGGTGGGGAGGGCAGAGTGAGACCTGTGGGCACCCATGCAGGACCCATCCTCAGAGGCCACCCTGGGAGTCTGCGTTCTCCCTCCAGGGAAGGGCTCTGGAGGGCACTCAGAGACTCCTTTGCCATGCTGAGGGTCTTGTGGCCCTACTTGGGACCTCTGCAGGGATCATCCCTGCTGCGTAGTCCCTACCAGGTGGTTGGGGGAGATGGCAACAGAGAACACTTTGATCCCCAAATGTTTGGCTTCATTGGCAGCATCATCCAGACCTCCGCAAGGCTCCTTGTACCCTTCCAAGGGATGTCCATCAGTCACCACGATCAGGTATTTATTCTCCTTATGATGGGAGCCACTGCAAGGGTTTAAACACAGGATTTAATGTTGCAAGGACTTAACAGATGTATCTGGAGGGGAGTGGCTTGGGTACCTCTGGACGCTCAGCTCAGGCAGTGCCCCAGCCTATGGTCAGGGCATGCCCCCATCCCAGCAAAGCTAGAGCACTAGCAACCTGCCACCAACATGCCTATTTATTGCCTAGATTACCTCCTCTCCTACCCTGGGGACAGCTCCGTACGGTGCCCAGGGATGTCCTAACCCAGAAGCTCCCATCCTCCAAACACCATGACCATACCACCAGCATTACCTCCTCCACCTGCCTTTGCCCTACTGCCTTACCCAATGAGCAGCTCCTCGATGCCTCGCTTTATGGCACAGTCAGTGTAGGTGCCCTTCCCAATGTAGTTCACAGATGAGACTTGATTCTTCAGCTCGTTCTGGCCGCTGGGCATCGAGGTGAGGCTCTTGATGAGCACAACTTCATCACTGTAGTGCAGTGCCCCGGCATTCCATACCAGGTTACGGTCACAGCGGTAGTACCTATATGCACACACCAGGACACCTCACCACCTTCATCATTGCCCTGCCGCCACCTCCACTCTGCTTGCACCAGCCTACCATGCAAAACACATATCCTCTGCAGGGCTTTTCTAGGGCTCCCTGTTCTCCTGCAAGGCTGGGATGTGTTTCACCTGCAAAGCACAGCCATGGGCAGTTTGTTCAGCAGGTGAAGGACAAAGTGGTACAGCTGATGGGTGTCCACAGTAGTCAGACAGGTTGGCAGAGAGGTTTCCTGAAGAGGTATGAGGCTGCAGTGGCTGGAGCTGAGCAGAAGATGTTGAGGCAGACAGCCAGGTGTGTATGTGTGTAGGACAGGTAACTGCCTGAACACCCCACCCAGGACTGCAGTGACTCTTCCACTGCAGTGTATGTTAAAATCAAAAATGAATGCCTCCCTCTGAAGGATTCTCTGACTCAGAGAGGGATGAGTGTGTGTTGAAACCCCATCCTATGCGTTGATGTAGTCTGTACCTATCACTCCCTGGGACAAGGGCACACGGCTCTCTGTGATTTGGTCAGTGTCCCAGCTAGGGTCCATTCAGGATGTTAGGACCAATTCCAAAGGGATGGGGTTGAACAGCTCCCTCACTTCCCCAGGCTCATCTTCTCTGAGCCCAGTAGGATCTTTCCCAAAACCACCTGTGTGATTGCCTTACTGCTGTCCCCTCCACCTCACTGCTGCTATTTCCCTTGCCATCAACTCTGCCAGTCATCCTGTGTATGCTGTGGGTGCTTAGCAGTGTGACATGCAGAGAGGTGGCTTGCAGGGAGACGTCTTCAAAGCAGGTAGAGAGTGGCAGGGTGGGCACAGGGGTGTTTGGGACCAGCTTAGGAGGTCCATCTCTCTGTCTGTATACAGCAGGGGCTCTGGACAAAGCTCAGCACCTTGATTAGGAGAGAGTCATGCTGCTTTGAGGTCTGGCTGATTGTTCTGAAGCACAAGACTTGTGGTCACTCAATGTCTTGTAAGGTAGTTTTCCTGATGAGCTGTAGATGAGCTGCTGACAATTCCTACCTGCCTTGAGATGAAAGCCTTGCTCCTCCAGCTCCCACAGTACTGGGACATCCCCACAGTGTCCCTCTGGGCACCAGTACACATGGCCCAAGGACATTTCCCCACATCTCCAGGACTCATGGTGCTCTCTTGCATCGCTGGATCCAGCCAGCAGTCAAGCCACGGCCTTTGCCTCCAGCTCTTCCCAGCATCAACCCTGTCCACGACCTGGGAGCTCTGGTGTCTCAGGGTGCCCTCATCCTGGGAAAGCCAGGGTCAGACTTGGGTTGGCAGTGCTGAGGGTGAGGGACAAGGACACAGACAAAGGGCTGGGCAGAGGGGTGGAAAAAACACACCCCACAAGTGCCCCCAAAGCTGGGTTCAGTGATGCAGGGTATCCTGGGGGATACAAGGGAGGGTTTGCTCTGCAGGGTGCCCAAGAACACTGGATTTAACATCAGAGGTGCCCTGCTGCCACCTGAACACCTGGTTTGAACTAGACCTGAGCAGCTGGTGGCATGGGGATCATCATCACTTTGGCCTTACAGAATAAGCACCTGGCCAGCTGGAGGTGGTGGGGTTGGGGCTCCACATCTGCTGCTCCAGGAAGCCCTTGCTTTGCCAAGGGCCAGGTGCAGGCAGCCCTGCGAAAGGCACGCTGCCGCCATCAGCATGGATAAGCAGAAACAGGGCAGCCATGGATTGCGAGAGGGAGGAGACACTTCCACCTCTTTCCCTGGCATCCCTGCTTTCTTCCTCTCTGTCCTTGGTTGGATGTCTCAGCATCCCACCCAGCACCAGGGTCCACCCCCAAAGCAGTCTAGGCAAAACCCCAGGAAATATACCTGTTTGTTAACTTATCAATGAACCGATTGGTGAAATCTTTCACTTGGGCAACCAGGTCCCCAAAGGGCTTCACCCTCAGGGCAACACTCTCTGAGGTGTCCAGCACAAAGAACAGGTCCACAGGGCAGTCTGGGAAGAAGCAGAGAAGGAGGAGTTGGCAGGCAGACCTGCTGATTGCCTCCCCAGCCTGGGCTCCCTGTGCTGCCCGCCTGCACTTCTGCAGCCTTGCTCCCCTACTTGCTGGCTCCCAGGATCTGCACGAAGGTGGTCGTTGTTGCATCTGAACCCCATGCAAGACACACAAGCACATGCAAATGGGTGCGGTTGCTCTTTTCTGGTCTGGTATCAGGGTTAGCCAGATTCAGCACACATACAGAAAACATCACTTTGTGGCATTTTACAGCTTCCTATACATTTTTTTTCCCATTTACTTTCAAAGGATAACTTTGCAAGACCAATACTAGTTACTGTATAAAATCACATGCAGCTGAAGTAATCACTTAAAAAACATAAAACCTATATATGATAGCAATTGATGCAATGAGAAACTAACATTTGTCTGACACATTCTGGCACAAATATTGCAGAGGAGAGCAAAAATGAAAATGTCCCTTTAACAGCCAGTGTCAAACCCAAAATATTTCAGAAAAAAAATCAGGTATCAGCAGTTAACCTCCTTTCCTGCAGCCCAGGGCTACTGCTAACACCTGACAAGACAAAGCCGAGGAGAAAGAGCCAACAACTATTAAAAGTGGGTATGTCTTTCAGATACTCCCTAATCCTACAGTGCTCTCCTCAGCAAACACAACTCTTCCCCCAAATGTCCGACAAAGTTGCGACAGTGGAGGTGTCCACCCAGGAAAACAGCAGCAGCCAGACTTCTCTGCTCATGCCAGGGAGGAAAAACATGCTGGGAAGCAGTCTGGGCTTACCTTCAGCACTTGCGACCCGGGTGGCAAGCTGAGCCCATGAGTCCCCCCCCAGGAAGCCGGCGTGGAGCAGCAAAGTGAGTAGAAAGTCTCGCAGCCTCATTTTTTTTGATTCAGATTACCATCAAGCTGGATTGAAGAAAAAAAAACAGAGAAGGAGAACCCAGCAGACGAGAGAAGCCACAGTCCACGGGCAGGAGTTGCCGAAGATATTTTTTACCACTTTCCCTTTGGTTTCTGTGGGAGGAAGAGCAGGCAGGAGGGTAAGGGTGAGGAGGAGACTCTTCCAGCCCAAAGACAGAGGGAGGGATCAGGGGCTGTCAGCTATGAGTCAGAAACAAATGAGGCATTTCTTCTTACCATTTTTCTGGATGTCACTGTACCTGTGATGGCACTCTGGCCACTGGTGCCTGGGGTCTCCACAAGCCTTATGCATGGATCACTGGTGTAGTCAGTGCCCAGCATCAACATCCTCCTTTGGGGCTAGCCTGCTCTGTGGGTTAGGGAGACTGTGGACACCTGCCAGACTGGTCCCTCCTGGCTCCTGGGCCAAGAAAGCTGGGGCAGGGAGACGGGATCCCAATTGCATCCCTACCTGCATGAGAGCTGGCCTGTCTTGTCCTGATAACCAGGGGAGTTCCCCCACAGGGCAGAGCTGGAGCTGTTCCACAACCACCAACAATGGGGACACCATTGAGGAACCACATTTGGGAGAACGTAGTTCCTGACTTCCTTCCTGACTTTCAGGGCTTTCTACTCAACACAGTCAGAAAACTGAGGGGCAAGTTGAGGAAGGCCCCACAGAGACCCCACAGACTGGTAATAAACTCCTGCTCAAGGCAAGGGGCAAGGATGGGCAAAACAGTCAAGCCTATAAGGCCAAATTGGGACCCCAGCCTTTAGGAATGCCTGTAGATGAGCATCTTCTCTACTTGTAGGCTGGCAGGACAGCCTGAGAACCTGCGGCGCTGGAGAGCTGGACCCCCACAGCAAGGAGCAAGGTACCTCTAGGGCCTACAAGACCCTTCACTCTCCATGGCCAGCACTGGAGATGAGTTCCACGCAACTGACCTCAGAATTGTAGAATGATTTGTGTCAGAAGGGACCTTAATGACCATCCATTTCCAGCCCCAATGCCATGGGCATGGACACCTTCCACTGGATCAGGGTGCTCAAAGTCTCATCCAATCTCACCTTGAACATCTCCAGGGATGGGGCATCCATGACTCTTCTGGGCAACATGTGCCAGTGCCTAACTACCCACGTAGTGAAGAATTTCTTCCTAATATCTCATCTAAATCTCCCCTCTTCAGCTTGAAACCATTGCCCCTTGTCCTATCCCTGCACCTCCTTAGGCAAGCACTGCCAAGTCCTCATCACAGTGGGAGAATTAATTGCCAGGCAAAGAGATGAAATGCCTAGGGGCTGATCCTGCTGCAGCTGCAGCTCTAACCTGCTCCCACAATACATGGCAAAGGCTGTCATTAAACAGCAAATGGATGGGTTGCCCAGGCCAAGGAGTCACCTTGTCTTTGAAAGCTGACATGAAACTCAGAGAGGAGCTTGATCTGAGACAGGCAGAGCATCCTGTGGCGGTGCATAGGACCAGGATGGCTCCAAGGGACAAAGAGTCGACAGCATCAACCCAGCCAGTGTAAGTGTTTCGCACACATGTTGGTTGCATGAAAGCAGCAGGAGACCTGCCACGCAGCAGGGCCAGCTGCTGCCTCCATCACACACAGCTGCTCTGGCAGTATCTTTGTGCAAATGATTAGGAGAAAATGTCATAGGCTCTAGGAACTTGTTTCAAGTTGAGATCTTCAGTTAGCACTAAAAGAAGCCTGTAGCTCCACTGATTACAAATTACATCAGTGGAGGAGTCAGTCCATAGTGTTGAAGAAGGTGCATCGAATAACAGCTCTTTGGATAAACAACATCCAAAGCCAGTGGTAAAAAAAAAACCAAAACCAACTCTGTGCTGAACTGAAACCTCATAAACTAAACAGCACAACAGGCACTGTTTTTCATGCTAAAGCATCTGTGGAAGATGATATTAAAACAAAGGAAAGAAGAGAAACTGGTGGTCCCAAGGAGGGGCAGGACTGCTGCTGAGCATCCCTGCACTCCTCCAGGCCTTTGGAGAGCCTCAAGGTGGCACATGCTTTGACTGAGGGGCAGCCAGATCAGCAGGGCTCCTCCTTAGTGGAAGGCTGGACAGCACCAGGGGGTGACACCAAAATGTGAAACAAAACTCTGTGCTGGTAGCTGGAAGAGACACTCCAGCCCCAAAAGAGTCAAATGTTTCTTGTGCTGAAGAAAGCATTTTTACCCCAGCTTTAGTACCAGCGTGAACTTGGCTGGTGTCAATAAGCGGTCAGGCATAGAGTTGGGTGGGCTCTGCAGAGCTGTGCTGGTGGCACCAGGACATGAGGACACTAAAAGGCACCTCAAACCTAGTGAACATGCTCTCCAAGAAAGCAAACATGTCCAAGGACAAATCCTGCTGCGTGACAGTTCACAGGAGTTCAGAGCTGATTTGGCTTTCCAGCTCATCTGCTCCGGGCTCCCACAAAGGAGCTCACCTGGGATTTTGAAAACCAGCCAGAGGCTCCCAGGAAGGGGGGTGCTGTCTTCATGAATCAGCTCATCGGAGGCATCCTGTGAATCTGCACACCAGAGACATTTCCTCTTTGCTTTATCTCTTCCTCTCTCCCCCTCTTTCCCAGGGAATCACCCCGAGCAGCAGAAATGCTGATCCCTCCCCCGCCTTCTCACATCCATCTCGGGAACAGCCTGGCGGCTCCATAGAGCCTTGCAAAGCAGAGGCCAGATGGCTGTGCCAGCAAAGATTTAATGATAACGGTATGGCTTGTGCAAGGCGCCTACTGACCATATATGGCTCTATATAGCTGCAGCCCGTCAGACCCGATGCACCCTGGCTCAGGGAGACAGCAAGGCTCCCCCCACCCCACCAGGGACCCCAGTCCCTGCTGAGCACATAGCCACTATCCCCAGGGGCTGTTATCAGGCCCCACGTCCCAGGCACAATCTCTCTGCTACCAGATCATGGGCTTGGATTCGTATCCGCTTCAAAAGCATTTTATGACATTATCTTTTTCAGATCCGTGGTGCTAAATTAGGGCCAGCGGCCAGGAGCATTCCTGGGGCATGGAATGGCCATTTCCTTGGAAAAGCGTGACCTAGTTTCATAGAAATCCAGCTGACAGCTGGGTAGGAGTTTGCAGGCTGACCTCAGGAGTGTTGCAAACATTGGGTCTAATGCCATGCCACTGTGCCTGAAATGTAAGGATACCTGCCCATGAAGGACATCCTCTTCCCTTTCTTCTTCAGAAGAGGGTAGGGAAGCTGAGCCCTATGGTTCTGCCACACAGGGTCCCTGAGGACCTGGGGACACCTTCCACCTGCCTGTATGGGGCTAACATCCCTCCAGAGTGCCACACAGATTGGCAAGGGGAGCCCCTCCATGACGCCTGCATGCCCCAGGAACAAGAACTCCCTATCCCAAGTCCCAGCACACACCACTGCATTGCACAGCGAGAAAAGAACTTATTGTCCAACTCCGGACCAAACAGGGGTGCAGGAAAAAAGTGCACTTGGGAAAGAGTTTTTGCTTTTTCTCCTCCCAGAGGTTGAGAAAAGGAGGAGTTTGCTCCATTTTTCTGCTATTGAATCTTTCATGCAACCTTTCCTTCCCTTTAATACAGTCCACTTAGAAACAGAAAATATTCCAATATTCCTTCCCCGGGAAATATGGAAATGAGCTGAAATAAATCCCTCTGGGAAAAGTCAGAACTGAACCACCAACCCACTCAAACCAAAGGGTGCTTTGGAAAGCAGGAAAGGACTGAGTGCCAGGTTTCCAGCTCCATCTTCTGGATCTGGAGCTACTTTGTCCTCTCACACGGTTCTGAGAGATACTACAATTAATGAGCACTGTAATTTCCCTGGCTGCAACCACATGAAGCAGCCAACTGGTTGCATCACCTTCCCTGCCCTGGGACCTAAGTACCCAAGACTTACAAAGTGGTTGGGATGTTGAAAGCATTTGATAGGGCAGGTTTCCCTCTGCTCTGATTAACATGGAACTGCAACTTCCCAGGTGGCCGTAGATCCCTGGCCCCTCAAGGTGCATGACCCAGCTTACCTATGGCTCAGCTGTGTCCCTGCTGGCTGCCCCATCTCTTTGCTTAATCCCACATGATGGAAACAGCTATGGTCCGAGCTGAGAACCATGCCACCACAAACCCCACTGGAGAGATTGTGGCTTGTGGCATTTCTGTACATGATAACTTAGTTTCCCATAGCATATCTCTGCAGGAGGCAGCGGTGGAGAAACCCCTCCAAGCAGGAAAGTGTCACCTCTCCCAGCATAGCAGCAGCTGCTTGGCCAACATAGGCAGGTGTTTTGCAAGCATCCTGCCATGGGCACATTGTGCTCAGCAGCACTGGAGGACAATCTTGCACACATCCACGCCACCTGCAAAGAGACACAGTGAGGGACCCAGGCCATGCTGTGCGGTATCTACCTTGATATTACTACTCTAAGTGGCACCTTGTCAGCTTTGCTTGCCTAGTGCTCATATTGACCCTGCAAGAGGCAAGACAGCCAGGACGTGGCGCTTCTCTGCTTGAATCGCTGGCTCATCTGACCTGGTGTGAACTTCCCTGCTTTGCAGTTTGCCAGCTGGACTTTGTTCCTACCAGTTCAAGCTAGCCCCGGGGAACCCTTCTCTCTCTTCCAGCACTGTTTGTGGACATGCTCTTCCCTTCCCCATCAAAGCCTTCACAAGCCACTACTGGTCCAAGAAGGGGCTTCTAGCCACCCCACTGCTCTGGTGTGCATGGGGTGCGAATGCCTGCCCCGCCCTGCTCTGCAGACCCATTGCATTCCAGCGCAGCCAGGACATGGCACAGCTTCACCAACAAAGCCACAACCCCATGCCCAGAGTGGTGTGGTGTGGGTTAATATTTTCTCCATTACCTCACACTGGCCTCTGCTCCTATGGAAAAAAAAAAAACATCTGGTAATAATATTTCTCTAATAGCTGTCTGGGTCTGTGGGAAATCTTGGCTCTGCTTCTTGGGAAAGATGAATGCGTGGAGCAAGAGGAGATGCTGTAGATGCAACATGGGAGCTGGAGGAGAGGAGATAACCCTTTGGGGCTCCTTTTTCTGCGTCCACTGACATTCACAGGGATCCTCTCCTTACAGGGGTGCCATGGGATGCAGGTTTGTCACACATTTGGGATACCAGGATGGACCTCCTCACACTCTCCTGGAGACAGACACACCCTCTCCCCCTGCCCCACCACTGAGACTTGAAAGTGAACAAAGCAAAACTCACTTTCAGGGCTCTTTTTTTCCCATTTCCTACAGGGAAAACCTACATTTAACACTCAGAAAATGGAAACAGTCCAAAGCGTAGGCTTTCTGACGTTGGGAGCATCGTGGCTGGGGATAAAACTGTCCCAAACCAGAAAGATCAGCAACATCTGCAGTATTCTCCATTCACTTGGGTCTGGTTTTTTTGACAAAGCTAGAGAAGAAATGATGGGAAGTGTTGATGCCGGAACACCATTTCTTGCTGGCTCCGGGCTGAGCCCTTGACAGGCAGCCGTGCTTGCTCCAGCCAGCCCGCGTGGTGTCAGCAGCACGCCCGGACACAGCAACCCCAGATCCAGGACAAAGCTGCTGGGACAAGGGACCGAGTGCCTGCCTCTCCCACACAGCCATCGTGGAGCACAGCCAGCTGGCACAGCATGAAAAACGGGTGGAAAAACATTAGCAGTAGCCCCTCCAGCAGTAGGGTGGAGAATATTTTCCATTTCTTGGCAATAAAATGCATCACTTGGGTGATTCCCAGGGAGAGGAGCATGCTTGCTGGGCTGGGCAGGACACATCTTCCTGAGTAAGGGAGGCACTAGGTGCTCGAGGAACAGCCAAGCAGCCACCAAACACAGTTTCAGCTTCAGCTGGAGGCTAAAGCACCAGCCTCAGAGACTGGAAGCACTGCTCCCACCCAGCACCACGTTGGGGGTTGACACAAGGTTCCCCTGCCCCACAGTTTGCAGAAACCAGACCAGTCTGAGTCACCACACTGCAAAGATATGAGGTACCTGGATAAAAGATGTGGTTTATCCCTGCCATGGATTGCAGAACCACTTCTAAGCCCCCTCTCTGCATCCCTGTGGATGCTCTGCAGCTTGTTGGTGCCCAACAGCACCCAGGACTGGTCCCAGCAAGCTCAAGGTAGAATGGCTGGCACAATGCTACCATTCCTCTCCTGAAGTCACACAGCAAAACTCCCAAAGCTCACAAGATACTGTGCTTCTCCTTTCACCCCTTGCTGGTTTTCTCCTAGCTTGTCTCATCTTTCAAGCTGCAGTGGTTTTGTAGCACAGTTCAACAATTCTGGAGAGCCAAAAAACCACCCCTAATTGCTTTCATTTCATTTCTTCGTGCTCTCAAGCACCCTCCACTCCCCTGACTATGCTTACATTTTCTGTTAGTGCAAGTACCAAGCTCCAAAGCCCCAGGAAGCACAGAGGTCTGTCTTGCTGGTTGGATACCCCCCAGATAACAAACCTTGGCTGGCTTCACCTCACAGCACAGTTCAGAGCCAGCCCAACCTATTTTCATGCTGTTCCAGGGGGATGATCCACATTTACCCAGGAACTTGCACATCTGGCAAACTCCCTTTTGTCCCTGTTAGCCTCTTCCCAGACTGTTTCTGCTCCCAGTTTTTTCAACGTGCACTATTTAAACTCATTATTTTTACCACACCAGAACCCATAACTTCTGGGGTGGCTGTGCCCTTAGAGAGCAGTTCTAGAATGCAGGAAGGCTTGCAGCTGAGCTCTCTTTACATCAGAGCCAGGTCCAGCCTACAGTCTTTTCCTAGAAGTATAAAACAAGTCAGCTACCCCTCTAGGCAAGGGCGCCTTCCCAGCCCACTTCAAGTAGTGCTAAGCATCCTCCTTAGATCTTTTGCAGGCAGTGAAGAGCAAATATAAACCATCCAGCCATTTTTCTGTCCTCAAGCGTACTTCTGCTCCGTGCTGAACCGTAGCTGAGACAGCAGCGATGGTGCTGAGCTGGAAGAGAAGCAGGGAGGACAGCTGTCCCTCAGGTGCACCACTGAGGAGCAGCAGCGCTCATTGGGTGACAGCCCTTGGTCCTGCAGACAGCATCCTGCCTACGAGAGCTCGAGTACAGCCGGCCCTGCAAAGGAACAGGAGCGGCCACCTTTTAAAAGACACCAGGCCAGGAGGCCGGAGCACAGGGCACACAAGGAGAGACTGAGACGCTTCAGCCTGGAGGAGAAGCAAGGGTTACAGAGGAGACAGCAGACCAGAGGCCCCCAGCAAGGGAAATCCCAGCAGGTTGTAAAGATAAGCATCTCTCCTTCACTGCTCTATTCTTTTTTAAAGGAACAGCATAAAGTAAACAGACTGTTTCAAATCTCTGAACTCTCACCCTCTAGGAGGAAACTACCAAGTAAACTCTGCAACCAGCTTGCCTGTAGCAAAGGGTGGAGGCAATGGGGAGAGGTGGAGGAGTCTGCATCCCTTAATGCCTTCACAGGGCACAGATGCTCTGCTTTTCAGCTGACGCATCCTGCAGAGGAAAAGCCAGTGCATGTAGGTGAAGGATGTTGTTGGTTAATATCCCTCCACATCCCACTTCTCTAGCTGGGCAGGGATTCAAGTCCTGTGGGTGGACAGCAGTATTTGGGGCTGAGCTTGCGATGTTTGCACTCACAGCTCCACTGGTTGTTCCCACCCTGTGCCATCTCTGTCTCTGGCAGCATCTCCCATTTACCAGGGAGAATATTCAGTCCTTATTGGATGCAAATGGGACCACTGTGACAAAGGATGAGGACAAGGCTGAGGTACTTAATGCCTTCTTTGCCTCAGTCTTTAATATTAAGGAAAATTGTGACCTGTGTGTACATCATCATAAGCTACAGGATCAGAACAAAGCTCCCATGATCCGAGAGGAGGTGGTTAGACACTTGCTTGCCCAACTAGACACCCACAAGTCTATGAGGCCAGATGGGATCCACCCAAGAGTATTGAGGGAGCTAGCAGATGTGCTTGCCAAACCCCATTCCATTATGTTCCAGCAGTCCTGGCTGACTGGGGAAGTTCTGCTGACTGGGGAAGTTCCGCTGGACTGGAGGCTGGCTGATGTTGTCCCCATCTACAAGAAGGGTCGCAGGGAGGATCCAGGGAACTACAGGCCTGTCAGTCTGACCTCAGTGCCAGGAAAAGTCCTGGAACAGGTGATCTTGAGTGATATCATGAAGCACATGCAAGAGAAGCAGGTGATCAGGCCCAGTCCACATGGGTTCATGAAAGGCAGGTCTTGCCAAACAAACCTGATCAACTTCTATGACAAAGTGACCCATGTACTGGACAAGGGAAAGGCTGTGGATGTATCTTCTTGGACTTCAATAAAGCCTTTGATGACGTTTCTTATAGCATTCTGCTAAGGAAACTTATCAGCCTCTGACCTGGACAGGCGAATGCACTCCTGGGTGGAAAACTGGTTGGATGGCCAGGCCCAGAGAGTGGTGGTAAATGGAGTTAACTCCAGCTAGAGGCCAGTTACAAGTGGGGTTCCCCAGGGCTCAGTGCTGGGTCAAGTCCTGTTCAATGTCTTTATCAATGACCTGGATGAAGGCATTGAGCGCGTCCTTAGCAAGTTTGCGGATGATGCTGAGCTGAGTGGAAGTGTTGATCTGCTGGAGGGTAGGGAGGCTCCAAAGGGATCTGAACAGGCTGGACTGCTGGGCTGAGACCAATAGCATGAGGTTTAACACGGCCAAATGCCGGGTCCTACACTTGGGGCACAACAACCCTGTGCAGTGCTACAGACTAGAAGTCTGGCTAGAAATCTGCCTGGAGGAGAAAGACCTGGGGGTGTTGGTTGACAGCAAGTGAACATGAGCCAGCAGTGTGCCCAGGTGGCCAAGAAGGCCAGTGTCATCTTGGCTTGGATCAGAAACAGTGTGACCAGCAGGTCCAGGGAGGTTATTCTCCCTCTGTACTTGGCACTGGTGAGACCGCACCTCGAATCCTGTGTTCAGTTCTGGGCCCCTCACCACAAGAAGGATGTTGTGGATCTGGAGCGAGTCCAGAGAAGAGCAATGAAGCTGGTGAAGGGGCTGGAGAACAGGTCTTATGAGGAACAAGGAATGGCTGAGGGAACCGGGGTTGTTTAGCCTGGAGAAGAGGAGCCTGATGGGAGACCTCATTGCTCTCTACAACTACCTGAAAGGAGGTTTTAGAGAGGAAGGAGCTGGCCTCTTCTCCCAAGTGACAGGGGACAGGACAAGAGGGAATGGCCTCAAGCTGCGCCAGGGGAGGTTCAGGCTGGACATTAGACAAAAATTTTTCACAGAAAGGGTCATGGGGCACTGGAACAGTCTGCCCAGGGAGGTGGTTGAGTCACCATCCCTGGAGGTGTCTAAAATATGGGTGGATGAGGTACTGAGGGTCATGGTTTAGTGATTGATAGGAATGGTTGGACTCGATGATCCTGGAGGCCTTTTCCAACCTAGTGATTCTGTGATTCTGTGACTCCCTGGTGCACAGCCACGCAAGTCACTCATGGATGGCCTGTGGCTTGTGGGGAAATGGGAAAGGAGCCCTGAGGCAGGCTAGCCTGTGTTTCCCAGAGCATCAGTCTCAGTTGGTGACATCTCAGTTTGGGAGGGTCTCCACGGTGCTGCTGCTCTGAGGAATGGGACAGGAGTTGGGAGAGAGGGTTTTTTAAGCCAGAGCTTAGAGAAATTGCTGGAGGAGAAGAAAGACAGAAAATCTGTTTTTTAGTGAAAAGTGAGTGCCAGGCCTGGAGCTGCATGTTGTGGGTGGCTTTGTTGTTTGCCTGAGCCAGACACTGAGCTGAGGTGGATACTGGCTCTCCGGCCACAGTCTTCTGCAAGTGTTGCCTTTGCTATGTCAGCTCATCCAAAAATAAAGAGATTTGTGAAGGAGAGCAGGATCAAACTGATTTTTTCTAGGCAAAGTCCCATCTCAGACAAGATAACAGCCTGCTTTTAAGGATGGTGTCAGCTGGCTTTTTACTGTGGAAGCTCCCATGCTTTCTGCAAGCTTGCAGGTGTGGCTTTTCCTCCTGGGAATGCTCTGGGGTACAGATGCTGGGATGGGGTGGGAATGAGCACCTTTTTTGCACCGTGGGCCCATAATGCTGACCATGAGCTGACTGAGACATCTCCAGACTGACGTTGATGTTTCTAGAGTGTTAGTGAACAGCTCTAGGCTGGCAGTGCAATTGGCCATGGAGCTTGGTCGCCAATGAAGGGAGCACCAGGGATGGTGCAGACTTTGCAGCCCCTTTGCAGGGCCAAATGGCAGCAGAGGTGATGTGCACTCTGGAAAATACAATTCCAAATGGAGAAAAAGGTCAAAATGGGCATTTTTGCTTTTGTTTCCCCACAGGGCAAAGGTTCTAGCAGGCGTTGCTGGTTTCTCTTGATTGCCTGGCTGCATTTCAGTGGCTGGGATGGACCTACTGGGGATGGTGACCCCCAGTCACATCAGGGTGTTAGGCAGAGAGGAGGGGCGAGCTGGAAGTTCCATTTCTGATCATCACAGGGAGATAACCCCTGATCGGGGCTGGCTTTACCCAAGCACGTAGGCATGGGTGGGTATGAACGGGCATGCAGAGCCTCTGCTGGGGCTGGTCATGTGGCAGGGAAGGGCAGTGCTCAGACGTTGCTTCTCAAGTGAGAAATGAAGCATCCTGGAGAAAGCATATGCCCTTCTGTGGCCCAAAATAGTGCTGGGTCTGCTCCAAGATCTGGGGCTGGCGTGTGGCAGTCCAGGGGATATGGCTCAAGAGCTGCCATTCTGTGGGACTGGTTGGGCAGCACACAACCCATCCTAGTTGCTGGCAGACTCTGCCTTGGGCTGCTCCCATCTGGGGGCCCAACAGTGACTCACGCTTTCTATAAACACATTTCCCGATAGATAATGAATCCTGGCCATCGCTGCCTTTGGGAAAAGCTCTGGACATTCTTTGCAATGCTCTCCCTGTCCCACTCCTCCTCCCCTCCTGGCAGCCCTGCTGCCGTGTGGGATTGGTTCCTGATGCTGAGCAGAGCCAGGGCTCTGAGGCCCTTTTTCCAGCCGTAGTGGTTTGCTTCTCAGGCTTCCACATTAACCCTTCCCAGAGGGCTGCACTGTTGGGACCCCCTTTTTGGTCTCACCCCAACCTCATGCCTCTAATCAGGGAGGGTCCTTCAAGCAACAAAAGCTTTATTGCAATTACACAAGTAAGCCATGAAATACATTGCAAAGTAGCAGGGTATGATGGATGATGAAGAAGGGCAGAGAGGAGCAATGGGGAAATGCTTGCAGAAGGAGGTACTGCCGCACGCTGGCTGCAAGCTGCTGTCCTGCGAGCTGCTGCTCAAGCCTCATCATCCTGGTGCTGCCCCATACCACAGCCGAGGGAGCAGGGTCTGTGCAGCCACGGGCAGGGGGCTTTGGGAAGCCGGTCCAAAGGGTGCCACGGAGGAGAGGGAGAAGCTCATGGGAAGCTGGCAGCATCTTCAGGGGGGCTCAAGCATCAGCAACTGGCACCATATCCACTGAGGTGCTCCGGTCAGGCGGTGAAGGTGTTCCTTCCATGGGGATCAGGGTCTGGAGAGCTAGGGGATCAGTCAAGGGAGATAGTCAGGGCTCAGCCAAGGCTCCAACATCAGTGCTTCCCCCTCCCAGTCCCAGCCATGTCTTGTAACCCCACACAATGCCCTGAGCAACTCTCCAGCCTGATGCTGATCACCTGCACCGCAAAAAGCAAGCCTGGGTGAGCCTGTGCCCAGACTGAACTCAGCTACACCAATGCAAACCTCCCTTTGCCACTGGACCTCACACCCAAGTACATACTACACAAGCACCCTGGGCTGCCTGGTGAGACGAGGTGATCACCTGGTGTGCAGCAAGATTTGCCTTGTGTGCTTTCCCTGGGTGTCTAGATTGGCTTTTTGGGAGCCTCAGAACAGCCCAAAAGTGCTAAGGCCACAGGCTTTGTGCAGGGAAAATGTCTCAACCCTGCACCACACACTGTGGGTGTCCCCAGGCTGGGTATCACCCCTACCTGTCTTTCTCTGTCCCGCAAATATGGCCTTGAGGATGGTAAATGAGGAGATCCAGTGCTGCTGGACCCAGTCAGCCCAGGCAGCAAAGTTTGTGGGTGATGGACAAGCGTGAGTGCATCAGAAGGCTAGGGGTGATGAGCAGGAGCCAGCAACCAGGAAAGGAGCACTGGGAAAGGGTACACAAACCTGCCCCACACCTGCCTTTGAACAGTAGGAAGCCTGTGAGTAGATTTTGTGCTTGGTATAGCACTAAGGGGGGAAAAAGCACACTCTGCCCATGCTCTGACCAACAAGGAGCCATGGTCATGCAACTCCAGGCTGCCGCAGCAAAGGGAATCAGCTTCACAGGCTGAATCTTGCATCCCAGGTATGTGAGCACATAAGCAAATGTTCTTTTCAGTCCAAATCCTACTCTGAGCATTCCTGTGTTTAAAGATGTGCTGTGCTATCCAGTGCTATTTCAGCCTGAAATGTTTGGAGGGGAAATCTATTCAAGGCAAGAAACAAAATATAGTATGCAACTGAAAATCTGTTTTAAACACAGAGACAGTGTATTCTTCGGGCTATCAGCTTTGCATCTTTAAGTGGCTGCTTACGGGCAGTGAGGAGCACCGCACCTTTTTTCTGCAGTGCTCCTGATTTGGAGCATGGCTGCATGCTCAGTAACACACAACAAACTCCCATGAGAAAACCACAGCACTGGCTGCAGCAGCAGCTGCAGGTTACTTTATTGCAATGTTGGAGTGAGAGGAAGGATCCCATGAAAAAATCCCCACACTACTAAATGAGAGCTTTTGGGTGAGTAGGTCATTAAGCTGCCTTGCCCTCCTTTGCACTGGGCAATCCTGTTGGATTTCCATTGCAGCTCATCCAAAAACCATGCATGCAACCCTGACTTCATGAGTAATGCTGCTCCATCCCTCCAGTCAACTATTCCCACTTCCCCAAAGCATCAGGCCTTGGAGGCTCATCTGAAGCGTCAAACTCAGAGAGGCTTCAGAGCCAATCAGCATTCATTCCCTTTTTGGTCCAGACACAAATGCTTCTGGACACAGGCATTTCTCCAGGAATAAATAATGTCACTGAGATGCTGCTTGCAGGGAACCAGAATACAGTGTTCCAGGAGTGTTTCAAATACAGAAGTCCTCATACACATCACAGCTTTCCCTTTCAGGATCAAGGCTATTCTTTCTAGAAAAAGCAAACGTTTTAAATCAGCAACAGGCCACAGTTCAGCATGAGGCTCAGCAACGATGCCTCTTCCCACCACTCCATTTTTATCTCACTCATCTCTGAGCTGCTTTTGTTCCCCTTGTGTGGAGGCACCGCAAGTATAACTTCTGGGAAAAGACATCCCTGCGGTTAAACCGCCTAAACAGGAGTGTGAGAATCCAGAGCCAGCCTGGTTTTACACTTGGCTTGATTTAATCTGGGGGATGCTTTTGAGCAATCTAGTATCTCACGTTCCTCTTTGCGGGACAGCTGTGCTGAGACAAAAGCAAGAGGCAAGGCTGCACATATGGTACATTCAGTACTTCCTAAGAGTCACTGCCACGTTACCCTTTGGATGGAGGCTTGGGGCTCGACGCACAGCACAGTGGATTAAGATCCACAAATGCTTTTTTTTTTTTTTTAAAAAAAAAGGAAAGTAAAAATAACTATTCTGGCAGATCTCCAGCTCCCCGATGACATCCAATATGGAAGAGGAGGAATTGCATTGACCATGACCTTTCTGCAAGTCATTCCACCTCAAGGTTTGCGCTCGTGCCAGCTGCAGACACTCCTGCTGCAAACCAAGGTGCAGCACTCCCTGTGCACACTGACAGTGAGGGCTGGAGACCCTCAGGACCCCACCAGCAAAAAAAGTCCCTCTGATGCAAAGCACTGGGCTGGCAAGAGCAAATAGTCTTGGACCAATGTAAATCGGGGCTTCATGCCTCCAACCACATTCAGCTAGTACAACTGGACCAGTACTGTGCAACTAGTATAACTGGTGCAGCTAGTATAACTGGAGAGCATGGGGACACTGATGGCCAGAGGAGTTGCTAGCCATGTGCGCTTGCCCTGGTGGGCTAGGGTGCTTCCATGAGGGTCCCAGCACTGATGCAGCAGTGGGACACAGTGCCATCCGCCTGCTAGGTGGACGTCACTGGTGCGGGGGACACAAATCCCCACTCCCTTCCCCTACCCAGCAGCGTGGCACGTCTTCTGCAAGCAGATGGAGCAGCAGCTGGGAGCACTCAGCAAGCAAAGGGCGCCCACGCCCCGTCTGGAACTGGAAAAGCTGGTCAAGGGGGACACCTAGTGACCAGCCTGGGGGTCGGGGACCGGGGTATCCCCCCTGAGGGTAGGGGAGATGGGCTGCTGGGCTCTTATCTGCAAACGGCGTGAGAAAGGTCTCAGAGAAGGTTTGCACCGAGCCTGCACCACCTTCCACCCCAGTGGCCAAGAAGAAAATGAGATTAAGGACGCACGCCTCCCACAGCACAGAGCGATCCCCCACAAATCCTACCTCTGCCGGCACTGGAAGGGTGAAATTACCCTTGCTAATGGACCATAAGCTTGAAATTGGCATAATTAAAAGTGACTAGCATGAATGCATTAAAAAAAAAAAAACAAAACAAACACGAATTACAACTAAAAGAGAGTATTACATTTAAAGAGTCTCCCTGGTGAAAGTCACTTTCCCTTAGGGGAAGTAATCTATTTTTTTCAACCCCGTTATGTACTAGATTTGCAAATAGTTCCTAGAAGAAAAAAAAATTTAAGAGCACATAGGAATACTTTAGACAATTAATTTTGGGAAGGGTATAAAAGGGAGTGGAAACCTTCAGCTGAATCCCAAGGTGCTGAATGAGGACCTCAGAGAGGAGAGACACCATATTCTGAGACAGGAAGAGGCTTCAGACCAATACTTTCCTGCCAAAGTAACAATTTCCCACAAAATAACACATTCCCAAAACATTTGAGTGAGTAATACTACGTCAGTTACTTCCAGAAATGTTGAATCATTTTGTCTGGATAAAATGTATTGCTTTGAGCGAGAAAAAGCAACACATTAAAGCAATTCTGTTGATTAGCATTCACCTTCTGTTAAATATTCACTCCAGTACTAGAAATGTGTCTATGTTTTTCCCAGTAGCATGGCTGTGGATGCATCACTGGAGCATTTTTAAGTTCACAGAACATTCAAACTCAAGACATATTACAAGTAAAAGCAAAACATTTGGGCTACTTCCAAAGAAAACAGCAAATCTAAAGAAATCAAAGCTGACTTTGATACAGTCCTTGTGATGTTGTTATTATTGTTGTCATCAACATGCTCCCAGAAGATGCTGCAATTCTGCAAACAGCTCGTTCTCACAGAATCACAGAATAACCAGGTTGGAAGAGACCCACTGGATCGTCGAGTCCAACCATTCCCACCAATCCCTAAATCATGCCCCTAAGTACCTCATCCACCCTCACCTTAAACACCTCCAGGGACGGTGACTCAACCACCTCCCTGGGCAGACCGTTCCAAGGCCTAACCACCCTCTCCGTGAAGAATTTTTTCCTGCTCTCAAGCCTAAATCTCCCCTGGCGGAGCTTGAGGCCATTCCCTCCCGTCCTGTCCCCTGTCACTTGGGAGAAGAGCCCAGCTCCCTCCTCTCCACAACCTCCCTTCAGGTAGTTGTAGAGAGTAATAAGGTCTCCCCTCAGCCTCCTCTTCTCCAGGCTAAACAACTCCAGCTCTCTCAGTCGCTCCTCATAAGATTTGTTCTCCAGCCCCTTTCTTGAAGCCTCACTCAAGCCCGAATGATGATGGATGAGCTGCTAGATTCCCAGATAACACTGGAGTAAAAGGTAATGGCAGAGGGAGGGATGTCTTGGCCATGCGATCACATCCTTCACTGTTTCCTCCCCTGCAGGATCCCAGCTGACTGCTTTCCATGAGCTCCCCTCTCTCCAGCCCTACAGCAAAGGGCTCAAGCTCCTTCTCACTCCCTCTAAAGCCTACATGCACAGGGGAGAGAGGCAGCAGGCTGGCCTGTATCTCTCACTCTGCCAAGGAGAGGATTTTTGAGCAACAGGAGGCAAATAAGCATTTGCTTTGTAGGGGTCCAGCATAGAGTTATAACTTTTTGCATGCCTAGTTTAAAAAAAAACAAAACAGCTTTTTTTTTTTTTTTTTTTTTTTTGCAGGAGGGTGGGCATTTCCCAGCCAGAATTGCTAGATATAAATCTTCTCCAGACAGATAAAACAAAAAAGCATCCTCTATCAGAGCAATAAGCAGAGTTGTGATTGATTTGGTACAATGAGGACCCTTTGCCTGTTCAGGTCCCTTGGAAATACCTTGAGATTTAATGACCATGCAAGCAGGCATTGTTTAGATAAAGCAAGCTGGGAGAAGCCACAGGGAGAAGGCCAGTGTTCTGACTTCCAGGACAGCACATTTCAGCAATAGTCCTTAAAAATCATATCCTAAGCAGTGCTGGAAGGTGCTAGAAGATCTGTGAGACTCTCGTGCTGCTCCACACAGAACTGCAAACATGCAGCACTCTTGTAAGGTGGCCACTGCTGCTGGGATCATCCTTGTCCCCTCCTGGTCCTCTGCACTGTTCCCAGAGTGCTCCCATGAGCCCAGGTCCTGCTGCAGCACGCAGCTGAGCAAGAAAGCTCAGACATCTGCCTGATGCCAGAGCAATGCTCATATCTGACCTCCTTTTGTCCACTGTCAATTCCTGTGGTGGCTCTACCAGCAGGCACAGTCTCACTGGGTGATGGGCTGGGACAGGGACAGAACCCAGAGGGGGATGTTATCTGAGGGTTCACTGGCATGGGGATGGGTGTAGACATATTGCTGCCTGTAGTCTCCTCCTCTTTCATAGTCTCTGAGCTCAGCTGCATCTGGCAGACCCAATCTGGCATTTGCTATTTTGGGCAGCGCTGTCTCCGTGGAGGTGGGGAATAGCATGAAGAGCACAGCACAGAGAGCAAAGAAAATCAGGGCAGTCATGATCTGTAGAAACCACAGGTCCACACACAAAGCCATTTCCACATTCATTGTAATTAGCATGCCATTAAGGTACCATACCTTCCTCAGGGCATAAGGGCCCCACACATATACGAACTCTAGAAATGCAGTGGCTCATGATGGATTTCCCTGTCTAGGGCAACATACTGCTGCTGCTTCTAATTTTTAACTGTGCTCTGTGTGCCATAGCTTTACAGTGCTTCCGCATGCCAAGAAAGCAGTGCAAGAAGAGGCACACTGCTCCTGCCATGCACCTTGTTTGGTTTCTGTGTGCATCCATCACTTAACAGGATCTGCTTTTCCTCCAGCTTGTCCTACACCCCATGGGAGATCCAAGCCACAGCAAGATAGGTTGGCTCCCTCTGCATGCTACCCCTCTCATCTCTGAGGAGAACACCACTCCATGCCACTGGGTGCCATCGCTCTGCTTGAGAGGGGTGACAGTGGTATGTGGAGCTCCTGCTGGCATTGGCTTACAACCCATGCCACTGTGGTGGCCATGGCATACTGACAAGTGTTTATTTTCATGCTGAATCTTACACACAGATATTTTGTTCTTCCAACAGGGAATAAACCTGAACAAGACTAGAGTAAGGAACAGGAGAGAATGAGGAGTACCAGTTGCCCATTGCTGACTTACCACCTTGGCAGGTGGCTCTGTGCTTGCTCTGGCCAGTGTGCATCTTGGGGGAGGCCCCCAAGCTGCCTGGGCCCTCTCTCTCTTCCAGCATCAGCACAAATACAAGGGAGGCTGCTGCCCCTTCCAGGGGCAGGTTACCAGCTCCACCTGAGCCCTCATAGCACTGTCCAAAGCACCTGTGCCCCTGAGATGGAGAATATGATACTCTTGAGTATGTTCAGATGTTGGACCACAGGAATGGCACAGCTGAAATTTGCCAGAGAAAGTAGAGCAAGGGGTTAGGAATGAGCAGCAAAACACCTTATGAAGGAGCTGGAAGCACCTTTAAATACTCCGGAGAGCTGAGCACTCATGGGTTTTAGAACAGCTAGGATGAGTGAATCATTAATACTCAGCAGCAGGGGCTGGCAGCCACCTCCACCTTCCTGGAGCTTTGCCAGCAGTGGGTTCCTGGGCTGGGGGAACAGACCTGCAAGGAGAGGTGATGATGCTGCCTGACACACACAGGGAGCAGGCATGTGTCACCTCGCTCAAGCAAACTCATTCCCTTCACCCTCTCTGAGCCATTCTATCATCCCTGGCAGCTGCTGAGCAGCTGCACTGCCCCTGCCCATCCCTAGCTCCACTGATGTGGTGTTATCACCTGGGGTCCCCACCACAGCACTGTGTGAGTGCTGAGCAGTCAGCACTGGTGACAGAAGGAGAAGTGGTCCAGTATCTTGGCAAGAAAAGGCTGCCAGTGATACTTGCTGACACTGGAGGAGGAAGAGAGGGAAAGGCCATGAAGGTTTGGGGCTCACCTGGAAAAACAATATATTTCCCATGTGGTATGGTACAAAAAGGTATTGTGTGGCTGCTTTCTATGCCTGGGGACATGGTGTATCATGATCCCCTCATTTGCAGTACAGGAAAAATGCATACCATACATTTTGTACAGTAGGAAATTAACTGATGGAAAATATATATGCTTCTTCACTTGAGAGGGAAGAGAGAGAAGTAGAGCCAGGAAAAGGCAGTGTCCAAGGGAAGGGCTTGGGGCAGACATGGCAGATCTGTCCAGACAAGGAACAATGAGAGATGTTTCTTGTCATACTGTAACATGTAAATTAACTTTAGGGAAAGCTAAAGCATTGTGCAAGCCAAACACCCTCCCCTTTGGAAAAAAAAAAAGCCTAGAATTACTCAGGAATTGCATCAGTCATGAGGACCTTTTCTAAATAAAATATTGTCATAATAATAATAATGATGATGACGATGATGATGAAGGGGTTTTATACAACCTCAACATTCCCTACAAGCAGCTAAAAAAGTGTGGAAGGATGCAAAAGGAAGGATGGGGCTGGAGACGACAGGGTGACCCAGGAGAAGAACAGTCGGAGCCCATCAGTAGCAGAGCTGCACAGACATTTATTGAACACAAACAGCGACAAACACAGCCGGCTCACAGAGCTTCCTGAGCTATTGTCCAAAGGTTTTGCTCATGATGATTGTCAAGAGTGCTTTCAAAGGCCCCTGGGGGTGTGAATCTTATACAGCTGAATTCTTCCCACTTCTAGTTGCTCATGAGTCAAAAAAGAGAACCATTTGTGTATGTGTGTGTGAGATTCCCTTTGTTTAGTGTGAAAAATGGCTTGTCTGGACCCTGCCATGTTGCAAAGACAGAAGTCTGCGCATGTACCCATGTGTGTGCATTGGCTTGGCTCCCGCACATTCTGCTTCCCAAATAACTTGGGGTGAAAACTGACGCCTTACCCGGAGGGCAGGGATGCAAGGTCGCAAAGGTGAGCCAGGACAAGCAAAGCAAACAAAGAGGGAGCCTCGAAGGAAGAAGGGTGAGAAAAGTAAGTACTCTGAAGCACGCACAGCTCTGGATGGTGTCACATGTCCATAGGCTACAGCAAGTACCGCCAAAGTCAACTCAAACGTATAAGTAACTACTCTAGACCAACACAAGAGGCCCCATCATTTCTGAAGTCTCACCAATGGAAAAAAACCCAACCCCCCTCCCCATTCCCCAAAAAGCAGATGAAGTCATAACACCGTACGCTGTAAACAAGGACCATAATCAAAGAGATTAGGAGCAGCCTCGGGAGCACAGTAAGGAGCTCATAAAGAAACCTTACAGTGTGTGCATATGCATGTGTATTTATATATATATATATATATATTCATTAGTAAAGAAAAGAGTATCTGTGGAGGCAAAGGGAAGACGGTAAATGTACAGGCAGTACAGGCTGGGTGGAGTGCCGGTGGCTGGAGAGGGTCGGGTGGTGCGGAGTGGAGGATGGTGGGTGGAAATTAGAGTGCGCCCATTCCAGTGACCTCAGACGTCAGCCTAGAATAGACAGGGGCAGAGAGAGGGGTGGAGGGGGGAGACAAAAACAAGCGCTTAATATCTGGAACAGAAAAGAAAACGAAGACCCTGTGGGGCAGTGCTCCTCCTCTCACCTACACTCTGCTCAGACAAGGGGCAGAGCATCACTGGGTAGCTTGAGCACATGGGGTTTGGAGGTCCCTGTGGTAGTCATGGCAGGGCTGGAGAACAGAGCCAGCTCAAAGACTGGCTGCCTTCCCCTCTCCTCACTGCTGACAGGTAATGTCTGTCCTGGGCACCGCATTGTGGCAGAGCTGTCACTCACCACACAGCTTCACTTCTATCAGCAACTCTCCCATAAAGGGCAGGCAGCTGTCCCAGCTCCCCTAGCTTCTTCATTTCGCTCTGCATTTCAAAACCATGGTAGAGGCTGAGCTTTGCCTAATTATGCCCCACCATCTCTGTCTCCACCACAGCACAGGCTGCAGCTCAGCCAGCCCTTTCCAGTAATGAAAAGCCACTCGTTTTTCTTTTCTTTCCCTCTCTTGTTTCAAGAGGTTGGGAGGATTGGGAAGGAGCTGCAGGGTAAGCCACTCAGCCATGCCCAGAGGTGTGGGGCCAGCCCCATCCCACTCCTGAGCGGTTGTAGAGATGCCATAGGTGTGGGCAGCAGGACAGCAGGGCAGGATGGGATGGTGGAGGTCTGTTGCAGATTGGGGCTGAGGTAGGTTGGGTGCAAGGAGGAGAAATCACATACAGACCTCACCGGAGCTTCCAGTTCACACCCCAACAAATGTCAGAGTTGCTGCCAGCAGCTCCCCATTCTTGGGACTCTGTCAGCAGCATCCCGCAGCCACTCATGTCCTAGGTTCATGTGGCACCAACTCTGCCCGCAGTGAAGGGGACGGATGGGCAGATGGTCTCAGCTTACACGGCTGCACCAGGAGGGCACGAAGCCACTGAAAGGACCCGTCTTCCCTTAAACTCCCCATCCACAAGTCCATGGGCGCAGGCAAATAGGTCAGTGTGAGCACCCCAGCCATGGCTCATCACCATCACCCTCCTTGCAGTCCCTTGTAGGATCCCTGGTCCCCCACAGAACAGGAAGCATTGGCCCCCAGCCGGAGCCAGCGTTGGGACTGTTCATCCCCTGCAAAGTCCTGTTGCACCAAGCTTTTTGGCATGAAAAGGAAGCAATTAGGCTGTTCCCATGTCTTGTGTTTATTGGACTGATTATTTTCATCGGATGGAGAAAAGCCTTTGGGAGGCCTGGAAGCACGCGGAAGAGGCTCTGAGGCAGCAGTAAGCGATGCTGGGGTCCCAAGTGATGCCTCCCCACCACTGGCTCAGGTCTGTCCCCATCCCTGTCTCCTGCCTTGTCCGTATGGAAAGACAGCAGTGATTTTGCCCACCCATGAGCAAAATCCTCGAGCGAGGGCGGTGGGAGGGCAGGCGACTGGCACAACCCGTGGCTGCTCTGCTGGCAGCAAAGTGGCTCCCATTTTCCAGCCAAAGCACTGGCAGGGTGAGAGATCCCACTGGTGTCATCTGGTCCTCGCTCAGAGGTCTCAGCAAGCTACCATCCATCCCAGTTGGCCTCAGGAAGCCCCTCCTGGCCTGCGGTGCTGGGAGCAAGTGCTGCTCCCACCGCGCCAGCAGGATGGGTTCAGCTGTGGTGGGAGGTGGTGGCAGGTGGCGGGGGAGTCTCACCTGGCGTTGATGAGGTATTGCGCGAGGCTGATGTTTGCAGGGGTTCCTGTGATGGTAATTTGGCGCTCCGATGACCCTTCCGTGGCATTAGCGATTTTGATCTGTGCTCCCGACATCTGCCGAATTTCATTGATTTTGGTCCCTTGGCGTCCAATTATGCAGCCTATTAGCTAGAAAAAAAGCATGGAGGGAATGTCTGAGAAGTGACAGCTTTGGCAGCCACTGGCAGGACGCAAGCACAACCGCGTGGCACAGGCCAGAAGCCTTCCTCCCTCTGCTCTGAGGCATGAGTGACCTTAATGCTCATGAATACAGGAGAGGGACAGCACAGTCCTCCCAGGACACATCCAGCAGCCTGCTCTGCCCAGCTCCTTGAGGGGAATATTTTAAATAACTGTACATACTGCCCAGCATCTCCGAGGACTTCAAGAATGGTGAGGTGTTACGCTGGGCTCATTTCACTAGTAATAATTTTCATGGTCTAGTAATTGGTCAATGTTCTGCAAGGATGACAACAAGTCATCTTGCAGCGTGTGCTCTGCACTTATCCCCTTGCCAGGCACAGTAAGCCTGAAGGTGGCTATAGCTGATGCTTCACTAGAAGAAAATCAGCCTGCTACAAGGGACGCCTCATCAGCTGGTGCAGCCACACACCATTGCTAACCCTATCCCACAATTTATATCCTGCTGGGACAGCCTTTGCCACCTCTGTTACCCCCTTCAGCTCTTTCAGTGCAATGCAAAGGTTCACAGACATGCACATCATTGACCAGAGAGCATCATGTGGCTGTGGCACTCAGGAGAATCCCACATGAAAACTTGTCTTTCACACTCTTGTGAAAAAAAATAGAGCCAGCTAAAAGCTTGTATTTCCTCAAATGTCCATCCCTTGAATTTCCTCAATGGTTTTCAATAGCTTGATTTTCCTCAATGGTCTTATCTTTGCTTTTGCTCATTTGTGCATTAAATCACGGTTTCCTGTAGCTCCTCCACAACTTGCTAACACATAGCAAGATGTCCAGCTTTGCCAACAAAGGCATTAGGTGTTCCTGCATACTTTTCCAGCCCATTACCATTTGAGCTTCTTTACAAGGTTGCACCTGGGAATTTTATATGCAAGACATTCATCTTGGCACTTACTGGATTTCTGTCACTGTAGAAGTGGAGACAACTACTCCTCCAAATGTTCACTGGTTCTTTTGTCAGACCATATGACTACCATAGTGGTTTGTTCCATATAGACCCAAATATATACTCCACTGCAGTGCTGGAAGCGTATTAACTATTTCAGGGGCTGCAGCATGACGGTTAGCCCAAAAGCTGCCTATCCTGGTCTTCAGGACCCAGAAGTAACTCAGAGATGCTTCAGCAAATGAAAATCCCTTATGGACAGGGAACCTGCTGGGGAGATTTGAGGAGCCAAACTATTCAGAGAGATGTTCAGTGGCATCCAAGCTGAACAGCAACCAAGTTTCTCCTGGATAGTCAGAGGAACAGCAAGACGGATATCATCAAATTTTCTTGAACTGCAGTGCAACTCCAAGCTGATCTACACCACTAAAACACCTGTAGATCCTTTGCTTTACGAAACTCAAACCTGTCCTCCGCTTTGAGGGAAGGTGGCAGAGAGTGTTTAAAAGCCTTCAAAACAACAGGAGGCAGAGCTCAGGAGGCATTTTTCAGCAGGAAGAAAGACGCAGGTGATCACATTTAACACTGCACAGGTCTGATGAGAGCTGGTCTTCTGGCTAGTGAATGCTCTGAGTGTGGGTCCTATGGGAGGTCCTCTGGCATCCTTGCCTCCCATGTGGGCCCTTTTGCAAGGGGTCAGCTGATATTCCTGAGGATGGCCTCCCTTTTGCCAAGGTTACAGTCCCTGATGCTCAATAGACGTGGCTGTTGCAACCTCAGGAATGCCTGCCAAGCTGCTCACAGCCTCCTGGAGGGGACTCCTCACTGGATGGACAGAAGCAGACCCAGGATCAGCCTTGCTGTCATCTCCCATGGGCTTCTCTGAGGATTTCAGTCAGCAAATGCTCAGAAGCTGTTTCACTGCTGCATCTCTTGGGTGGAAGAAGGTGTACTCGATGAACAGAAGTACCCAGCAACTCAACCAGATTCATTGTATTTCCCTTGTGCTGCCAGGCATTGGTGAACAGCTGGAAGAAGCAGCAACAGCTCCCAGACCCAGTCCAGAAACTCCTAATGAGGATGGGCTTGAAAGTGTTTGTAAGTTATAGAGGTGGAGACAGAGACTGGAAGTCATCCCCCTGCTTGCCTTGATCCTGATTTGAGCATGGTCTGGTTATCAGCCCATTAAAACTGGTAGGCCAGTCCAGAAGCAAGTGAGACTCTTGGATCCAGGTGCCAGCTGTGTTCAGCTTTCCGTCCCACCTCCTCCCACCTGAGCATCCCCAAGCACCCTCCTCACTCCACGCTCACCCAGCGTGATTCCAGCCTCCTTCCAGCAAATGTCCCAGTCACACCCAACACCTCTATCTGTAAGACCCAAACACTGCCACCAGTACTAAGATGAGACACACCATCCTTCAGATGCTTGTGAGGCACTTTGTGGCATCAGAAACACTATTTACTTACCCCCTCTCTGCCCCCCAGTGACTACACTTGAGTGGAAATATCATCTCCAGTCTGCCAGTGCTAGATTAAGCAATTATAGTTTAATCAAGGCTGGCTCAGGAGCTCTCTCCCCTTCCCAGTGCTGCACTGGGTGTGTTTCATGAGCGCTGAGTTCACTTGAAACGGAAAAGGAACATTGAGGAGTATTGTACCTAGAAAAGCTACCAATAGGGTAAAGTCCAGTGGATACTTTATGTTGCAGGTTGCTCCCCAACAGACTGCACATGGCATGAGTGAATCTGGTGGAGGGGCACCTCTGAATGTATTTAACAAAGTCATAGGCCTGAAGCTCATATATATATATATATATAAATACACAGACATACATATATATATGTGTACACACACACACACACAGACCAAGGAAGCATTTGGATTTACTTACATCATTGGGAATGGTGAGTTCATGAGTACTGGCCGGGGGACTGGCATCCAAACCTGGGCATATGCAAGGGAAAATGGTTATAGCTTGCTGAAGCAGTGCAGTAGAGCTCCGCTGCTTTCCTGCAACAGTCAACACTGCAAAGGCGTCCTGTTTCAGGGCTGGGAGGGGAAGGGGATCACACAGTCTGGTAGAAGGAGGAAGAAGATGGTTGCTACCTGACTCTTCTGGAGCTGGATGCCACCTTCCCCTGCATTCCTTCAGCTGGCCTTGCAGGTTGTGTGCCACGAGTGCCTCGCTTCCCATCCTCCATCTTCCCACTGGGAATGGCTTCAGAGGAGGGTGTGTTACAGTGCAGGGTTGCAGCATCGCCACAGACAGGTGGGAAAAGCACTTTCCCATGAAGCCCTTCTCAAAACAGCAGCTGAGAAACCCAAACCTAGAGGCAGAGAGCCTGCTAGTGGGAGGGTTGTCCATACTCCCTGCAGCACTCTCTGGAGACAGTAGTGCAGAGGTGCTTGGTTGCAACAGCAGCTTAGAGCCCCAAAACTGGTTTTGGGGTAGGGGATGATTTTCAAGTTACAGCTCCACAGCTGAATTCAGGAAGCTGAATTTAAGCCAGACTGCTAAGATACACGTGCTAGCTAGAGCCGGGACCGATGGTCCCTCTCACTCCCAGGGGAAAGCCTGGCACGCAGTATGGCCATCGAGAGCCTGCTTCCCTATAAAACTACACGTCAAGGAGTGAAGGCAGCAACGTGCTTCCTCCCAGTCTCTCCTGCGCCTGGGAGGAAATTCTCCGCCGTAGTGGGAAAGGATGGAGCCAGCCGGCTCCCCTGCGTGTGCAGCTCCAGAGGGAAGAGGACAGGATGCTGTCATGTTCCTAGGCCAGGTCGAAGCCTGCCTCTTCCACAATTTTCCATATTAAATCACCTCAATATTGAAGCGGGGATGTCCTGTGTAAAAACCTAAAAGACTGAAGCTGCCTGGTAGCTAACAGGAATTTGCAGTAACCTCAAAAAAAACCCTCATCCATGTGATATGAACTACTTAGGAAGGCTTCTAAGAGCAGTGTGTGCAAAAGACCAAGACACTTACGCAGCGAAAGAAGCACAAGGAGACTGGAAGTGCTGGGCTGCTACAACACAAGACAACAGCAGCACTGAATCCCAGCAGGGCTTCCTCACATTCCACGGCACTATGCTGCTGCCTTAACCATGCTGAGCAACTCCTCTAAGCAATGACCAAGTTTTGCTGGCCTGCACTTTCATCGAGGTGCTCTGCACACAGAAGACGAGCTCCCATCCAGTCTTGACAGCAACAGCCACATAGATTTTAAACCCCAGCAGATCTAAACTGGTGTCTGTCTGGGTAGCAAGCAAGATTTCTACATTACTAAAATGAAGTCTTACATTTCAATCCCATTTGAGCATCAACCCTAGAGAGCAGAATATCAGGTATATTTTATTTACTTTTGCATGATTCCTGCCTTTTCCCAAAAGCAGCTTCCCAGTTGCACCTAACCTACAGAGACACAATGGCTGAATACACCACACAGGCACCCACGGCACCCACTTGCAGGATGTCTCTCTACAATGTTTTTAACTTGGGAGCACATATAAAGGAAGGGAATAGGGATGCAAATCCTCCACTCAGCAACCCTATGCCCTCCTTTGCCCCTGCCAGGTGTACTAATGCCAAAAACTGCACAGAACAACTCCTGCCCAGGTTTTACACAGCATGCAATGCTCAACACTGACTTTATAGTATGTTGTGCTGGAAGAGACATTTCACTAACCCTGGACTGTCTTTCATGTCAAGCCTCCTCACAGTCTAGGGGCAAACGGACTTCATTTAACACAAAGACTCATCCCCCAGGGTGAAGTTGTCCCCATCTCTCAGCCACGTGATGCAAGGCTCAGATTGAGAGAAGTATGGATATGGCAGAAAATGTCTTCTGAAGGGATCTTCACACTGGACATGGGGTCAGAGCAACACTAAGGCACCCAGGGGTCTTTGGAAATGCAAGCTGGGCTGCTCAGATTCAGAGATAGGGCCCTCCGACCCTGCACTCAGGTGACACAGGTGCTGCTGAAAGCCCCCGGGGCATGTGGTGCCGCGGTACTGCACCACCCCTGCATCACAACAGCCCCTGAGGAATGGCCACATCCTTCCCCATCACCTGGAGACTGCTTATTTTAGCATACCAGATCCTCCCTCCCTGATACACACATGCAGCCCCCACAGTTGTAAAAATGGGAGGTGGGGGCAGGGCAGGATTAGTACCTTAGGTGATTGCAAGGGCAAAGCAGGGCATGCAGAAAAGAAGGCTGCACAGGTTGGTATCATCAAATCTATTCTGAGGCATGCAGGCAATGTACCCCCACCAGCTGCAGAGCATGCATGTGCCCTAGGTACACCTGGGAGGTCTGGATCACATCGTCTACGAGTCCCTCAGTCAGAGGATAACTCGTCTAAGCAATGGTAGGTTATAAAATATAAGCACATTTGGCACATATGGGTGAATGTGTGGGACGTTTGACATCAAAATTTCTCCAAGACTGCAGCCATGCTTTGGCTCCTCAGGGTCCTGTCCCACTAAAAATGCAGCTCACCCTGAATGGCTTAGAAATGGCTAGAACTGTGTCTTATTTCTGTTCTCACAGGCATTTTTCTCCTGTTTCTGAGCAAAGTTTATGCAAAATTAAATGAAAGAATAAGGGTGATGGCTCTGATGTCTTTCCATTACACAGACTGTAGTTACACGCAAACAAAAAAATAAACTCCAGGCACTTTTCTTTTCTTTTGACATGCTGTACAAAGGAGAATGGCAGGCATGGTGCTGCCCAGTTTCTCCCTGAAAACCTGCCATGTTCCCAACAAATACCACAATTTATCTAGGAGCACAACAATGGCACAGTCCTATTTAAGAAACATATTTCAACCAAAGCCTCCTTATTTCCCTGTAGCTTTGTGTTTTACCTGATGATTGGCCCATCAGATTTTGAGCTTCTTCGGAGGAATGTAAGGGCAGCTTTTCTCCTGAAGAGCAAAGAAGAAACAGATTTAATGCTTTTGCCTTCGAGGAGATAAGCAATGTCACTTCATCTAGGAAGCTCAAAATATGATGAACATACTGTCAGAAAAGGCATTTCCATCCAGCACTTTGACCACTGAGTAAGCAAAGGTACTTTAAGTATCACCATCCCCTAAACTCTACCTGCTTCCCAGGTCACTGTGAAATGCGTTAACTGCCACACCACCTTTGGGGACAAGGCTGCTGAGCCATGCAACATCTGGCTGTTCTCCTGCCAACGTGGCTCCCTATGGCTGTGGCTCCTTCCCATCGCTCTCCCCGGCATGAGGATGCCATCCTGCCCAGCTCGGCACCACTCCTCACAGACATCGCAGCAGCATTCCCAGCTGGCATTGAGCCATTCCCCCTGAGAAACTGAGGATGTCCCACCAGGGTCTCAATCAGCACATGGAGGAGGGTGCTACCTCCTTTGGGTGGGGAAGGATGGCAGACTGATGCTCATTGCTTCTGCTGGGAAAGCCAGCAAAGATGGGAGCAAGTTAAGCGTGGCTTTGCAGGAGCAGTCCAGATGTGCACAGTTGGCTGAGAGCTCGCCCCTGAGGACTGTAACCCCCAAACATCTGTCTAGTCTCCTTTTCCCATGGACACTGCAACTTCAGTTCTACTTGCCCTGCTTGTTTCCATTAAACAGCATAGGTTTAGAAAGAGAGAGAAACTCTACAGGTAAGAAGAGAAGGATATCTAGAAAGGGCGAGTGGGTACGTACCAGGGAAAGCGGGGGTGGTCTGTCCAAGGGGAGTAAAGGGGGTTTGCTGCATAGCCAACTGGTGGAGCTTGGTCAACTGCTGAGGGGTAGGAGGGACATTAGAGCTAAGAAGGTTATTGTCATAGAGTACAACAAGTCACACCGAAAATCAAGAACAAAATAATAACCGAAGAAAAAAAAAGAAAATAGAAAAAAAATCAAACCAGGAAGCCATGGTGAGACATGGCAAAAACATTAGCAGAAGGACTTGGCCTGGGTAAAATGTAATAATGCTCAAATCTTTGCAGAAGTGCTTGATCAGGGTCTGAAGTACGATACTAGCAAGAAGCCCATTCTTAGTTTCTACCCCTTGCAAACAGTCCAGCTCCTTTGCCACAAGTGCACAGCTAGCTGCTGCCTACAGTACTTCCAACCACCGCCTTCCCCTCCCAGGCTCTGCAACATGCAACCCAAGGCTGCTGCTCGCTTCAGGGTAGCTTTAGAGCACAGGAGCAACCTCAAAGGCATTGCCACGATAGTGGCCATCATGTGCCAGCAGCCAGAAAGACCTTCTTTGTGCTGCTGGAGCTGCATTGTGACCACTTGCCATGCAGCAAACAATCTTGTGCTGCACCTCTGATGGGAAACACCTCTGGGAGATGGACAAACTCCAGCTTTTAACTGCAGCTCAATACAAGTGCAAGCCTCTTAGCAGTATTGGGAAATATGGGCTTCAGCCATGACCAGTAGGTATTTCAGATCCTTGTATCCCTTGTTGTGCCAGGTAGGTTTTTTCGTGCCCCATCAGGAAGTGGTTATGTAGAGAGGAGTTTGTTTGGAATACATTTTGTGCTCTGTTTCACTGTTCCAAATAAAAAAAAAACCAAAACCAAATAATAAAACAAAACAAAACAAACTGGGCTGAAGTCTAGCAGTGAGCAGGAGGGAGGGTCTTTATCACCTCCCACTTGGCAATTTCACAGATGCACAGAGGGTTGCCAGGATCCCAGCATCCTCCAAATGCAAGCTGCTCCCTGCAGCCATCCCCTCTCCAGTGAGGGAGAGGCAAGAGTTATAATCAACATATTTGGGGGGAAACAATACTCAAAAACCTCCTTGCTCCTGCAGCATGGCTGGGGAGGGAGTGTGGGGAGGTCTGGCCAGCAGCAGTGAGGGAGAAGCACTGGAGAGAGCAGACCCAGAGGGCTGAGCACACCAGGAGGGAGACTGGAGGAAGGCAGTAGGGAGGGGATACACCTGAAGTCTCCTGAGAGGTACCCAAGAGAGCCTTGCCTGTCAGAGCCATCTGGACTTTCAGCCTCTATTGGCTTAGCGGAGAGATCCACCACACCATGAGAAGAGGCACAAGCACGTCTCCCTCTATGCATCACAGAAAATAATCCAAAGATGCACTACAGTGGGTTCCTGCTGAAACACAGTCAGGTCGGGATAGGACCAGGAATGTCACTGCTGCTTTTTAATTTAAGAACCTTCCTGTTTCCTACCAAATTAAACCCAGGTGAGCCCTGTTTGCAGAGCTCCTTATGAAAACCAGTGCCATGGGCAGGACTCCAGATGAAACCTCTGGTCTCTTTGCTCCTCAGAGCCCCTCAGCCTCTAGCTGTGCCCAGGGGCAGGTGTCCTGCTTTGCACAATGGGGGAAATACCAAAATACTTTCTAGTACTGATTTAGAATATTTTTAAGCCGTAGCTTGGATAGTGGTATTTACCAAATATCCATAATCACAGCAATGAGAAAGCCTGCTAGAGGAGAGGATGGCTATGCCAGCATTAGAGCGAAAGCTGCCGCATGAACACTTGTGGTGCATGAAACACCTCTCCTGTTTCCTGGAAAAAGCCGAAAGCAAAATCCTGTGAGCATTTCTTCAAAGTCCAGTTTTCCCTGCAGGGCAGAGGGGAGTTCCCCCACCAGCACTGCTGGGAGGGATGGAAAACAACAGGACAGGAGTGCTGGGACCAATGTACAACCACACCGAGCATCACAAGGAACCTACAGCAATACAGGGTTAAATCTCCTTGGCTGCCAGCCTGCTGTGTACCTAGGATTAATGCCCTTGCTTGGGAGCTGTCCCGTGCTTGTCATTTACTTCACTCCCAAACACCCCTGACTCCTGGTTGCCACAGCCATCCTTTCATCTCCCACCATAAATTCTGCAAAGGCACCACTTCCTGACTGCCTTACATGTATGTGGGCAATACTGAAGCCCTTCAATCCCAAAACTGTTACCAGCCCAATTTTTTTCGGGGAGGGGGGAAGGAAATAAAAATCAAGTCAGGAATTCACATTTTAGCTTTGGCATTCAAAATTCCACCCACTCTGCAGCCACAGGTCTGAAAAAGGTGTCCACTAAACACAGATACCTGCGAGAGCAAGTGCAATGCCCTAAAATCATGTTCAAGACTGGTTTCTGTACCAAGCAGTATTTAAAATGACCGATCCTTGTGAGACATCTATGAGAGGAAGGATGGAGCGCATGACCCCTGTATGCACAACTTTTTCCAGGTCTCAGCAAATCTACTGGGAGCAGGGCAGAGCGCAGGCAGCAAATGACTTAAATGTATTTTATTCCTGTCAGTCAGAGGAGTGGAATAACAAGGAAAACACTAAGGTGTCACCACTGTTTGCAAAGGAAAACTGGGACAAAGATAATATTGATCTACCCTCACTAAACACATCCAGGTATTTACAGTCAGCTTAGGGAGAAAAAGTGAAGTGCACACAATTAAGAACGTTTCCGAGCAACCATCACCACAGAACATTCAAAGTACATGCATACTGGTGTCACACAGAGAGCCAAAGCCCAGCCTCCACTGAATTCGGTGACACCCCTGCTCCCTAGATCAAAATCCAGCCTGCTGCTCCTCATCGTTCCCATGGGAAGAGGGCATTCATGGTACAGAACAGCCTTGTCCCGCTCTCCATCATGCAAAAAGTAATCCCATGATTTAATACCCAACACAGCCATCAGAAAGAGGAATATGAGCCATGTCAAACTCTTCCTCTGTGTAGGATGGCTGGACAGGGCTTTCCACCCAGAGCACACTGCTTACAATTAAGGCGCATCCCCAGAACAGCCTGTTGCACTCAGCCCCCACTGCGGACCCTTGACTCTGCATGCCAGCAGGAAGAGGCCTCTGAAACATATTTATCCCTTCTGAAACATATTTAGAAAATCTCAGCTTTATTCAAAAGCTACTCCAGCATGTGTCAGCCGCAACAATGCCAGAAGCCCAGCAGCTGTCTGCCAACAGCAAGGAGCTGCTAGCATTGCAGTGCTTTTCATAGAGAAACCCTTTAAAATACACTCATTTTCTATTTCTGTTGGTACTTTTATGCACAGACCTGCCAGCAGCCATTCCCTACGTGTGCCCGCACAGATGGTTGTGGCTCCCTGACCCAGGAGCCCAGCATGAGCAGGGGGATCCGAGCATCAGCAACACCCATTCCCGTTACAAGCCTGAGTGGTGCCTGTCTCCACACAAAGGAGTGTGAGATGAAGCAGGGACCATGCCTGCAATACCTCCCTGGGTGACAGCCAAACCCAGCGAAACAGCCGTCAAACCCAGGGTGACTGCTTCCATCTGGAGCCCAGTTCCCGTGCAGAGCCCTCGGCAAGGTGAGCTCCAGCAGCACAGTGGGCAGCCCTCCTCTCCATCCCTCGTGGGGATGCGGGTGGCATTCTGCCCAACCTCAGCACCTGCGCCTCAGTCACCCAGAGCTGAGAAGACGCCCTAAAAGGCACATCTCCTTCAAGGAAGAAACCACACACCACAACAGTTCTGGCTTCTCCCCACCCCACCAAGGCACTCAGCACCTACATAAGCCTTTGGCTTACTGATACTTTAAGAACAAGACAAGAAGTAGAGGGGAAAGTAGTCATTTTTTTTTCACTTTCTTTGTGTGTTTTGTTAATTTTGAGCCACAAAATGCATGAAGTATGGTTTGTCTCGGAACAAAGGGATAGCACTGAACAAGGCAAACAATTTAGCATCAGGCCAAGTCCTCAGAATTAATTAATTAGTGCTAACAGGCTGAAAGGCTTTTCAAGGTATTACAGATACTACACACGGCTGGTTACTTTGAAAATATGCTATTAATATTATTTTCTAATATTAATATTATGTGAATTAATGGTAGCATGCAGGTGACATAAAAGGGTATAAGAAAAATTAGGGTAAAACTCACATCCGGGTGTGGAATGGCGTATTGTCCCTGAATTGTATAGGCCTGCAAAAGAAAAAAAAGATGTTACTAGGGTTGGCAGGAGATGGTGGCAAAGACCTGTGTCTCTGCAGAGACTGGTCTCCCTGGGTTTTGCTCCTTTCCACCTGTCGTGGGGTAAATGTTGCAAATGGAGGGGCTAAAGAGCTCAGCCCCCATCCTGCTGTGCCCAGGACCACACGCCACTCCCAAAGAACCGAGCTCAGGGAGATGAGCACTGCAAATCTGACACACCTCTGCCCTTACTCTGCTGCTGGTGAAAGCAGGGTGCGAGATTTTAGATTTTGACTTAACTGACTTAATTTTGAGGCTGAACAGTATGAGGGAAGCACTTTCCATGCAGCGTGCAGTTGCCCTCCCCCCCACCCCTGGCCAGCCCAGGGGAAGAACACCCCTGTGCTGCATTAAATTCACTGGGGCAGCAAGTCCTTGGGGCAGGAGGGAGACGTACCCCTCCAATCAAAGCTGGAGCACGCTGAGCCACCTAACTTGAAGGGTTTGGGCTCAGTCTGGCCTTTCCAAAAGGAAGAAAACAGCTCTTTATTGGTGCCACAATTGCATGGAGAGGGAATACAGGGCTTTGCTGTGCAAAACAGATTTATCAGACCAGAATTATCTGTGTAGCAGATGCACAGTAATATCACCACTGCTCTTTGCACCTAAACGTGATCCTAGAAAGCAAGCCAGTGCAGCAAGTCTCTCTGTATTTTCAGGTGTACAACTCTCAACACAGTTTACATCTATCCAGTGTATTCCAGTGCTATGCTAGGGGGAAATGCATTGCTGTGCAGAAAAACAGCCAGTGCTGATGTCTCACCAAGCATGGAGAGGGCTCAGGGACAAGGCTGCCTGCACTGCAATGCCTTTCACCAGCAATAACTGACAAATCCATGCAAATATCTGCTAGGCAAATTGTTTCTCCCATTGTTTGTGGCAATACTTTCTCCTTTAAAAATAACCTGAAAATAAGCACCGCTGTGGGTAAAGGGCAAGAGACTAGAGAGTTCAATACTTCAGACTTAACCAGCTACCAAAATGTATCTCACTTGTTGACACATAATTCAGATGATTCTGAAATAAATGGTAAAAGAGGTGGATAACACTAAAAAGGGAGAGTAAAGATAACCAAGAAAAAGACAAGAAACCCCTCTGAACATCCTGCAAACTTGCTGCATCATTTGCAAAAAGCAAAGTACTTTGTGTGAGTATGAAAAACCCAGAATCTTGGAGAAGGAAGGAGGCAAAGCCCCAGGCACCAAAATGGTGGGGATATGGCAGAGGCTGTTCTAAAATTTTCACTCTTTCCAGGCAATTTAATTTGGTCATTGTTCTTGTATTAGAACAATTGACTAGAAAAAGATAATTAAAGGCAGGAAGGTGTCTTGGACAGATGCAACCCAGCAGCTGACGTTGCACATGGACAACAGGACTGATCCATTTAGCAGCTGCCATCAGCCACCGCATCCCTTAGCTCTCTGAGCTCCTGCAGGTTCAACCCACCCCAAGCGCCTCAGAGCACCGCTGACTGTCACCTGCTGTCCTCTGCCCAACAGTCCCATGCCACCCCTCGGGCAGAGCCAAGGGGCTCACCAGTGCTCACTTGAGAGTGACAGGGAAGGGCTCTTCTTCCCACAATGTCACTTTTGTGCAAGACACCAACCATTTCCCAGCAGGAGAAACACCACCTCCACTTTACTCTCCCTTTTGAGAAGATAAATTCACCAAGCAGCTGGACTCAAAGCTCTTTTCCAGGATGCTGCTCAGACCAAATGGCATAATCCTCCCAGTGCTGGCAATGACTAAGGGATGCTAATTCAGCACACTGCCTGAAATAGCCTGTGCTTTAGGCTCTGGTCCCAGCTTGTTTGCCCTTCTGCTATTTATTATGGCTGGGAAGAAATTAAATAACTTCTGAGGTGCTGCTCTAGATGGCATTTGCTGCATCTCTGTGGTGCTGGCTCTACCTGGCTGATGGAGCTCCTGCGAAAGCTCTCCTGCTAGATAATGGTGCACCACAACATGATGGTATCTACAGGCAGATGCTTCGTCACCCAGTGAGGTGAGCAGATGATGTGCGAAAAGCAAGGGTTTGAGTTCCCTCTTCAAAAGCAGCTGCCTGTTCAACTGCTCATTTCATAGATCACATGCTGCTGGAGCTGATTCTTGTTGCAGAACAACTGCCAGCTCCTGTGGTACACACATGCGATGACTATCCTGCAAAGAAAAAATCTGCCATCACTTCCCAAGGGACACTAGAAATATCATGACTGTAAGCTGAGCACTGCACAATGTCACTGAAGGCAATGCTGGCTCTCCTGCAGGCAGAGCTGAGGTCTAGTTTTGCAGCAGAGGTTTATTGGCATCTTTTGAGGAAGCAGAAATCCAATGCAGACGAGCACCAGTGGTGGGATGACCTTTCCACAGAGGCTGACCTGAACAGAGACTCAGCACAGTCCTGGAGTGGCTGAGATGAGCCCTTCCCATCTCAAAGCAATTACAACTATGCAAAGTTATTTTTACTTGGACTAGAGATGCTAAAAAATAAAGAATTTTAGCCACTGTGAGAGCATGGTCGTGGCCTCTTGTTCATGACGCTTTTCTCTTTTTCCCCTGCACACACGTAACTGCTGGCAAATACTGAATTTCGGAATAATACAGCTGGATTCTTAGTCAGGGGCAATTTAGAAGCAAGATTCACCAAAGCATGAGTACCTGCAAAAATCAATGAGTCCATTTGAAACAGAGCAGGTTTGGTGTGGTGCTTAAGACATGGTTTACTGGTAGATATGGTAGTGTTACGTTGATGGTTGGACTCGATGGTCTTAAGGGTCTTTTCTAACCTAAATGATTCTATGATTCCCAGGCTACCTCCATGCTATTTCCAGACTTTTCTGGATGCTCAAATGCTCAGCAAAGCTAACAATTTGTTTCCCTGGGCTGGCCCTTTCCTTATCCTCCCACAGCCATCACAGGAGCCAAGCCGTCTGTCTGGGCGTGCAAACCACCAGCAATTCTGCAAAGAGCTTTCAGTCCACCTGCCGTGGGACACAACAGATGGGATGACACCATGCAAGTCAGAAGGCAAGAAACCTGAGTGCACTAACGGGCAGCGGCTGGTGCTGCAGTAAAAGGCTGAGGTTGGCAGTGGAGGCTGCAAGCGGGTCGGCTCTTACCTGACCACCTGCAAAAATGACAGGGGTGGAGGCGGGCTTTGGGCGGTAGGGAATGGTGGCACCTTTTGGTGGGGACTAGGAAAAGGGACAAGGAGAGGGAGAGAGAACATTAGAACAGCTTTCCTGAAACAGCGGCAAAAAGAGCGTTAGAAAGCACCCGACAGAGCACGGCCCCGGGGCCACTGCCAGCCACACCCACACCAGGCAAACCGCGTTTCTGGACAGGAGTACACAGGGGAAACTGGTGTTCAATGGACAACGAGGACAACCTAGGGTACAGGAGAACTCCTGCCAAGGTGCAAGACCCTAGATTGCTTCCCAGACCTCCGCTGCCTCCCTCACCTTCACCTTATTCTGACAAACTGCATTGCCTGATCTAGACTGAAGCGTGACACTTGAACACAGCACCCTCCTCAAAACACCCCAAGGACACTCTCAAGGTGCGGCAAGATGGGGAAATACACCCACAGAGCAACCATTTCAACCCCAGATCCCACAAGCTTTTTTGTACAGTGGCTTTCTTTGCGGCCTGAGAGCTGCACATTGTTAGTCTGCCCCAGAGTCATACCAGCCCCACCAAGCACCAGGAGCTGTGTTGCAGCATCATGAGCACAGGGAGCAGAAGAAGAAAGCAGTCCATCTGAGTGAACCAGATCGATGTTTAAACTCCCTGACCCCTCTCATCTCCCTCAGAGCTGAAACAGGGACACCTTCAGGGCTTGGTTTGGTCTATTGCCATCCAAGCTGTGACCTGGATGGCCGTGCAGCAGATGCTGCAATGTGCCATCACTGTAGTCAAGGCCTCCCAACCTCTGGTGGGACAACTGGCAGAGATCACTTTGGCCACGGTGCTGAGCTCTGGAGGAGCCAAAGGCTGGAAACACCATGCAAATGGCAACACCAGTGTTTCCAGGGACCTTATTCTAGAGCTTCACGGTAGTGGTGGTGTGCGTGAGCAGCCAGCCACATACCAGCAGCAGAGCATTGTCCAGCCCTCCTCCTGCAGCAGCGTGCCCTAGGGCAGCACAGCTTTGTCTGGCCAACACAGCTTGCTCCTTGCTGCTGTGGGCAGGACCAAGCAGAGGGTTTAGTGATGCATCCCACTGCACAGTGCACAGGATCATCTCACCACATATATGTCTCTGGTTTTCTCTTGAACATAGCTAACAGGACATTTTTGGGGGTTGCTAGGGATCAGGAGAGATTTCAGATAAAAGCCTTGGGTTCTACCCAAAGTGTAATGGCCCAGTTACATCTGTGTAAACATAAGCAATACAAATTATGCTATCTCATGGAAAAGTCTTCATGGTTTCTGTAAATTCTTCTAGAAGTCCACTTGTAGCCAAGTGCCATATCCAGATCTTCCTGTTAACCACAGGCCTGCAGGAAAACAAAGTACAGCCTCTATAATCACAAACCTGATTTTTCTTTTACTGTGTTACAAATCTTGGAGGGATGAGCAAGTAAAATAATCTAAGATTGAAAGGTTATAAGGATCATCTCTGCGAACGGTTAAAACAGGGGACAGATTTCAGACTGCAAAAAACCTCATAGGTTTCTTTCCCATTGCTGAGCCATGCAGAGGCGCAGCACCCCTGGCTTAGATCAGTAAAAACAACAGGCACAAAAGAATATAACACACCTGCAAGCATCATCTCAGACCTATCTCTACGACAGTTCAGAGCATAAACTGGAGTCACCATGAGGCAAAAACTGCACTCCTCTGGCAGCACAGTGTACCTGCCTAGGCATCACTGTCATCTGCAGTGGGGAATGTGGCTCATGGCAACTCCTCCTTAGCCGTGCTGCTGCCAAACTGGTGTTGCATACATTTGGTTTTGCTTCATCTCCACCAAGCTTTGGCATCCTCATCTTAAACTCTTGCGGTGTCAGGCATGCTCGTCCCTGCTGTTAAAAAACAGGGGCATGCAGGCTGTGCAGCAAGGCAGAGTGCCCTAACATCTGTCCACATTTATCTTCCTCTGGGAAAGACGCCACCATCCTGTGTCCGGAAGGGTTTCCTGCTGGAGCTTCTCCCATCTGAGGTGGCAGGTGTGGATGTGGAGCATGTGGCTGTGGTCACCCCTGGCAGTAAGTCATTGGTACAGCAGCATGTCTCCATGGCAGAGATCTTCAAGCTCTGCCCATCATCATCTCTCTCAAAAACAGTAGCCTGGACATATGTCCATGCACCCTACAGGCCCTGCTCTCCACCAGCCCTCCTCACTACCCTCTTTGCTGTGCCTCACTGGACCCCAGCTTTGCACTTCCAGCCCTGGCTCCCCCAGCATATGGGATGCCCTGGCTTCCTCCTCCTCTCAACCGTAGTCTTCACAGGGCATCACAAGCCCCATGCAGAGGATGGCAGGTGCTTGGTGGTGTCGCTGCAGCCCTCATGCCCTTCCCATGGCACCCTCAACACTGCTGGAACAGACTACAGCTGTTCCAGCTCGCCTGGCCTCCCCCAACACCGTTCTCTCCCAAAGCCACCATAGGCTAAGACACAAGCCATATCCTTTGGGGCATCCAACCAGACAGGTTTCCAGCATGGGACTCTTGAAACAATGGACGATGGCGGGGAAAACACACTGGGTGGGTTTCAAACAGAGGTACCAGGAAATGAGACTGGTCCAACACGCGTGGTGAAGTGTACAATAGATATGCTCCACAGACTCAGTGCTGCTGTGGTGCCAGCTGGGTTTTTTCCTATGTACTTTACCCCCTTTGTTACAGACTGTACCTCCAGCATCACCACACAGATCTGTTTGACACACTGGATAATTGCGTCGGGTGTTCCCGAGATTGTCACCGCCCGCTCTGTGGAGTTGGGCAGCATGTCCCCCGCCACTTGAACCTGAGCACCTGTTGACTGGAGAAAGAAAGAGAGAGGAGAGGAAATCCCACAGCTGAATGCTTTTCCTTGCAGCCAGCTCCAGCTCCGATGCCAGGCACCTCCTGAGAGTTGCCCTGCCCTGTGCCTGCATGCAGAAGCACGCTGACAAGGTCCTGTGGGATGCTGCTCCTACATCAGCAGCACAGTCCTGGGAAGCAACGTGGTGCATGATGCCAGCAGCATAAGGACCCCCCTTTCTAAGGCAGATCCCCCTTGGTCGCAGATCCTCTGCTGGAGCTGTGATTACATGCAATCACGAAATCAAGTCTGACTTACCTCCCTGATTTCCTTGATCTTGGAACCTCCTTTGCCGATCAGCGAGCCACACTGACTAGCCGGCACGACGAGTCTCAGTGTCACTGGAGGTTTGCTGGTAGCAGTGCTGTTGCTCATCGAGTTGGTTATGTCCTTGGGAAGGAAGAGTGCAATGCATGAGCCCTTGTTACCCAACCAGGCACCTGCCATCTAGGCTGACCCAAATGCCCTGGGCCAAAAAAGAGGGGTCATGTCCCCCAGCTGGTCTCTGCGGCTGCATCCCTGCAGTTACTTAACTCAAAGACCTCTGGGACAGTTCACTGAGGCTCAGTTCTTTTCTAGATGGAGATGTCTGGGAGGTTTTGGGCCAAGGTTGTATACCAATTAAGAAAGTCCAGCCAGGCACACATGGGTTGGATGTACCCCAGCCCATCTGCACTGCTTGACCCAGCATTGGGAACACCAGAGCTCTATCTGACTGGTGGGCCACCCAAAGGTCAGGATACAGGACCCTTTATTCTGTTCTTCTGGGGGAAAGGGCTGATGTTGCTTACCTCCTCAAATTTGTAGGCAATCATGGCGAAAGCCTTGAAGATGGCATCGGTGGGGCCAGTGATGGTCACAATGCGCTCAGGGCAGTTTCCCTCTGAGATGTTGATCCTTGCCCCGCTCTGTAAAAGGAATGGCAGCCATGGAATAGTCACAACCAAGCAACCCACAGGGGTGCAGCAGAGGTGCAACCTTTCCTCTGGGTCAGGTCCTGTTCCAGCCCGGTCCCTTACCATCCTCTGTGCCAGCCTCTCAACCCATCTAACCTTAAACACTCCCATTCCTGCCTCCAATGGTGCTACCAGTGTTGCGTTTCCCCGACCTTCAAAAAGGGTTTCCAAGCATCTGCTTTGGTTCTGTTACTGAAATGCAAACCCACACAATCAAGGCAAGACTAGCTCATGAGTTCATTGCTTGTAAAAAGAAGAGTAGTGCTTACTGATCTGATAACTCCTGGATAGCTGCAGGCAGAGAGACCCTGGACAAACTCATGCATCTCATGAGTGAATTAATTTCAATGTTTTATTAAGAGCAATTCTTGGTTCTGGAAAACTCCCACTAAATATGATACAAATTTGTCTGAGTATGGAGTGAGAAAACTGGACTAATGAGCTCTGGGCACAGCCAGCTTGTGTGTCCTGCTCCTGGGAGTTATGGTACATATCACACAGGGCAATGCGCAACTCTGGCTGCTGTGATACATGATTGATGACTCTTCCCAATCCTCCTCCTTCCACCTACAAATCCTTCAATAGAGTAGAGTTGCTCACCTCCTCACGCATCTTCTTCACAGTCTCTCCTTTCTGAAATAAGAAGCAGAAACACGAGCTATTACTAAAAATTCAAGACTTTCAAAACAACCTTTCCAAAGGCGCATCTCTAATAAGTGGCAACATGCAGCCAAATACATAGGCAGCTCAGCAATGCCTCTACTCTTAAGTGAGGAATGTCTATACCACACAACAGACAGCTACTAATGCGCAACTGCAGCCTCCACCTCCCTTTATATGTTTCCTATTAGAAGGAAAACTGCACAAGAAAAAGCTCAGGAACAGGTTCAGTGCTGAGAAAAGCTGGCACTTCAGAGTGGCGTCAAAGAACAGTTTTGGATCTGGTATCTATAGAAAGATTTAATATATTCATATCCAGATATAAAGCAGGTACAACTGTGAACCTTTCCAGGGCTGGATAGGCTTATGGAAAAATAAACTACAAGTATATAGGGGAAAGATGTTCGTACTGCAAATCTTTACCACAATAAACTTCTCTTAACACACCAAAAAAAACCCAATCCTGTATAAGCCAGGGCTTTCCAAACCACCATGGCAAGCAACAGGAGCAGAGAACCTCGCAAAGGTTTTCTGTGTAACTTAAATGGTGTCCTGTGGCTTCAGAAACAAGTGCTGCACAATTTAAATGAATCTCCATGACATTTTTAATCTCTGTTATGAAGCTATTTGATTAAAACATCAAGGTGACATGATCACAAACACTTACTCTTCACCCCAGTGAAGCAGCTTGAAATGGCAATGGGTAAGTTTGTTTCCTGGGTTGGTTTCTTTAGGGGAATAGACTTTGATCCCTTTATGGGTCCCTCATAATTTCTGTCTCATAAATGCAGCAACAAGCTCACGCACACTAAACATTTAAGGACATCATAGGGAAGAGGTGATTGTCATCTGTCACACCACAGGTAGCAAATGGTGTAGAAAATAGCATTTAAATAAGTCCTTACCTTTCCAATTATGCTTCCAACTTCCTACAAAAAAAAAACCAAACAAACAGACACCAAGGAATTGGCATTACAAAACGTGAAGACAACCCAGCCCAACCCCACAATGAAACAAAGACCTGGTGCACGCTGTCCCCAGCAGAAGGACAGGGTGAGTGGCAGGACAGGGATTGAGATGGGTCAGGAGCACCATGCCACCCTCCCCAGCAGCAGGAGGACAATGTTCCCAGCAGCCCTGGGGTGGTGAAGTGGCATGGGGGGCTGGCCAGACCCAGGCACAGACAGAGCGGAGGCAAGAGGGGGAGATAAAAACCCTTTTGCAGGGAGTCCCTTACCTTGCCGTGCATCAGCAGCCGGATGGTGAGGGTGACGTTCAGGCCACCTTCGGAGACTTTTGACTCCATTTCCTACCAGGGGACAGGAGACGTGCGTTAGCTGGGAAGGCAGCCCCGGCACAGAAGGAGACAGCACCACGGCCGTATCACCTGGGGACAGAGAGAAGAAAGGTTTTCTCTCAAGCCAGGCAGGTACTTCAGTGTGGGATGGACCTTGCAGAGCAGCAGGACATGGGAAAGCCATGGCTGGAGGAGCTGTGGGGAGCATGGGCTGAGCACCTTAGTGGGTGCAGATCAGGCTGGTCACTTGCTGCAGGGACTGCACTGTGTGCAAGCCTAATAGCCACAGCTACTGGTGCAAGCTCTGCCACAGCTTTGCCACTTGTGTAACGCAAAAGCCACTGCGGGAACAAAGACTTAAGTGTCCAAGGTGGCACAGCAGACAGTTAGCCCACCCCTGCCTAAGCTGAAAAGCAGCTGTGCCCAGCTCAGTGTATGGACACAGAAGCAGGGAGTTCGTGGACCAGTCTGGTCAAAGGCTGAACTGTGACTTTAAAAGACTCAGGGCACCTATCTAGCAAACCAAAATTCACCATTTCAAGTGCGAATGGGCACTAAGAAAATCAGTTTTTCAGTAACCAGGAAATATCTATGGGACCCCAGCAGCACAGAGTGAGACGGCTGGAGCTGGTGTCCCAATTGCTACGCTCTTGCATTTTCATCCTGATCTGTGAGCACCCTTGCTGGGCACTGCATCTCAGGACCATGCCATTTCCAGCTATTCATGCTTTGAATGTATCTAACGAAACCTCTGAGTTTTCCCAGTGCTGTCACATTCCCTTTCCTTCCCATTCTCTCTCTTTCTTCCTCTGCCCTCTAGAGGGAAAAACGCCAGAGATTTCTTTGAAGTCAGGGGAAGAAAAATCACAGAAAGGTAACAAATCCTTCTTTTTTCCCTGATGCCTGCAACATCTCTGTGCAAGGACTGGGCATGTGAAATGTCTGTGCAGCCTTCTTCATGGGGAGAGCAGTCCTGTTTCAGAGGGAGGTGCCAGCATCCTTCTACGTGCGATGCATAGTGAGATTTGCAGCAATTCTCCTCCGTGTTATTTAATCCCTTAGTATACATCAGATGAGAGATTTAGGCATCTGGCATTTTCCTTTGCTTAGACAGGGACTTAAGTGACAAAAAAATGGAGGGTATACTAGTTCTTAAGTATTACTTTAATGCAAAGAGGCGATCGGGATGAATAAACAAGCAGCAATGCACAAATTATGAATGGCGGATAGGTTTGATGTAAAACCCCTTCCACGAGAATATAATGAAACAAGAAATGGATAAAACCCATGTGGTTAGCAGGGAGACAGGAGTTCCCACCAAGCTAACAGGAGACTAGCTCACTGGGAATTAGGTTCCTTATCACCTATTCGCAAATGCTTATCTTGAGGCTGCTGGAAGTTACTATTGAAAGAAAGTAAAAGCCTCACAAAAAAAAGATAAGAAATGAAATATGTTGGAGATGTCAAGCCAAAAGGCACTGTTAAGTGTGGGGAGGAGGAGAATGTTTCAGAGGATGAAGGTGACTGTGTTGGGGACCAGAGTAATGGGAAGAGGTTAACACATGACAGCAAAACTGTGAGATCAGGAGGTTTCTTTTTCAAAATCAAGTCCACTGCAGGCTAACAAATCATAGAATCACAGAAACACAGACTCATAGTATGGTGTGGGTTGGAAAGGAAACAGATAACTGGTTGTGTTGGTTAACCCCGTGCTGATTTCTGTGCATGGGAAGCAACAGTGTAAAGGACACACCTGCTGATTTGTGAAGGCCAGTGCTACTGCATACTCAACATGAAGAAGCAGTGATGTGTCAGGAGACAAAGTGCCTACGGTTCCCCCACCACACATGGGACAACTAGTTGTCCTGCCCCATGAGCAAACTAGCCCTGCTGCAGGGAAAGAAACAAAGCTGCAACCCCACGGCAGCCACCCAGGAGGCTGGTGCAGAGGTGCAGCTCCGCTTCCTGGCCGGCACACACCCTCTGACAAGAGGGCCAGAGGAAGCAAGAGGCTATTCACAGCTGACGGTCAGGCCACATCCTCAGGCAGTGGCTTTCGTGACTTGCAGAGGCAGTACTTACAAAGCCAATCTTCCTCACGTATCACCCCAAGGGCTTTCTTTTGCCAGCTGCCCCATTGTGATGGCCCAAGCAGCTGCAGCCCACGATGCCAGACTCATGGCTGGGAGCTTGCAGGCAAGGGTGGGGACCTGGAGCAGTCTGGGTGGTGACGGACCCCAAAACCCAGGTGGGTGGCTGAAGTGCTCTAAACCCAGGCCCATCCTTGTTGCAGCAAGGTGGGTCACCGTTTGCCCATTAATGACCAGCCAAATTCTCTGTTTTGCTCTCACCAAATATCCCACAGTAGCAGTGCTTGCCGCGGGGGTGTCTGCCCTTCCCAGCTCCACATCCCTCATAGCAGGAACCCTGCATCAGGCTGTTATGTAAATGTTTCCAATTGATTGAAAAAGTGGGTCATGTGTTAGTCAAATGCTCCTGGCTTTAAGATTTATCAGCATTATTAAATTAAACACGCTTCATGCTCCAGTGAGCGGGAAAGCTACATTGGCCTTTTCTTAATCATACTAGTGAAAGGTAAATTTTTTACATGGGGGTTCATAAGCTCAATGGGGACAATAGAGCCGAGGCATTTACCCTAGAATTGTGCCTCCCTCCACAGCTCCCATTCTTCACAGACAAAGGGCTGGGAAAAATTATCCCCCAAACACTATTTTGAGCATTTCGGAGCATTCCCTGCCTGGACCCTTCCTCTTCATCATTGTGTTCTGCCTAGTTCCCATCAGCTTTGAAATGGCTTCTTTGTCCATACTTGAATGACCTGAGGACATCATTACATCCAGTCAAAAGAATATAGAGTAGATCCAGAGCCCAACTCTTATCCAGTGCAGAGCAGATACTGCTCCAAACAGGCAACCAAAATTGTGGCATTAGGAGACATAAGAGCTGAGTTTGGCCCCAGAATGGAAGTTGCCCAGTGAGCTCAGCAAAGCTCTGCCAAGCATCATGCCTGGGCAGCCAAATGCCTTTGAACAGGGTGAGGAGCATCGTGCTCAGCACTGAACTGCCCCAAAACAGTCAGATAACATATTTTTCAAAAGATGAACCCACTGCAGAATAAATACACCTTTTAACTGCAGCTGCCTTTTGGGAAGGTGCTCAGAATCATCATAACTCAGCAACTCAGTGTTTTCTTCTCCTTTTGTTTTTAGACTAAATATATTAAATTACAGGAAATTTCCTTAATCTAACAGGAATTCCTTATGTCTGAAAAAGCAGCTCAAGCAGCAACTAAGGAGAACAATAGAAAGGAATAAAAACACCTGCATGCTTCTCCCACCAACCTCTTTGCCGGTTGTAACCCTTGGGAGTTCTCTGTTTCTAAACAATCATTTTCTACCACCTTTCATGTCAGCAGAAATAGTCCTCTTCCCCACATGTAAGCACACATACTCCAATTTTTCTCCTTTCCAATTTTCTTAGTGATTCACTAAGCTGGTGCTCTTGTATTTATGCTTGCTGATGCCTCACAAATACTGACACTCTTCTAAAATTCAAGCAAACCCTTCCAATTAGGGGAATTCTGAACAACTTATACTAAATTAATTTAATTCCATGATCATCTTGCAAACAGAAGATGGCACACGAAGCACAACAAGCAGAGGGAGACTGAGCTCTAGGCAGGACTGTTCTCCAGACCGATTTCCAAACAGGACTGGGATAAGCAGGTGCTGGGATCCCCACAGCACCCTCCAGATGAGCAATACAAGAGGGCTCAGCTGAGCTCAGGCAAAGTTGGTGTCCCTGCAGGGGCCAGGAGACACTGCTGCCTCTGTGCTTGCTGAAACTAGCCCTTCTCCTCCTCCTCTTCTTTCTCCCATGCATCCACTTGGGCTCCCTGGGCATGTTAGCCACACGTGAGTGACTCCTGTGGCGCAGCTCCAGCAAACACTGCCTGCACCTTCTCTGCAAATGCCCAGTGGAAAGCCAAGGCATCTGCTGCTGGTACTGGGGGGCAGCTCTCCTGAGACAACCCCCAATGCCCCTGATGCAGCAGTAGCAGCCTGCATTTTGGAGAAGGTTGTCGAGGCTCTCAAAAACGAGCTCCACCACAAAACTGTTCCTCTTGCTTTGGCGCTAGCATTGCTACTGAGTGCAGATCCCAACTCCAGAGGGAAGGTCTCTCTCATCTGTTCTAAGATCACCCCAGTGCCTCTGGGATGGACAGTCCTGCCAGAAGACAGACATACAAGGCAGAGTTTATTTGGTAGATCTTGTCATGGAATATTCTCATCAGTATTATGGAGATCAAATTTCATTGCTTTATCTGGGTATTTGTTTTGGGGGACACCAATGTTTAGTTCAAGCTGTCCAAAAACAAACAGAGGGGACAACTCAGTGCAAAAATGTCTCATAGGCATAACCTCCTCTTCCCTGAAAGGCTTAGATGTAAAGTTCACAGGCAAAACTCACAGGAGGAAGTCTCAGTCAACCCCTCACACATTACACGGTCTCCAGAAAAATCACATTCTTGACAGGTTTGGCCAATAAACCTTGGAGCCCTGTTGACCAAGAGCCCTTGCCAACCTGTGCAGGTAAGGCACAGGGTGGCCAGGGCATCAGTTTATATAAAGATGCTGTGACACCTACCCAGAGGACTAACTTGTAGCATCTGGGCAGTTGCTCAATGGCAATGTCATCCTAAAAAAGCTCTTCAGTGCTTCAGGAGCCCCGCCAGCAGAAAGCCAGGTGAGAAAGTGACCACAAGGCTGCAGCGTTCTTCAGCATACGGCAGTCGCTACAGCATCGCCCAGATTTCTATGTGGTTGCCAGACTTTTATATTGGGGCTTAATATCTTGGCCAGCAAGTCCATCACCCAAGATAACATTTTTCACTGTGAGGAAGGAAAAATTTAAACACTTCTGACCTCTTAATAACCCCTTCACAGAACTCAGGCCAGTGTTTTCCGGCCCTTCAAAAAATATCTACTAAATGTAGAAAAAAAAAAAAAAAAAAAGCAAAAACAACAGGGGAAACCAGGAAAGAATCTGCATTTCTGGTATTTTATGCTTCCTAGCTCACTTCCCCAAGAAGCACAGCCTGTCCACCTGCTTAAGCAGGAGCTTTCTCCTCCCGGAGGCTTGATCATGCCATTAAGACCTAATCCGGCGATTTTCAGCATTGCGTTTTAGCAGCTGGGAAGCACCGCGAAGCAGCCAGCTCAGGATTATGACGACAATGCAGTCTCGCAAGGTCAGGATGGGGGTGGAAGGAGAAAAATGTTATGGCAAAAAAACAGTCAAGCATCCCCTAAATCCAAATGGAAACGCATCAGCCACCAGCAGGCTTCACCTGTCAGAAGATGAAACCATGAGAGGATAGTAGCACCATCTACATGAGTGACACCAAATGCCAATTGCATTTCCAGCTGCTGCCATTTTCCACAGACTGTACTCATTTTAGTTTACACTTCCCTCACTTACTCTCCAGCTTCAGTGGAAATATTTTAGCTATCTCTAACCAAAAAAGAAGAAAAAGAAAACCCATGTATATCAGTCAGCACTATATCCCTTCTTCTCACCTGCCCTTGATCTTTGTGAGCATCACAGGAAGGAAATGTTCTTGCTCTTGCCTTCATAGCAGGCATCTCCGGAGGCTTCATTCTTGGTCACCTGCTTCCATTTCCCTACTCTCCTCTGGGTGAGATGTCTCCATTCATCATCTAGCATGTCACTGGTTGGCTGCTGCTGAGCAATTATAACCTGCTCTCCTTGCTTGTGTGTACCATAGGTCTCTTCCAGTCTCACTCACCTATATACCAACTACTCCAGTTGCTATTGTTGGGATGCAAATGTGCCTTCCTCTGGACCCTGTGCTCCCTCCATTCCCCTTACTGCTTTACAGGCTCTTCCACCCACAAATTCAGTTTCAGGGCCATCAAAGCAACCTCTTCTGCTGCCTCATTTGCTACCTCCATGTTTCAGGTGCTCTTCTAACACCTGCTTCTCCCACCAACCTCTTTGCTGGTTGCACCTCTTGGGGTGTTCTCTATTTCTAAACAATTATTTACTATCACCTTTCACATCAACATGGCTTCCTCCCCAGATCTCCTGCCTTCTAGAAAGCAGGGTTGTTTTTTAACACAGGGTGCCCCTCCAGGGAGAAATATTGGCTCTGGATACTGGTATCAGCTAGAGTTGAGGAGCAAGTGGTATGATGACCTATACCTCCAGTCCTATTACACTGTGATGGGCTCAGCCACATCCCAACCCAAAGCTATGCTAAGCCTGCTCTCCCCTCCAGGACATTCCCTGCTGCTTTCCTGGGTTTCTACTTCATGTGGTGCACCCTTGAATCACTATCAGGTTGTGGATCCCACTTTGGTTGTCCACTGTACCAGCCTCATTTGCTTCCACTGAACCCACCCTACGTTTGCAGGTTTTCAGTGGGGTTTCACGCATTTCAGAGCAATTTTTTGCCCTGATGGATAAGCCAAGAAGAATAGAAACACAGCATCACATTATCTCCAGCGCAGGCCTGTCCCAGAGGACAAGGAAAGCTGGCAAGTCTCTACAAGGAAAAGTAGAGCAAGCCCCTGACTCCAGCCTCTGGACACTGGAAACTCCATGAGAGATGTCCAGTAAGAGTCCCTGGTCATCTGCTGAGCATCATGTAGCTCATCACAGCCTACTGCACCTCAACAGTTAACCAAGACCAGCGGAAGCCACCTACAGATGTGCAACCCTGGCACGGCTGATGCACAGATACACAATCACGCATGAAATCAGAATCAGGCCCCACATGTCAGATGATATTATTCTCTACCATCTCTACAGCAAGCCCAGTGTGAGGAGAATGACTGGTTTTGTCGCAATGGCGGTGCTATTATTGCAGTCTTTTGTGTGAAAGCTAGAGAATGAACCTGCAGTTTTTCCCTACTGATCACCCCAGGATAAAGGTCTCACAGACAATAACTTCATCCTGTGCCACAGGCCAGCAGGATGATAGCACCTACCTCTTGCCCTGATACATCTGCAGGACATACAGGACCTGGAGGCTTATGTTAGTTACCAGGTTTAGGAAAAATTTAGTTAGCCACACCTAATATATATATATGCAGAGACTCTGTCTCCTCAAGCACAGCTTTTTGCTCTGTCAGCAGATTAAATAACAGATGGAAACGACCCAGTGCACTTTGTCCTGAAACACTGGCTATGCCTCCATGCCCAAGCCGATGTTTTGGAAATGCTGGTAGCAAGGGCCCCAGCAGAGCTGCTGAGGGACCATGGAGGACCAAGGATTGGCTTGGTCTCCACTCAGCCCAGGTGCCTTGATCATCTCAGGAAGGCAGAACCATTAGCACTGCATTGCACCCCCAGCCTGAACCCTCCTGCAGGGCTAAGCACTGCAGAGCGAGGTGGATTCTGCTGCAGCATCCAAGCGACAGGAAAAAATCCCAGAGCTTTCATGAATTAGCTGTAACGTCACCATCTTGCACTGCAGAGGCTGGGGAGATGACTGCTTCAGTGCCACACTCCGTGTCTACACCCTGAACATGCAGTGGGACATGGGGAAACAGCACTAGCAGTGCCATAAAGGGTGACCAGACTAAGCCACTGGAGAATGGAGAAAATGATGTGATGGGAAGGGAGCCAGGGCAGGTCACCCAGCACTTCTAGGAGCACAGACAATAAACCCCCCACCTGGGGTTAGCCTTCACATAGAGGAGAAATACCCTCACTGGTACTACAGAGGTGGCAGTAACAAGGCTGTTCATACTGTCCTATGTGGCATTGTCCTGGAAGAGCCAAGGAAGCCTGGGGCAGATGAACCATTTGAAGATAGCCAGGAAATGCTCTAACTGCCCCAGAACATTTCTCAGTGGCACCCCTGTTAAACTGTTAAGTGACTACCCAAGTTGGGGAAGCCAATATTCTAGAGAGCAGAGGAAGAAGCCAATGAGTTTGGTAAAGGGGAGAAAATAAGACACAGACAAGGCAAAGTATTGAGCTTGGCTGCGTGCAATTAAGTGCACAGAAACAGAAGAAAAGCTCCCCATCCATCCAAAAAGGACTGGGAGCAACAACTCCACTTGTAAGTTCAGGATCCGCAGAAAGAAACCAATGATGATGAGGTGGGTCTTCACCTGACATCCAGTCATCAGATCCCTGGGGCCAGCAAACATGGCACAGGAGAAGGGCAGGAGAAACCAAGGCTCTGCAGGACACAGGGGTGGGGGGCAGACAGGGGCCAACAGTCTTGAGTGAAGGGCTTACACTGCAGTGAAAAAGATCTAGGTCAGGCACTGGAAAAGTGGCGCCCCACAGCCATGAGCTGTCGGTGACAATGTCATTCTGACAGTCATCATTATTTAAATCCTACAAAGATTTGCACATTTGCAAGTAGAGCTCATTCCTGTTGGACGACTACATTTATAACCTTGACACAGAGCTATGTCCAGGGTCTGTCACGCTTCAAGGATGTACCCAATTTAGTCTTTTTCCCCTAGCCAGAGGCTAAGAAATGGAAGCCAGGAGACCACCTCGCAGTGGGAGATGCTCTGCCAGGGGTGCGGACCAGCTCTGAAAGACCCACACCTTACCCAAGGATGCCAGTGCAGCCAGCATTGGAAGCACACTCCGCAAGAGACTGAAGGGTGAGACAATCAGTTAGTAGCCCCCTATGTGCCTGTTTTTACATGCTATTTTTCATGGGAAGACCAAAAGACACCCAGTAAAGGATCCTCATGGTCATAGGTCCATAATAGCTACTTGTAGAAGAGGACACATGATGGGGAGCTGTGTGGACCTCAAAGGACAGGTGGCCTGGAAATGAAAGGCCTTGCAAAGAGCTCCAGGCACATTTTAGCCTAGTGGGGCAGCTGAGAGGACAGCACTTCTGAGGCCTCAGGAAAGCAGAAAGCAACAGGCACATTATATCTCACTGACATGGCAGAGACTGCACAGCCTTCAACATAACCGCAAGGAGGTAACTCAGTCCTTACCTGAAAGGGCTGAATGGATGTAATCAGCACAAGACTTTTGCCTATCCTGTTTCTACACCACTGCTGCATGGATGCATGTATGACTGCAACAGCTGTAGAGCAGGCACCAAATCCCCCTACCACTATTTTCCTTGATCCAGCCCTCAGGGACATAGCCTCCTACCCCCTTTATCCTTCTCTCCACCTTTGTCCACCCTTTCAGGCATCCTGGACAGCTGGGGCAAGGGGACATCTGCTTCCAGTGTGTCCTCCAAAACAAATGAGGATGCAACCAGGAGCAGCTCAGAGCAGCAGACATCCCACGGCTCCCCCATCTGTGACCCCCCCTCATTCGCCACTTCCAGAGCCTGCCCTGGCTTTAATCTCACAGGCAGCATCATCCCAATAATTTCCCTCCATTTTCAATCTACTGATCTGGGGGCAGCCCACAAATCCCTTCATCCTGAAAGCAAAGCAATCTACTGCCTCATCTCATCCCATCTCCATTTTGCTCTCTCTAATCCCCAGAAACAGGGCGAGGCTTGCAGTGCAGTACATGGACTGCCCTGGAGGGGTCTGTCCAGGTGTTGGTGGACAAACAGACTGACCAACCCGGAGCATACAAGGGCAAACAGGAGATGACAGGTCAAGATGGGCAAGGAACATGTTATTTTAACCATGCTCCATCTCTACAAAAAACCACAATTTATTTAGCTGCTGATTTTTTAGATTTTTAAAAATAAAAATCAGATCAGGAGTGTAGTAGATGCAGGATGAAAGACTGGGGATTGGGACCTGTTCTCATGCATGCCACCAAATTCCTCAGAGTGCTTAGGGTAGGTCCTAGACCCCCCTAATCCAGGGATGAGGAAACAGGCAGGTCTTCCTGTGTTATTCCCCCATCCCCAGGCTGGGGACATAAGGAACAGACTGGGTAGAGCATCCGCCAGTCCTCTCCACATTTAGGAAAATGTTTAGGAACAAACGAGACCCATGGGGGAGCCATGACCAGTCTGACCCAATAAATTCCATTTCCTTCAGGCTCAGGATTGCATCCAGCATTCTGCCTGTGCCGTTTCTCCACAAGCCTAAAATCCATGACATTCTCTCCAGCAATTAGGGAATGGAAGACTGATGGGAGATATGGGAAGGGAGAGCCTTGGAGGCTCCCTATGTTGAAAAAGCAATCCAATATCACTTGATCAGGACCAAGCAGATTGGTTGGGATGCAGCACTAACCGCATTCTTCCTTTTTCAAGCATCAGTTTGCACAGGGCTGGAGAAGACAGGGGTAGTAGTGACTGCATGTTCGGCAGCCACCACAAGGCCATGTCACCCCTGATGCTTCCCCCAGCCAAAAGCACCTCAAGGAAGGAGTACACAGGAGAGACGTGTGACAAAGCCAGCCAGCAGCCGTGCCAGTGGTGGAAAGGGCTGCACGGACCCCATGCTGTGCTTAGTGATGGCAGCTTTCCCTGGCTTTGGACAGCAAGGAGGAGGATGAGGGCCCTTGGTGGCTGGGGGTAGATCGCTGCTGCGCCACACTCAGACCCTGACAGCAGGCTCCAAATCTGTCACTCCCGATCTGTTTTCACTTCAGCTAAACCTCAACCCTGATTAAAATCAAGGAGAGCCGCCTTCTCCTCTCTCCTTCTCCCCATGGTAGGTCTTCTGTGACCTCAGGTCTAAACATGGAGCAAAATGCACCGGCAAGGGAATCGGTGAATTTGCATGGCTGGGAGTCAGGGCTGCTAGGGAAGGGACCATCCCCACCTCTGTCCCCAAATCTGGCTGTGAGGGTATGGCAATTGCAGCAGTCTCATTCCTGCAGGGCTGTGGGTCTCTGCTGAAATCCAGGGCAGGATGCACCACCAATAACACCCTGACCTGACTCCACCATGGGCAGGTGGTACCCTGGCACCTGGGGCGGATGGTGCATCTGTAGGATGGAGCAGGTCTGCTGCAGTGAGATGCCTTGTGCTGGCATCCACTGCACACTAACAGCTCATTTAGCAAATTATAGAATCATTGGATGGTTTCGGTTGGAAGGGATCTTAAAGATCATCCAATTCTAACCATGCCTGCCATCCAATTCTAACCATCCACCTTCCAATAGATCAGATTGTTCCAAGCTGCATCCAACCTGGCCTTGGACACCTCCAGGGATGAGGCATTCACGACTTCTCTAGGCAACCTGCTCCAGTGCCTCACCACCCTCACAGGAAAATATTTATTCTTAGTATCTCCCCCAAAATATCCCCTCTTTCAACTTAAAAACATTCCCTCTCATCCTATTCCCGCACCCTCTGATAAAGAGACCCTCCTCAGTTTTCCTGTAGGCAAAAGACTGAATAAAATAAAGAAATTAAACCAGATATACATGTGCCTGCCATCGTAGCACCGGGAAAGATGCATTCAGCGAGAACCAGAAAAAAAGCTCACTAGAGGGATTGTAACAGCCCTCACCCATTGAGGAAGTATTTAAATTCACTTTTCATTTCAGCTGGCCAAAAGGCAGCTGCAGAGGCCTGGCAAACTCAAGCCATATAGGCTTGCCCTCCAGAAACAAGGACTCCATGCCAGAAATGCCATCCCTTGCAGCATGATCCAGGGTTGAGAAGGCACCCTCTGCTTCACCAAAAGCAGACACAATGCTTCGCTACAAACTGGAGCTGAGGCTGCAAGCACTCTGCCACCAGCAGGATAGGGCTCATCCCCATGTACCAGGCATGAGCCCCCCTGCCACAAGGAGTCCCATAATGTGCTGCCAGCAAGGTATTTACTACCCTTGCCACACAAAGTCCATTTCCCAAACAGGTGTGTCACTTGGAGGTAAAAAATCATCTTTGTCTAAGAAAAGTGGCCCCAGGACCACCAAACCACGGAGGGGAAAAGCACCATTAATAGCTACCAAGAAGAGCATCCTGCAAGCTGCTAAGCATCTCCCTGTGCAGGAGCCCAGGACCCCTCCGTTTTCACCTCAAATCGGTGCTGGAGGTGCTTTGCTTGGTCTGCTCTATATAACCCATGCCACCGATTCTGATAGCATTATCTGATCCTATGCACTAATACCCCACAGTCACTCTAATACAACTTGGAGGCAGGATTCACACCTAGTGAAATATGAACATTATAATAACATCCAGACCAGCTCAAGAGCATTTTTCCCCCTTGGTCTTGATCAGTAGCCTTTTATCTCCAGCCCAATATGATCAGATTTCTTCAGAAAGAAATATCCTCTTAATTCAGCAGGATTAAAAGAGAATTTTTTAGTTATTTCTCAGAAAGAAAGAGTTTCAAATTTGCTTTTGCATCTGAGAGCACTAAATATGTTTCCATAAATCAAGCCATAAAAGAGGAGGAAAGTCTGAGCTTAAGAGCTTCAGAAATATTACTGACTTATTTGGGAAATTCTGTATTAAAGGTAAATCCCTAGATATTAAGAAAAATTACCCTTTTTCAGGGTTTGGTTCTGTATCAAAATGCAGGCTAGCACCTGTCTTTGCCTCTGTAAAAAAGAAGGTCAGTCATTTTATGGAAACTCAAACACAACATCATTGATCCTCTGTTTCTCATTTATTTTTAAGTCGGATGTGGCTTCTGAGTAATAAAATAAGATTTTCCAATATGGTTCACATTAAAACTACATCATCCCAGAAAACTCAGATTACAAGAAAAATACATCCAAGAACATTCTCCCTTTCTAATAAGGAGATGATACTTTGGGGTTGATTTCAACAGTCCTCTATAACATTTGCAACTGATATTTCACTTTTCTACTTGTAGAACAATGATGTAACCAAAGAAAATGCAACAGAAGTGCAATGGTATCAGAAAGAATTTAGGCACCTGGAATAAAATGGTTACATGAAGGCAAACAGAAGACAAAGCGAGCCTCATGAGGAAGGGGATTCCTCTCCCCAAATCAAATTTCCCTGGTGCAAAGAAAAAAATTATTAATAGAAATAGAACAAAAGGTAAAAATTAAATCAAACATGTTTGGGTTTTTATTACACTACCAGATCAAGATGTGATTAACATCTATGATATTTTATCGATTTCTTTAAGGCATTCAATTTGTGCTATTTCCACCCTGAGTGCGTGCATAAACAACACTGTCCAAAGCCTGCACCGTAAATCCTGCAAATTACGAATGGCTGGATATTCTGGTTAAAGCATAGATCAACGCTTTCCTGCCCAGGGATTGGATCTTTGTCACTAACCACAAGATACAGGTAAAATTGAATTTACAAAAGAAAGCATACGCTAGAACAGAGAATGACGATTTTGCTAAATAATTTTGCAGAAATATGTTGCAAAAGAAAAATTGTAAAATTTTGCTAAGCAAGTTTTCTTAAAAAAAAAACATTTTTGCAACTGTTCTATAGGAGAGACTTGAGGACCAACCATTCACTTCAGTGAGCCCCTTTGCTCGTGTACCTATTTCTCCCATAACCCCACCTCCCTCCAACACAGACTTAAATTTCCTCTACAACAACTTCATTTAAGATGGCTCTTAAGCATCCAAAGCTCTTTTAACTCATACCAAAGCCCCAGACCTGACTCATTTCATGATTCTTCCCTGATTTTCATCAGTAGGAAAAGTTGCACGCGGCAGGCGGTCTTCCACCAACACAATCTTTTAAATCTTCTTACCTTCCCGAACGAGCTGCTTTAGTGCCGATTTGATGCGAAGGGGTCCAGACAGATGGCCAGTCTTTTCACGTTTGGAAAGGATGAAAAATGCTATGGGGGAAAAAAAATCCCAGTGATTTTTTTTGCCGTACGGCGCAGAGGGCTCAAAACCTCATTGGCCCTGGGAGGGCCACCACGTGGCATGGGATGAAGAGCATGTGACCTATTTTCTCCCATGTCCCTCGGTTTGCTGGAAACGGGGATGCACCCACTGCTGATGTTCTTGTCATTTCAGTGGGCTTTGATTTTTTTTCAAATTTTTTTAAAGGCCACTGAGCAAATTGAGTTGCCTCAAGGCGATGAGGGCAAACCAACCAATGATTTCAACATGAAGGAGAAAGGAGCTTGGGTAGGAGACCAGAACACTGCCTGTGTGCAAGGGATAATTTGGAGATGCTTTACCAGGGTACCGGCAGAGTAGTGCTTGCCCACCCACTCTGTGAACAGAGCCTCTGGGAGGAAGAGGAGGGCATACAGCTGCGGGTGATGAGCTGTGCTAAAACCTCCATCTCAGAGGCAGCAACAATAGTGAGAAGGACCAGGCTGAAGCCCTGACTGCAGACCCCACAGCTCAGCTAGCTCCCTGAGCCTTGGAGGAAGGGGATGTGTTACAACCGCTCCATCACTGATAGAAGATTATCTCATGCCCCCGCATTGCTCGTGATTCCCTCCCACAAGCTGATTCCAATCTCTGCTGCCATCCTGGCTAATCACAGTGGTTGCAACAACCAGCTGCTCCAAGAGGTGACAAGGCTCCTGCTCTGGAGGCAGAGGGTCTGCTGAAATAGCTTTCTTGGAAGAAGGATCAACCAGGGTGGAGGGAGTTTGGGATGTCCTGGATGGGCATTGCCTGCTCCCACCAGTGCATGGTCCCACCAGGTTCAAAGGGCATTTCAACTTTGAAATTACTTTCCCCTACAGACACTTGCCAAATCTAAAACCCAGCACAATCCTGGGATGCAGCACTGCCCCAAAGGGATCCCCAAGGCCCTGTGCAGCAAGCTATAGCTCCCAGCATCTGCCTTTGATGCTGCAGACCCCTTCTTGCCCCACCTTTGTATTTCCCAGGGCCAGCAGCTCTGAGCCACCACATCCCAGCCAGCCATGGTCCACAGGCAAAGAAACTCTTGGCTTTTCCTCTGTAACTGTAGATACCAGCCCACTGGAGCCTGGACACTGTTTGAGGAGGAGAAAATCAATTTTTGGAGCCCAAGACGTCCTCTCACTCTTCCCATAAAAGCTCAAGCCCATAGGTAATGCCAGTCAAAATCAGCCATTTTTCTGGCAATCTGAATCTCCACCTGGCAAATCCCTCAGCTGGGCCATCGTGTCATGCCAATGACATACCTGTTCATCACTCCTGCCAACAGAAAGCCCCAGATGAATCTACCTCTGGCATATGCCCTTGAATTTCAGTTATGTTATTTCTGCAGATCAGCTCCCTCCAGCCATCCTATCCTCCAAGCACTTGAGCCCTTCTTATCTAAGGGTAACACCTCAGGCTCCTCAAAGAACCAGCTGGGCTTGGGCTTTGGTTAGAAAGCACAGCTGGAGTTAACTCCAGCTGGAGGCCAGGTACAAGTGGTTTTCCCCAGGGCTCAGTGCTGGGTCCAACCCTGTTCAATGTTTTTATCAATGACTTGGATGAGGGCATTGAGTGCACCCTTAGCCATTTTGCAGATGACACTAAGCTGGGTGGAAGTGTCAATCTGCTAGAGGGTAGGGAGGCTCTGCAAAAGGATCTGAACCTGGCTGCTGCTTCTCCATCAGTGCTGCTCCCATGCATATGACTCTGCACAAGAATGGGAGGCCTCAGGAGCACAGTCCCTATGCTGAGGCCAGATTGTCCGACCACAATTAATGACAAAAGTATAATGTTAAAGTGACCCATATGGTGTAGAAAAATGCATGGTTCCACCTGAAACCTTCCCTGACTCAGAGAGTCACTGCTCCAGTCACCAACCAGACAATGGGGTATTTTATTCCAACGAATACAAGCTGAGGGAGAAACTCACCAACCTCAAATGAAAATAAGGACCCAGCCAAAAGTGCTCAGCTTGCTGCTTTCCCCTTCTGTGTTTTGCAATGGCCAGTGTGCAAAGGGAGAAAAGACACCCCGCCACCTTCCAGCCCCCTTGCCCTTCTCCAGTGATGCCCAGTTAAATTTGGCTCCCAAGTAATCTTCTGAATAATTATATAATAGAGAGGCAGGCAGAGAAATTATTTCAGGCTGCTCTGTCGATAGAAGGGAAGCTGGATTAAAAGATCAGAACAAGCAATACTTAGATTAAAATGGTTTGTTATTTTCAGCTGCAGAAAATCCGTGGCTAAAGCACAGACGACGTTGAGGGAAGGCGTATCATCTTTCTTTCCTCAAAAAGGAGCTTTCAACATATTAGCCAAGGCAAGTTCTAGGTTTTCAGCCTCTGCTTGGGTTTTGTTTGCCAGTGGCTCAAAAAAATATAATTTGCTGGTGTGTATGGCATTTTACCTAAAGACATAAAAGCAGTGCGGAGATGCTTCAAATAACATTTTTCTCTGTGAGCTGAGTCTGAACTAAACACCATCAATGCATCACTGCTTGTTAAGACGTCAGGCCCCTAGAGTCAACAGAACTGGCGCGCCGCTTGGCAGACAACTTCATTCCTTACGAGGAACGTGCCTCCTGGCACACAGCATGGGCTTTATTGGTACCAACACCTTTGCCTTTAGCATGTGCCTCCCAAACACATGAGCTGATGGCAAGCAGATATGAGGCTTGTCAGTGGTAGAGACGTGGCTGCAGCTGGGAAGAAGCCCATCAGACAGTGGGGCAGCTCTCTGCAGGTGTCCATATGGGTCTCCGTAGCCCCCAGCAAGGTCAGCAGCACAGGGTGCCATGCTGAGTCCAGCTCTGACTGATTGCTTTAGAAAGGCATGCAGAGGAGACAGGAAAAAAAGAGGGTGAGAAAGGGACCCAATGCTAGGGGCCAAGCTTTCTGCAGGGCACGGTGCTCATCAGCCACATCCTGGATCAATGCCATTAGCTTTGCTCGTTCACCTTCAAGTTCAGATTAAGCAGAAGGGTCAAACTGGGAAATCATTTTCCACTGGCTGGCACACCCCCAACAGCACCCCACAGCTTTATGTCATACTGTGGCCAGCTTTTCCCCTTACCAGCATGGACACTTGCTACTCGAGCACCTTGCTCGCCCCACAGCATCTCCAACCTCCAGCATCAGCACTGACACTGGATGGAGGCCATCACACTGCCTGGATGCAAGACAGAACAGCAGAGGTTTCCCAGCACCCAGCGGTCTCCAAAAATTGAGTCCTCTTCCAGGTGTGCCCCACATCTGTAGTCTTTCTATTAAATAGTCATGGTACTACACACACAGCGTCAGCTCTGAGTACAAAGGATGAAATCCCATGGGGCAAAAGGTCCAAGACATTGCCTTGAAGGGAGCTAAGCATTTAAAATGCAAACCACACATTACTTTGCATTTTCAGCTAGCAGCTTCTGGCATGCACAGAGCCAGGCACCAGGCTCCTCTCCTGTCTGCAGATGTGGGTGAGGGTCTGAGGCACAGTCCTGGGAGAAGGGATGGGATATTGGACAGGGAGTGTGCAAAGGCAGAAAAAGGAGGTTGGAGACCTTCCTGGAGGGAGGCGGGAGCTGTGAGATGGCATGATGTTCATCCAGATGATGTTTTAGTAATGACTTATTGCAAAAAAAAGAGCCTTCACTAAAACCAGAGGATAAAAGGCACTTGCTGGACAGATTGGGGTTATGAGAGGGGACTTGCTCCCAGGCTGGACACTCAGTGCCCTCCCCAGCAAGGACATGTCCCACTTTTCCTAGGGTTGGTGACACAAAGCCCTTTCCGAAGATCTACTGTGCTCAGGAGGATGCCATCAAGAAGGGAAGAAGCATAGCCTTTCCAGAGCATAATCTCAAGTGCATCCTTCCTTCAGATCATGGCCTCCAAGCTACCAGCAGGAAAGCCACAGCCATCCTCTGCCCTCCCGAACAGCATCTACAGATGGATATGTTTGCAAGAGGCAGTCCACAGCATACAGGAGCTGCAGACAGTGACAACAAAGACCTCAGACGATGACATGCTCAAGGCCAGACACAACTGGTAGCCACCAATCACTAATGACCTTGGATAAGTCTCCTTGCAGGCTCTGGGGCACGTTCTACCCTTGCTGCCCCTTACTGGGTCACCTGCAGCTCCCGTAACAAACCCTCTGTCATCTTATCCAAAGTGCACCATCTTGTTGCAGGGACACTGTTGCTCTGGCTAGCCTGTCCCATGGTTTTGCATGAAGAGAAGAAGGATTAGTGACACTTTTAAAGGAAAGGGTAGGTTTATCTCTTATTACAGCATTTCAGATTTATAGAGTTGTCTTCTTACTCAGAGATGCATGTCCTCCACTTCTCTAATGGAAAATGTTGCCCCATCATACATTTGCTATAGTCAATGCCTGGGACAATACAATGGCCCCAGGCCAAAGCAGATCTATTTTAGTAACAAAAGCAGAGTGGCTGATGAAAATGACCCCATCTATGCACTTCCCAGCTTAGCTCTTTAGCTGATTTTAATGGACCCCTGTGACTAATGCAGCGGATAGTGGGCGGCTGAGTGCAATGAGGGCAGAGGTGGCAGGACAAGAGACCTGCACTGATGCTGGACTATGCTAGCCCTTTCGCAGAGAGTGGTCCCAGCAGCAAAATACACCTCGCAGAAGCCCTACTAGCACAACTGCACCGTACTGGGAGTAAAAAAACCCTCCCTTTTATGCCCATCCTGCAGCATTGTCTCACACACAGATCTGGGTCATTGTGGTGCAGCAGTACCTTTCTCTGCAGAGTCTAACCATGTCCTCCCTACAGCGACTTTATAGCCTAAGAGATGCCACAATGCAGCTGCAAGAACTCCCCAGGATTTGGAAAGGGACTGCGCTCACCTTACCTTACCCTGCAGGCTGGACTTGAGCTCCAGAGCGATTCCTCAGAGGGTGTGGTTTCACCAGAAAAGGGCATGCTGAGCGTGAGGCGGAAACTGGGGGTCCACCACACGAGCCTGCAGACCAGGACACGACACAGGTTAAGCACAACAAAGAGGAACGACACCAAATGGATGCTTACCATCCAGGAAAAGTGAATATCAGAGAGAAATAAAACATGGTTTGTGTCTGGGGAGGGAACAAACGGTCAAGAGCATCACCTTCGGATTGTTTAAAGAACAGGCAGTAAAGCCCTGTCTCTGCTTTTCTCTACATTTAGAGCAGGCTTGAGCATGTCCTGTCCAAACGTCCATCAACAAAGGGAAGTCACCCAAAGAGCTGGGCTGTGGAGGAGGGGATCCCCAGGACACAATCCCAGCAAGACCCCCAGGTGACCACAGCCCAGGAACTGCCCCCACAGCAGGAGCATGAGCCGGGGGTCTCCTTCATCTAGAAATCAAATCATAATGGAAATATTCCAGCATGTTTCAGTGACATGGGTGCCAGGTTATTTTTATTGCTTTATTTTTGCTGCTGCTCCCAATAAGTTAACTGGGGCATGCACTTCCCGCCAATAAAATCAATTGAGCAGCCTGAGCAGTTAATAAGCTGAGTGCCAGAGGGTAGAAAAACCTCTCCATTGCCCAAAATATTCTTTGGGCAGTGAGACGCATGAGCTGCAGGCCCCACTGGTCGCTTGGACTTGGCGCTGCTCTTGATGTGCTGGAGCAGCTTGTGTGTTGTAAGGGGAAATCTTCCTCTTCTTGGTGACTCAGCAGCCCTCGCACTTGTCTCCAGCAAGAGGGGAGCCCATGGGACCCCCTGAGGTCAGTCATCAGTCCTGTCTGCTGCTCACAGCAACATCAATACTAAGATGAGAGCAGGTTGCCCAGAGCTTTGTCCCTCTGCAGTTCGGAAACCTCCACGGATAGAGACAGCACAGGCTCTCTCAGCAACTAACTGCCCTCAGAACTAATGTATTTTTTCCCTTTCTCTCTGAAGAGCATCCGCATCCTCCAAGGTAGTGACTGCATCCCCAGCTGGTGTCACCAGCAAGCAGGACAGGTCGCACATAAACTGCCAAAAATCAGTTGGAAAAGATGGGCAACACAAACTGCCACTCACCAGGTTGGGGAGATCGTTAGGCAGAGGGCCAGGGGTCAGCAGCAGAGGCAGCAGGGAAGGACCTGTAAGACAGCACGATATCTCAGCAACCTGGGGTGCCCAGCTAGCCCCCACAGCCAGGAACCTACAAGACCATCTTCCCAGCACCACAACTGTGGCCACGAGCAACCCAGAGGACGGGCAAGTGCATAGGTAATACAGTCCTGAGTAAAGGAATCCTTGCTATTTTTTTTAATGTTGATTAGCACAAATTCCTGATCCCTGATGCCAATATTGAGAAAAAAAAAAAAAAAAAAAGAAGAACAAAAACCCGACTAAAGCATCAGCTCCATCAAAACATGCAGAAGTGAGGTGGCTCAGATAAGAATTTAGAATGCTAGAAGGACAAGGGGTTGCAAGGAAAGCCCTGTCCTGCTCCCCAGCACCGGTGCAGATGCAAATCCCTCTGTCACGGCCCCACAGGTGGATCCTGTTTCCCTGCTGCCCATATAGGCACAGAGTATTGACCCACGGCAACACAGCCCACCAGTTCCCAAGGAAGAAAACTTTTATTTGTGTTTCAGGTCATAGGTTTGAGTTTATCCCAAGACAAGTCTTAGCAGTCAGGAAATGCATCATTAAAGAATTTGTCAGCAGTTTTCATAATCAAATATTGGTCTATCTTCCAGCTTCTTCTTATGTTACAACCCTTCCACCCTTATGCTAACATGCTACATGGTAAGTTCCCAACCACAACCGCATGGTCTTACACTGTGCACCATGTGTGCACCCATGTACAGAAACCCCTGCTTCCACCACAGCTTTTTTCTCCAAATGTTTGGTGCAGGCAGAATTCCAAGCCAGTTTCAAAACATCTTATTTCTGTATCCTGCAGCCCTCTGAGATGCACAGGAGTAGGTCAGTCAAACTGTATGTTTGTCAACCCATCTAACTCATGTTCTCTGCTCTTCAGGTGCAGATCATCTCCAGGTATGGACATGCCTGTGCTTTGCAAAGGACTGGTGCCACACTAGGGGTAACCTCAGTTCCAGCATGCACCAACAATAATCCAAAAAGCTGCCTCCAATCAGAACTCTCAGCACTGCAAAGCACGTCTTGACCATGGCTGCTTTAAGCATCCCCTGACACCCCCTGTGGGGCTGCTACAGAAGAACTCTGCCAGGCGTAATCGTTCATAGACACCACTGCCACAGCTGAAGAGCCACTGTGTCCCCATATCACATGACAAGGGTGTCTTGTATATCAGTGACCAAAGCAAGGCAGTCAGGAGGCACCCTGAGCTTCTGGACAAGCAACTTTTTGATCTACTGAAAGACTATTATCCTCATCATGGTCTCCTAAATCCTCTCTCTCCCATGGCTTAAAGCCCTACACCCGGCAGTACAAGCAGAGGAGTAAAGTATTTTCTTTCCCAGTTGTTTCTCTACAGTGAAACATGCATTGGTGCCACAAGGAAGACACCAGCAAGCTTATCACACCAAAAGCTTTCTATGCCCTGATCCACGGCAGTGGAGAACACAGCTCCAAGCCTGCATGACCAGCTCGCCCACTAGCTCTCATGGACTAGGAGATGTTGGCAAATTCGGTGAACAGTGTTCTCTAGAGGTCACTCAGGATGCTAAAGGAGTCATCCGTGAACAACAGAGATGTTCAGATCTCAGAAAAAACACACCTGTTGCTCCAAGATAAAAGCACCTGAGGATGCAGTGAATTGCAACACACTGACGTGGCCAGTCCCTCCAAAACTTAACCTCTGTAGGTAGACTCTGACACTGTCCACATCCTTAACTCATCCCAGAGAAGCACCAAGCAACCTAAACAGTACAGACCCCACACAGGACAGCAATCACCACAGGCTCAGCACCACCCTTGGCTTAACATAACCATGCACACTGGAGGACTTGGCCACCTCATTCCAAGGGGCTAAAAATTTCACCATATTTGGTCTTGAGTGGGTAAGGAGCAATCATGGAGATTGCTCTCTGAAAGGGGCATCATTAAGGATACAAAGGTGAAGCTCCAAGCTCTTGCCCAGCCTCAGAGGTGAGCTGGCTTCCATAAGTGAGCAGGTTGTGACCAGACCACGGAACCCTGACAACTTCCCCACTTTTGCTCAGGCTGAGCAAGCTGGTGAGCACTGCTCTTGAGGACACCTGCAGGCATCCAGATTGGGACATAGACATGGGAGATGCCCGTGGGTGTCCAGAACACCCCAGCTCACACACTGCCCTGCTACCAAGTCCAAATCATCAGGTCACACTGAGAATAATTCTTACGGGTCCCTCAAAGCTAAGCTTGCTCAGACAAAACCAGGTTATTAGCAGTCTTGCACAGTTTCCCCATCTCTGCACATACTGTGGGCTGGCAATGCAGAAACAGCCTCATCAGGAACCCAGCACGCTGCCTTATCCTATCATTCCAAATACCAGTGGGTCTTCACATACCCCCTAAAACACACCATTTCCTCTCACAACCCCCCCCAAAAAGCCTACTCCCACATCCAGCCTGCATCTCCTGCAAACTCAACCAGTCAAGCTGGACTTCAGCTTCCCCTTACCCGTGAATATATATCTTTTTGTGCTCACAGGGTATCTTGCTTGGCCCTGTGTTTGGGATTGTTGGGCACCCGTGTGAGGTCCAAGGTCGAGAGAGAGAAAGGAGATTTTGCAGATGTCCTCTCGCTTTGTTGCAACCCCCTGGGAAAACTCAAGCTCTTTGGGAAAACACAATGTGTGGCTGGTGAGGGATGTACTGGATGGGATGGGGATGTTCTCCCACTGTATCACCAAATTCCTAAGCTACAGTACACTTCCTAGACAGGAACCTAAGCAAGACAGATCCACCTGCATTACCGTGTCCTGTTGTGTCAGAGGGGACCCTGCTCACACCCACTCAGGTGCAGCAGACCCTCTGCTGATGGGATTCACTTTGTTCTGCTGCTTGGGTTTTTCAGCGCCATTGCTCATCAAGCGGTGGAGAGAATGATCCTCCCCTGACCTGTGTTCCCATCATCCGCCTTACTGGGTGTTTTACGCAGACAGAGGCAATGATTTTAATGTCTCAGTGAACAAGCTGTCCGGATGCATCAGCCTCAAAAGGCAGGATTCGGCAATGGTTTCTCCTCCCAGGCGCTGCCTGGGCAAGGAAAACCAATTCCAGCTCTATACAAAAACACACGCGTGCGCGCTAAGTGTGCCACCGGTGCCTGATATTTTCCAGCCTTTTAACAAAACAACCTTCAAAACCCCATTCCCCAAGAGAGGGAGGTGGTGAGCCCAAGGTGTGGGGCCCATAAGTGAGCCACTGCCAGGACGGCACAGCTACTGGGCAGGCAGAGAGGGCAGCCCCATGGGCAGGAGCTCGCATGACGTGATGGGACCTGAGCGCTCCGAAGCCATCAAGAGTCTCAGCAGAGATGAGCTGAGAAAAGCCATGAGCAGAGCTGACATCTGCCCCTTGGGCGGGTACCTAATGAGCGGAGACATTGTCCATTTGGGGAGAAGAGATAAAGTTAAAAGATTTCTAAGCTGACACCTGGCAGCCTCCATTGGTATTCCTGGTGAAACAGCAAGGGAAGGAAAATTGAGATGGGGGTCTGAAACTGGTGTCGTCCCCACCCCGGGCTCTGCAGCTGTGGGTGAGCAGGATGGGGATGGTTCTGGTATCTCAGCATCTTGTCCCTGCTGCCTGGAGATAGGATTTCCTGCAACATTAGAAGAGAACCGTGTGTTTTCCAAGCGCTGTCCCAGCAGGATCACCCCCAGGGCTGTTTGGCAGGATCCCACCTGCCAAAAATGCAGCAGCATGGGGAGAGCACATTCCTGGGCCCAGCAGCGTGCCAGACCTATTCTTGGCTGAGATGCAGGCATGGGCAAAGCCTCCCATGTCCCATAGTTGAGCAGGACGACACTTGGCAAAGTCGCAGCCCCCAGCCTCAGCCAGCAGACCCCCCCTTGCTGCTTCCACAAACCTAGTTCAGTCAGTCCTTATAAATCCAGTGTCTGTAAGCCCATTTGTCATCAGCTCTTCCCTAACTTACCTCCAGCCTCTTCGCTACCCACCACCTTCAGACACTGCCTGGTGATGAGATGGGAGCAATGGAGCGGCAGAGAGAAGAGCCCCGTATCACCCTTATCGCCTCCCATTTTTCCCTCAGGAAAATCTGGCTCTAAAAGCACTTGTGAACCAGCAAGCCTCCTCCCACTTACCTCCAAAGCCTTGGCAGGCTTCTTGTGGGTTTTCCGGGGAAAGCCTGCACCAAGATGCTTTCCTCCACACCCACCCACCCCTTTTCCCAAAGGCCAAGGAGGTTTTACAAGGCGATCATCTCCTGGTCCCTCATCCTTGAGCATTCTCAAGGCTTTCTACTAGCCAACAACAGCTGAAAAAACTTGCCATTGCTCCATACAGCTTTCTTCAGCTCCACTGACAAACACCCTCAGGTTTGAACAACTTTGCAAGCAGGACTTTCACCCATCTATCTCAGGAGTCTTTTACTCCTTCCTAACAGATATGCCCAAATCGGGGTGCAAATCCAAGGGGGCTTTTGCCGGGATGCACGGGAGCTGGGACAGCAGCTGGGCTCCAGTCACTCCTCCCCAGCACCTGCTGAGCCGCTGGGACTGAGCAGATGGAGCAGCCACAAATCCCCCCATAAGCCAAGGAAGGGGACTAATCTCCTAGAGGACAAATCAGTTGGCAAGGGGGGAAGCTCAGCTTCTTGCCTTTTCCTCCCTCTTCTGGCAAATGCCAAGGCATCTGGAGTGTCTGGAGGAACCCCAGCATCCCAGAGGGCAGAAGAGGCAGTGCTGGGGGCTCGAGCACCCAACTGAGACCTGGTTCAGGGACAAGCAGATATTTCATTTAGGTCACAGTAAGCTAAGCTGTAAGTGTCCTACCGAGGGAGACAGCTGGTGCCTCCTTGGGGAAAACCACATCTGGGCGCGGTTAAAACTTCCAGAGCACTCCCTGGCCACAAAGAGCTGAGGCTTTGCTACACATGAGAAGCCCTTGGTGAGCATAGGAAGCCTTAGGAGCAGCCACCGGAATGAAACAGAGCATCTATGGTGGAATGCCTGGTCCTTCCTCGCCTTTGGGGATGGATGGGGATTAGATGTAATGTGTTGGGCTAGTTTAGGTTACCAGGATGGGTTCTGGAGAGCCAAGCACGCTTTCTCCAAAACCTAGACATCACTAAAAGGATCAGGAGTGATGTAATGTGCTGATGTCAAAGCACTTGAGATGAAGCCAATCCACACCAGCAGAAGGCACCAGCAGCTCCCCAGGACATCACCGAAGCCATTCCACACCAGCAGAAGGCACCAGCAGCTCCCCAGGACATCACCAATGGCCAAGCCCACCCCGTGCCTTTCAGAAGGTTGTTTCTGACCCAAAGACACCAGAGCAGAGGTCAGCCCAAGGAAATCCCAGGGTCTTCACAGCCTGGTCTTGCTCTCAGGACCATTTGCAAGCAGCCAACTCCCTTCAATTCATTTTCCTTCTTCTCCAGAGGTAAACTGAGAGTGAGTAGGTCAGCAAATTTGGTGCCATCCTCCATTCTTCTGAGTTGTTGGGGCTTTTTTTTCCCTTCCAACCTTTCTTTCCTATTGCCTCTCTTCTCTTGCTTACAGGCTGGCAAAAATACTCCTGCATGCTTGTAAGGGAGAAACATCTCACCAGGTATTGTCAGCTCTACTTGCAAAACTCTGAGGTGTTTTGTAGCCATAGCAGGGATAGCTATCAATGACAAGTATGTTAGTTCTCATGAGCACTTCAAAGGAGAAGGCTGCAACTCCAAGGAAGGGCAGTGACCATACATGCTGGGATGCATGGCATCTGGGCACGGTTTGCACCCTGGTCATAGAATCATAGAATCACAGAATGGTTTGGGTTGGAAGGATCCTTAAAGATTATCCAGCTCCAAACCCATGCCATGGACAGGGACACCTCCCACTGGATCAGGTTGCTCAAAGCCCCATCCAACCTGGCTTTGAACACCACCAGGGATGGGGCAGCCACAACTACTCCAGGTAACCTGTGGCAAAGCCTCTCTGCCCTCACGGGAAAGCATTTCTCCCTAATATCTCATCTAAATTTCCTCTCTTTCAGCTTAAAACCATTGCTCCTCGTCCGATCTCTGCACTCCCTGATAAAGAGATGCTCCCTAGCTTTCCTGTAGCCCCTTTCAGTACTGAAAGCTGCTCTAAGGTCTCCCCAGAGCTTTCTCCAACACTCTTAGCCTGTCATTGTAGGGGAGGTGCTCCAGCCCTCAGATCATCTTTGTGGCCTCCTCTGGACACGTGCCAACAGATCCATGGGCTTCCTTGTGCTTCCATCACTTCTGCTGCTTCCTTGAGGACAGGTGCAGAGCCTGCATGTACGGAAATGTCCTGAGAGAGGGAGGGTGAGATATCAGTGTGTGCCCCTAGGAACCACAGCATGTGCAACAGGCAACTTCAGGTCCCTCACTTGTCCATCCCCTGCCATGCACTGCTGTCCAAAATCAACCAGAGGAGTAACACATTTTCCCAAAGAGGAAACTGAACCACAGATGTGTACAGATGAGTGAGGTGCCTGAAGACTTCCACTTAGGTGGATTTTTCAGCAGAGAGTAAAACCCTGGTGATGCTATATGGCCTCCTTCTCTGCACCCCAACATGCACTCACCATCCTCCCCATTACAGCCTTGTGTGTCCTGCAAGATTCCTAGCTTTGCACAAGGTCAGGGAGCCTACCCTGGCTGTCCCTAAAGCATCGTTCTCCGCTGACACAAAGCATCCAACATAGCTAAACGAGGAGAATCTCCCCCAGAGCCAGGAGAGGTCAGAAACTTAAGGATTTTGTCCTCTGGCTTTGGGCTTTGCAGCTTCCCAAACATGTAAGGTCACGTTGGATGGGGCTCCAAAAAACCTGATGTAGGTGAAGATGTCCCTGCTCACTGCAGGGGGGGTTGAACTGGATGACCTTCACGGTCCCTTCCAATCCAAACCATTCTATGATTTTATGATTCCTGAGGTGCATTTCATGGAGTGGCCACAGGCAGCCACAGTGTAGAGGCTCATCTGTCCCATGGAGCTGCTCCATCACAGGGAAGAGCTTCACTTCACAGACACGCTGCGGTCTCCTCTCTCCAGTTCCCTGAAAAATTGCCTTCATGTTCTCAGCCAAATAAAAGCCTTTAAATACTGAATTGTTTCCATATTTGAAGGAAGGCCAGAGACACAGAGTGATTCAGTCTGTGAGCGTGTCTGGAGGTCTCTAGTCCAGCTCCTGCCCTGAGCAGGGTCACTCCAGAGCCAGATTAGGCTGCCTGGCTTGAAATAATTTCACCCTACAACCTCAACATTTTTTCCAGCCCTCTGTTTTTTGCCTGCATGCTGGGAGTTCTCCTGTGGCCTTTCCTAAAACACAGAGAAGGGAGAAGAGGTTCACTGCAGGCAAAGAAACCTGGTTGCCCTCCTGCACTGCCATCACCAGAAGTCCTTGTTTTTTATAATTTCAAGAGCAGAGCAGGCTCTGCACTGCCTTTGGGCTAACTGGGCTTGAAACCAGTCTTGCTCTGCAGTAGAGACCTCATCATAGGTCATCCAGCTTCCTAACATCACCTGGTAAGAGGAGACGGAGCAATCACACACCACTGCTCAGCAGCGTGGAGCTGTTCTGGCCTGGCCTCACCATCACATGACACGGCCTGTGCTGGGGAGGGAAAAGCCACTCTTATGCTAGGAGTCCCCTGGGCAGCCTTGGATCTGCACTGGGGCGTTTCTGCCTCCTTACATCTGGGGCAGGTCCCCTGCACAGTGTGACTCGGAGGCACATCTGATGAAGTTGGGAAGATGATGATGTAGCCAGCCAGGTGGCTATAACCCTGTTGACAAAAGGGATGACAGTCAGGCTGTACCAGAGCAAAAGCATCCTCCAAACAGCATTCCCTGACACAATGTTCAGCACTCAACTCCCCAGCAGCAAACCCCACAAAATCATCCCGAGGATGATGGAACAAAGATGCTGCAATGAGAAAAGTGCAGTCATGTCATGGATGGACCTGGGGGGCAGAACCCCCATCACAGAGTGTGTGCACAAGGGAGGAGGTTTCAAGGTTTCAAGGCAAAGACCCCTGGCAGCACCCCCAGCCCTATTCCAGCTGTGGTTCTGTCTTTCTATGAGTTCTGTGTTCACACAACATTCACCACAAACACGATGGGGGGAGCTCCAACCAACGCACACACCAAAGCCACACATCGCAATGAGAAATCCCACTACAAGCAGCAGCTCAGTCACTAACATCAGGAATAAGCAAAGTATTTGCTACCTCTATGTGCAGCAGCACATTGCTTGTTTCCAAATGTCTTGCTTAAGTTACTGTCATTTAGTGTCTCTTAAGAAAAGACCCTGCTCCCTTCCCACCCCAAGCCAAGTATGGGCAGGCTGTGCTGGTGCTGGTTGCTCACCCTGCACCCACCACAGCAGGTCCCCATGCTGGAGACAACCTCAGATGTGCCTCAGCATCACCCAGCACCTATGCTGGAGATGCCACTGCACCGGTTTCTGAAGGACAAGCAGGTCCTAGCACTGCTGGGAAGCAGCAGTTCCCAAACTCTGTGCCAACAGATCAGGGCACTCAGGGCACTTGGATTTTCAGGAAACCATCACCTAGGGCTGGGAAAGTCTGGACAAAAGGTTTTACACCATGGCGGCAGGGATGAATGAGTCATCCTCCGGTCCTTGAAATGGAGCCAAAAAAGCTTTTACCCAAAGCAGCCAGCAATAGGATACCAGATCTGGAACTCCAGGATTAACCCATCCAGGGAGAGGTTGTTTGGTTACCCTCACATGTGGACCCTCTTTCTCCTCCTCAGCAGACACTGGGTTTCCCCACCATGTGCACCCACTAGGCCAGTGGACATGTCAACACTCCCCTGGCAAGGATTGGGGGGACAAGACACAACATGAGACACACCACGAAACACTAGTGATGGGCTACTGCCAGACAAGCGAGCTGGAAACACATTCTCCCCAGCTGGGGAATAGCATTTCTCTTCCATATCGCAAAGTCAGCCCAAACAGGACAGAGTTTGGGGTTGGTTAAAGGGAAGAAGTATGAAAAAAAAAAAAGAAGGTGGAAAATTCAAAGCATTTTGTTTTGCCATTGTTGGAGGAAACCATTTGGGTTTTGCACTCCTGAGTGCTTGCTTCATTTAGGAAGTCACCAACTATCTGTAGCTCCAGTAAAGGGCTCCTGACATATCCCTCCCCACCCTTGAAGCTGCTGAAGAGGCTGCTGATTTGCTGAGCCACGGGGGAGAGGGGCCAGGAAGAGGTCTGGTGGCCACTCCACATCAGTGGCCATATCAAAGCCCACCTGTGCAGCAAGGATGAGTCAGGGAGAATGGGCGATTATGTCTCTGCCACTTGTTTGCCTACCAGGATGACCAAACCGGCCCATGGTCACCCCTCCACTCCCACATACCAATAGCAGGTATGTGAAGGTACATCATAGAGGTACATCATAACTGCGGAAGAAAACCAAAGACTCAGAGGTGATCCTCGAAACAAAAGTATTAATATGATTTGTGAATAGAAATCAACATATGTTATACTTGGATGATATAGACTATGAGTTTTTTTGTGATGGAAACATCCTGATCTACAACCCTGGAGTTCTCTGGATTCCTACACATTGGTGGGAATTGCACGGCAATCCACTGTGTCTGCTACCATCAGTGCCACCAACAAAAGCTAAAGGAGATGGGCCAACCAGTACCCGAGATGTTATCACTCCAGAATGGACTGTAAGAGAATGAGAGGAACAAGCACTAATTGGAGCTCCCTCTCAGCTGGTCTGAGATTACACACACACACATCCAGCCTGATGCCCACAACCCACAAGCACCAGAGCATTTGTAGAAACTTTCACTCGCAGCAGCTTCGAGGAAACATCTAAAGGCTTTATCACTGAACTCCCTACAGGTCATACAGTCCTTCTTCAAGCCCTTATAGGATGCTAATATTGGTCTAGACTTAAGCTTATATTCTTGACTTAGAATTGTAACATTACAGGTAATAAACTAAATGTTTAAATACAGCTCTGGGTCCTACTCTGTCTGCCTTGGGGTGTGACAGCTCCCCATCAATCCAAGTGCCAAGTCTCAATGGGCTTTCTGCAAAATGAGGGAAACTTGCCTGCTGGAAAACCCCATATTCCCTCCTCGATAGGAAACAGCCCCTTGATGACACTCAGGGAGGAACTTTCTGTGTTGGAAAGTTTTTCTTCTTTCTGGTTTCCTTGCAGACAATCAGAGAGGTGCCAGCACCAGTTTGCCTGCCAATTTGATGAAAAGAGGATCTATTTTTGTGGCATTGAAAGGTAAGAGCTTCAACTCACCGCAGGCACGGGCATCACTGCACCAGGAGAGAGTAGGAAGATGAAGGATGCCCCTGTCCCTGGCCTGGGAGCAAAGGGTCCACCCCAGGGAGATGAATGCTGTCCCCCACACTACCATGTGTCTCTGGAGTCCCTGCAGGCTCCAGGCAGCAAAGGACAGCCAGCAGGCACTGTGCGGGATGCTGGCCACAACTTAGCACTGCTAATTCACCTCCCCAATTAGCAGGATGAAGAAGCAGAGCTTCCAGCAGAGTGCCGAGGGGAGACGCTGCCATTAGCACTGCCCACAGTTGCCTGAAATGTGTCCCACAGGGCCAGAACTGGGCACCACGGGCAGCCCTGTGGGAGGCAGGAAGGGGTCTGGGAACATTTATTCCTATTCCCCAGGCTTTGATCCACGAGAGGGACACCACACACACAGGGGTGGCTGCTGATTGGCTGGGTGGGAGCCAGCCCCAGCCCTGAAACAAGTCCACACTTTCCTGGGGCCATTGCAGAGAAGGAAAAGGAGCGTGGGGTTATATTTGTACCCACTAACCTGGGCTCATGCCTCCCACCACAGCCCCACAGACCCAGGGCTCAGGCAGCACAGGGGCTGAGGATTGCTCGACCCACCCCAACAGTGTCTGGCAGCAGTTCTGGCACTTGCATGAGCCTGCCCTGAATTTCACAGCAGAGCTACAACTCCTTGGCCATCACTAGAAGTAAATCCAGACAGTGGTTGGCGTGTCACATCCTCCCAGAGGCCACTATGAAAATGCTCCTAGAAAGCATGGAATAGGTCACAGAGATTTTAAGTGTCTTTTTCACCTCATGTTACGCTCTCCATCCATGTCCTGACTGGTTGCTTACAGACGGAGCTGGTCTGCTCCAGCCCCTCCATCCTTGGAAGCCGTGTTCACCTCCCAGTCGTTCCAAGACCCTGGCACAGAGCAGTGTCCAGTGCCTCTCTCACCAGGACAATCCAATCCTTTGCTACAGCACCCCTAGGTTTGCATCCCTAGGTTTGTAAAGATGCTCTTTCCTTTTGCAAGAATGGAAGTATGGCTGCAGGTGGGAAAGCCGGGGATGCTTGCACCACACTCTGCAGTCACAGCACTCAGCTTCACCCCACATCCACAGCACAGTGGGATGCTCTGGAGCATCACAGCCCCATCTGCCCCAGGTTCACCATTGCTGCAAGCTGGTGAAGAATGCCCTGGAGGTGTGGGGCTCTGCGCCATTCCTGAGGGGACATGCAGCATCTACACCAGGGTGGGGATGCTCTGCAGCACAGTGGCTGCTGGCAGATGCTGCACAGGGCTGCGGGGATGGTGACATTGGTCCTCCCCTCCCCAGGATGGGTCAGCTATGCCTCACCCAAACCCCAGGGGGACTTGCTGGGAGAAGTGGGGCAATAAATGCTGCCCACTGCCCCTTGGCTGATACCCAAATAAACCTACCCCTCTGGACCCAGCTCCATGCGATGGGGGATGACAGCTCCAATAGGGAGTGGGAAGCAACCTCAGTGCAGAGCACCCTGCGCTTCCTCGGTGCACTTGCTGATGAACCTCCCCAGCTTTGGTGGAAAGACAGAAAGGTCCCAGACGGGGAAATGAGCTCCCACAAGGCAACTTGTACAACTGCAGTAGAAGCTTGGAGGTGTGTGATCCATAAACAAGGCCTGCAACCCCTTCCTCCCCCGTGCACTGATGCTGGGGCTGCATCCACCCCTGCTGAGTGCATCGATGAACTGCTCGTTGGGCACTGTGATGAGCGGCACACCTGGAGTTTCTGGGGCACCCCACATTTCTGGTACTCAGAAACCAACACCACCAGGATCATGTGGGATGCTTGGACCAGCAAGCCAGCGGCCAGAGCTCACCCACAGAGCATCTTCGCCTTCTCCAGACCTCTTGACTGCGTGTGTGCCGCTCCTCGTAGAGGTGGGCGGGGGGCTTGGGAAGCCACCTCCCCCGGGGTCAGGGTGCTGGGGGGGAGCGATCTGGGGAGGCTTTTAGCAGAGGTCGGCCCTTGCCAAGCCGAAGAGCATCCCGGGCTGGGAGTCGGGCATGGAAAACTCTCAGCCGCCCCGCAGAGGGGCACGCCCCGGGGTCTGGGGGGGTAGGTGACCTCTCGGGACGGGGACGGGGAGACCTGCCGCCCCGTAGAGCCGCTCTGGGTCCGGAGGACGCTCACCTCCTGTTCCCGGGCTGATGCTGCGCCGGGAGCCGCCTCCTCGCCCCGCTCCCTCCCCGTCCCAGGGACGGACTCGGGCGGGGGCAGCCCCGGGAACCCCTCCCGCCCCGAAAGTGGCGCCCCCGCGAAGGCAAAGTCCTACCTGCCCCGGACGGACGGACAGACGGACAGGCGGGCTGCGGGAGCGGGGAGGGACCGGGCAGGGGCGGGGTGGTGCGGCGGGGGGCGCGGCTCTGCCCGGTCCTCGGCTCTGCCCCCCACCCCAGCTCTGCCCCGCCTCGGCTCTGCCCCCAACCCCGGCTCTGCCCCCAACCCCGGCTCTGCCCCCCACCGGCTCTGCCCCTAACCCCGGCTCTGCCCCCAACCCCGGCTCTGCCCCCCACCGGCTCTGCCCCTAACCCCGGCTCTGCCCCCCACCCTGGCTCTGCCCCTCAACCCCGGCTCTGCCCCTCAACCCCGGCTCTGCCCCTAACCCCGGCTCTGCCCCCCACCCCGGCTCTGCCCCTCAACCCCGGCTCTGCCCCTCAACCCCGGCTCTGCCCCTAACCCCGGCTCTGCCCCTCAACCCCGGCTCTGCCCCTAACCCCGGCTCTGCCCCTAACCCCGGCTCTGCCCCTAACCCCGGCTCTGCCCCTAACCCCGGCTCTGCCTCTCAACCCCGGCTCTGCCCCTAACCCCGGCTCTGCCTCTCAACCCCGGCTCTGCCCCTAACCCCGGCTCTGCCCCTAACCCCGGCTCTGCCCCCCACCCCGGCTCTGCCTCTCAACCCCGGCTCTGCCCCTAACCCCGGCTCTGCCCCTAACCCCGGCTCTGCCCCTAACCCCGGCTCTGCCCCCCACCCCGGCTCTGCCTCTCAACCCCGGCTCTGCCCCCAACCCCGGCTCTGCCTCTCAACCCCGGCTCTGCCTCTCAACTCCGGCTCTGCCCCTAACCCCGGCTCTGCCCCCCACCGGCTCTGCCCCTAACCCCGGCTCTGCCCCCCACCCCGGCTCTGCCTCTCAACCCCGGCTCTGCCCCTAACCCCGGCTCTGCCTCTCAACCCCGGCTCTGCCTCTCAACTCCGGCTCTGCCCCTAACCCCGGCTCTGCCCCCCACCGGCTCTGCCCCTAACCCCGGCTCTGCCCCCCACCCCGGCTCTGCCTCTCAACTCCGGCTCTGCCCCTCAACCCCGGCTCTGCCCCTAACCCCGGCTCTGCCTCTCAACTCCGGCTCTGCCCCTCAACCCCAGCTCTGCCCCTAACCCCGGCTCTGACCTTCCAGCTTTCCCCTACCCATCCCTGGCCCTGACACCACCGGCTCTGCCCCCCCTGTTCTGCCCGCCCCCTCCCTCCGGCTTTCCTCCTGGCTTTCCCCCACACACACACCCGGCTCTACCCCCACATCCCCCGTTCTGCTCCCCCCGGCTTTCCCCCTCCAATCCCCGGCTCTGCCACCCCAGCCCACTCCCCGGCAGGTCCCGGCTCCTGCCCAAGCCCCAGGTCTTGCCCCGCCCCACCAGCTCCTGCCCAGTTTAAGCTGAAAGAGGGGAGATTGAAATGAGATTTAAGGAATAAATATTTTCCTGTGAGGGTGATGAGGCCCTGGCACAGGTTGCCCAGAGCAGCCGTGGCTGCCCCATCCCAGGAGGGGTTCAAGGGCAGGTTGGATGGGGCTTGGAGCAACCTGATCCAGTGGGAGGTGTCCCTGCCCATGGCAGGGGGGTTGGAAAAGGACGGACTTTAAGGTCCCTTCCAACCCAAACCATTCTATGACACCGGTCAAGATAGCACTGGTCGTGGTAATTAAAGCCACCAGTGGCCCCAGGGTGCTGGCAGGGCCTTGGTGCACAGCATCACCCACATCCTGGGGTGCTCCTGAACATGAGGAAGGGACCCAACCCTGCCACCACTAAGGGACAGAGAGACTAGTGCCACCGCGAGATTGTCTCCCTGCATGGAGAGGGTACATGGTGGGCACAGGGAGCCTGTGGACATGCCCACTGTGGTCTTGCCATCCTCCCCAGGACTAGCACCTGCCTAGGATGGGACATAAGCCAGCTCCTCAAGGAAGCTCCAAAGTCATCCTGGTGTCCTCCTCAGGGAGGAAACTGCTTCAGGGGGCAGACAGAGAAAAGGAGGAGAAAAACTCGAGTTAAATAAATGTTGTTTTAGCCCTTGCCACGGGGGCTTGGCAGCAAGCATCTTTGCATGCATTTTGGGGGGCTCAATGGGAGGGGATGCCCCAGGATGGGAAGACCCCAGGCTGGGGTGCACCTGCCTGGACCCTCACAGCCCTGGGTGAGAGTGTGTGATAATCCCCAGGCATATGGGATCTGGCTGCAATACTTCCAGGCAGGAACGTATAAATATTTCAGCAGAGTAGCCAAGCACTGTCAGGTTGCATTTGCTTCTGGCAGGCTAAGTGCTGGGAGGGAGGGGGAAGTGGGATGAGAAGATGCTCTCAGAAAATGCATCATCACCTGGGAGATGGGGGTACTAGCCCCAGGATCTGATCTTTGAGGGTTGCCATCACTGATAGAAGAAGCAGTTACTATTACAAAAAGTGGGATATCTTTGATTTAAGCTAAAGTAGAGTTAAGTTTCATCTAAGTAATTGTATTTTTTGAATGTTAAACATAATGTTCCCCTGACAGCATATTTTCTTTCAGAGAATGTTTTCTCAGATATTGTTAATTCTTTGAAGATGATAATGTCTTGTGTTCAGTATGATCTGCACTGAACAGATGTGTCTTCTTCCATAATCACCTGTTTGCAGTGTTTCTCTATCTCAAATACAAAGTCAGGCAGAGAGCTGGAGCCAGCTCCAAATTATCATAAAATTATAGAATCCTAGGTTGGGAAAGAACTTTGAGATCATCAAGTCCAACCATACCTCGTCCACTACTAAATCATATCCCTAAGCACTTTATCTACCCATCTTTTAAATACCTCCAGGGATGGAGACTCAACCATATCCTTTGGCAGCCTGTGCCAATGCCCAAGAACCCTTTCTGTGAAGAAATTTTTCCTGATATCCAATCTGAACCTCCCCTAGCACAACTTGAGGCCATTCCCTCTTATCCTATCACCTATCACTTGGGTGAAGAGACCAACACCCGCCTCTCCACAACCTCCTTTCAGGTAGTTGTAGACAGTGATAAAGTCTCCCCTTGGCCTCCTTTTCTCCAGACTAAACAACCCCAGTTCCCTCAGCTGGTCCTCATAAGACTTGTTCTCCAGCCCCTTCACCAGCTTTGTTGCCCTTCTCTTGACACTCTCCAGGACCTCAATGCCTTCTTGTTGTGAGGGCCCCAAAAATGAACACAGGATTCAAGGCACGGCCTCGTCAATGCTGAGTACTGGGGCACAATCACTTCCCTGGTCCTGCTGGCCACACTGTTTCTGATACAAGCCAAGATGCCATTGGACTTCTTGGCCATGTGGGCCACTGCTGGCTCATGTTCACATGGCTGACAAGCAACACCCCAGGTCCTTCTCTTCCAGGCAGCTTTCCAGCCACTTTTCCCCCAGTGTGTAGCACTGCACAGGGTTGTTGTGTCCCAAGTGCAGGACTCAGCACTTGGCCTTGTTGAACCTCATCCCACTGGTCACAGCCCATTGATCCTGCCTGTTAGGACCCCTTTGCAGAGCCTCTCTACCCTCCAAGCAGATTGACACTTCTGCCCAGCTTAGTGTCATCCACCAATTTACTAATGGTACACTCAATCCATTCATCCAGGTCCTTGATAAAGATATTGAACAGAACTGGACTCAGAACTGAGGTCTGAGGACACCACTTGTGATCAGGCTGCAACTGGATTTAACTCCATTCACCACAACTCTCTGGGTCTGGCCATCCAGCCAGTTCTTAATCCAGCAGAGGGTGCATCTGTCCAGGCCAGTAGCAGCCAGTTTCTCAAGCAGAATACTGTGAGAAACATTGTCAAAGGCCTTACTGAAGTTCAGGTACACTGCATCCACAGCCATCAAGTACACTTCATCCATCAAGTACACTTCATCCATCAAGGGGGTCACCTTGTCACAGAAGGAGATCAGGTAGATCAGCAAGAGTTTCAGCCATTGTGAAGTTCATAATAACTTTTAGAATAGGCCTTGGAAAGTAATAAAATATGCATAAGATTTCTAGGAAAATTGATCCATATGCCTGTAAGTGGGAAATATATTCTGTAATGGCTCTAGTAACAATTTACATGATTGATAGAGATCACTCCTTTGTGTTGTCAAGGCCTGATAAAGGATGCTTGCCTTCTGAAACTGCAAAACAAGTCTTGGAGACTTTACCTGCTGACATTTTCAGTATCACTGCTGTTTAGTTTCCTTCTAGGGATGCTCTTGCCTTGGGGACTGGTGCAGCGCCATAATTGAGCCATCATGATGATGGTGCTCAGGTGTCACCCCGTGAGTGCACCTCGAGGAAGCAGGGCCCAGCAATTCTACTCTGAGCCCGGCGGGCAGCACCACATCCAAGACCCTCCGAGAGCCAGGCTGTAGCAAACCCCAAATCCGCCTCGTAAGAAATAGGGAGATGGAGGGTGTGCATAAATAAATCCAAGCAGCTATGGGCAGCGGCAGGGGAGGCGATTAAATCGCTGCAGGGGGGACTAGGTCGGTGGGTAGGCTCTCTCCAGGGATGCTGCAGAGAGAGAACGTGGCGAGAGGCGCTGCAGCCCCGAGGCCACCGTGACGGGATGCGGAGCTGACTCCGGCGCGGGGCTGGGGGGGACCGGGAGCAAAGTGCCGGGCGCCGCGGGCAGGACGCGGAAAGGGTGGCTTCGAGGTGGGCTATGTCTGTGGTTTTTTCCCCACTCTCAAACCCCAAACTCCTGACAGCCAGCAGAGCACGGCTCTGCGCGCAGCCTGCCTCCTCCTCTTCCTCCTCCCCTTCCTCCTCCCCTTCCTCCTGCCGGCTGCACTTTGGGGCTTGTAGTCCCCCCTCCGCCCCGCAGATGGGGTTCGACTACATTTCCCGAGGGCCCCCTAGATCCTCTTCCTCCCCGTTCTCCCGGGTTTGCTGCGGCTCCGGCGGCTGCGGGGACGCGGGGAGCCCCGGGACCCCCCGCCCCATGCCCGCCGCCCCCAAGGTACGGCCCGGGGGGAGCGGGGACGGGGGGATGCTTGGCGGGGGGGGCCCTCAGCTTCCTGGTATGCTGGGAATCGGAGGTGCCCCCAGGGGTGCCCTGTCTCAGTGAGCTGGTGCCGCTCACCTCTCCCCACAACAGCCTCCTCTTTTCCCCCACGAGCGCCCCAAACCACCCCCCCGGCACCAGCAGGAGCCCCCCAGCCCTCGGGTGCTGGGCGGGGGAGGCAGGCAGAGAGGCGCCTGGATGATGGGCGTGTGTATTTTCGGGAGCTTTCCCTCCCCTTGTTTTGGGGAAGGTACTCCAGGGACTCACCCCCCCGCTCCCCATCCCCTGCCTGCTCGGTGTCTCTGCTACAGCCCGTGGATGTGGGGGGAGCACACGCACCCGCTGCCCCAGCTCCCCCGGGGCCGTCCCCCCCGCACCATGTGGCCGCGGGTCCCTGGGGAGCTGTGCCCGAGCTCAGCCGCACTCATTGACCCTTGGCTGCAGGTTGACAACCGCCTAGAGTAGAGGCTATCCCTTGTCAAGGTCACGGCATGATAACTCGGTGATAACCGGGTGCACATGGTGATAACCACCCGTGCTCTGCTCCCTCTCCTCTGCCCGGCTTGCACCAGGCTGGGAGCATCCCTTGGGACTCACGCCTGGTCACCTCAAGTGGCAGCAGCTCCCTGGATGGTCTGGAGAGGTGGAGCTGGGTCTGGCTGGATGTTTGGGGCTGAGGACCCTGCATGTGCAGGACTGGGAGTTAGGAGCCGATAACTCCCAGGGGTAGTGGTACCAGGGCAGCTACATGGGTTTGCATCTTGGATTTAATGTGGATAATACTCTTTGGGACAGGGACAAGCACGTATATCCATCCTGGGTAAATACAAAGAAATGAGGGACCATTGGCTTCCCAAGTGGGTTTTGGAGTGAGGGTGACAAACAGCCCATCAGGGTCCCAGTGCACATGGCAGGGAGCTGCCTGTGGAGAGCGGCTGCTGGAGGTGATGAGCACCCGCATCGACCGCCTGGTGTGGGGATAAGCAGGCAATGGGGCATAGTCCAAGCAGTTGTGTCTGGCAGGGGCCCCGGGGGGCCATGCATAGCGTGGTGCTTGGTCAGGCACCTTGGGGGGTTTAGTCCTCCCTCCTTGCCCCTTGCCCTCCCATCACAGCAGGGAGGTTGCGGTGCTCTGTCTGGTGCCCAAGCTGGTGCCAGCTCTAGGTGATAGGAGCACTGCTGCACTCCCCAGGAACCTATTTAAGAAGTGGGGTCTGTGAGCTCCAGGATGCCTGTGCTTTGGCAATGCTCAGGCACTAGCACTGAAATCCCATGGGAATGCCAGTGGACCACTGAGTTCTCACTGGGGCAAACAAACACTCCAGTTCCTTCTGCCACTTTTGCTTTTGATCACAACTGGCTTTCCCATGCTACCGCCGCTACTTGTTTCCATGTTAGCTGTGTACCTTACCTGTGGGGGCCTCTTGCAAGGTAATCCTCCAGTCTTGCTGCACAGGATGGCAGTGAGGAGGCACAGACTGGGGCCATGGACTTAATTTTTAATGACTGTGATTAGTTGCTTTGCAATTTGCAGCGTAATCAGGTTTCTAGACCTTGCTCCCACAGCGTGGATTGACACGTGTGGATTTTTATGACTTCAAAAGCCCCATCATTGTGCAGAGCCAGGCTGTGAAAGGATAACATTTCTTCATTCAATGACTTGTCATGCAAGTAGGGAGCACTGGGAGGATGCCCAGGCCAGGCCTTCTCCCTTCCCTGCCTTCATCCCGTGACCACTCATGGGGCCTCCCTGGTGCTGCCAGCTTTCCTGTAGCCAAACTTCAGGATTTAAGCATTTAATCCCCCTCAGGACTGAGCCTTGTGGCATTTTGCACTCTCCCCATGCTAGGTGCTGCCACCTAAGCATCATATTTCACCAGAGGAGAGCTGAGGGGCAGCTGATGCTGCAGCTGGGCTAAAGTCTTGCCCACTGCCCAGCTAATGTAAAACAGGGGCTGCCCTGTACCCAATGTGCACATTAACTTGCTCTCACAACTGGCATGGTCCTCGCAGCTGCTGCCATCTCCATCTAGAGCATCCCTGGCACAGGGCATCTGCATCCCTTTGCATCCAGATCTGTGGCAGAGTGACTCAGCTCAGAGGGGAGCATTAGTTTGGAGAGGGGCTAAAACTCCACTGGCTCTTAAAAGGGAGAAAAAGTACATGCTGGGAGCTGAGGATGTCCCACCGCAGAAGTGGGTACTTTGTGCATCTGGGCTCTTTTATGTGGGATTTGCAAATGATGCCTGAAATTGCTCCCCTCTGCTTTTGCACAGCAAGATGTGCAGCTGCTTTTCTTCTTGCAAGAACATCTCCTGGGGAGAAGGTAGCGTTATTTATTTGCCTTGCGATTATGGAGGAATTTGAACCCATGCCAAATGCTGCTTTCTCACCAGAAGCTGCAGCGACGTGGTTTTCGATGCGTCGTGGAACACTTGCAGGCAGAGAGGGGCTGCCTGGCACAGCACAGCCCGTCTAGCTGACGGTTCCTGGGATAATGCCACTGTCCTGCTGCAGAGCCAGCGGAGCCATGCCCAAGAGAGATGATGATGCCAATAAGCCAGCATCGGAGACAGTACCAGACCAGCACTGGAAACTACAAGTCTTCTACCTCTGCTTCTACGGCTTCATGACACAGATCCGGCCAGGGGAGAGCTTCATCACCCCTTATCTCCTGGGGGCTGACAAGAACTTCACACAGACAGAGGTGAGCCAGTGGCAGCCTGTTGCTCCTGGTGTCCCCCTTTCTGGGGACAATCGCCACCTGAGGCTGGCCAAGAGCATCCTCCTGCAGTCCTGGGGTATGCAAAGGTGCCACATCCTGGACAGGATGGCGTGTAGTGATGCATGGTGGTGCTTTTTGCTGGGGAGAAAGTTGTGTGGAAGGTTGTGTCCAGGTGGCAGGGTCCTCTAGGTCCCAAGCTCAACTTTCTTCAGAATAAGATCTCATGCCCAGGCTGGCAAATGGTTCTAGAGGGGCAACGCCTGATGCCTGCCCACCTGGGCAGCTGGTGGGATGCAGGGCGGTAACTGGCTGGGAGAAACCCCGTTCCATTCCCCAGGGGAGAGCCTCCCATGCTGGTGCAGTGCACAGTGGGGGCACAGGACTGGGCACCGCTGGGCTGCTGGCAATGATGGGGTTAGACAAGGAGGGGCCACATGTCGTCATCCCCCAGCCAAAGGACGCTGGCCCCAGTCCCAGCAGGCTGCTGTGTCTGTGAGAATGCTGCGTTCCCAGCATGGGATGGGGCTGAGGCTCAGCCAGGCCTCCAGCCAAGGATGCCACAGGCCACATTCCTCTACAAGGAGCTGATGCAGTGGGGGTCAGCAGCTAGTGCCACCCAAACTGCATTCCTCTGGGCCAGGGGTGTGACCCAGGCACATGTCCCATGCTCAGCCCCTCCTTGCATTTATGGCAGGTGACCAACGTGATCACGCCGGTACTGACCTACTCCTACATGGCCGTGCTGGTACCCATCTTCCTGCTGACGGACTACCTGCGCTACAAGCCAGTGCTGGTGCTGCAGAGCCTGAGCCACATATCCATCTGGCTGCTGCTGGTATTCGGCACCTCTGTTCTGGCCATGCAGTTGATGGAGTTCTTCTACGGCATCACTATGGCTGCGCGCATTGCCTACTCCTCCTACATCTTCTCCCTCGTCGCCCCATCCCGCTACCAGCGTATGGCCAGCTACTCCCGCTCCTCTGTCCTTCTGGGTGTCTTCACCAGCTCAGTGCTGGGCCAGCTCTGCGTCACATTGGGCAGCGTCTCGTTCCTCACCCTCAACTATGTCTCACTAGGCTTTGTCAGCTTCGGCCTCATCCTCACCCTTTTCCTTGAGCGGCCCCGGCGTAGCCTTTTCTTCAACCGGCCTGAGGAGGCTGATAATGGGGCTGCACCTGCCGAGCTGGACAAGATGACTGGGGATGATGGTTGGGGGAGGAAGCGGGGCTGGGGGGAGTCAGCGCTGTGCCGTATGCTGCGGGAGGTGGGAGCATTGACCAGGCAACCCCAGCTCCGGCTCTGGTCCTTGTGGTGGGTCTTCAACTCAGCCGGTTACTACCTGATGCTGTACTATGTGCAGATCCTCTGGAACGAGATCTACCCCACCACAGACAAACGCCATGTGTACAATGGAGGGGTGGATGCTGCCTCCACGCTGCTTGGTATGCTCACCTGGGCTGGGGTTGGCAGGGATTCAGAGGGACACCCCCATCCTACTGCCTCACTGGAAATGTCTAGGGACACCCCCAATCCTTCTGCATCCTCTGGGAATGGCTGGGGACACCAGGGATCCAGAGACATACCCCTACTCCACTGCATCCCTGGAAAGGGTTGGGTACAACCCCATTCTTCTGTGGCCATTGGGAATGGCTGAGGGCACTGGAGATGCAGGGGGACACCTCTATCTCCCTGTGTCCCCTGGGAATGGTGGTCCTTATGGCATTGTTGGGCATGCAGGGGTTGGTTTGGCAGTAGTGATGAGCATCACTGGGCTGGGGGATGCAAGGCGGTTCCATGCTGGTGAGGTGTTCACAGTATCCTTCCTCCCCAGGGGCTATTGCTTCATTTGCTGCTGGCTACGTGAAGATCCGCTGGACGCTGTGGTCAGAGCTGGTGATCGGGCTGGTGACAGCTTTCCAGGCTGGGCTCCTCCTGCTCATGAACACTACCAGCAACATCTGGCTGTGTTATGCTGCCTATGTCCTCTTCCGTGGCTCCTACCAGTTCCTGGTGCCCATTGCCATGTACGTACCCCTGAGGACCCACTCCCACCCCAGCATCCAGATTGGTACCTGGAGTTCACTGTTGCCTCTCTCTTTCCTAGTTTCCAGATTGCTACCTCCCTCTCCAAAGAGCTCTGTGCACTGGTTTTTGGGGTCAACACCTTCTTTGCCACTGTGCTGAAGACCATCATCACCATCATTGTGGCTGACAAGAGGGGTTTGGGCTTATCTGTGCATCCCCAGGTAGGTATAGGGGACACCAAGGATGGAGGTAGTCCCCTAGTGGTGTGGGATGAAGCAGGGGGCTGCAGACATTGCTCTCTTCCCCACCATTCTTGCAGTTTTACGTGTATTTCGGATACTTCACACTGCTAGCAGTGGTCTACCTGCTGGCAGCTGTCGGCGTGGGCATCCGGCACAGCCGCAACAAGCAGCCAGCAGAGCTGGCCTTGGCCAAGGAGTCGTGCCAGCTCCCAGCAGAGGTGCCGGTGCAGGAGAAGAGTCCGCAGGCAGCTGCTGTGTGATTCTGAGCACAGGCATCACATCCATCACAGCCAGGTCTCAGCTCAATAAGTGAATGTCACCATCATCATAAGCTTCATCTCCCGTCCTACCAGCAATTCTCAGCGCTGGCCCGTTGAGGACATTCCCGTAGGGACCCTTCGTCTGCTCCATGGGGGCAGGGGCTGTGCCCTCCCACGGCCACAAACACAACCAGAGCAGGGGCAGGATGCCCATGGCTACCACTGCCAGGTACCGCGCAGAGATACAGATAGGCCCTGAGGATCTCCAGGCCACCGTTCCCCATCATGGTGCAGAGCCAGGCTACAAGAGGATAACGTTTCTTTATTCAGTGCCTTTAGAAAATGGTTTATAGGACACAACCGACAAAAAAAATATAGAAAGATCCACAGGCTTTAAATTGTATTAATTATACAAAATACAGTAGACTGTAAGAAATAGAGACCGTGTGACTTGCACAGCTTTTATGGTAATAATTTCCATACAATAATAAAAAGCTAGTTACAGATTTCTCTTTTTTTCTTTCTTTTTTTTTTTTTTGTTTTAGCACCTTGGATTCGCCCACACCAATTGAAAACAGCTTTGCTGTGCCTTGGCCCTTGCAGCCCAGCAAAGGTGGCCCAGGGAGGGGGAGTGATGGTGGTGGCTGCCCTCAGTACCACACACATTCAGCATGCACGTAAACACACACCAAGGGCACGCCTAGCCCCACACTGGGGCCATCCCATCTCCCCAGTTCCTGCACTAGGCTGGGTGTGACTGTACCTGGGGTGGGGGGCACAGCAGGAACTGGGGGGGACCAGACCTCCCTCAGGATGTGTAAGCTGCTGGCCAGGTTGTGGTGAGGATGATGACGGGGGGCTGGGTGGGATGGGCCTTACCTGGGGAGGATGGAGACCATCTGAGGATAGCCCCAGCACCACCATGGAATGGTCGCTTGCTTGGGATGCTGGAGTTTTGGCTGGAGAAGAGCCCATGGCCCAAGCAGCAAGGATTTGGGTCCAGCCCCAAGCTCCTGGTGAGGACGGGGTTGGGGGAGGTGTGAGAGAAACCCCCCACCAAAGCTTTCAGGAGGGCACTACCACATGGCAGCACTGAAATCTCCCTGCTGAGTACCCTCCTGCCCAGCCACCCTGAAAAGTGCATCTGAGTGGGTGGTGGATGCAAGCTGTGGTTAAATATTAGTGGTTAGAGGGGGAGTGAGAGGAGGTGGAGGAAGGCATCCAGGCCATGGCTGCCCTGCCTCAGGTGAGATGCGAGCCCCTGCCGAGCCAGGGCACGGGTGATGGTGATACTCTTTGGCTTCAGGTCTGTGGGAGGAGAAAACCCTGTGGGGCGAGGGCGGGAGATGGAGGGGCTGCAAACCATGGGGTGCCAGGGTGCAGGCTGGCCCAAACCTCCCTGGGGAGATGTGGAGTACCCAGGGGATGGGGTGGCGGGATTGGGAAGGGGTGTCACTTTTTGGCAGCAGTCATGAAGCTGTTCTCGATGCAGAGGACAATGAAGGCATGCTGGCAGCTGCTGGCTGCCTGCTCCAGCAGCTTGCCAGAGCCCAGCGAGGAAGCCTGGCCCGTGGCACTGCGCTCCTCCGTCCGCCATGTCTCACAGTAGCTCTCGGGCAGGCGCCGGCCCTTGGCATCTGAGCCATGCCAAACACTCTTCTGTGGCCTGGAAAAGAGAAAAGGGTGGGGAGTGGCTGCTGCCCCTGCCACGCTCCAGAGCCTGTCTCCCCTCTTTTCCCATCACTCGATCCCACACTCACCATCCTGCATCCTGCAGGACATCCCGGCCGTCAAAGGACAGAATGCGAGCACCAGCTCGCAATGGGGCTCCGCTACCCGTGAAAAGGGCTTCCCAATTACTGAAGAGCATTTCATCCTGGGGAGGAGAAGGGAAGAAGGAGGGGGTCAGCCCTGCCTGCACCCTGTGAGCATCACAGGAGCTCAGAGCCCCAGCAGCACCCAAGGAGGGGATGCACCACAGTCACTGCTGTGCACATGAGTGGGGGCTTTGCAATGCTTTCCATCCCTTGAAGCTCATGGGGTGTCGGGAAGGGGATGGGGGGACATACGTACCTGGAGGTTGACGATGGGCACAGCAGCACGGTCGGCCCTGCGCACAATGCTGTAGAGGTCCTGCAGGCGGGAGGAGAGGAAGGCACGGAAGGTGCCGGCCAGCCCAACCTGCCGGGCTTGCTGGAAGCACTGGAAATCAGCACCCCGGATGCCACGCATGCTGCCGCTCAGTGGGGCATTCAGGGCCACCAGGTGAAGCTGCCAAGAGGGCACAACAGAGCTTGAGGGACAAGACTATGGCCAACATCACCTCCTCCCCTTGGCTGGCACACGGCACTCACAGCAGGCTGGAAGTCCTGGTGCACATGAGTGGCCACAGGGGCTGGATCTGGACGGCGGTGGACGTAGTAGCTGTTGAGGAGCTCGTGCTGATGGTGGAGCAGGGGTTGCTCAGGCAGACGGTGCTGGTTGGCCACCACCTCATCCCCACGCCAGGGTCGGGCAGTAGGTGGGAGGCCATGGTTGTGGAGGGGGTGCAGGGGTGCGTGGGGCTGGAGCGGGGGCTGGGGGCCAGCATAGTGGACGCTGGGGGGCTTGTCATACACTTCATTGTCCTGGGGAAGGAAAGACAGACTTGAGGGTTAGCACTGCCCCAGGCACAGGTAAGGATGAATGAGGATGAGGATGGATGAGGATGGGGATAGAGATGGGGACAAGTACAAGAGACTCACCAGAGCTGAGTTAGGGATCAGGGTGTGCTCCTCCAGCTGCAAGGACACAGCACATCAGATCCCAGCCAACCCTGTCTCCTCTTCATCACACAAGTATGGGGGGACCTCCCAGCATCACCAAAACCCCAAGGCAATGCCACCACTTGCAACCTCCTAGAGCTGGGCAGTGCAACCCAAGAAAGAGAGCCCTCTTGTCCCCCTACTTACCAGCACCCGGCGGAATCCCCCACGCAGGCGGATGTAGAGCGCTTGCTGGTCAGTCAGGAAGATGAGGCTGACCTCAGGCAGCTCATGTGCAGCACTCAGCATTGCTTGGTAGGTCGGGAGGGTGTGTAGCTGTGGGCACAGCCCAGCAGACGGCTCAGGGCTTGGACAGCCAGTCCACGGGTAACCCCTTGCTGGAGCCCCAACTCACCCCCAAGGATGTCCTGCTGGTGCCTGGTGGTCCAGGGGGTCCTGGTGGTCCAGGGGGGCCAGGGATGCTGATAGCTGGGAGGAAGAAGGGTGAGATGAAGAAGGCTGCAGAATGCGGTACAGGGGGTGAGAGGAGAAGGGGATGTAGAGACGGATACAGGAGCACACCTACTCACCTTGTCTGTGGGGGCCTGGGAAAGAGGGTGGACCAGGGGGACCAGGAGGGCCAGGGGGGCCTTGCCGCCCTTCGTATCCAATACCAGGTGGGCCCTGAGGTCCAGGAGGCCCTGGTGGCCCAACGATACTGTCCCCCTTGGGACCCTAGCAGTGAAAGAAAGAGTCCCTGAAGTAAAGAATCCAGGGATGCCACCCCTGCCATGCTTCCCTGACCCCCCTCCATGCCATGGGGTACTCACCGGTAGCCCAGGGTACCCCTGGGGCCCTGGGGGACCTGGAAGCCCAGAGATGCTGGGACCGTAGAGTGGGGTGCTGCCTGGCTCGCCCTTCTCACCCTTGGGACCTTCATCCCCCTTGTCACCCTGCAGGATAGCACAGTTGCAGAGTCAACAGCCAGGGTGCATGCCAGTACCTCCAAACTGTGCTGGGTGCCAGCCCCGCGATCAACCACTGGTGGGCAGAGGGCTTACCCGTAGGTTGGCACTGAAGTGACTCAGGTCATATGGGAAGTGGCCTGCAGAGAATGAAAGGAGGTGAGAGGAGAGCCAGGGTGGGCATGAGCCACCCTTTCCCTGACCCTGCCTGTGGAGAAGCATCACCCACCTGGGGGCCCTGGGGCTCCAGCATCGCCTTTCTCTCCCTTTTGTCCTGGAAACTGGTGAAAACCTGGAGGAGCAGCAAGGAGATGCCATCTCAGCACTGTAGAATCTAGCCATAGCTTTAATGGAGACTCCTCCCAGACTCTGCCTTAGTGAGAGTCCCTGAACCACCCTGAGGGACACCCCCTTACCAGGGAAGGCTGGCAGTGCGGGATGGCTGGAGTCACTGAAGGCCTGCAGAGATGCAAAGGAAGAAGCTGCAGAGACGGTAGCATCCCCAGGGTCCCCTACCTCAATGTAATGCTGATGGCAGCTCCACATGCCAGGCCTGGCTAGGATGCCACCAGTGTCCTCCATCCCCTCCAGCCAAGCAGGGGTGCTGGGAGGACTGGGTCAGCAGCCCTCAGGTTTCCCCATTGCAGTGACTGTGCTGTTACTCACATTGCTGCTGTCATAGACTACGCTGCCAGGTGGCCCAGGGGGACCTGGGGGCCCTGGTGGTCCAGGAGGACCCTGTGGAGTGAGAGAACATGCATCAGGATCCAGGAAAATGGACAGTCTCAGTGGACAGGGCACACTAGTTGCCCCAGAGGGACAACGAGCCCTTCAGAAATGGATACATGTGCCCTCTGCCAAAGGGATTTGGGAGCCTCTCGGCCCCCTTGCTCACCTGCAAGCCCACCATGCTGCTGACATCTGCAGGGTCACCCTTCTCACCCTTCAGCCCGTTCATGCCAGGACGTCCCTGTGGATGAGCAGCAGAGATGAGCCTTATCCTTGATCCCCTACCAGCTCCAGGGCAACACCTCGGCATCACCACTGGCAGCTCAGCATCCCCCCACCCTTGGCACCGCAGGGACATGACGGGATTCAGCAGGTAAAAGACATGTGAACAGGGTGATGAATGTGGCAGAGGAGGTGATGTCTGAGCGACAAACAAACCAGAAATGGGTCTTACAGGTCTGCCTGGAAAGCCAATCTCTCCCTTCATTCCTGGTCGTCCCTGGGGACCCTGGAGGGGAGAGAACATAAGGATGGGGATGCTTAGAGCGAGGGCACTCCCTGTTTCCCTCTGCCCTGGATCAGCCTCATCCCTCCCTGTGGGATAGGAGGACAGCAATGGTGACTTACTGAGGGTCCCACTGGTCCCCGCAGCCCTGGCTCCCCCTGTGGACAGCACAGAGGGAAAAGGCATCACCACCAGGATACTCAGCACTCATTGCACAAGGATATCCCCATACTGTTCCCACAGCACACCCACCTTCTCTCCTTTCACCTTTGTAGTGACCACGGTCCCATCAGGGCTGATGATGACACCAGGCTCCCCCTTTTCCCCCTGAAAGAGAGGAGGAGGTGCAAGGTGAGATGGAGGGACCAGGCTCCTTCCCACAGAATTGCTGGTATTGCTGCTGGGAGCTGGTGACTGATAGGATGAGGGACAACAAATATGACCACTCCACAGGGCAGAGGTTGCCCAAGGCAGTTACCTTCAACCCTGGAGAACCTGGGGGACCAGATGACCCCCGATCTCCTTTTGGTCCTACTGGGCCCTGCAGAAAGGAGCACAGAGCCCACATCAGCCCGGAGCCACTTAAGGCAGACCCCAAAGCCCCCATTCCATCACCACCACCCACTGCTGCAGCAAAGCACAGCAGGACTGGTAACCAGAGGTTTCAGCAAAGTGGGCCCAGAGCTTTCACCAGGGCCATCCCTGTAGCCCTCATCCCTGCCCCTGACTCACCAGGAAGCCGGCATGACCCTGCCTGCCCTGTGGAGAGAAGCAGAGATACTTGTAAGAGCAACTCCCTCCTTTTCAAGAAACCAGGTGTCCATCTGGTACTGCCAAGGGATGGGTGTGGGCGGCAGCAGGGCACCTACCTCTGGACCAGGCAAAGTCACCAAGGACTTCTGGAAAAAGAGACAAAACCAGGGTTTTTGCCCTGATCTTTGCTCTGAAGACGTCAGAGCTCCTAGGGAGGTCTCCCTCGGTCCCCATGCACAATAAGTGCTTGTCAAAACCTTCCCCCCACTCCAGTTTTATCTCCCCGTAGCTGCCAGAAGCCATCACTTACATCTTCACTCGAGACAGCGATGACCTGTCCAGGGGGACCAGGTGGACCAGGGGGACCAGGCAGCCCCACACCATCTTGACCTCGCTCACCCTGGAAGACACAAGCCATCAGCCCCAGGGCCACTGCTAGCCTATTCCCATCCCCAGCCTGGTGCCTACCTTCTCACCGGGGCTTCCTCTGTCACCTTTGGGTCCCTGGAAGAAGGAACAGGCAGAGGTGAACTTCCCACTTGGCAGCACATGTGGTCAGACCCTGGTTCACAAGCAGAGACCCCCACCTGCCTGTGGCTCAGCAAAACCTTTCAGGCCACCCCCCACTACCTGCAAGGACCAGGCATCAAGCCAAGGTGGGATGCTTTTGGGTGGAGGTCATAGTGAGCAGGGGTCCCAAGTAGTGCAGGCACCCCTGGCCCACAGTGAGCTCTGTTCCAAAGCAGGGAAACAGCTGAAGACACAGGACAGCTGGATTTTGGCTGCTAGGGCAGCCTTTGGTTGCTGGGTATGTATTTTGGCTGCTGGGGATCGAGTTGCTGCAAGTGGTCCTGCAGCAAGCAAGTATGCCCTGCCTGGACCAAGGTGGGGATCTGGAAAGGGGTAGGTTCAGAAACGGCATGGCCAGCAGGTCCAGGGAGGTTATTCTCCCTCTGTACTCAGCACTGGTGAGACCGCACCTTGAATACCGTGTTCAGTTCTGGGCCCCTCACCACAAGAAGGATGTTGAGGCTCTGGAGCGAGTCCAGAGAAGAGCAACGAAGCTGGTGAAGGGGCTGGAGAACAGGCCTTATGAGGAGCGGCTGAGAGAGCTGGGGTTGTTTAGCCTGGAGAAGAGGAGGCTGAGGGGAGACCTCATTGCTCTCTACAACTACCTGAAAGGAGGTTGTGGAGAGGAGGGAGCTGGCTTCTTCTCCCAAGTGACAGGGGACAGGACAAGAGGGAATGGCCTCAAGCTCTGCCAGGGGAGGTTTAGGCTTAACACTAGGAAAAAATGTTTCACAGAAAGGGTCATTGGGCACTGGAACAGGCTGCCCAGGGAGGTGGTTGAGCCACCTTCCCTGGAGGTGTTTAAGGCACAGGTGGACAAGGCGCTGAGGGGCATGGTTTAGTGATTGATAGGAATGGTTGTACTCAATGATCCGGTGGGTCTCTTCCAACCTGGTGATTCTATGATTCTATGATTCTCATACCTGTGGCCCAGGGAAACCTTCCAGGCCAGGGCGGCCATCCACGCCAGGCACACCAGCATCTCCCTGAAACGAGGTGTGGGAGAGGGCAAGATGCAGTATGGAGCATTGTCCTAGTAGCGCCAGGTTGGGGAGCATAGGAGGTCCTGCCTAGTGCCCTGCAAAGCCCAGATACTCGCACACAACCCATATCAGTCTCCCAGAACTCCTACCTTCGGTCCCGGCAAGCCAGTCTGCCCAGGGCTGCCAACTTCCCCCTGCAAGAAAAGAAGTGTCAGAGTAGGAGCATCTCCATGGGCTGCCCATGGGCCTCCTGCAAGGATGGAGCCAGCCTCCTGCAACTTTCTGCAGCAAAAGGCAAGGAAGGCATTCAAAGGGCTTCTCACCTTCAACCCTGGCAGTCCTGGCACCCCCTACAAGCAACAAGAAGGGACCCATGAGTATGTGATGAGGAAAGGGGACATGATAGTGGGGGACGCCCCAGGAAACCCATGACGGAGGGGAGGGAAGGACCAAGAGCAGAGGTACCTGTGGTCCTTCAGGTCCTGGTGGTCCGAGGGACCCAGGTGTTAATGGCAGCCCTGAGCCCTCCATGTCACCCTAGGTGGGGGAAGAAAAGGCTGAGCCATGTCTGCCCCCTATTCCAGTTTATCCCAGTCCCCAACACAGGGGTGATCACTTACAAATCCAGCCTCATAGCCCGTTCCTGGTGGTCCTGGAGGACCAGGGGGCCCTGGTGGCCCTCGGGGTCCAATTGGGCCAGGAAGGCCAGCCAACCCCACCTCTCCTGGGGCTCCTGCTGGTCCTGTTTCTCCTTTGCTGCCCTGCAAATGAGACAAGAGAAAAAAGCGGATGGATGGGATGAGGTGGCAGTGGTCCCTGCCTGGAGTTTGCAAGTGGGAGGCAGTGCATCCCCTCCTGCATCCCCAAACCACTGCTTAGGACAGGGTACAGATGCTCCCCTGTCTCTGGAGTCGAGTGACTTTGTGAGACAGGGTACTACCAAGTTGTCCTTGTCCTCCCACAGCCCTGACTCCCTGTGCAATGTGCATGGTGGCCACCAGAGGCTCGTCTAAAATCATTAATGCAATTTTCCTTCTTGCACACATGGCCAGCTCTCATGTGTTGGCAGAGCTCAGTGCTGAGGGGGGACGCTTGCAGGCATCCTTGTGCTTTGCTATAGGCCTCCAAGCAGCAGGATCGGTCCTTATGACACTGCCATCTCTTACCCTCTCAATGTTGACAACATTAAGAAACCTTAACTCTTAAGACCTTACCTCTGAGCCTCCAGCTCAGGCTGCAGTGGCTGGGTCATCCATCCCAAGAGGCATCGTGGCCCCAGAAGGGTGGAAGGGGAGGGTGATTGTGTGTGTCCTAGCAAGCCTCTACCTCCACCCTCAGGGATGCAGGGCAGAAATAAGATCAAGCAGGCAGGAGCATCATGCACAGAATCTGGGGTGTTTCCCAGCAAGGTGTGAGCACCAAAACGATCCCAAACCCTCTATTCTGCCTTGAAACACTTTGTTTGGCTTGCCTGCCCACTTCTTGAGGCAGCAGTACCTGAACCAAAGCCAAACGAGAGTGGCCAGAACCCAGTGAGCGTGTCAGCTTCTTTCATTCACCCTCAAGCTGTGGCATTGCTCTGCTCCAGGAGGAACACAAACACCAGCATCCCCCTTCCCTCTCCGGCATGGGGTGGCTCCCCAAGCAGCATCCCTGCCTCCAGTCTGCAAAGCACCCAAGAAGCTCACTCCAGGCACAGTACCTTGGGTCCTGGTGCACCGGGAAGGCCAAGTTCCCCCACGTCACCCTGGGGAGGAGGAGGAAGGAGAAGAGGGTGTGAAGAACCTGCCTTGCTCCAGGTGTAGGTTGATGCTCTCCAGCCCAAGAGCTGAGACCTCCCAGAGATGTGTCAGAGGATAGAGGAGCAGCTGCTGCCCAGCTGCCCTCTGGTGGAACTGTGACATGTTTCCAGGGAATGAGGAAAACTCACCTGCTCTCCTTTGGGCCCTGGCTGCCCAGGGACCCCATCTCTCCCAGGAGGACCCTGAGGACCCTGTAAGATACCCAAGAGTTGGTTCCAGTACATGGAAACGCTGCAGGGCTGGTGGGCACCAAGGCCCTCACCACCATGGGGGGCAATTATGGCTCCACTGCTGTGGGGTGGCTATGGGATGGGTCCCCCTTGGCTACCCCATACACCTACCATTGGCCCTGGTGGCCCAGGGGTTCCATCCCTGCCTGGCAGCCCCGGTGGTCCAGGCAGGTCTGTCAGGTTCATCCCAAACCGTCCTGGCTCCCCTGGCAAACCAGGCACACCTGGTGGCCCCGGAGGACCAGGTGGCCCCCGTGGCCCCTAGAAGAGAACAAGGGGATGATGGCCAAGCATGTCCTCCCGCACCCTGATGGCAGGAGGGGTGCACACTCACCCGCAGGCTCTCCAGGTCGCCACCAAAGCCAGACCCCTCCATGTCGATGAATGTCTAGGGGAGAAAAGCAAGGGTGATGTCAGACACCAACAGCCAGGGTTGGGGTACCTGGTGGCACAGGGACACTGCCCAGAGGCTGGAGGCAGTATCCTACTCCTCCACAGCCCCATATCCCTACCCAAATTTCTGTATCCCAGGGGAACCCACCAGCTTGTCGTGTTTGGATGAGGCTCCTGGAGGTCCTGGGGGTCCGGGTGGTCCAGGGGGTCCCCTCGGCCCCATGCCTGGGTCACCCTGGCACAGAAGAGAGAGTGTGGTTTGCAGTTGCAGCCCAGCTGCTGTGGAGAGATAGGTGAGGCAGCAGTGTGTGCTATCCCCACCTCACCACCAGCACTGGCACTCACCTTCTCCCCCTTCTGCCCAGGCTCCCCTGGCGTCCCAGGGAACCCCTGGGGCCCCATATTGCCCTGTGAAGGAGAGTGGTAGAGGGTCAGCCGGTAGAGAGGCAAGTGGGTGAGCAACTTCACCCCCGACTCTACTTACAGGTTTGCCATCCTCGCCAGGATCACCCTAAGGATAGCAGAGAGGGGAGAAGTCAGTGTGCAGGCAGGTGGGCAAGCAGGCAAGGGTGGAGGGAGTGGGGACACCCAAGGGTTGGGAGGCTTGACTCACAGGCTCGCCGTCCCTGCCGGGGGCTCCATCCTTCCCTGGTGGTCCTGGGGGACCAGTGACCTGCTCCACCATCGACTCATCAGTATTATGCAAGAGGGTCCCGGGGGGGCCAGGGTCACCAGGCTCCCCTTTCTGGCCCTTGGAGCCAGGGTAGCCAAATCCAGCACTGCCCTGGGGAAGGTGAAACTGGGATGGGTGGCACATCCACAGGGCAGCAGCTCAGGCAGGCATAGCTTTGCCCAGGCTCCTGCAGTGACACTCACCTTAATGCCCTGTTCTCCTTTCTCCCCCTGCAGGACAGAAACAAAGGGGAGTAGGTATTAAAGGCACACATGTAACTGGCACCCTTGAGCCCCTGGGATCCTTTTTCTTACCCACCTTTTCTCCCTTGACACTGCTCATCCCCACGATGTCCCTGGTCCCCGAGTCCCCTTTCAGGCCACGTTCACCCTTTTCCCCTTTTTCACCTTTGGGGCCAGTGCCTGTGGGAAGAAGCAAGGGACCAGGTCAAGCTCAGGGCCAGCCACCCTGCCACATCCCCGCTAGTGTGCCCTAGTGTCACTAGCATGCGGCTGCTGGAAAAGGAGAGAAAGGGAAGGCTGCTGGTGGCATTACCTACAGCAGAGACTCGCAGTGTCTCCTCTGCTCCGGTCCTCTCAGCTTGCTGTAGGGAGCCCCCACCGCTCCTCGACCCACCACTTGCTGCCACGGGAGGGGAGGTGACAGGGACAGCATCCACCAGGCCTGGGACACCCTGTGTCAACGACAAGGAGACACCATGGCACCATTCACCTCCTGGTGGCCTCCCAAAAGAGACAGGTGCTGGCAACCCATCAGGCATCCCTAAAATCTTGGGGTCCCATTGCTGAGTGCAGCACCAGTGGGTACCAACTCACCCTGACCTTCCCTGAGGACTGGTGTCCGCCCTCTGCTCCGCTGCCAAAATCGCCAGAGATCTGTGCCGGGGGTAAAGGGATGAAGGTTTAGCTGGGAGCACAGTGTGGCAGACTCACAACCTGTCTCGGCCACGCTGCCAGTGCTCACCTCCTCAGTATCATCCTCTTCCTCGCACTGGTGCTCGGCTGCCCGTGGGTCTCCTACCAGCTTCAAGTCAGCAATCACACCCTAGAAGAAAACCGTGCTGAAGGCTGCCGCACGCGGATGTGTGCCATGGGTGCTCCTGTGCCACGAGTGGATACATGCCATGGAAAGACCACAAACCACCCCATGGCATGAGGTGACCTGACGTGACACCCAGCCCCTATGTCCCTGAGTGCCCCATGGACATCAGGCTTATGTGCCCAGTATGGAGAGTTCTCTCTGTCCAAGCATCCGTGTCCCAGTACAGCAAGATTTCAACGTTGCCAGCATGTCTTGGTGAGCCATGGGAAAAAGCTCTGTGCCGGCTTCAACACCAGATGCGTTGAGCGGAGGTGGTGGCCAGGATCCAGCCAGCCAGCCAGCCAGCACTTGTTTTTGCCCATGTTCCTCACTCCCCCTTCTCAGAGGACTCTGCAGCTCCAGATGACCTCTCTATCCCAAGCAAGGGCCGCTGCCTGGTCCCAGTCAACTGCAGCCCGAGTTTGTATTTCTTAGGTTAATTCACACTTCCTTACTCTTTATATGGGTTTGGCAAGCACTATGCATATCCAGGCTGCTTTCTCACATAATAAACTTCCACAAGTCCATTCCTAAGGGTGCTGCCTTCAAACAAAGCCCCATAGCAGAGCTACCTGCACTGCCCAGGAGGGCAGCATCCCCATATCAGCCAAGGAGGGTGTGTGGGTACCAGTCTAAACCCTGGGGCCTCCCTGGTGAGCAGAGTCACCCAGTGCACCTCACAGCCCAGCCCAGCTCCTCACTGCTGGTATGGGCCATGGGGGTGCTGCTGGGATGGGATATAGGGATGCTGCTGGCATGGGACGCTGCCCATCCCTCTGATCCCAGCAGGGAGATGTCGGGCACCACACTGGGAAGCAAGCTCAGAGAGGGCAGATACCTCCCACTTCCCTGGGCAAGACACCTAAAATAATATTTGGGCTCTCTTGAAAGAACAGCACACCATGTCCGGGAAAGAGTCATGCTCAGGAAACACAATTGGTTTAAGAAAACAGTTATCAGGGGCAGTTGCAGTTCAGCCAGGCTGGCTATGATATTACAATACAAACATATTATAAGTATATAATATTATAGCCATATTATAGATAATTAATGCAACCTATTTTAAATATCTTTTATCTTTTTTATATATATATATATACACACACACACATAAATCCCTCCCACAAGCAAATATCTCCCAGGTGGGTTGTGACCTCCTCCAGCTACTTGCCCTGGCAACAGCCAGCTCTAATCCATCCCTCTCCTCTCCACTGACCACTAGCCCAAGTTCTCATAGATGCAACACCCCAGCCTAGCCCTTTGCAGCATGCTTGCCTCAGTAATAGGGGCAGCAGCACCACAGGTCTTATCATGCATCCAGTTGCAAATCCAACTACCAGACCCTGGCTGAGAGCCCATTTAATGTAACCCCCTTGGTATCTGCTCTCCCAGGGGCTTCAGCTTTATCTGCAGGCTTTGCCCCTCCAGGTTTCATCCTGTCGCAGCTAAAGAAACTTGGGAAGAAGCACAGATCCCAGCTGAGTTCTCCAGCTGCCCATGAGCAGCTTGTCTCGCGGCTTGAGCAAGGGCCAGGTTTTAATCAGTTTGACGCCTTGTTAGTTCCAGATAACACAAGTCAGGGCTGGTCAGCAATGGAAATACCACGAGGCAGTCAGATGCCAAGGAGACATTCAACCTTGTACTCCCTACTCCCATTTCGGCCTGCCAAGGCAGTCAGCCTCCACCCCTGGATTACCAGCTATTCCCCTCGGAAAGACTAGGGGTGGGCAGTGGGAGCAGGTCCTTGGCAAGCTCAGGAACATCATCTGCTAGAAAGGCAAGAGTGCTTTGCTCTGCTCATGGCCGTTGCTTTGCCTTCCAGCTGGTGCCAAACCATCTCCAGCTGGGGAGAAGAGTTTCTCCACAGTCATGACCTGGCCCTCCTAGCATGTTCAAGAGCAGGGAGTTGCTCTCGAAGAGGAAAAAGTTGCTCTTTAATCCTCAAGTGACCAACCTGAATCCCAGTGCAAACTGGTCTCTGGCCAATCAATCATTAACCCCTTCCCACAGGAGCTTTCCCTGCCTGAAGTCATTTAACTGAAACTGCAGCAGTGCCACTGAGTATTCAAGATGATGTTTAAACTCAGAAACGTGCTGTGCAAAGGTCCTCAGGAAATGCATTTCTCCACTCAGCAGAGCCTCTGTTGCTGGGCAAACCACACTTGACCCAGGGAAAACCCAGTAGTGAAATCATGAACTTTCCGCTCCTCGGGTACTGTGGAGGATTTCCACATCAGCTGGGCATTTTCCCCACACTTTCCATCTTATCTAAGTCATGCTGAAATCATACACTCAGCTATCACCTTGTCTCTTTGCTCAGCAACATCCTCCTGCAGATACTGCCCAACATCAGCCAACAAAGATATGCTCCATCCCAAGCATTTTTTCCAGTTGAGAGAGATCTTTAACCAGCCAGACCAGCTTCTCCACCAAAGGAGCTAGGTATTTTTAGTAATGGGGACATTCAAAGAGGTTCCATGCATTTGTTGGAAATGGTATGAGCAACGGTGGCTGCTGTAGCACAACCCCATCTCCTCCTGCCAGTCTCACCTTTGGTGAGACTCAAGACAATAAAGTTGGTGGCATCTCAAGCCATCTTTCCCGCTCACCTCAAGTGTCTCTTTCCCCAGGGACACACATGGAGCATGGCCACTGGTTTGTCTTCTGGGCAAAGAGGTTGGTTTGACAGGTAAAGATTGGTGCAATGTCCCTCCAGCCTCACCCACGCTTCTTGGAGGTGCTCCTTGGGGTGACCCAAGGCCTTACCTGGTATTTATGTGGGTCAGCTCCTCCAGCCTGAGCAACAAAGAGACCAGCACCATATTCCAGCTCCATCTCATCTGGGGAGCGCTCAAAGTGGACCCGCTCATGCTCCTCACAGTCCAGGTAGAGGGTGACTACATCCTCCTCCACGCTGATGGCAAAGTGTGTCCACTGGTTGACCAAGCTGGGCACGGTGAAGATAGCTGCCTCATATGAGCTTGGTGAGCCCGGCTCTGTGTAGTAGAAGATGATTTGCTGCTTGTCTGCTTGCACCTCCGAGAGCTTGACGCCCACATAGATAATGTTCTGTGTGGAGTCTGTGACGGCAAAGAGCATGCCAGCCCGTGGGGAGACAGGCTGGATGTAGAACAGGAGGGAAAAGTCCCGGTAGAAAGGAGTCGGCAGGTGGTACCGGGCCACTTGGCCTGCATTGGCAGTAGGACCAAAGACATAGCCAGGGTTGTTTTCAGGACCATGAATTTTGAGGATCTCCTCTGGTGGGGGGTCTCCAATCAGCTCCAGAAGGCTGACCTCAGTACTCAGGTTCTCTGCAAGAGGAAGAGAAAGGGGATGGTCACAACCAGCCTGGCAAGAATGGTCTCCCTCAGCAAGGGACCTTGGGGAACACAACTGACCATGACTCTCCCAAACATCACTCTTCAGCAGCTACCTCCACTTGCCCTCCCCAAGGCTGTGGGTTGGCCAAGGCAGCAATGTGCCTAGAGCTGCTCTGACCACACTGGTTGTATGTGACTCCCAAAATGCCACCCATTCCCTGCTGCTGGCCCTCCAGCTGCAGCTGGGATGCACTCAAGATGGGAAAAAAATAAAGGGATCTTGCCCATGGTAGCAACATGCCCTTGCATGCACTGGGGGATGCTGCTGGAGCAGGAGGATGCTGAATAACCCCAGAGCTACGAGAAAGTGTGTTGCATCCATACCCGCTGTGGGGTCATAGTGACCCCTTGCGTCATCCCCGGACAAGCTCACAGGGTCACCCTGGCTGGGAATAAATCAGATCCCCTTGCAACACTCTGGGAACAGGGCTTGAGCCAGAGCACCCCATCAACTTCCCAGATGATCTCAATTTGGAGACAGTCTGTTTTCCCAACTCCTTTTTCTCAAGGTGCTTGGAGAAGTTCTGCTCTGAACAGTCTCTTCTATCTGACACAGCTGAACATCTGGCTGCGGCAAGCCAGCACTCCGTACGCCAGCTCCTGTTGTTTTGGCAGCAGGCACATCCTCATCGCCCACACACCAGGCGTTGGATTCCTCCTCTCCTATGTCAACCACTCGGGGCGGGTGCCAACTCGATGGGAGTGAGCACACCGGGTGCTTTTTAACTCTGTGTTTCCCAGGAGTGGGGAAACCTGACCACCCTGGCTCCAAAACCACTGAGAACTCTGCACGAGGAATGAATGCTTGGTGCTGATTTTGGCCCCATCCTGAGTCAGGAGCAGGATCTGAAATAATTCAATGTACCCATCCCTAGTATTTCATGTGACCACTGAGGGGGTATCAGGCATACTGAGCACAGGAGGACCAGCAAGGAACCTCCACCCTGATCTGGAGCCAGTCATTGTCCTCCAGAGCCCTTAAAAACAATTAAAAAAAGAGGAAAAAAAACCCCAAACCCATAAGAAGAAGTCAGCCTAGCTTTGCCCCACCTGAAAGGAAAATACATCTCTTGGGATGGTGGGAGGAGATGAAAACCTGGATGCCTCTTCCAAAGCCTGGGGATACATGCACCCGTGAAACATTCCCAGCTGAGCCCAGCTGCTGATCCTCAATGCCAGTGCCAGTCCCATGACAATCACCCAGGTAACAAGGAGTCAGAAATGCCACTGATTAGAAGTACAGGTAAGTTTTCTCTCTGCCAGGCCCCAGACCTCCAGAGCCTGCTGCTCTGAAACTACTCTGTGCCCACGACGCTCCTCCAAGGCCCCAGGCCCTCCCAAGCTTGGCAACCCAAACCCAAGCACCTAGCTGGGAGGAAACCTCCTTCTCAGTCTTGCACCAGCCCTAACACCCTCATCTACCTGGCACTGGCATCAGGCTTCCTCATGGAGCATCCTCAGCCCACTGGGAGAGCAAGTGCTTAGCACAGCCCCTCTGCCTCGCTGGCTGCAAGGACCTCTGGATCCTGGAGTCCAGCATCCTTTGGAGCTCAGCATCCTTTCATGCCCACATGTGCACAGTGCCTGCACCAAATATGATGGGGCAAGTGAGCAGGGCTCCCCTGAACCAGCAGTGAGCCCCAGCCTGGCACCTACCCTTGAGACACCTCATGCCCAGACATCCCACAAGCTTGCTCTCACTGCCCCAACCATGTCAGTCACCCTACAGCAGGCAGCTGTGGCCAAGCTAGGATGCAGGGATGGAGCTTATCTCAGGCTGGAGGAAGTCAAATTTGCAGCAGCTTTAAGGGAAGAGGAAACTAGAGCTTCCTCCCAGGGGTCTACACGGGTGTAAGAGTCAGTACTGCAATTCCTGCAGCCAGACAAGCCATTGTCTGCCCCTGGGGCTCAGGATGACGGGGGACAGGCTGAAAGAGGCTTTTGTTAGCAATGCAGTTTTCAACCACACTCCTCTCCATGTTTCAGCCGTCTCTGGGAAGCTTCCCTCCCCTCCAAACACACCACCAGCTCTGAGCTTGGGGTGGGAGCTCGGTGCTATCCCTTCCCAAAGCAAACACGAATACATCTTTCCCCTGCAAAACGCACAAAACAGGCAGAGACCGCTGCTCCTCTGCAAAAGTCAAGTGCCTCCTCTCAGCCCCAAACTTTTCAGGCCATGTCAGCTCTTTTCATGGGGCATCTGGAGACCAAATATCGCATCTCCTCCTCTCAGCAGCAATCTGGCAGCACCCACCACAGAGTGTGAAGAGCCAGAGACGGCCAACATTGCAGTAGTTTCAGGATGGGTGCTGGTACTGGATGGCTGCAGGGATAGCTCTGGCCACAGAAATCAAGCCATTTGCTCCTGTTCACCCTGGAAAGGCTCCAGGGATGCTCCAAGCCACCTTCCGACTCTGCCATGACCTTTCTGGCTGTCTCAAGCCCAGGGCTGCTAATGTGGCTCCACACATCCCATCCCTTCTGGGCTCCAGACATTCCCTGGCACACAGGAGCATCTCAAGTCACTCTATGGGGTGCACCACAGTCCCCACAACCCCCACTCATTTCTGATGCTGCACGTCTGGGAGTGTGTGCCTACCCCTGAGCGTCTCCACAACATGACCGCACTCCCCCAGGGCCAGTCAAAGAACAAAGTCACTTTGATACCAAGGGGAATGTGTGTGAGACCCTTGTCTGCTGGCACCCCAACTAAATTGCCACTCTAATGGCAGCAAGTGTCTCACCAGTCTTGGTCAGCAGCCCCAGGCCAACACCCCAGGGTGCAAGGGGCCAGCGTGGGAACACAGCCTCAATCAGAGGGCCTGTCTGGTGAGATCCCACTCCTGCTTTCATCCCAAACTATGTTCTTGCTCTTACACCCCCATGTGCATTTCTCCAAGCCTCAGCTCCCTTCCTTTCACTCCCTGCCAAAGAGACACACCTCGGTCCCCAGCTATCACACAGAAGGGTCACGACCACCATTAAGTAGACGAAGTAACCTCTCCTGCCTGCCAACCAGGGGGGATCAAATATTAGCCATAGGGTAAATAATTAACCCCAAGGCAAAGGGCTGCTCAAGAAGAAAGGAACATGCAGGCACGGCTGCAGGTCACCTTGAAGCCTCCTCACCGCCATGGCAGCTGGGTGGTCACAGAGTCCTGGTGCTTCTCCTGTCCTTGCAGGCAGCTGCCAGCTCTGTGAGTGTCTTGCTCCAGGGATGGAGACCCCAAAGCCCTTGGTTGTGCACTGCAGCACCTGCAAACCAGTTCTGAGTGCCAGCTTGGTGCACTTGGGGACACACTGCCCAGGGAAGCTGTGGATGCCCCACTCCTGGAGGTGTTCAAGGCCAGGTTAGATGGGGCCTTGAGCAGCCTAATCTGGTGAGAGGCATCCTGCTCATGGATGCCTCCAACTCAAGCCATTCTGATTCTATGATCTCTTGATATGGCCACCAGGATGCTGTCTTTTAACTTAGCCACTGTGTTCCACCAGGAGTGAAACAGCCTAAGGAGGGGATGGTGATGCTTAGCCTTGCAGAAAGAGCCAAAACCCACTGCAGTCTCTTTTTAAAGAAGCCAAGGTTGGATGGAAAGTAATTTTGGACTCAGCAGCATCCCATAGGTACAAGGCAGAAGCATAGGTTGGCGCCTAAAAACCTGGAGGAGTTTGGGGAGGGGAGACACACAAACACATAGATGCCACCAGCCACATTACCTGCCGAAGCATTAATAAAAACACAAGAATACCCTTCATCCTCCTTGGGGAGAGCATCACAAGGCAGAGGTAGGTGCCTGCCAGCCAAGTGCGTCCAACATAGGTCTCTGACAGCCTCGCAGAAGCCCTGGCATGGCAGGGGGGTTATGGGAACCGAAGCGCTACACCCAGGGAGCAGGAGCAAGCAGAGAAACCACTCCACATAGTGATGGCACCGCGAATCAAGCAGCCCCTCCCACTCATGCAAAGCTGCCCGAATTTCTGCCTCACTGCTGTGGCGGAGGTGATTTGGTAATCTGAAATGGTTGGTGCCCAGCACGCTGCAGAAGGGCAGGTGGATCGGGATGGGAAGGCAACGGCCAGCAGGCAGCATCAGTCCGGGTAAGAAGGATGCAAGCCCCATGCCACTACTATTGTAGAGTTGTGTAGCGGCTGTTAGTAAATCAAATTCAAGAGGACTGGAGTTATCGGCAAGAGAAGAATCCACACCATTAGCTGCCCTCCTGTTAGATAAAGGAGGGCTCCAGCTCCCATTCACACTGGCCAGTGCTAGCCCCTGGTGGCTAGTACCATGCCACAGTTTCAGTGGGGCAGGTGATGCTCTGTCGTGGCGTCGGGGTGGTTGTGCCATGGGATCCTGAGGCAGTACCGCCTTCTCATGGGTACCATCACCTGGTGAGAAAGGGAAAGGAGCACTACCTGGCCGGGGACTTGCTTGTCTCTGCAAGGACACCTGTGTCCCCACAGGGACAGAGCCCACAGGGGTCTCTGTCCCCAGGAGCTTCTGGTCCTTGGTGGTCCCTGTCCCCAGAAGCTGTGGCTCCTCGGTGGTTCCCATCCCCAGGAACTGTGAGTCCTCGGTGGTCCCCATCCCAAGGAGCTGTGGATCCTTGGTGGTCCCTATCCCCAGAAGCTGTGGGTCCTCGGTGGTCCCCATCCCCAGGAGCTGTGGGTCCTCGGTGGTCCCCATCCCCAGGAGCTGTGGGTCCTCAGTGGTCCCCATCCCCAGGAGCTGTGGGTCCTCGGTAGTCCCTGTCCCCAAGAGCTGCAGGTCCTCAGTGGTCCCTGTCCCCCGGAGCTGTCTGTCTGTGGTGGAGCTGCTGGCCGCATCCTGGCCAGGGGCAGGTGACGTGCTGCGGGGAGGAGCAATGCTTGGTCGTGCCGTGCTCTCTGACAGCCTCGTGGCTTTCCTGTCCCACTGTTTGGTGTTTTCAGCAGCGGTCTCCTCACCCATGGGTGCTGCCATGCCAGGATCCTGCTCCCAGTGTTGCAGGGTAGCACTGTCCCTGGTTGCCTTGCTGCCCTGTGTCCCTGGGGACGTGCTGGGGGTGACAGATGCTGTGATGGTGAGTGGCTCCAGTGCTGCGGGTGCCTTGCCGGGTGCTGCTGGGCTTCCTGTGGTGCCCCAAATCCAGTCCAGGAGCTGTGATTCAGCAGAGGAGAAGCAGAAAGCCAGGAGGAGTAGAAACCCCAAGCAATGTCGAGCTGGGGCCATCAGAAAGGGAAAATAAGACCCGTTGCTTTAGAGAGCACAAGGGAGAGACTAGTGGAAGGAAAGGAGGGAAAGGCAGGAGTTTTGCCCCAGCCAGACGCCTGGAGGACTCACATTGCTCTCTCCTCTCCGGCTCCACGCACAACCCTTCAAACTGGAGCAGAGTGGGAGGAGTGGCCAACACCACTAGCTCTGCCAAACCTTCCTCTGAAGAGCGCCAGCCTCCCAGTACAGCCCCCTGGGGACCCCATCGACTGGCTGGGGACCCACCTGAGCCCCCCAAAACCCCTGCGAGGCCAGCCAGCCCTCAGACACACCCTGTTCCCTGGACCAGCTGCTGCTGCTGCAACCAGCTTTTTAACTCATTTCTGCCCAGAAAAAACTAAATTCTCTCTCCCTGTTTGGCAGCTCTGGTTAAGCTACCAATGCCAAAAGCACACACATGGACACAGTCCCCAGAAATGGGATGCTTCAGTGGGATGCACGGCTTTCCCCCTTTCAAGTCTCGGGGGAAGGTTATAACCTCAGAGCAAAACAGACTGAGGAAGAAAAAAAAAATCTCAGAAAACATTTCCAATATTTCCACCAGCTGGGAGCACAAGTCCCAAAAGTCAAGTGCTTTTGAGCTGCTTTCCTGTCTTGGTTACATGGCCATGAACCCCAGACAGTGAGGGGAGCGCTTGCAATCCCCCAGCCACAAGCATCACAAGCCAGTGACATCCTGAAGCCAGGAGGGCTGAGCAATCACAGCATTAAGCACTCAAGCTCTCCTAAAGCCTAGGATTAAAATCTCCCCTGAGTAGTGCTGGTGCTCTTCCACACTCACAAAAACTCAGTTGCACTTTGCCTTAGGTTAAAAAAAAATCCCCTAAAATCTACTTATCTGGCCTGTTTCCGCACCTCAACACTGCCTTGCTCTGGGGACAACAAACCCCATTCCTGGGGACCACTGCCAGGATGCAGCACACCCATGGGCTACAATGTGAGGTAAGTCACCTTAATGGCTTAAAATGTGTTCCCAAGAAGGGACACAATTTCAGCTTCCAGGAAGCTGTGTGGCCAGGAAAGCTGTGATTTGCAATAATGTGTAATGGGAAGGGATGCAACTATCTTGATGCCATGGTTTAAAATGGAAAAATTATTGAAACGGATGCTCAGATGTCCGTTTTGCTTTATGCAACATTTCCCACACTGCTTTTTAAGTGAAACGGGTAAGGTTTCTCCTTAAACTGGCAGCTAGCACGGCAAGGATGCTGTTGCTAACAGGCTTGCCCCCTGACTTATGCTCTTTGGGGCATGTGTGGTGGAAGAGCCCATGACTCCTCGAATGTACGACGTGTTATTGTCTGTATGTCAGAGTTTCCTTATGGCCCCTCCCGAAGCTCATGTGCTCACAACAACCTGATGAAAGGAACCAGCCTGTCGTCTCATCCCAGCGTGCTGGGACAGGACCCCACTGCACCCAGCTCTGCTCCCCTGGGGCAAGGGTGCAGCATCCCAGCAGGATGTTAGTCCCCCGCCCTGCACACTCTCTTGTCCGAGGAGGATGCGGGTGACTGCTTCTCCTCTCCTACTGGTGGGGAGGAGAGATGGAAAAAATCAGTGTTCCCATGGCCTCTCCCCCAAAACTGGGGACAGATGAGTGGGGTGGATGCCAGCCTACAGCAAAGACGTGATCTGAGCCCCCCACCCCGAGCCAGGCAGCATCCCCAAGGCAGCTCCTGGAGCTGGGGGGCGCATCACGAGCCCTGATGAGCTGCCTCGTCTCAGCTGGGAGATACTTGGTGGTGTCACCATGCTGGGTGCCCCAAGTGTTTTCAGACAGAAGAAATCCCATTTCTCCCTTCTGTTGGGATTAGGCAGCTCAGGATAGCGGAAGAGAGCAAAGCAGACATCGTGCAAGACCTCCCTGTGTGCGGGGCTGCCACCGCCAGCCCTTGTTAAGTCAATGATCTTCATTTCACTGCACACCTCCACACTAACAGCTCCCAAGGAAGGAGCTAGCCTTTTTTTTTTTTTTTTTTTTTTTTGGGGGGGGGGGGGGGGGGGGCAGAACACAAGAGAAGGGAGCCAGGATTTCCAAACCAAGGGGTCAGAGGGCAGCCTGCTAGCAGAGGTGGCACATGAGCATCCCAAGTGTGTGCAGAGACAATGTGGCAAGGCAGGGACAGAGAAGGTCACAGCCACTGAACCATCTTGGAGCAGTGTTTCCTGAAAGAGAAGGCACTGGATCTGGCAGAACAGGGGAAAGCTCTTCCTGTAGGTTCCTTCAGGCAAAAGGGCCCCGCAAAGCCCTTTGCGCACTGGTGGGAACCATACAGGAAGGTCTCGATACCCTTGGAGCTGTTGAGAAGGCCGAGTGGCCCCTAAACGTGGTTGTAATTCCCTGATGAAGTGGCTGGGTGTGCCTGGGCAGCAGTGTGGGGCACTGGGTGATGCAGCTTGATCCTCTGAGGCGGCCGTGGAGAGTGCAGTGGTGGAAGGGGAGGGAAAAGGGGGAAAAAGATGGGGGAGTGAAGGGAGAGGTAAGAGGTGGGAGGACAAAGAGGGGGAAATAGAAGGGGGGGAAATGGAGGGGGAAAAAAAGGAGGGGGAAAAATGGTGGGGAGAAAAGGGAAGGAAATGGTGGGTGAAAAAAGGATGTGGGAAATGAGGAGGGAAAATAAGAAAGGAGAAGAAGGGTTGGAAAGTGGAAAAGGGGAGGCAAAAGAGGAGAAGGAGGAAAAAGAGGGGAAGGGGAAAAGTGGGGAAGAGGAGAAACGGTGAAAGGGAGGAAAAGGAGGGAAGGGGTAAAAGAGGAACGAGGGAAGGGGAGAAAGGGAAAGGAGGGAGGAAGGAGAGGAAAGGAGAAAAGGGGCGAAGCAATTAAAGGGGGAAAGGGAAAAAAGGGAGGAAGGAGGGAAGAAGGGGGAATGATAGAAGGGGAAAGGGGGGGAAATGCAGGGAAAGCAGAGAAAAGAGGGAAAAAGGGAATAAGAAAAAAGAAATTTTAAAAGGTTTATAAAGAAATAAAAACCAGAAAATAAAGCCTGTCACCCAGGTTTCACCCTGCAGCAGCCGTCAGTGGTTAAAGAACAACGATGTCCTTAGGGGCCATAGTAGAGTTGAGTGAGTAGATTCCGAGCAACCCAGTCACGCATGTCCCCGTGCAACAGCAGCTCATGGTGGTGGTGGGGGATGAAAACCTGGTCAAGAAGGTACCGGCTTTGAGTGTGCATTGCTTTCCCATCCCTGTGTTCACAGCTCTCACTACGGGGTGCTCCGGGTTGCTCCCCCACAGCATTTTGAGAGGGGATGGCGGCCTTGCCTGAGCCCAGCTCAGCAACCCCCTCCACAGCCCAAAGCCAGACCCCCAGGTAGAGTCGGAGGCAGGGACAGACAGAAGGATGGGCAGAGGGACAGCAGAGGGAGCCTCAGACCAAGCAGAGCACAGGAGCACCCTCAGGAGATCCATGTTGCTAAACACTGCCAGGGGCGACCATTGACACCACGGATCCCTCCTATCTTGACCACCCTGGCCACAAGCCCAGAGGTCACCAAGCTTCAGGCAGGTACCAGCAGTGGTTTTTAAAGGGAGCAGCCAGACAGTGTGCAGGCGGACAGAGGTAGATGTGATCTCGCTTCACCTGTAGCTTCCCTCCTCCTCTGCTTGCATCTTGAGGGAAGGTTTCTGCAGGCTAGTGGGCAACCTTGGATCTGAGATGTGCTGGGCCAAAAAAGCTTGAGCCAAAAGAGATGAAGTGCACCTATAGAAAGGGCTTTAATGCTGACAGTGGATGCCACTGCCAAGAGACAGAGCCACAGATGGAAAGACCCCTCAAGGCACCCTCAACTCAGCCACATGTCCCTGGAGCCAGGGAGGGATGGAGTTCATGGCATGCCAACAACATAGCTGCCAAGGAGCCTCCCTTAGCAATTAGGGGTTTTAATTAACAACTATGCCCATCGCTGAGCTACTTTTAATCCAATTTCTGTTTGCTGAGTCCAGCCCTGAATGGTTGGACTCGACGATCCAGTGGGTCTCTTCCAACCTGGTCATTCTGTGATTCTGTGATTCCTCCAGCTGGCAGGCGGGATGGCTGCAAATCACCTCTTGCTTTTGACCACCACTTACAATGTCCCCAGTCCCTTTGCAGCAGCTGCACTGACCATCTTACAACATTGTGTTGGGGGGTATGCCATGAAATGGCCCCTAGGACCAGCAGGAAGCATCATAGAATCATAGAATAGCTTGGATTGGAAGGGACCTTGAAGCCCATCCATTTCCAAACCACCTGCCATGGGCAGGGACACCTCCCACTGGACCAGGCTGCTCAAAGCCACACCCAACGTGGCCTTGAACTCCTCCAGGAATGGGGCAGCCACAGCTGCTCTGGGCAACCTGCACCAGTGCCTCACCACCCTCATAGGAAAACATTTCTTCCTAATGTCTAATGTAAATATTAAGAAGAAATTTTTTACTGTGAGAGTGGATGTCTAGGGTCAGCCCTGGGATGCAAAGACACCAGAGCTGAGCCCTCTGGTGCTTCAGCAGCTTGCTGAAAGCTTGCTGGGCTACAACCGGTGATGACAACACTGCAATAGGATGCTCAAGAAAGTATTCATCTCCAAATGGCACAAAACTGCAGCAGAACAAGAGCTTGGGACCACCACTGATGCTGATGCCCCATCAGACATCTCCACTTCCATGGATGCTGCTGGGAAAGGGAGGAGAGAAAGAAACCTTGACATGCGCACCGACGAAATACTGGAGGCAGGAGCACTCATGAACCAAGCAGAAAAATCTAGCAACTGTCAGCAGCAGATGGTATCTATAAATCCTATTGCTGTTTGGGATTTTAATCTCAAAGCCCAAACAACAGTTAAAAGGCCCTTCTCAAGACGCACGCTGAGGATATTGCCACATCCCGAGGCACTGACCTCCCATGTGGAAACAGCCCTTGGGGACACACAACATGACCTGCTCCTGGATGGGCGCCCAGCCAGGGAGATGGGCAAGCAGGGGCTGGGGATGAGTATGTGTGGTGGCTGAACCAGCACACATGAGAGCACCCATCACGGCTCTGAATGTGATGCAGGTGCTGGTTTGCCAGGACCTGCGTCCAGGCCAGCATTTTCCCTCCTCCTCCGGCTGTGCAACACCATGGAGCCTCTGGGACCACAGCGTTCCTAAACGTTTACTCATGGAGAGCCAGAAACATCCTCCCAGCAAATTCCTCGATAAGATAAACGACGAAAATGTCACAACTTGCCTCAGAGAGCCATCAAATAACCCCGGGTGAGGAAGAAAGGTGGCTGTGCTTAGAACCCGCCGTCACCTGCATCCTCCTCCCACTCCTGAAATGAGCGAGACAGGGGAACTCGCTGCTCCAAGGCATCCATCCTACTTATCTAAGGGTAACTTTTAATTTGTCAGCCCACATGGGAAATTATGCGGGTGATGGCAGCAGTCAGGGTGAGCAAAGCACAAAGCAAACAGTCTTTCTTCCAAGTGTGGCTAAAAATACCCCCAGGGGTCGAGCCCCTGGGAAGGGCACGCCAAGGAGCAGGTCTCACCACAGGCATCTTGAGTTTCCATGCAACTTGTTACACTCTGGCAAAGACCATGAGCCTCATGCTGAGGAAGGGACAGCCAAGAGATGCTGCTGTCCTCCTTTTTTTGCACCCACACGGGTAGGAGGACAAGGCAGTGCCTGGTTTATCTGGCAACCAGGGCAGGGAACTGGGGCTGGGGTGACTTTGGGCACCCCACAAGGTGCCCTGGCCACCCCAGAAGATGGATGGTGTAGAAGGGCTGTCAGCCTCCAGGTATAGCCAAACCCAAACGAGGTCTTTAAAATGCAAAGTGAGCTTAGTGTGAGTTGTAGCCCTCAGCCCTTTCACGGGTCCCCACTGCCCTGCCTCCACAGGGGCCACCGGCTCTGCTTCAGCTCTGCTCCTCATCACTCGCCTCCCTTTAGGGCCTCCCTTCAGGGCCATCCAACAGCCTGCAGATAATGCAAGGAGAGGTGAAAGAAGGAATGTGACCCCCTCACTTACCCTCCACCACGTTGATAAATCACCTTGCAGGGTTGTCTTCCTTGGATGGGCAAGACTCCCTTACTCCTCACCCCACATCAGGGTCCCGGCACAGCCTGGGAGCCTTACTCCTCAGAAGCCTCGAATTTCAGTCATGTTCCTGACATTCCTGCCCAGCACACAGCCAAGCTGTGGCAGCTCCCGTGATCACCACCCAGGCAGGAACAGGAGGTCTATCCTGGTTATCAGACAGGAGGGTTCCCATCTCTTTCAGGGATTAAGTGAATCTGTGGCTGGGGAGCACAACGGTATTCCCAGGCACCTATTTATACCTAGAATACAGGGAGAGCAATGCACCTGGCATCCCAGCTCATGGATGGACACTGTGATACAGGATGGATACTGTGCTGTAGGATGAGGGGAGATCAGGGCTGGCACGGAGTGTTTACGAGCCAGCCCGATGCCATTGCAACCTGCTCATTTGCAAAGTGGAGAAGAGGAGGACAAGCTACCTGGGTGGGGTACACTTCCCTGGAGCTCAAATGAAGTCCTCCAGCATCACACATCAGAGTAACTGATGAAGCCAAAAGTATCAGGACACAACACCCATAAGCATATTCCCAGTGATGGAGAGGGCTGGTCACCAAGAGGGACTGGGAAAGGACCAATGCAACACAATGCCCACTCCTCAACTGTGCTTGCGTGCTGGCCCATGCCAGGATGTTAAGCTGCCAATATCAGGGAGTGTTGCTGGAGGGTCAGCCTGTACGAGCTTTGAAGGCTGCATAATGAGTGCTTGAAGTTGCCTGTTCCCAGCTGTTTTTCAGGATTTTAGTCCAGAGGATAACACTAGTACAGCTTAAAAAAAAAACCAAAAAAAAAAAAAACACAAAAATGCAATTCACCATGCAAAACACAGAAATGATGTCAAACCAAGTAGTACCTGAAGCTGTGATAAAATGGTACAGCATCCACCCTGCATGTGCCTCCAGCCGGAGATGCTGGGTGCTAGTTGTTCCGTGTTCCTGCAAGAGGCAACTGCCACAGCTTGTGGATGCTTTACAGAGTGTTCCCGCTGCTTTACAGCGAGGGAAAGCCACCCAGCAGCTCAGTAACCTCATCCTCAGTACAGCTCACAGCAAATAAAATCCAAGCTCACGAGGCTGCTTCCGGGCCAAGTGGCAAGAAACACTAACAGGTTTGGAAAGGTATAGAGGAATCCAGGAGGGGGTTCTCTTTTGGACTTCAGCAGCAACCTTCTACTTATCCAACCAGCCTCAGACTTGTCAGTGCTGCTCCCCTGCAGAGCAGAGGACTTTGTTTAGCTTGGAGCTTCTTCAAACCCCTGGCTGTGTTCATAATAAGACTCCTTGTCTTCTCTGCAGTCCTTCCACCTCTCTGCACTCCTCAGACAATAGTTTGCCTGTTCTGCTGACTTTGGCATCATTTCCCTGCTCTTTCCAATGTTTCCTCTGCACCAGGCAGACAAGCTTGGCCATTCTGCTTTGGCATCACATTGCAACCCATCCCAGGGCTGTCTGCTGGGCACTCTGCCACACGCCAGACCTCGCCAAGGCTTTTGGTCCCTCAAGGTGGGGGCATACAAAGGGGCAAGATGCTCAGCAGACCTTTTGGGGGTGGATGCTGGGGTCAAAGCTATTTAATGCCTTTGTCAGCAGCCTGGATGAGGGGGCTCTTAAACAGGGAAAACGTCACCCAGTCCTTGAACCTAGCTGACTGCACATGTCCCAACATCAAGTTAAAAAAATTAATCAGATGAATGCCTTGAAATGAAGTTGAGTGATGACGACTTGATGTCAGCCAAGGCTGAATCCCCAGCTCCCTATCAGGATGACAGTCTGGGTCTCCACTAACATGGAATGTATATAAGCAGCAAAATTTAGATCGCTGAGGAAGTCCAAGCACTACAGCAGATGGACATCAAAGGGATCAAGTCAAGCAGGTTGATAGCAGTGGGGGCAGCTACTTTGCTGCCCCATGCAAAAGGAGAGAAGCCACCTTAACTTCCTTCAGAACTGGGGAAACCCAGCAAGGCCTGGATGAAGCCAGAAAACACACTTTCCTTCTCCAACCAAGCACACTGTGCGAGAGATCTACTATTTCAGCACAAACAGAAGATAATTTGACCAATTATCCCTTCCTCAACAAATCACTTGGTTTTTAAAGGTAAAATATGATATCAATAAATAGCTTTAATGCACTAGATGTGACCATCTATAATACGACAGATGTCAAGAGCAAGGATGGGTGTAGACTGGGTTCTCGTGGATGGGGATTTAGCAGCAGGTTTGACCTCTCCTGAGTACGGGGATGATGCCATGTCTGGGCACTGTCCTCAGTATCAGCATCCCAAAGTGAAGTTGGCCAGCCCACAGGCACACCACCACCAACTGTTGACAGCCACACAGCACAGCACCACGCAGATGAGTCCCCACAAGCTGTTTTCTGGGACAATAAGGGTTAAAAGAAAAACCCCATACCACACAAAAAACCCAGCAGGCATGTCTGAAGAGGAGGATTAGAGAGAATAGGGCCATTTCTCAGCAAAGACTATGGCAACGTAAATAGAAAAGTAACATTATGCTCAAGATAGGGCCCTTTGGCTTTGCTCCTGCCCTACAATGCCACTATTGTTTTGCTGACAACTGGTAATTATCCCAAGCTGCACACACTGGTATTCTCACCCTTTAACTGGGAGGGATTTGGCAGCCACAGACCCTCTGACACCAGCAAAAATTCACATACCACAGGGTTCAAAGGGGAGGCGGGCTGAAAAGGCTGGTTAAGCCACACAAGGTACGTCATTGGGGACCTCCTTTTAGTCATTCCTAAAAAGTAAAGTTATTTGGGATGGTTTTGCTGCAGACAATCATGTATGGAGTTCAAGGCACCCCATTCAGCAAGGAGTCATCTCCCACATCCCCAGTGAGCAGTACCCATCATCACCCCAGATGAAAAAATATTCACCTCCAAAATATCCAAGTCTATGCAGCTCATCCTCTTTCAGCCTGGCAACAAAGAGGAGACTGCAAATAAATAATCCCACAGAGGCATGGTTTCCTGTCCCTACTAAGAAGCTCAGGCACCCCTGGGGATCCTGAACCCTGTGGATGCAGCCCTGCAAGCAGCCACAACCCTGCTGCATTCCCTGCCTGCAAGAGCTCTGTAATGGGGCTGAGTCAGACCCCCGTCACTTCTTATTTATGGGATGGGGGAGTTGCAGTCCCAACCTCCCCAGTCCACCAGAAGCCCAGCCTGGTGCTGGCACCAGCTCAGATAAGGTGATAAAACTACTGGAAACTGCCTTAAGATGGATTAAAACACTCATGGTCAAAATGTAGATTTTTTTTTTTTTGCTTTTGCAGGTTGATGCATGAAACAGAAAGACCAGACAAAGGGGAAAAAAGTATTTTTTTTTTTCTGCCATGGGCTACAGGCTGCACAGCCAAGGACAGAGCTAGGCAGAGGACACACACAGTCATCAAAGGACCCGGCTATGAGCACCACAACCAGCTGCTGTGGGAAACTTTTTTTGCATGTTTTTTTCTTTTTTTCTGCATTTTAATTACACGATCACTAAAGTTTCTTCCTAATGGGAAAGCTGGAAATGAGTTTTTCTTGCAGTAAGGCCAATTCCACAAATTCCACTTATTCAATGCTAGCAGTGACCTGTAAAGATAAAAAAAGCCCATAACACAGCAAAGCAACATCTTTCCTTCCTTGCAGCGTCACCAGCCTGTTTCGCTGTCATGGGTTTTTATTTGGTGCTGTTATTAGCATCCAAGAGAAAATAAACTGCTCCTAAAACCCCAGTTACAGATTTAAAAAAACGCAACATGTAGGCTGATGGGGCTGCATTGCAGGACGCAAGGCAAGTTTCAGCCTGTCCCCACAGTGCCCGATGAGGCTGTGTGGGGAACGAACCCCCCTTCTCCCAACCCTGGAGCCCCGCCAGCCCCTCGTCTCATTAAAGCGTGTGGCCCCTTGCAGGGAGGAAAGCCGGCAGCCAGAGCACAGAGGCTCCAGCATCTCCAGGGGTGAGCCCTGCCACTGGACCAGTACCCTGCTTGTGAGGATGCCAAAGCCTGGAGGAGCTCCCCAGGTTGTGCTGGTACCTGGCTGACCCTGGCTCCCCCACTTATTTGGCCAGAGCAGAGACACAGCTACAGGGCAGGGACGAAACCCAGATTTGGTTGTTAAAAATGCTTTTGGCCAGAGGAGGTTGCTTTGCACCTCCCTCTTTTTCAGATATCGGAGAGTAACAGGATGGGAGACTAGCACAGAAGGGACAAAAGCGTGCATGGCTCATGGGAGAAAAGCTCACTGGCTCCTTTCCAAGGAAAGGAGGGCAGGAGAAAGCCCAGAAGGGATCACAAGGAAAGCAGAGGAAGGACTTAAAAAGATTAAAACAGGACAAGGTTAAGAGCAGGCAGCTACCCCATGCCCCCGCACTGCTTACGCAGGGGGCTCCAACTGCTGTCTCTGGCTGCACAACATCCATCAATGCCCTGTGGCACCCACTGGGCTACCACCCATCAGACATTCATGTGCCAAACGCTGGCACCGGCTGCATCTCCAAACCCAGGCTTGGGCAGTGAAGCATCACCAGCAACACTTGGAAGCAAACCAAGATCATCAAGAGACTAAACAGCAACAAAGCAATAAAAGGATTAAACAGCAAAACGAAAGAAATGGGAAAAATTTTGACTTCTTGCCCAAGCAAATGAGTTTTCCCTGCTGTTGGTGCAACTGCAGTTCATCAGTTAAGACCACATCAGGGATGTCGGTTGCTTAACAGCAACCCATGCACAGCCACTGTTTGCAGACCCAGACCACTGGGGATGGTCATGGAGACCCAAGCACTGGGATGCAGGAGATGCATTGGGAGCCAAGTTTCCACACTGTGAGTCAGCTTTCCAGCAACATCGACTGTCGCGAGGTCCCCGGGCGGTCATGGTGGACCTGGTGCAACCAAGCAGGCTGTACCTGGCCACAGATCTTCCTCCAGTGCACGCTCCCAAACCAGGGCTGGTGTCATCATGAGAGCAGAGATGATTTACCACTAACCCACCCCACCCCTGGTTGGGTGCTGGCTAGCTAAAACATCCATGAGCTTGTTTTATCCCCCATCCCTCAAATTTCCCTGCTGCTAGATGGAAGCTAACCAGCGGGAGCTGCCCCTAGAGTCCTGGGGGGCTGTGTGGCGCGGCGTGTCACCAGACCACCAGCTCAGGGATGGAGCAGGATCCAGCCAATGTCCACCTTACACCACTGCATTAATCCTGTTGCTAGGACACTCAGGGGCAAAGAAATACAGCACTTGACGGATTAGCGTCTAGACTGGCTGACCTTTCCCTCTGCTCGCAAGGTGGAACCAGGGCGAAAATCAGGCGCAGTTGGCTGAAAGGAGAGAGTTTTGGAGGTGTTGGGTTTTTTTACAGATGGGAGCCAAGGAGGGAGGAACATCGCTGTCACTGAAAGAGCCATTTCACTACCTGCCACCGGAGGGGGATGTGCAGGAGACAGACCCGGGTCTTGCAGCCTGCTGCCAAGCCCAGGCTTTGCCCAGCAACCCAGCTGACAAAAGAGTCTTTCATGAGAGGGGACGATGTCAACTCTGCAATTAGCTGGGGAAAAGCAGAAAGAGCCCAAAGAGGATTATCACCTCCAGCAGTTGCCTCTGGGGGCCCCTCTCAAATGGTTTCATTAACTCTTTCAGCTGAGCCCCGGGAGGCGAAGGAGTCACTAATGTCAGCAGCAGCCGGTGGCCAGCTTGACCCAGGGTGACATCCCAGCCTCACAGGATGCCATGAGGAGACCCATCATCTTGGGTGCTGCTGCAGCAGGCTACCAGCGAGGCAGGCTGGCAGCAAGCGGTGCCTCTGCCCTGGAGCTCCCATGCTGGATTGTTCAGGCCATCGAGTAGCTGCAGGGTATGCCACGCACCAAACCTCTTCCACTCCTGCCTTGTTGAGTAATGTGACTGAGAACCCAGCCCAGCCCACTGGGTAGCATGTACTGGGGGGATGTCAGGACTCCCCCACATCATCCACCTTCATGGCCTGACACCTCCACCTCCCTGCTGAAAATATACTACAGTTTGTTAACTATGTTTTTATCAGGCAGTGCCCTGCTTACCTTCCGGGAAGAGGTTTTTCCTCCCTCTGGGCATTTTTCCTTCTTCCTGGTGCCAAAAACTAAACCCCATAGTTTTCCCTTTTACAACCCACCTCGAGAAACTCTGGGATGCATCATCAAAGGAGAGTGTCCGCCCTGACTTAGCCACTGTCCCCTACCAAAGGAGAATCACCTGATGCAAGTTGTCCCTGCAAAAAGCCATCCAGAGCATAAATCCCCAACGTGGCCTCCAGTGGCTTTGGACAGCTATGATCACAAGATGGGGATGCACAGGGACAGCTTGTCCTTCAGCGAGGAGTGGCTCCATGAGCACCACTTTCCAGCCTCACCACCAGGCTGTGGCACTTGTTCCTGAGGAGCAGCCTCAGCTTGCCTTCGGCCCAAGGTTGCCCTCAGGAGCTGAAACACTGGGCTTGTCTCTATGTAGAGATTTAACAGCGCAAGTCCTGAGTGCAGAGGTCCCCAAGGAGCTTCAGGAGTAACAACTGGTTAATCAAGTCCTACATTAAAAGCCAAAACCCCATGCGTGCTGCTGCCTAACATCTTTCCTCCATCCATAATCAGGGACATTCTCCAGTTCCCTGATATTAAAGGGATTTAATACCAGCCAAAATCATTGCAGATCTCTTCCCTGCCAACTCCCACCCATCAGCACTGTTGGCAAGCATCAGCTCTCAGTAGGACAGGGCACATCTTCCCGGAGGGCAGCAGCACTGCTGTCCCACACACATTGGTACCCAGGGGATGGGCAAAGTGGCTGGAGGACAGGAGTACTGGTGAGAGCAATCCATCAACAGCAGAGAAGAGATGGAGTGCTGGGGCATGGTGGAGCCCAACACTGGCCCCATCTGCTGCAAAAGACGCTGCCTCCAGGCTGCACACCCAGCCAGAGGGATACACAGGACACTCTTGGAAAGAGCTCACCTCCCTTAATAAGTCTGCAGGGTGCTGAGCCATAGGGTTTGTGCCTGCGCCAGCCCAGGCCACTCCAGCAGGCTCACTGGTGATGGCATCTCTGGGAAGATGGCAATGGCCGTGCCATGTGCTCCATGCCAGGGCAGCCACAGAGGGAAACCCCACTCCCAATGCAGTAAGTGGTAACCTCTGGAGAAAACACAGGGCCTCCTGCCTGCCTGTCCCCTCCTCAAGGAAACTGAGCCAGCAGAGCACAAACTCATTTACTAAGTGAGGCAAGCTTTGGAGAGCATGCGCAAACAAATGCTGGATTGAAGGCTTACAGTCCAGCTACATGGGAGAGTAGCCACTTCAAGCTCTCCTGTTTCAAAGACCTGGATGGAGACATGCTGGCATCAGCGAGAGGGTAATGTGAAGTGTTCTTGGGCTCTGTGTCACCTGTGGGTCCCAGGTCTGGGCAGGCTTGTACCCTTGCTGCAGCACAGCCCCCTGCTTGAAGGGAGGGACAGTGACTACACGTACCCCATCACTGGGGACAATGTGGACAGCAACTTCTAGGGCAGCTCCCCAGGAGGGAGCAGGGAGATGACTTTGTGCTAGGGTTTGGCAAGGAACCTCAGGAGCAGCTGCCATCTGCAGACCAGGCTGGCTGAGCGATTGCCCACCACTGAAGCTGAGCCCAGGGTCTTCATCCACACCCAGCCCTCTAACACACCAGTGGGTGACTTACTACTCTGGCTTGAATGCATCGCACACTCAACCTGGACCATAGGTGCTTAGGAGAGAGGTCCACATCACCCCTTCCCTGGGGACCTTGCTATTCCAGTGCCAGCAGGCACAGCACAACATGCAACCTCCTGCACCAGGGGGATCTCCCTGACTTTTGGCAGCCCCTTGCCTTCCCATATCTTGCATCGCTGCCAGTTTAATAAATTACAGCCTGCTGTAAAGCAGAACAAACTTGTACCCCCTAATACAGCAGTAGGAGCCTGGCAGCCACCAGCAGAAGTGATGGACAAAGCCTTGTGCACCCATCAAACACTGACCTCCTCGACCTGCCTCCCCAGGAGACGCACCCTGCCGTGGTACTGCCTCGGCTGGGAACGCCACTGGGCTGGAAGGAAAGCAGATGGGGCCCATGCCATGATCCACAGCACGGGTGCAGCTAGCAAGCACTGCCAGTTTATCTAGGGTTATCAAAAAGGTGCTGTTTATCCAAAAGTCAACAATCCTCAACTCAATTAAGTTACAGACTAACAAGGAGGGTGAAAGAAAATAATTTGTTTAACTTCAGTGTTTACTGGAGGGATGGCAGATGGCTTATTTATGAATTATAAAATAAAAGATAGCTTCAAGGGCAGTCGGGTTGATGGAGATTTATGTTAGCAGCAACAGTGGGAAGAGCATGAAGATGGTGATGTTCGGCTGGTGAGATGCAAAATCCAGGTGCCTTGGCTGCCGCTCCCATCCCAGGCTGTTTAAGCAGCCTCCCACAACCTAGGATGGGGTCAGAGGAACAGCCAGACCTTCCTGTCCCCTGGGAGGAGGAAACCAGAAGATCAAGCTTGGGAATAAAATAAAAATGCGATAAAATCCACTAATGACCAATTTCCATCTTAGAAAAGGGTTGGGAGGTGATGCCAAAAAAAGCAATAAAAATTCCACAAAAGCAATCTTTTCAACTGAAAAGCAGCAGACACGGGATGTTCCGGACCAGATGTTGCTCATTGCGAAAGCCCCTGGTGCCAGGGATATTCCTGCCAAATGGTGCTGCTGGTCAGAGCCCAGAGCATAGCAAGTCTCTCGAGTTTTGCCCCCGGAACAGCCCCATCCCACAGCCCCTGGGTAGGGTGAGGTTCCTCCTGCCCCCTCCAGTCCCAGCGCTTGTTGAGAGGCAAAAACCACCCCTACTTTGCCTCCTGTGCTCATGTCTCAATGCCATTGAGTTTTTTTGGCCTGCTGTCCACTCTCACACACGCTAGCAGGAAAGGAAATCAAGCAGAGAAACAGAGAACATGCTGAATGATGCTGAGATGTTCAATTATGTGTGCAGAGCTGGCAAATGTGCCTGGCACTGCCAAGGCAACCCACTGGCTGCGCCACTGAGCTGCCACTAACCCCACAGGCAACACAGCTCCTGGCGACCAGAAGGGATGCAGGACATCAGGCTGCAGTATCCCAACAAGATACCCAAGGGCTTTCTCTTTAACAAATGCTGCTCACTTGTTAACATCAGAGTCAAGCTGTTCCAAGCACAGGAGAAGGTCTCACAGGTGTCTGAGCAGCTCTGCATTAACCCAAACCCAGATGAACAACACCTGGACTGTATCAGCCACACATTTCTGAGGTTCTGCTGGTCTCACTCCCACCCATTTTTGTCCATGAGTACACTCCAGCTCTCCCCGCACCCGCATCTCCTCTCTCCTGTTTTCCTCAGTGGCTCCAAATCCACATTACGGCAACCGGAAGCCCGTTAGTTGCACAAACATCCAAACCAATTACTAATCCCATTCAGCTCCTTGCTTCAATTACATCTTTGGCAACAAGCTCTCTAGGCTAATCACATCCCGTCCTACATTAAAGCCAAAATGCACACACATATTGCTACCACAAACTTTCCTCCATCCACAAAGTCAGGGACTTGTGTCAGGGTTCAAGGGGATTTAGTACCAGCTGAAATCATTGCCAGTTTCATCATCATCTCCCTCCCATCGGTGCCTCCTGCAAGCACTAGCTCTCAGCAGGACAGGGCACATCTTCCCAGAGGGCAGCAGCACTGCTGCCCCACACACATTGGTATCCAGGGGATGGACAAAGTGGCTGGAGGACCGGAGAACTGGTGAGAGCACCCTATCAACAGCAGAGAAGAGATGGAGCAATGGCATCATGGTGGAATGCAGCACTGGCCCCATCTGCTGCAGAAGACGCTGCCTCCAGGCTGCACACCCAGATGGAGGGACGTGCAGGATGCTCTCGGAAAGAGTTCATCTCTAACATTTTCTCAGGTACGCTAGAAGATCATTAAAATGCTTGATTAATCCCATATCTCTGGCCTACTGATACATATCCGATACTTAATCCCAGATGTCTCCGTCAGCACTACAAGCTCTCTACTGAAATGCCAGAATTAATTCTTTTCTTGGTAAACTATCAGAGTTTGGAAGAGACACAGCGTACTTGCTGGGATTGTTATTTCAGGGCTTAGACCATCATCCCTAACAGTCACCACAGAGCAGACGGTTGCAGGAGAGAAGCCTGCACTGCCCACATCTGACAACAACAAAAGCAGCAAGGTGAAGGTAATCCCTTGCTGGCAAAGATGTGCAGCAGCCCCTGCCAGCCCCCCAGGAGCAGTTAGCACGGTTGGAAGCCATCTTCTATCTCCTCCACATCCCTCTCTCCCTGCATCCTCCCAGAGGCATCACCCTCTGCAAAGAAGCCCCAAGCTCAGAACGCTTCTCAAAGCAGGGAAGCATTGGCTGGAATAACATGGGAAGGCTGCCTGCTGATGGAGGATCTTCTCTGCCTGCTCTCCAGACATGGGCTAAGTACCCCTGTTTGAACCCACCTCTCTGGCAGATCTCTACCAGCTGAACAGGGATCTGCATGGACCTTACTGAACTGTAGAGCTGGTTGGGCCCTAGTGATCTAGAGATGGTGTGTGCCTGTTTGTCACAGACACAGGAGACCAGGGAACCCTCAGGCACAGGAGACCAGGGAGCCCTTGGGCAGCAGGAGGCCAGGTGAGGAAGACGTACTGTTGAGTTGCACACCAGCATGGACCAGGGGGCTTTCCACACAACCGGTCAATGGGAACCACAGATCCCCATCCCCTAAGCAGTGCTTGGAAGGAAGAGAGTATGTCCATGGTGGGATAACCTAAACCAAGACCACAAAGGGAACAGGTAGAAAGCACAGCCAGCGTGTCAAGGAAGATGATTGCCCCCTCTACTCCACTCTCCTGAGACCAGCCCAGAGCACTGTGTCCAACACCATGGTCCCTAGCACAAGATATGGACCTGTTGTAGCAGCCATGAAAATGGGGGCTGGAACACCTCATAACACAAGGAAAGGCTGAGTTGGGTTTGTTCAGCCTGGAGAAGAGAAGGCTCAAGGAAGACCTTATTGTGACCTTTCAATATATAAATGGAGCTTTTAAGAAAGATCAAGAGAGACTTTTTAGCAAGGCCTGTGGTGACAGGACATAGGGCAATGGTTTTAAACAAAGATGGCAGGCTTAAGTTGGACATAAGGAAGACAATTTTTTTATGATGAAGGTAGTGAGGCACTGGCCCAGGTTGCCCAGAGAAGCTCTGGCTGCCCCCTCCATGTTCAAGGCCAGGTTGGATGGGGCTTTAAGCAACCTGATCCAGTGGGAGGAGTCCTTGCCCACCACAAGGAGGTTGGAATAGGAGATCTTCAAAAGTGCCTTCCAAACCAAACCATTTTGTTTATATTATGATAAAGCAAGAGCAGGTAAATTAGTAAGACTGCAGACACATGAGCATGAGATAACCTTGGGCTTGTGTAGAAGAGCATGTAGAAGACCCATGTGCCTGGAAGCTCCCTCCCAGAGCTGCTGTGACAAACCCCATATGTGACAGAGGACACAACAGTTGCATTCCATGGCACAAGCTGGGCTGCAAACAGCCCTCCCTCACTGTCCCAAAAGACGAAGGACAGACCTCAGCTCCACCAGACACCACTTGGGCTGCCCAGCAGGCTGGTTTGCAAACAGTGGTGGGTGCCATGTCACCTGTGCACCTGGGTCTTCAGTGTCCTCTGCAAGTTTCATGCTCATGGGAGGATGCAGCTTCAGATCAGCCCTCGCCCTCTGTGCTTGCTCCCTGTTCTGCATGCTCCTGCTTCCTTAAAAAGGAGCAGTGACATCCCCCACTAGAGAAAAGACTCTTTCTCAGCAGCACAGTTATCTGCTTGGGGCTTTTTAAGCCTTGCAAGAGCACTTGAAAGGGGATTGCAAAATGTGTTCCTCTGTGTTCTCCAAGTGCTCAAGTTTTGCTGTTTAACAGCACCCAGACTGTATTGACGTAAACACTGCAAGAAGAGGTTATTCCAGCTGCAAACCAAAATAAATAAGCAATGCCACAAAGGGGCTGCTATTGAAAGAAGAAACCCCATTTCTGGAATCTGGTAGTGAGTGTGCAGGATTTACCAGGGCCAGGAGGGAGGGAGGGAGCTCCCACACACCCATAGCCACACAAGATCAGGAGAGACATGGGTCCTCTCCCCATATAGAAATCTACAATCAGGTCCGAGCTCTGGGAGATGAGAGACCTAGTACAGGTACAGAGCTGCAAAGCCACTGAGAAAAGTAGAAGCAGGGCTTGAAAAGGTCACTTGCATGATGGGAAGCAAAGAAAAATCTTGCCAGGGAGCATAGCCACTCAGCAGCACTACTCAGTCTCTCTTTAAACTCTGTTTCCAGCCCCGAAGTGCCATCTGAGCCAGGTCACCTCACTTCCGCTGCCCCTTCTTCGGAAAGGGTAGGAGGGATGGGATACATCTGCCAGGGGATGGACCAGGAGCCCTGGGAGCATCCAGGGGCACTGCAGGGAGATGTCCACCAGCTTGGCTCCTTCCAGCTGCCGGCAGCCCATGGCAGCTCTCCCTTCCCACCGGCTCCCACAGCAGTGAGCAGCAGCCCAGATAAGGTTCTGCGAACAGAAGTCCTGCCAGCTGATAAGGAGATGAAGAGCCCACAGAGCCTCCCGAGTACAGCATCCTCCCCAGTTGCTCCAGCCCAAATGATGCTGTCAGAGCTGAGAGGTGCCAACTTTCCTTAAGCTGAACCCATGCTAAAGGGTGCTGCCTGTGGCAAATTCCCCTCAGCCCCACTCCTAATCTTTAGAAGGAATTCTTAAAATAATGTTTGTGGAAGCTCTAATCCACCTGTCAAAAATCCCCAGGCTCCAATGCCAAAGTTGTTATGTCAGGCTGTAAAATGCTTTGCATGGCACCTGTTTCATCTCTAAAGGCACGTGTGTGCAAGAAATCCCAGCTATTGAGACCAATGAGCCATTGAAGATGGAAATAAAACCAAGCACAAGCATCTATGCCAGCAGCAAGCAGCTCCGGCATCTGCGACGTTTAACAGAGGGAGAGGGCAGCTCAGCTCCCCAGGTGCTGCCCACGCCCTCATCATCACCAGCCAAGACTTTGCTGTCCTCGGTCATCCAAGCCCCAAACTAGGACAGAGATACTCAGCCCATGAGGAAATGCATGAAGTCAGGCTGGCTCGTGTAGCCATCCCCACTACCAGATCAGGGTGATCCTGGACAGCTTTGTAAACCCCTAAAGGTGGGGATCCCCCATAGCCAGGGACCTGTGCCAGGGCTGTTCTCCATCCTGGGAGGGGAATTTCCTCAGCATCCAATGCAGCCTCATGCACAGGGGACACCCACAGCCCTGTGTGTGCCTCAATTCCCTGCGTGTGCTCGCAGGACTATCCCACACCAGCTTTCCCTGTGTAGCTACGTGCCCTACCTGAGGAATCCCAGAGATGGGGTGATAAGAGGCAAGACCAGCTCTGGGCAGCTAAGCCCCCAAATTTGCAAGGCAGGCTCATAAACAGGAAGGTTATCTCCATGCCAGGACGGCCTTCAGAGCAAACATTCCCCAGAAGCCATCACAAAGGAGGGCTGGCAGAACAGGCCCTGCAGTCCTTGGACATTGAACTAAGGGAAGGAGAAAAAAATAGAAAGGAAGGAAGGAAAAAAAGGCCACAGCAATGCTCTTGCAAATTCTTTTAAAACCTGATTCGCAGCCTGCCTTTGGGAGACAGCCAAGTCAGCTGGGTGAAAGGGGCACCTCCCTGCCAGTGGTGACGGACCAGGGCTGGTGGTGCTCCCTCAACGCTTAACTCCTCCACACAACATGTGAAGCCTCTTTGGGGTCTCCCAGCATGGCTGCTCAAAGGTAGTCAAAGGCAGGGCTCGCAGCTTCAGCTTGGCTAAGGGTCCTGGCCAGCCCCGCGTGTCCATGCCCAGTGCTGTGCTGGAAGATGGGATGCTGGTGGAGATGGGTTGGAAAGGGCATAAATACCTCCAAGTGGCTGCTGTTAAGCCAGCTCCCAGCCCTCCAGCTCAGATCAGTCACGCTGGACAGTCTCCAGGTACCTAAAATGGTCCATTCAGGATTTCACAGGGGAATAATGTTCCCATCTCTGAAGACCTCCAAGGGGAGCTTTGTTCCCATAGTGCCTGGGGACGCATCCATGCCACAGAAAGTGGCATCACAGTCCTAGCCTGGGGCACTGTGAGAGCATCTCCAAGTGTTCCCAGACACGCTCTGGGTGTGGTGGGCATCGCTGCGGCCCAGACTGCTCTCCCCAACTCCACACCATGAGCCAGCCTCTGCACAGCCATGCCCTAGCTGTTCCTAGATGACATGAAGCCTTGCTCCAGTAAATAATCCACTGATTTCACGGCTCAGTGCCCATCTGACTTCCAGCTTGCCTGTACCTTGGGCAGCCACTAACCAACACATCTCGCCCAGACTACAATGACAGAGAGGAGCATTGGTCAAGTCTTGCAACATGCTGACAAGCAGACAATGCTCAGCAGAAGACAACCAGAACATTGCTCCAGATATAAGCCACTCTCACCTGGTTTTGTATCATCGCTTGCAACTCAGCTGCTTTTTCAAATGGGGTTCCTGGGCTGCAAGCAGAGTCGGGGGCTCCCTGTGTTGGCTGCAACTCTCTGCACCAAGCATACACCTAGAGAGCAGCTGCAAGGGGAGGGGGGCTTCCAACTGGCCTGGTAGGAAGCTTCCCCGTGGGGAGGTAAAGTTCACCAGGAAAACAGGCAGCTTATGCACCCAGGCAATGGGAGAACTGGCTCGCCTGCCCCGTGGGGAAAGAAGGGCTGGAAAGCTGAGTCAGCGCTGAATTCGCTTCTCCCATAGTGCGAGCAGGGAGATGAGCAGAGAGATGAGCGGTTGTTTCACTGAGCCCTGAAAGCAGGGGAAAGACAGAAAGCAGCGTGGGAGCTGTCCCAGGGCACACACATTTGGGGCTTCCTACTGCTCACAAGGCTTCCAAGGGCATGCAATCACAAGGAGGACTTCTGCAGGCGCTAACACATGGAGCACAGCCACCCTAAGGCAACACCACCCCATGGGTCCCACAACCAGAACAGACCAGACAAACCACTCTCAAGCCCAGGGAAGCCTTTGAGCACGCTGCCTTCTGTCATCTCTCTCATGGGTTGCCCAGCACAGCGCATCCCGAGCATCCTTTCCCAGTGCGGTGTTGATGAGATATGGCAGGGTTGAGGTCCAACGTGCCACATCCAGCAGCAACAAGGGACGCGGCCATCGAAGGGGCTCCACGGGGAGAAACCGCCCCGTCACCTTACGCTTTGGAGACCACGGGCTGGGCGCAGCATTTGGCCCAGGGCGGAGACGAAACCCCGAGCCTGCTGGGGAGCAGGGCTGCACTCACAGCAGCTCTCGGGGCACGGAAAGGGGGCCCGCGACCCCGGACCCGGCGGCAGGGACTCCCCCGGCACCCCGCGTACGTTACCTGGCTCCTGGGGAGCAGCAGGGACTAGGAGGACAAAGAGCCCGAGTAGCAGCCGCCGCGGGGGGCACCTGCGGGAAGGAGAGAGCAAGGGGTCACCCACTCTCCCGCCGGCTCCGGGATGACCCCCGCGGGCGCCCCAACTTCTGCAGCCCCGCCAGCCCCCAAGTCCCGGTGCCCCCAAGTCCAGGACGCTCCGGGGTCCCCGCGCATCGGGGTCCCGACGGGCTCCAGCCCCAGGATCCCCGTGCCCCTCAGCCCCGGTGTCCCGGCACACGGGGGTCCCGGCGACCCCACCCCCCCCCGCCCCGCGGTCCCGGCGCTCACCCGGGGCGCATGGTGCCCGCTCGGTGCCGGCGGCTCGGCGCGGCGCGGCCGGGGGCGGGGAGGGGCGGGCAGCGGCGCGGAGGGGCGGGGGCGCCGGGGCTCAGCCCTCCCCTAGACCCCGGTCCTGGGCTCCGGCGGCCGGGAGGGGGTCGGGGACACCGCCGGGGCCGTGCGGGGTCTGCGCCAGCCTCAGCGCAGCCGCTGTAGAGGGGGGCAGGGACTTGCTCCGAGGAGCATCCTCCCCACCCTGACGAGCATTCCCTCCCCAAGGAGCATCCTCTCACCGAGGAGCATCCCGCTCCCAGGGCGTCGGGGAGCACCCTGGCCCCGCAGGGCACCGGCAGCCCGGGGCTGCCTCGGCATCTCCTGCTCCACCGAGCCCGCGGGTTACGGCTCGCAGGTCTGGTCTCGAGAGGGAAGTACATCAAAGAGCTGAGCTTGTCCCCTCTCTCCTCTTCCCCGTCCAAGTCTCGGGGGTAGGATGCAGGGAAGGGTGCTCCCACCTGGGCAACCCATTCCCTTCTCTTCCCGACCCCTCGCTGCTCCCCACTGCCTCTGGTGGGCTCGGGGACCCCAGGAGCCGTTCCTGCGATGGAACCGTTCCAGCATGGCAGGAATGGGGGGCTGCGCCGGGGGACAGCCCCTTTCGAGGGCTGGAGGGGGAGAGCCCGGGCGGCAGCGCGCCTCACCTCGCCTTTCCCGTGCAGGGGAATTGCTGCCGCCCGCTTCCACCTCCTTCCCTTACCTCAGCTTTCATCTCTCTCCAGCCCCAGCCCCGGGGAGGGCAGGATAATCCCCACCAAACCTGCCGCACCTTGCTTTGTCTTCCGCGGCATTTAAGTGCCCCGCGGCAGCGAGTTCCTGAAATCCCAGCACTGGAAACTTCCAGGGGATCTCTAAGTGATTCACCGAGGGCAGAGGCGGCGTTTAAGTCTAAACCACGGTTTGGATGGAGTAGAATAAACCAGGACATCCAGCTGCTCAGCTCTGCACCCGCAGAGGTGCACGCTATCTCTTTTTGTCTTTTCACTCCAAATCTTTTCACCGCGGAGCCGAAGGCAGGCAGCCCCTTGGCACGACCCCGATCTGAGGGCAAAGGAAAGACATCAAAGCTGCCCTTTGTTTGGGTTTGGAATGATTTAACGTGGCTGGGACTGCTAAATTTATGCTTTGCTGGCTGGATGCCGAGTGATTTACTGCCCTTTCTTCTCCCGCAGCTGGATTCCTTTCCTTCAGGTAGGGCTGCTCCTCGTGGCCCAAGGACCTGAGCTGCACAAAAGGAACACGTGGCAGCCCTGAGTCCCCGGCTGCCATTTCATGCGGGGGTTTGGAGGGGTGGAAGGGCCGCAGGAGAAGTTGCGGTGGCGCTGGCCCTGGAGAGTGTGGAGCAAGTGGGAGGAGAGTTGTGTGGCATGGATGGTGCTTGGAAAAATCTCCTTGAAAAGAGAAACTAGTCCTCCCAGCCAGCGGCTGTTCCTTCAATGCGAGCCAGATTTTAATGGGCTTGGCGGGGCCGGATGGGTGAATGCTGCAGCGGAGTGGGAGAGGCCATGGGCATCTCTGGGGAGGCTGCTCCTGGCATCACTCTGGCTCAGCGGGGAGAAGCGGTGCCGGCCCTTTCTGCTGTTACTGGCATCACATGGGCCAGGAGGTACAGACATGGTTGGAGCCACTCTGACTGCGAGCCTGCACCTTCCCACACACTGAGATGCTTCACCGAGGGCAGAGATGGCACCGCTGAGCCCTGCGAGTGCCAAGGTCGGGTGAATGTGGATCTGCTTTGCAGCCTGCCCGTAATCCCCCAGCTCCTGCTGTGCTTGTTCACCACTTAGGGACACAGAGGTCAAGCACACCACCTTTTGCTAGCCTTGCTGCCCTCCCTGTACCGGCCAGGGGGTCTCAGCCCCAGTGCCGGCCCCACGGGTGCAGGGCCATGTCCTCTCCACGAAGACCTCCATGTAAAGCGCCTGGCTACCACCAGGGCAGTTTCCCATCGTAAAATTTCCTCCTGCTGTGCTTTAAAGTTTGAAAGCCATGAAGGACAGATAATGAGGCTCATCTTTTTCCAAGCAAACAAATGTTACCCGCGGGAGGAGGGGGGGACTGGAGGGAAGAATGCTGCCAGGGAGGCAGCTCTTTTGAAAGGCAACAAAATGGAAACCAGTGGTGCTCTGATGGTGGCTCAGCTTCCCGCAGCCGCAGCTTCCCAAGCCCCAGCCAGAAAGGCCCTCCTGCCCTGCAGGCTTCAAGCTCCAGGAAAGCTTTGGCATTTTTCATCTCTGCACGATTCCTCCAGGGTTCCACTGTCCCTCACTCTCCCCCATGCCTGTGCCTGGCTCCCACCCGTTCCCTCTTGGCTGAATCCCATGCTGGTTGCCCTGTGCTGCTGGGTGGCCCTGGGTAGGGGCACCCTAGTGTGGGGACAGAGAGGCTGCGCTATCTCCCAGCACACAACTTGTGCCAGTTTGATGGCTGGGACAGTGTGGCGGCACAAAAAATGTCACCCTGGCAACTCTACAGGAGGACTGGCCTGTTCTTCCCTGCTTTGGGAGGAGGGGAGGGGTGGGAAACACTGGCCGCCATGTCCCTGGCAGTGGCTCCAGCACTGGCACTCATGGCCTGAGTCTGTGTCTCCCTCTCAAAGTGGCTTCAGTGTGACAGCTGCCCCTGTGCTGAGAAGGGCAGCATGTCCTCCGGCTGCCAAGTGACCTCAGGAGCATGACCCATGTGCCGTGGGAGTGGTAGGGGTGCCAGCAGACACCATGAACTGCCAGCACGATGAAAACTTGTTGCTTATGCATGGTTGCCTTGAGATGCTCCTAAGACTTGCAGCTGGGATGCAGGCAGGGTGCTTAGTCCCCCTGCCACCATGCTTTTCTGCATGGGGCTGAGTAAGGCAGCTGGGGAGCCATAGGATTTGGGCCAGGGAGGCAATAAGAAACAAGAAGGCAAAGGACAATATTTGGCAAGTATCCATGCAGAAAAACAAAGGCTGCAGCAAGCAGAGGGAGCAGAAAACCACTGATGAGCAGGGCTGTCCCATCTGCATCAATCCCCAAGTGGTGGCTGTGGCTGGTCCTGCCACTGTGACCTGCCATTTATCTTTGTTAAAGCCACCTTCTCTGGGCTGCAGCTCCTGAGGGCACGACTACTGGCACCGGATGGTTTTGCACTTCTCTGCCCCATCAGTTGCTCTGGCTCAGAAGCCCATGTCCACTGATGGCCTAGACCTGCCAGAACAGTGGTGCTGGTCCAGGAGGAATGTCTACTGCAACGGGCAGCACCATGCCCTCCCTTCAGCTGACACCTTCAGAGAGGAGCTGGCAAGGGCTAATATGACAGCACCATGAGTTGTGAAAGGCATCCATCCTTTCTGGAGGTGGAGCATGCAGAGCTGTGAAGGTGGGCATTTGGGAGGGACCCAAGGAGCTCAGACAGGGAGTGGGAATAATTGGAAAGGTTTTATCCTTACATCTTGTCCCCTGGTGCTTTGATCCAGTCCACAAGTAGGTGGCTGGAGTGTCCCCTTATTACACCTTTCCCTAAAATCCCTAAGTACCTGGCTTTTAGGGGTCTGATGTTGATGCGGAAGCACTTGTAGGTTTGACCTTGCTCTGTTGCGCAGACATGCACTGGCTGTTCTACTGGCACTGCAGAGAATCTGACTTGCCTTCCTTATTTATTGCAGTTACATTGTTTATATTCCTGCTGGCATTTTCAGAAGTGTACGGAACATTAGCTGTGTTCCCCACGTCACTCCTACCAAGCCAAACCAGGTGCTCTCTCCTAGCCACCTGCTTCTCATTTAAATACTCTCTGGCACAGTGATTATCAAAGCCAGCAGCTGGCTTCTGTTATGATGAAAGAACAGCATCTCTTTCCTGCGTGTGCCCCTTGAATCCCAAGAGGTGCCTCAAGTTTCAGTCCTGGGCCTCTCATTACAGGAAAGACTTTGAGGTCTAGAGAAGAGCAATGAAGCTGGTGAAGGGGCTGGAGAACAGATCTGATGAGGAGCAGCTGAGGGAACTGGGTTGTTTAGCCTGGAGAAAAGGACACTGAGGGGAGACCTTATCACTGTCTACAACTACCTTGGCGGGAGATTGTAGGGAGGTGGGTACTGTTCTTTTCTCCCAAGTGATGGGTGATAGGACAAGAGGGAATGGCCTCAAGCTCCACCAGGGGAGGTTTAGGCTGGACATTAGGAAAAAAAATTTCATGGAAAGGGTTATTGGACACTGGAACAGCCTGCCCAGGGAGGTGGTTTAGTCAGCTTCCCTGGAGGTGCTAAGGGGCATGGTTTAGTGTTTGATAGGAATGGTAGGGCTAATATGACAGCACCATGAGTTGCGAAAGGCATCCATCCTTTCTGGAGGTGGAGCATGCAGAGCTGTGAAGGTGGGCGTTTGGGAAGGACCCAAGGAGCTCAGACAGGGAGTGGGAATAATTGGAAATTCAGATATTCCTCCAAAGAGGAAAGCTGGCAAGCACAAGAGCTGGGCTGTGCGGGGAGCATGTTACCCACCCATGCAGGCAGGAGATGAGCTAAGCCAGGTTGGGGTGCCAGGAGACTGGGAGTGAAGCATCACTGCACCTGGTCCCAGCAGCCAGATCTGGTGGATGCATTAGCGAGGGGTTATAGAGGGCAGAAGGAGTCATTACAGGGGTGGCTGGAGGCCTGTCTGGCAGCAGAAACCTGACAGGTTCTGGAGTCCACCTGCATTCCTCCTGCAGATGCGAGGAGGACGCGGCAGCAAAGACTGCTGTGGTTCAACAAGGAGGTGAGCTAGAGCCAAGGACCACTGCACCTCCTGCCTCAACAGGGATAGGACAGTCTCCTGTCTGCAGCCCTTGCTGTTGCTTGGCACAGGCTCCCCTCCACCACAGAGCCTGGAGTTAGGCAGGCAGGGGAGCCCAGGCCTAGCCACATCCTGGAGCTTCTGCCTCTCTCCCTGGGCTATGTGCTGTAAAGAGCTCTTGTCTGGTAGAGTCACAACATGATGGGCATGACCTGGCCGGTTCCCATGCTACATACTGGCAATAAAAGAGCTGAGTGATGCACAAGAAAGAAGGGCAAGCAAGAACATCTGCTCTGGAGCCAGCAGCAACCGATTCAGCAAAGGCACAGCTGAGAGTTCATCCCCCTGCACACAGTAACCTCGGCCCTGGGGAAGGGGGGTGGGGTCAGAGATTCCAGAGCAGAGATCCCTCTTCCTATCACAGGGCTGGAGAGCCCCACACAGCATCAGCAAGGAGAGAGCCAGCCTCAGACCCCCAGACCATGTGCAGCTCTCCTGCTCCCCGCCCACACCCCTGCACAGTGCCCACCCCCTCCCACGCAGCCTCCATGCTGGACATGGGCACCTGGGCTGTCCCAGGAGCCCCTGCTCCCTCCCAGCTTCTCTGTGACTCATCCACTCCAGGGAAAATCAGTACTTCAGCACACATCAGATGAAGAACTGACAGAAGCATTTCATGGGAAAGGGAATGAGGCACATGCTTTTTGCATGCCTCATCACAGCGGCTCACCCTTGTGTCTCTGCCTCTTTGGTTGGCTGTGGGAAATGGTACGCCTTTCCCTTTCCGCTTTGCAGTCATGCTTATACACCACCAGTGGAAGATAAGATAGGTAGAGCTCTAGAGCTGCACCAGACCTTGGTGCACCCACATCCATTTATGGGGTGCAGATCTGGTGCCCCATAGCTTCAGAGGGACCCATTGCAGCTGGGGTGAGGAGCTTCTGCAACAATGGAGCAGCTGCCCCATGAGGGCAAGACCACCTGACCAGGGTGGAAGAGAGGACGTTGGAGGGCTCTGCACAGGTGGCCAAGGTGGATGTGGAGCTGTTAGTCAGCACAGCCTGCAACATCAGCATCAGGGGGGTGTGATGAGGCTCAACTGATGGAGGCAGCAAAAGAGCAAAAAGCCCCAAAACTGAAGGTCCTGGCATGTGTCAGTGCTGCTTCCTCAAGAAGTTTCTCAGTACCCTGAGGTTGTCATCTCCTCTCTCCCAGACTGCACTTGACATCTCCCCTGGAAAAGAATGGTCAACTTTGACTCAGCTGATGGAGGAAAAAGAAAAAATAACCTCAAAGTCTTTTGCTCCAGCAAGAATCAAAACAGAGGCTGTTTCCTCTCTGGGAAGAGGAAATTCCCAGCTCCCCACAGACAATCTCATGCTGGCTGGCTCTCTGGGACTGGACTGCCCTGAGATTCTCAGAGAATGGATGCCCTGAATTTCTGCCCCAGTTCTCTGTGTCAGGATGCACTGAGCTGCTGGGATTCCTGCAGCCTAGGATGAGGTCTGGCCCCTGGGAAGAATTACTCCTGTGAGGAACCCCCTGCTCAAGGATCCTCAAACCCACTTTGCAAAGGGCCATTCTAGGATCTGACCATGCGCCTGCTGACTATCAATGGGCCCCATCCCTTCCTGGCCCAGCTGGTGCTGGCCACCTTCAGGCTGTCCAGGACAGACCAACAGTCAGCTTGCCTCTCCAGGATAACCTCATCAGGATTTCTATTCTGACTTATGAGCCCTTCCCACGTGTCTGGGAAAAAAATCAAGGTGGGATGGGTGGGAGTGGGAATGCTCCCAGGGCAAAGACTTGTCTCGTGGTCATACCATCCCTGTGCACCCTGCTCACCTCCTGGTCCCTGCAGTAGATTTGCTGAGCTGTGCACCAGTGGTTTGAACACATTTGGCAAGGCAGACCTCAAGCCGGCTCCTAGCTCTCTTGCTTCCCTGTTTGTAGCCGACTTGCTGTGTTTTTTCAGCTTTCCTTTTCTTTTGGCAGACCTTCTGCTCTTCAGCATCAAACTTTTTCCTGTGCTTCCCATTCTTTCCCACCAGCTGTGTGGGGCCTTCATGAGATTGTCCTATTTGTTGCTCTTTGGTCCTTCTTCTACTGAGGTTCTTAATAAGACATTTTTCTACAGCCTCCAGGCAGCTTGGAGATGTCTGGCACCACTCTACTGAGAGGTTTGGGAGTGGCTTATATTTTCCTTTTTTTTTTTTTTTTTTAACACATTTCCTCATGGTATCACAGCTGTCCTAGGCCCTCCTGCACCAGCCCCACGTACTGTGTAATAGCAGATCCAGAAAAGCATCTTCTCTTGGTGTTTCTCAGGCTGCTTCTAGGGAATGACCTCAAGCTGTGCCAGGGAATGTTGAGGTTAGAATCATGGAAAATTTCTTCACTGAAAGGGTTCTCGGGCACTGGCAGAGGCTGCCTAGGGAGGTGGTTGAGTAACCATCCTGGAGGTGTTTAAAAGACTGGTATATAGAATCATAGAATAACCAGGCTGGAAGAGACCCCTCAGATCATCGAATCCAACCATTCCTATCAAACACTAAACCATGCCCGTTAGCACCTCCAGGGAAGCTGACTAAACCACCTCCCTGGGCAGGCTGTTCCAGTGTCCAATAACCCTTTCCATGAAATTTTTTTTCCTAATGTCCAGCCTAAACCTCCCCTGGTGGAGCTTGAGGCCATTCCCTCTTGTCCTGTCCCCTGTCACTTGGCAGAAGAGGCCAGCTCCCTCCTCTCTACAACCTCCTTTCAGGTAGAGAGCAATGAGGTCTCCCCTCAGCCTCCTCTTCTCCAGGCTAAACAACCCCAGCTCTCTCAGCTGTTCCTCATAAGGCCTGTTCTCCAGCCCCTTCACCAGCTTCATTGCTCTTCTCTGGACTCATTCCAGAGCCTCAACATTCTTCTTGTGGTGAGAGGCCCAGAAATGAACACAGGATTTGAGGTGCGGTTTCACCAGTGCTGAGTACAGAGGAGAATAGCCTCCCTGGACCTTTTGGTCACGCCGTTTCTGATACAAGCCAAGATACCATTGGCCTTCTTGGCCACCTGGGCATGCTGCTGGCTCATATTCAGTCAGCTGTCAACCAACACCCCCAGGTCCTTATCCTCTGGGCAGCTTTCTAGACAGACTTCCAGTCTGTAGCACTGCACAGGGTTGCTGTGCCCCAAGTGCAGGACCCGGCATTTGGCAGTGTTAAACCTCATGCCATTGGACTCAGCCCAGCGGTCCAGCCTGTTCAGATCCCTTTGCAGAGCCTCCCTACCCTCCAGCAGATCGACACTTCCATCTAGCTTAGTGTCATCTGCAAACTTGCTAAGGGTACACTCAATGCCTTCATCCAGGTCATTGATAAAGACACTGAACAGGGCTGAACCCAGCACTGAGCTCTGGGGAACCCCACTTGTAACTGGCCTCCAGCTGGATTTAACACCATTAAGCATCACTCTCTGGGCCCGGCCATCCAACCCGTTTTCCACCCAGGAGAGTGTGCGCCTGTCCAGGCCAGAGGCTGACAGTTTCCGTAGCAGAATGCTTTGAGAAACTGTCAAAGGCTTTACTGAAGTCCAAGAAGACCACATCCACAGCCTTTCCCTCATCCAGCAGCCGAGTCACTTTGTCATAGAAGGCGATCAGGTTAGTTTGGCAAGACCTGCCTTTTGTGAACCCATGTTGACTGGGCCTGATCACCCAGTTCTCTTGCATGTGCTTCATGATAGCACTCAAGATCACCTGTTCCATGACTTTCCCTGGCACTGAGGTCAGACTGACAGGCCTGTAGTTTCCTGGATCCTCCCTGCGACCCTTCTTGTAGATGGGGACAACATCAACCAGCCTCCAGTCCAGTGGAACTTCCCCAGTCTTCCAGGACTTTTGGAAGATGATGGAGAGGGGTTCAGCCAGCACATCTGCCATCTCTTTCAATACCCTCGGGTGAATCCCATTCGGCCCCACAGACTTGTGTGTGTCTAGTTGGGCTAGCAAGGCTCTGACCACCTCCTCTATATGAAGTGCTTGGGGATATAATTTAGTAGTAGACAGGTGCAGGTTGGTATTGATGATCTCAAAGGTTTTTTCCAACCTAGTGATTCTATGATTCTAAGTCCTACCATATCTGAACATCCCTCTCTGACCCACCATCATCCCTACTGTAATAAACAGGCTATTCAGGATTTTGGCTTGAATAAAGGAACATGAGTGGGCTGAGGGGGGTGTGGAGAACCAAATGTATTGATCCTGATCACTGTACCTGAGTTTAGGACAAAGGGTTTTCTTTGGAGGCGCCTTCTTCGGCCCAACATGCTGCCTGGGCCGACCCCTCTCAAGGGACACGTGGCAAGCCCACCCCAACACGTGCTGATAGGGGTTGGACAAGCAACTGCTTTCACACCCAAATGTAACCAGTTTCACTCCAAAAAGAAATGCATAAAAGGGGAGGGGAGCCTGGGCTGTGCAGACACAGCCCTTCCTCAGCCACGCATCCAGTGCTGTGCACCTTGCTTTACTGACTTTATTCCATAATAAAAAGGATACATCAAACACTTGAAATTGTAGTTTCCAGAGTGTATTTATATCACATACCCTGATAATCCAGCTCCTGGGCCTCATCCCTGGGATTGGTAGGGTTTCAGGGAGCATCACAGGCAAGTCCTGGGCAACCAGTGTGTGTTCAAACAGCCTGGACGTAGCTGCCAACTCACCCTTCAATACTTGCCCGTGGCATGGTGTGGCACATCTCTGCTGTAGTTGGAGCATCTCTGTGGCCATGTGTGAAGGCAGTGTGCATCAGGGCATCCTGGTGGAGTTGCTTATGGCATATAATGTTAACTGCCACCAGGCACCGTTTTCCTCAAAAAACATGACCTGCTGCCTGAGACCAGTAATGAGAAAATAGGCCATTTGTTCAGCTGGTCTTCACTTGTTCAGCAAACACCCCTGAACAGGTCAGCACTTTCTTCACAGCAAAGCTATGTAAGGAATTTCTCCTAAGGCAGCTGGACCTTTTCCAAAGAGGACAAGTTGCCAAATTCCCAACCACCAGCCCCCAGGCAGAAAAACAAGGTGCAAACTCAGCCCCTGAAGGCTCGTTGTGTGCTTCCACTTCTGCTCTTGAGTTGGCTGGAGCTGGGGAAGAAGGGGCCCTCTCCACTCCTCTTCCATGCCTGGGTTGACTTGCCCCAGAGAAAGGGCTGCTCCTGCCCAGTTTCTCCTACAGAGACCTTTAGGTGTCACAGGTCTCCCCAAATACAGCAGCAGGAAGACAAAGGTGTAGGTTTGCAGCTTTCCATGCTTAAGTGGTACCTGCTACTGCTGGGCAGTGGATAGTGGGCAAGAGAAGGCTCCTCATGTGCAGGCTGCAAGGGGTCAGGGGATCCCTGGGCACATTCTGGCATTCTCACCTCCTGTAATTTATTTTTGTTTTAATCTCAAATTGCTTCTCAAAGCTCCAGCTGTTGGGGTTCTGCACTCAGGTGAGACAATAGGTTTTCCCATAAAAGCCCATCCATAGCCCTCCTGATATGGACAGACACTGGCAGATGCATCCCCACGGGAAACTTTCCACTGCCCTCCTCCCTCAAGTAGAGTTTTTGCCAGCAAGACTCAGAGCCCTGTGGAATATGGTGAGCGTCCTGGCCCCATGGAGGACTGACATAGTTGGCAAGCTGGAGAAGAAGCCCACCCTCCATGCATGGATACCAAACCTCCCACTGTGCATGGCAAAACCAGCTGCTCTTTCGACTGTCTGAAACTTCCTGCTATTTATGGGCATGGCTGTCGGCTGCAGAAAAAAAGGCTTCTTTTCTGTGTTGTGGATTCACAACTTCTGTACCCTCCACTCCCCTCCCAGCCTCCCTGAGGCTCCTAGAGAAGGCGCAGTGCCCTCCTGCTTGGCCTCCAGTTGCTGAAGGTGGCTTTTTGGCCATGGCCCTACTGGCCCAGCTGGACACTCATCTGCTTCATTTCTCTAGCTGCAATTCATGAGTAGCAAAGTTGGCTTTTTATTTTCTCCTGCCCATCTGCTGTTAAGGTGAAAGAGCATCTCTAGCGCCCTCTGTGCCAATAACCTTGAAGTCTGAGCACATAAGAGAGCAAATAAGAAAGTCAGCCTTTCAAAGATGTTTTCCAAAGTTTGATGACCTAGATGTGTCTGGGATTTCGCAGAAGCAAAGATAACAAGGGTTGGAGCCACTCTGGACTCTGATGGAGCATGTGTACAAACATGGTACTTGTCTCTTCCTCCTTCCCTCAGCCAGGAGGAAAACATCCACAAATTCCACTTTTGGAAGAGAGGGAACAGGTTATAGGTAGCTGGCCACAACAACACACAGGATGGGCACTATCACCATGCAGCCCACTTCAACCCTTATCTTGAGGAGTATCTCCAACTAGAGCTGAACCCTTGAGACACTGGGTGACCACACACTGTGCTCAGACTTTGGGTTGCTCTGAGCATTGGGCCCCTGAGGGCACTACTGGGTCTTGATGATCCTGAACAGCCTCAGCCAGAAACCCAACCCACGCGTCCTCCAGCCATGGGCCCTGTGCTCACCAGCTCAGCCCTGAGCACCTAGTCCTGTCCTGAGCTCTGCGAGGGTGTGTTTATCAATGCCTCTGTCTACAGATGGACCTTGGACCTGTGTAACAGGTAGCTTATCTCAGGAGCTCTTTCCTGCGTGGACCTCATACTTGTGTGGTAGGTAGCTTGTGTTCAGCTCATCTGCTGGATGGCCTTTGCACAGATGTTGCAGGTTGCTGCTCTTTTTTCCTGTCCCCATCTGCTGGATGGAGCCCTCAAGTCCTCACTGGCTCTCTGGCACTCCTCTGCTGAACCTCCACAGGGGCTGGGCCAGCTACCCAGGGTGATCTCGTTTTCTGTTCCCCGAAGGATGCAGGCTTTAAGCTAAGAGTAGGAGGATCTCTGGCACCTCTAAGAGCAATTTTGTTGGTACCCTGCCTGTTTTGTGGCAGCGACTCTGCCCGGCCCAGTGCACCCTCCTCGGGGAGGGGGGCAGCTGAGCATCCTGCCCCTACTCCATCGGCATCCAGCGGCTCTGCTGCTGCGCTGCGCTGCCCTGGCGCCTGGGAACTGAACGCTCGCTCTTTGCTGGGACTGCCCTGCCCTCTGCCGATCTCTGCAGCACCAAGCTGGGAGCTGAGGAGCAGATCAGCAGCTTAGATGGCTCCCAGGCACTGAAAGTAGGGAAGAAAACCTCTACAGATGCCGGGGGTGGGCAGGGGCAGCGGAATATTCCAGAGGACAGCAAGCAAAATGGAGTCTCAGTCACTTACATGTATGAAACACGCGTGTGTAAAACCAGACACCCACAGCGGTGAAGCTCTTAGAGCTGGAAGGCAGGAACAGCTTAGGGGAAGCTGCCTTCCCACAGTGACCAACCCTTCTGATATCCCAGCTCCAGACAGACAGAGGGGTGTGGCAAGCCTGCCTTTAAATCACCTGGACTTAGTTCTTATTACTAAGGTGGAAAGATGCATCATATCAAACACACCTGTTAAAAAAGGACTCTAGGAGGCAGTACAAGGGAAACTCAGAAGGAGCATTGGGACTTTTCCTAGAGCCGGCAGAAACGCTTCTGCAGGAACAAAGGATAGAAACTCATAGAGCTTCAGCTGCTGCTTGCAAAAATATCATATGCAGGACACAGGATCTCAAAGAGATCATCAAGAAATTGCAAATTCTGGGTAGAATGAAAAAAAGTTTCCTTTGAAAAATGAAACAGGTGTTAAAAAAAGTCAGCATTTTCCTTGGAAAGAAGAATCTCTTCATTGCATATTTATTGCATTTGAAACCCAGTTTCCTCTCTGAAATTTTGTTTCAAGGAGAATGTGGTCTTCAAGCTGCTGTGGATTAATATAATGCAGGAATTCATCCTGGTGTCTTGTCCCCAAAGAGTCAATGCTGCAGGCATGGTGTTCAGGCCACCCATTTACAGGATTTTTTTTAATTCAGGAGAGAACAACTCCTTTGTATGCTCTTTTTACCCCTCATTGTGCTGCTATAAGGTAGGTACCTAAAATGCCTGGGCTCTGCCATGGCATTTGTCAGAAGCTTTAAGGCTTCAGCCAAAGAATCCAAGAGCAAAGTTGTTTCTGGCCACTTTTCCTACCACACCGCAAGCCTGGGCAACTGTTGCTGAGCACAAGTCCTCTTTTCCTCTCCTCCCCAATGCTCTGGGGACACAAGGCATCAAGACAGAACCCATGGCTTGGAGAAAGATGGGCAGAGGGCAAGATTTGCAGGTACAGCCATTCCTGTGCTGCTCGCCACCACCAGAGGATGGCTAGTCCCGCACTGGGAAAGCATCTACTATGTGGGACAAGCTACGGGAATAAAGCCCTTAGAGCAGCCCAGAAAATCTGATCACCTCTTCATTTGTTTTTTAACTTTTTTTTTACCCTCTGGATGTTCATTTCTGTCTCTGTACACAGGGTTGGCAGCTGCTGCCGTTAGGTTCAGCTCACCTTAAAAAGCATGAAGTTACGTAGCTCTAAAAGCCATCAATTGTTGTCTCCCTTTTGTGCTCCTGGGTCTCTGTACAGTAACACAGAATTCCTATTGCCATGCTGGGTGATGGAAAGCTGTCCTGTGGGCAGGGAGAGGCCAGGACCCACCTAGCCTTCCTGCAGGCTCAGGCGTCCCTGGAAACCGGAGCTCCCGGGATCAGCTCTGCTCAAAGGTCCAGCCCTGGGCTTGCAGCATCTGCAGCCTGAAGTTACGTGTCGTGGTTGGGGCAGCCAACGACATGTAGAAGTTGTGAGCAAAGGATATCTTTATTGGTTTTACAAGACTGTTTATACCCTTTCTGGGACCGTGTGTTCATATGCGATTGGTTTAGCCAAAGACCAACTGTTCGTAATTGGATGAGTCTTTCTCTGTTGTAACTTCATAATTGAATGATTCCACCTGCAGCCTGGCAGCTTCTTAATCTTTGCCACAAGGCAACAGTTTCCAACTTAAGGAACCTGAATAAACACAGCTTCGCCTTCAGGGGACAATAGCCTTTCCACCTGCCCTTCTTGCCTCCAGCCACCACCGTCCTGCCCAAAGAAATGCCTGCAGGGGTGATCACTGTCCTCCCCACAGCATCTACCACTAAGCCTGGTGCAATAGCTCCTGCAAAGACTGGCTTCTTTACTTGAATTTTATGTCTTAAATGTTGTCTTAGCACAGGGCTGCAAGCTCCTGAGGGTTTTTTCTGTGCTTGCTGGTTAACAGTGAGAGGAGGGAGAAGGAGAGGTGTATTCCCTCATCCCTCTCATGCCTGTGGATGGGCTGACTGTCCCGGAGGGCTGCAGAGGAGGGGAGGAGGGGAGGAGCTGTGGCAGCAGGTGCTGCATCCCACCACACTCACCTGCCAGCGCATGCACACCAAAGGGATCATGCAGTGGTTATTGTGGCAAGGGTCTGTTGAACTGCCAGTGACCCTGGAGCCCTCAGCCTCAATGCCAGAACTTTCCTGAAGGAGCTTCTATGCATGCCTCAATGCCAGAACTTTCACAAGACCAGCCCCTGCATTCTAACAGGGATGGACTTGCCCTATGAATAGTTCCTGCCAAGAAAGCATAGCACATGCCCACCACCCCATGGACCATGCTTCCTGAAGAACATCACATATTCCTGAAGAATTGCTGCTGGAAGAGTTGCTGCTGGATGGACCACGTTTTCCTGAGGAACTACTGTGCCCCACTGGAGTGGTGATAATTTTTTCTTTTCTGCTGCTACTTTTTTTCCTCTCCTTTGCTGATATGCCCTTTTATTCTCTTCCCTTATCTTACTGTACATTTTTGTCTTGGCACTTTTGATGTATCGGATTTGTTCAGCAACTTTGGCTACGTTCAAGGTACCAGATTGTGAACTGAGAAGATCGGGATCTGCTTTGGAACTTTGAGAAGTCACATCTCAGAAATGCATCCCAGCATCTGCTTTGTGATTTTGTCTGTGTCCAAAATAAATATTGGATTTGAATTTGCCCCAGGGAAGATTTGTTGTCTCACTGTCCTCACTGTGCAGACATCCAAAGGAACCCTTTTTTATCCTCCCTTTTTGGCTGGGCAGGTTGGTGTGGGCCACGACAGGTCCCTGAGGCAAGACAGTCCCTGCAGGTGACACCCTGGCAGGGCAAAGCCTTATGTCACCAGGCTGTGGGGTAACACATCTTAGCCGGGGGCTGCTCTGGGGTTTGGTGCCTTTTGATGTGGTGCCACTGGCTGAGCAGGGAGAGTGAAGGGGACAGAAGCAAACTCTAAGGGGAAGAACTGCTCTCTGCTCACTGGCACCAGAGCCGGCCAGCTCACTCATGCTTATGGTAGTGGGAAAAGGTGCTCAAAACACACGTCCTTCATCCACAAAGCTATTGCCTTTCTGGTGAAACAGAAACAAGCCACACCTTGAAGCATCCTGCCGGGAGCAGAGTGGGTGGGTTGTGTTGTGCCTCTGCCAGCCCCATTGCTTCCCTCTCCAAGCAGTTCCCACTATCTGGCATGACTCAGTTTGTGGTCCTGCTGGGGACCATGAACGTATATAGTGATGGCACCCAGCAAGCCACCATCTCATACAGCACTTTCATGCCCACAGAGCTTTCTTTGGCATGTGTCGAGTCTTTGCTTCCCCCTTTGTAATGATGGTCACAGAGCTTACAATTGGTCTTTCCAGTAAGGGTTCATCGCCCACACAGGGATCTCCCATCTTGCTCCCTCTCCCACACAGGAAAAGTGAGACGTGCCAGGTGAGAACAAAGACCGGCCTGAAGATCACCATCTGCACCAGTCCCACAGCAAACTGGTTGTGGAGCTGAACTAACAAGGACCTGTCTCCTTTTTAGCATGCATTTCCTCTATGCAGGGTCACTGAACAGTGTCCAGATGGAAGCTTTGTTGTCAAAACTCATGCTGGTTTCCTGCATGGAAAGGTGTGCAGGGAGAGCATCTGTGGCCCGTGAGCTCTGCATCTGCTTCTGGAGGCTGGGCTGCATGAAGAGGGGCAGGGAGGGGGTTGTCTCTGCGCTGCCTCAGCTCCTGGTGTGAGACGATATTTCTGCAGGTGGCCAGCTGAGGGGACAGAAGGACCTTCCACTCTACAACCAGGGCAGTTCAGCCGAGGCATTGTCCCAGGGCTCTGCTGGTGGTTTCCAGATGCTGCCACAGAGTTGTCCCTTAAGCAAGAGACAAGAACAGCACATTTTGGGACAGGGTCTCCCCCTTTGCTGGGACAGCTGCTGACTATGTGGAGCACAAGGCAGTGGGGCTTTCGCTTGCTGAGGAGCTGGGTTCCAATCCCAGGCAGTGGCAATGCTGGCACCCACAGGGCTCACCCAGCCCACCTGGCAGCAGGGCTCAAAGCTGTGACCACGGGCAGGATCCAAACTCAACAGGATGAAAACCCTGCTGACCACCTATGAGTCCCTAGAAGTTAGGGACACATCCACTTGGAATTTGAGTAAATGACTGCAAAACATTTTCCAAAAGAAGCTGCACAGCCCTCCTCACACCCAGTCACCAGCCACACGACTACATTGATGCTGCAGACCTGATATCTATTTCCTTGCCTTCTCCTCTGGCCAGCAGCGATACCGTATATCACCCACCTCGACACAGCCAGGCAGCAACTGAATGTCCCACGGGCAGGGAAGGCAGCTCCCACTTCCAGAGCTTCCCATTTCCACCCACAGGCGCTCACATACCCAAGAGCACTCCCGTTTCCTCTGCAAGGCATTGTCATGTGTCCCAAGCGTGTGCTTCCTCCACCCTTTCCTTTCTCTTGAAAAAGCTGTGATTTCAGAAATGAAGATGGCAGCTCTCAGCTTACTGCCTCGCTACCTCTCATCAGGGAGTACAGAGATAGGACAAGGGGCAATAGTTTTAAGCTGAAAGAGGGGAGATTGAGATGAGATCTTAGGAAGAAATGTTTTCCTGTGAGGGTGGAGAGGCCCAGTTTGCCCAGAGAGGTCATGGCTGCCCCATCCCTGGAGGTGTTCAAGACCAGGTTGGATGGGGCTTTGCGCAACCTGATCCAGTGAGAGGTGTTACTGCCCATGGCAGGGGGTGGAACTTAATGTTAAAGTCCCTTCCAGCCCAAACCATTCTGTGGTCCTCTGAAGGACACGCACTGTAGTTTGACATTTCACTTTTTTTTTTTGCTACTCCCAGTGATATCAATGTACAAAAACAATGATGAGACTTAGCAATTATATAGCTCTTTATATTTTCAAATATCTGTACAAACATTAATTAAATAAAGCAAGGTAGTATGCAAAACAGTCATTGCTTAGAATTGACTGATGAGTTGTGCTTCAGCGGTGACACCACGATAGGGACAAGTGTGTTGTAAGGAAAACAACAAATCAGAGGTAAAACGAGGTCTCATCTTCAAAGCTGGGATTATGAATGGAGAAAATGTGTGCGGAGGACAGTATCCAAGAGTGCTCTTTAATACTCTTACACCAGGTAGGTAAAGCTAATGTATTCACGCTGTCACACAGGAAGACTGGGGAAGAATAACTGCTTAATGCAAATAATATACAGCAATATATATATATATATGTATAAATATATATTCACACACACATTTGATCTTAGATTTGTTAAAGGCAATTCAGCCAAACTACAACTAAAAAGGTATTGGTATGACAATGATGAAGATATTAAAAATGTAAAAAACACTGCAGTGACCTCAGCTGTGAATCTTTTCCTTCAGAGAACATAAATTCTTTCCATTGTTACACCTGCTGAGGCTGGCTGCCCTCTCTACAGACAGCAAACAAGGCTCCTAATTCTGCTCTCCTGGAGTGAGTGGAAAACAAAACATAGCTACCCATAAAACTCATTCCTGCACACACAAATGTTGTTGGCACAATTAACAGCCCCTCTATTAACAGTAAACAGGACAGACATTTGGCTGCAAAGGTTCTGAAAACACTGTACATTGACATGATCCAAGGAGAAACTTGGGTTCCATCTGCTCTCTGTCAGCCCTGACAGGTTCAGGATTTCAGCTCCAGCCCACTTTTTCACAGCCCTTGTTGGTCTGCATCATTCCTACCACAACCAGCTCAACAGAAACAATGAGACAGGAGGTTATATCAGAATCACCGTAACAGCTTAGGCACGTGATGCTGCTGGATGTGTGCAAGGGGTTTAGTTTTAGCTGCCTGAGTGTGTTCTAGGGACACATATCACCTGCCTGGTGATGAAAAACCATGCACCCTGCAGCTGTGAATACCCACCCTGCCAACCACAGAGACACATGCCAGCTTCTTCCTTGGGAGTAAACTCCAAATTGTTTCAAATGCTTTGGACCAGCTGTTCCCACAGAGGAATAACAGCAAGCCCAATGTACTCTAAAAAACTCACAACTGGGACCTGCCTGTGCTGGGACATCTTTGGGAAAGGCAGTGGCTGGAAATCACCAGCTGCTGCACAGACAAACTAGTTGTTTAGCCCATGCTCCTAGTCTCCTGCCCAAGGGCCTCTCCAGAGGAGCATGGGAGGAAGGAGAAATCCCATCTCATGCCATCATTTCTGCTTTACAAACTAGAGAATACAGCAATTTCAATGTCCCTCCTCTTCCTCCTGCTTGCCAGGTGCTGACTCACAGCAGCTGCAGCACATTGGACTGAGCTGACAGCAGGAGCCGGACCAAGCCTGGGCTCTGCTGCCCCTGGGTCAGCCCCCTCCCAACCCCACAGTATCCAGTTTGGTGTCCTTTACAAAGTCCACTTGTCCCTTGTAAAAAACTGTGCTTCTTACCTCTGGGTAACCCTGGGGTAAATGCCAACTTCCCTCCAAACAGAAGTGCACTAAGCAAAGATGCAATCTTTTAAACTCAACTGAAATCACCTGGTACTAGAAAAAAACAACAAACACCAAAATAAAAACCGTGATGATTCTGAGACAGGATATTGTATTTTAAACATTTTATTTCTGTGGGTTCTTAGGTTTTGATAATATTTTGATAACATTTTTTTTGTTCTAACTGTACACTGGAATTGCAGTTCTTCCTTCTAACTTGAGGATAATCTTTGCAGTAAGCATTTTATGATGATAAAAATGCAAAGATTTCAAAGTGCTGCTTCTCTGCAAGTGTGAGCCTCCCAAGCCTTTTAGCCTAATTTAAGGAACAGCAAGAATAATCTTCACTGTTTAGAAAACTATTGATATTTAAAAAGAAAAATCTCCATTATGTGGTGACTGTGACTGAGCAATTCTTAGAATTGATTCTCAACTCCTGGTGGGTTACTTTTTAAAAAGACATCTTGGTTTCAAAAGAGAGCACTACTCTTCCATGGGACACATGTTCTGCTTCGTGCTACCAAGCACTCATGCACGTTTTCATTCAGAGAGCAGAAAGAGATTTATTTTTTCCCCTTGAGTCAACAGCACTCTTAGACATCATAGAACTGAACTGATGAAATGCAACACCAGCTCTGAGATCCTTAGACTTTCAGCTCCAAGTTATTTTGGATTTAGAAGATGTACAGAGCAATATCACACAAAAATCTTCAGCTCCCGAGTTTCCTATATGGCAACCAGTCATGAAAACATTGCTGACTATACAGAAACCCCGCTTCTGCACACTCCTAAGCATGCAGAGTCACGATCACCGCCACCAGCTACACGAGGACGAGGCTGTGAGCATAAGAGCTACATGGACATCCATGCCGTTAGGGGAGAACAGTGGCTAACAAGTTCCTACATGTGATACACTTCACAGACAAGCAGTAAGAAATAATCTAGTGTTATTATTAGGTCCTGAGTACAACCGTAACCGATATTTCAAGTGTTAACCTTTAGGCCCAAATTTTCTTAAAATGAACCTGCAGAACATACATATTTCAAACATCTATATTTAAAATTATCTATTTTACTAATCTACAAACTTCATTACAGCTGAACTGCCATCTGGAGAAAACCACCTTAAATTATATTTCAAGTATTTATCAACATTAAAGACGTTACTCTTTAAGTCCTTTGAAGATCCTGAGACAAACACTCATATTCAATCAAAAATAAGAAAAAAACCCAACAATTGAATGACCCAAAGCAGCTCCCAGAGCAGCCTTGTAAGTCTCCATGCAGGCCAGCTCCCACTCATCCAGCCCAGGCTTTTCAGACAAGACTGCTCAGCCTCCCAATCCACCGGAGTGACTTGTGGCTCCCAACAGAAAACACAAAATTCAGCAGCTGCTGGAAGCTGAGTTGTCTTATCTTTTGCAGTCACTCAAAATGCTATAAGTTGCTATCCTTTCTTGCTTGGTGACAATGATTCGTGAGGAATACAAGTGCATCAGCAATCACGACTCTGCCTCCCAACATTTTTCCACATATTAACTGGAAAAAAAGGAACAAGCAAATGAAGGAAGCCAAGCAGTATTTTATTGACTCCCACAAGACAGATATGGATTGCATACAACCCTGGAAACGTCATACTTTTTAAAATCCTGGAACTATAAACAAGAGAACTCATTCCTCATAAATAACCTGACACCATTCCTTCGTCAAAAGGTTTTGGCATGGAACATATTTCCTTTACAGTTTAATTTTAATCATTCACTGAAACACCTTAAAAACTACGTCTATAATAATACTTAAATATATTGCTCATATTTGTGACTTCATAAAAAAAATAGTTTGAGCGCATACTTTCCTAGTTGTCAAAAAATGCCAGAGAGACATCAATGTTCGAATGAGCACTGCAGAAACATGGGTAAAAGTAATTTGCTGGAAATTATTGGCAGACTTCATTTATCAATAGACCAAGCCCCTTAAAAATGTGTACTTATCCCATAGCAGCAGTGATCCCAAGAAAATGTACAAGGTGTGACTAGCATTCCCTCAATCCTGCAGAAACGCATGCGCTTATTCAAATACAGCCACTCAGAATTTTGATAATGTGAACCAAACAAGGTTAATCTCAAAGGCCCAAGTGCTGGCAAAATCTGACCATATACAAACGAATTCCTTTTAGTTTTAGAATAGGTTAGTTTAAGCCTCAGCTGGATGACAACCACAAGAGTCTTGTCATGCAGGCAGAGGTCATGTGAGCACTCTTGGGTTTAATGAGAAGTGGGCAGGATAGCTTAAGTCACAGATCAAGCTGAATTAACATAACCTGTCTACTGCTGCTTGCAATATTTGTTCCTCTGGCATCTGGAAAGGGCAGTAACTTCTGAAAGCACCTGTTTCCAAAGGGATCAATAGGCCACGGAATTGGTCCCCTTCCCACAAGCAGTGCTTGCTGTTATCCATAATACTGCCAAAAAGGGATTATTTGCACCTCAATGCATTACTTCCAAGACACTAACCCGGAAGCTTCAACTAACGCTCATTTTCAGGCTTGATCATTTTTTAAAGTTGAAAGTGGGTTTCTACTTGAGCAATAACAAAGGAACACACATCCTTGGCATTCACAATTGGCCAGAAGTGTTTTTTTCATCAAAATTTCCAACCCCCCAAGTATTTTCTAACCCCCTGAGTCATTGGGGATGAGGTACAGCAAGTCCAGTTACAGTTTCATGATACACAAGCTTTGGCTGTGAAGCTGCCTGAAGGGACCCACACTCCACTCCACTGCCTCTGCAGATGCAATAGCACCACTCTAAACTGGATTTCTGACCCAATGTGGGTCTAAAAGCAATGCCTGACTTCAAAGCATGGGCCAGCCTGCTGATCTGATGTCTTGTGCAGCACAGGCAAAGGGCAGCAGAGCAGAGAAACAGGAACCAACAGCTGGAGCTGGGGTGCACCGATCTGGTTTTGTCAGGTAAACTCTCACATCACGAAACATCACCTTCATTGTTATCAAAGGGAACATGGAGGATGTCTGAGATGCTCTTTGTAAAGCACAGGTGATACCTGGATGGGCATGAGCCAAGGGATGTGTTTGGGACTGATGCTGCATGAGTGAAGAAGCAATACTCGACATTGTCTCATTGCTCCTAAATATCATGTTCTAAAAAGTGTTCTTAAAAGTGCCTTCTATATAGCAGTAAAATCAACCTGATCTCACAATATTTTCCTTCCATCTTACATTTTTACATCAAGCAGAACTGCCTACACCTTTGGGAAAAACACCTTTCTAAGTAATTGTCAAAGCAAATGAAAGCATGTTTGAAAACAACTTACCTAAGGAGCTTCATGGAGGCCATCACACATGTAAAGTCAAAAGACAATGAAATCTCAGACACGACAACTTGGGTAAAAGCAGATGAAACTCACAGGAAAGAAGTCCACATTTTTTGTCCACACAAGAGATTTTCATTTCTTTGAGTGGAGAGCAATCAACACCCAGCAAGTGACCGGTTTTGGCAATTCAGGCGTGTGCCCTTAAAATGAGCAATTATTTTTTAAATTGTCATATTACTGTTACAGTTACGACTATTTGGATGAGTTCCTGGGATATACAAATTACCTACTTCTAAACAAGTTTCTGCACATTATAGACTAAACTTTTGAACTTACAAATAATTATTTTGTTGTTGCCAGTTTCCAGTGGTAAAAAAAATGAAGACTTCACAATGTGTGTAAATGGGAGGTAAATGTATTTTTAAAAACAGAATAAAAAGCTGCATGTTAAAAACTGGATCACAGACTAATAAATATATACATCAAAGACATGAAATTTTCAGCAGCTGGTTTTAAAGAGCAAGGAAGTGGGGAAAAACTAGCTGTCCAGACTCCGTTCTGGTTCTGTGGTCTATGTGCTAGAAATAACTGCAGTTCAAAAACAAGTTAACAGAGGAGTAGAATCAGCTTTGTCACCTATTTTGTTTTAAAAAAATTAAGCTACTTCCTAAAAGTGTGGTGTAAAATCTAGAGAAATTCCATTTCTTCATGCACTTAATGACATTGAATTAAAAAAAGAAATTGTTTTAACCCAGAAAAAATGAGTCATTGTATACTGTAAGGACAGCCTTATTGCAAATTCTCTACAGTAAAAGTATTTCTAGAAATACACCAGAAATAACTTCCTCATAACAAAATACATAATTATGTGTCAGTTCATCACTGAGTTTCAACACATAGGCGAAACAGAAACAGTTACTATGAAGGTTTTTTAAAAAAATCAAAACCAAAGGAAAAAACCCAACTGCAAACAGTAAAAAGATGCTTTGACGGCTGTGGAGATCCCAGAATGCAATGCTGGACACCAGGAATTTCCAGAATAACCCCCTTTCCAAAGTGATGGGCAGTCTGTGAATTAGACCGTGAGAGAAAACTGATCCTGTTCTATGGGCTTCTCCACCCAGGCTCCCAGTCCTGCCTTCAGGAATGCTTTAAACAAACATTCTTTGGCAGCTTGATACTCAGTGGCTCCTTGCTTGGTTTCGTGGTACAGATTGGGCTTGAGGATCTTTGAGCGCAAGCTGGAAGAAAGCTGTGTGGATTAAAGACAAGAAGAGAGACAATAAAATATAAGCCAAACAGAGTGACTCGGTTATTAAAACAATTATCATTAAAAGAAGATAATGAACTACTAAACCAAACGGTTCAGGGAAAGGCAGACAAGTGTACAGCACTGCTCCTTTCAGCCATCACAGCTCTATACCCAGCCACAGCGCACCCAACAGCAGTACTGGCCGCTCGCAAAATGAGACCTTCTGCAGAGCCATATCCGGGCAGAGGCTCTAGACCAGCCCTGACCCAGCCAGTACTGCTTTCTCTGCAGTATCAGTTGCCTTTGGTGGAAGAAATCTAGGCACTGAAAAGCCACAGGCAGATACTTTCTTTTAGGTTTTCTTTACAAGATAGGGCAGAGCAAAACTTCGGTAGGTTTGACTGCAGTGACACCAGGATTATGCTTTCAAATAAATTAAAATAAGAAAGCAAGCTCAAATGAGCCCCCATTTTTTACTTACAATTATTAGGTGAGGGTGGATGAGGTGCTTAGGGGCATGGTTTAGAAACTGGTGGGAATGGTTGGACTCGATGATCCAGTGGGTCTCTTCCGACCTAGTGATTCTATGATTCTATGATCCTTGCATGCATTTTGGACCAGACATCATCAAATCAAAGAATAAGCTAAACAAACGCATTGTTCTTTTCCATTAGTACATGGAGCAGTAGCTAACATCAGGCTCAGTTTAATACAGGCTCAGAAAGTGTCTTCTGAATACAGAAGGCAACATCCACAGGTATTTCATCAGGAATTAAGAAGTGAAAAATCTAGCACTCTGGAAGATATACCTTTGCATGAATACGCATCCAGCGGCTGTAAAAAGCATGCTTACAAAGGCGAGATGCACGACCCATTTCATCTTTGCCAGTTGTAGCATTAATAACTTCAAGACCAGTATCTCCTACTGTCCAGTTCACACTGAAGTTTGGTGCTTTCCCTGGCTGACGGGCTTCTGCATTGCTAATACCTGAAAGAAAAGTGATGCTTAATGACAACTATAAATACTAACACTCTTGATTTTTGGAATTTTTACTGGGGAGTAAGCAATACAGCAGTGCTAATGAAATCACAGTGCTAAGCAGTTTTGCAAGCAGACCTTTTATTCCAAGGATATTCTCCTGCAAAATTTTCACTGGAAATATTGCCATGCTCATCTCATTCTCATCCTGGCTAAAGCAATCTCTCTCTCTCTGTCCTTCCTAGTAGGGCTAGTAAGCCGTGAGAAAGCAGCCTCCTCAGCAGAGGGGTTCACAGATTGGTCTATGGCAAAGGTCCATGGTGACAGTAACATGAGCACCTTGCGACATCCATCTCAGGAGGATCTGGTGTTACTTACAGGGCAATCCAATGATCTCGTTATTAACCTGCAAATAATTATGAAGAAGAAAAAGAGTGGCTCTGCTCTTCCATGAGCCCTCTCAGTAGCTAAGTGTAGGAAAAGACAGATACTGTGAGGTTTTGATAGTTGTAATTCTCCAATCAATTCCCTTTCACTCTGCTGTTATAAAAATTTAGGGGCATGTTGCTTATCTCACTTCAAGATGGGCATGAAACTATGAACCCTGCTCACGTTCCAACACACAGTTACAATTCCAAGACGTTGTGCTTTTTTTAGAAGTGCCTATCATGTGCTTTTTCACTTCTGCTCCCAAGAATGGAGTTAGGGCAGAGCGGAAGTATGAGATGGCAGGATGCCTTGCATACCAAGGCATGAAGGTGCCCACATTTCAGTAGCTGTCAAGTGCCTTTCGTTAAAAGCTACCAATCTATTTCCTCCTTCTCATAGACTCTGTTGGGGCATGGCATGACAAGCATAGGAAACAGCACTGATTGCTGTAGGCATCCAAGTTAGACAAAGTGAGCCCTATCCTCAGCATCCTCCACAGAAAGCCAGAACAGGTAGATGTTTGCGTCTCCCAGCATAAATCCAGCTGTTTCAGCCGCCTCTCCATGTTATGTGCCCATTGGTATTTACAGTATCCAGAAAGAGCAAACTGCAGGACTCAGGACGGGCCATGGACAATTTTGCTCAGATGTTAAATAGTGCGACACCTCTGGAATATGGCTTTATCTCCACTGATGGAGAAGTAAAGCCACCAGAAGTCTAATTCAAGCGTGAAGTGAGGCTGGCTGTCTGGCAGGATGTATTCCCCCACAGCACCTCAAAGCTACAGAGATGCACTGTATATAATAATAACCGCAGTACCATGCTTGAAGATCATGGCAGCCGCTGCCATCCATGCAAACTCTACTCCTGCAATGCAGCAGGACAGTGCTTGGTGCTCGCAAGCAGCAGCCACAGCCACGAGTTTAGGTTGTGCATGCTATGGAAGAGCTGAGGAGCACATCGCTTTTGATCCTGCAGACTTTACAGGAGTGGCAAAAGATCATTAAGACCTCTCAGCTGTCTCACTAGGAGAGAATAAATAAATGGGATTTTTTTTCTTTCTAGTAACACAACTTTCATTAAGAGCCTATTTCAAACCTACTCTGAGATTTGTTCAATTCATAAAATCTAGTGAACTTTCATAAACTGAACATACGCATTGCAGTGGGATGCATTTGTTGGTGGTACTTGAAACTTAAATTAATTAAGAAAGTTAAGCCAGACACTGGAGTGCAGGACTGGCTCATGCGGCCTGGGTCTGGCAGCATCTGTGGGCCCAGCACTGAGAGCGTGTGAGACCTACAAGGTCTGAATGACACCACGGAAATCAGTCTGCTTATGATAATCAATTCCTCGTTCAAGAAATGAGCAAACATTTTGAAATATCAGTCTTATTGAACTTCCTGAAGCTGTTAAGATTTTTACATTTGGTTTATGTCAGCCTGGTCACTATGACTGATAACTGGTAATTAAGCAAATAAGTAAATAATAAAAAACGACACTACCATTCCCCATTTTCTTAAATAAAAGCTGATAAAATTGTGAATCAGAACAAAATTTTCCTGAAAAGCTCTTTTTCTTTCAGGAGAGATGCGTGCAGAAGCTGAAATACAGCAGGATGCCATGGATCTACATGAACAATGTGTAAATCGGTGAGCATGGATGTAGGATCTACATAATGACCAACCCAAGAGGACACAGTGTCCTTGCTGAGCAGGTACCACCAAGAATACCACATAAGCAATGCTTGAGAAAGACCTAGCAAGCGTAGAGTTTTAAGACAAGACAAGAGTTGAAAAGTCCTCATCCTAACTTCTGCTGTCCTTCCGAGCAGTTGGCAATGAGCACATGCATCACGCCTCCTGAAACCTGGAATTCATAATGCACAATGTGACTCGTCCTGTACCACTGAAGTGCAAATACTGCCACTCAGTGACTCACACAACATGAGCCTTGTACCTGAACACCTGAAATATTATAAACTTTGGGTGCACACAAAATGAATCTCAACTCTGGGTCTCCAAAATCACATAAACTCAGACTGGTTTTGTGAAGCTTATATGAAACTGACCCATGCTGACAAACCTCTGCATCAAAAATTGGTTTTATCAAGATGACTGAGGGAAGAGGGCTAAGGAATTGTCACCACATGACAAGTGAGTCAGTCATATTTTTTCTTTAATTTAGTGATTTCTATACTGTTGTCTTTGGTTTTGTTCCATACAGTACTGAGCAAGTACAGGGATCAGATACAGTTCATCATATACTGCAAAACACCATTTGCTCTTTGAGCCTGCTCATGACCTACTCAAATGCCCACAGCATCATACTGCCCAAGCAAATAAAGAAAAGATAAGGAAGCTGTAGTGTATGCACTACATTGCCATATACAACTGCATTCCTTGGGTTATTCTGATGAATTGAATAAATAAAACCAAATAGACTCAGAATTTCAAATACATGTAAATAACAATAACCCATTCAGTCTTTTAATCATCAGCACAAACCCTGGAGAGATGGCAAAGGAGACCCAGAAGGTGGATCATAGTTAGCACGGACAGGGAATAAAAGGATCACCAAAAAAGTAAAGTGTCTGAAAACCTTTTAGGTGGCTCATATCTTCTGCCTCAAAATCTAGACATGAACATAGCACAATAAGCCAAAACCAGGAATGGGAGAGAAAGCTACATGCAAAGTAAAATATTTTATTCTCCTTTGAAAACGGATATAACTAAGCTATTTAAAGAACATCAGTCAGAACTTATTGTTGAATATTATTATACTAAAGTATAAAAAGAAAAAGCAAAGGTCACAGCTCTTGGTGCCAGCGCTTATATAAAGAATAATAAAGCTTGACAGTTCTTAGAGGGTAGAGCTCAAAAAAACTTAATTAAAAAGGAGACAGAGAGCTGAAACACCCCCCAGTGTGAATGGGAGGATAAGGTACCAAGGGAACATGCAAAAACCCACCAAAGGTTCTGCTGAAGGATTTATTTTTGTTAAAAAGAAAAATTAAAATGCAAATGTAAACAGCAGTCAGAGGAGTGCTGAAGCACGAACATTTATAATAATCACTCTTGCTGCAGTGGTTGAAGTCGCCCTGTATACAAAAAACAGATGAATATTTTGCAAAAAGGGTGGATGGGTTCCCAGACCAGAGGCCCTCTTCACCCAGGCAACTGGAGCCAATTGAAGTGCCAGTAAAAACAGTTCCAGGATGCGCATATGAAGTAAGCAAACACAGGTTATAGCATCCAGACAATATTCAGTTGCATTCAAGGAAACTAAAGATGAGGGAGAAGGAGCCACAGTCATAGTACATCTCATCACAAACCACAGAAGTTCTCCAGGATGAAAGGTGGCTCGTGTAGAGTTCAGAGGTGTGCCAGCAAGCTACCAGTCAACAAACATGACATCTGCATCAGGAAGGGTGCAGAAACTACAATACTGCCAGACTGGCATAGATGTAAATAGAACGATATTGGGAAAGATTCAACAAAAAACTGCCTTAGCAACTGAAGAATGGAGGTAGCTGGAGTGACACTACTTCTTAGGGAGCCTAAGGAGTAGAAGGCCTGTCTGTTTGAGGTCTACCTTAGAAACAGACCTATCGGACATCTGGATGAAGATGGTCTCCTTGGAAAAAGCCAACACAGCCAGACACCCTCAAGCTTTGTGCAGACCTGTAAAGGGGCTGTGTGAGGAAAACACAAGGTGAGTAAGATTGGTGATGACACTGATTTATTTAAGAAGGTAAATAAGAGAAGCAATTGCAAAGAGCAGCAGAGAAAAAGCTCACAACGCTGGGTGACTGGATAAATTCTTCACAGATAAATACTATGTAATATGTATCAGGGAAAACAGCAAAGGAGTGCTGGACTTTGGAGCTGTATACTAGCATTCAGGAATGAGATTTTAGTTTCAAATACTAAGTTCCACCAAAAGCTCAGGTCAATCATTAGCAGTAATCAAAGGAAAGCCAACATTAGGAATAGTTACTGAAGAATCACGGAACTGAACAGAATATCATGATACCACCATCTAAATCAGTACTGCAACGTTATTTTGAGTATCAGGGGCTGCTGTGCCCTCACTAGCTTGAAAACACAGGAAGGGATGATCCTTATGAGGGAGGGTCTCCATGCAAGAACAAGAAAATAGACTAAGACTTTGCAGCTTGCAAAAAACATAGGAATATTGCAGAAGTATAGAAAACCAAGTGGCACGACACAACTTAACAGCCTGTATCAAACAGAGCACTGAGGAGCATCTAATTCATCTAGCAGAAAGGAAATTCCATCGCACAAACCATTCCAAGTCCTACAGTCCTCCTTACTAAATGAGGCTGCAAATGGTACAAAGTTTAAACCAGTTCAAAAAACAGAAACAGCAGTTCGTGAATGAAAAATCCATTGAGGATTTCTAGACACAAAGACCCACAAAACTCTGGATGTCCCTGATCCACAGAATACTGCTGCGATTCTCAGGAGGTATCTGCATCAGTTTACTGCTTCCTACTGCTTTTCATTGCCTACATGTGGGCAATCACCCCCACTCCATCTGATTTCAGATTATTCTAGAAATTCACAAGATTTGAACCTATCTCCCCTTCAGATGAGCTGGCCAATTCACAGTGAGAGCTCACAAGCCCTCAGTGCTGTGGTGCTCAAGGGATCCTGAAAAGCTGGGTCCTGCAATCAAGGTCTCCAAGAGTCAGCACAGGGAGGGGAGCTTTCTACCAGCATAAGGGTTTCCTGCATCCCCTAGCCAAAAGTCAGCTACTCCAATACACATGTTCACATTTAATTTGCTGGCAAAAGGAGGTGTAAGTAGAAAATCTCCTATGAGGAAAGAAAGATGATGAAAAGACAATTTATAGCAGTAGATAGTACCAACGTGGTCTGACTTTGATTTAATGCAATTGTCCTTGCCGACATAAAACTTGTTTTATGGTAGAAAAATACTCAGTTTTTACAGTACTTTCTCAGCTAAACAAGTGAGACAGTGGGGAAAGAAAGCTATTTTTCTTTAGTTCATCCCTCAGGTAGAAATAGTCATCAACACAGAGCTGAGAGTGTGGTACCAGGACATAGGACTGGGGATACGTATTTCTGTGGTTTGCATCCCAGGTAAGAATATACCATAAAATGTGTGAACCAGAGAGCAGAAGGACAGCTTCCCAAACACCCCAGCTGAATCAACCAGCATGGGGTAGAAGACTGTCTGTCAACACTGAAACAGCAGAAGAAAATCAATCAACACAATTCTCCACCCAACCTCCCAAATCAGCTTTGCATGCACTTCTGAGATGTGTATTTTCATGCAAACATTTCTGAACTCTCTCTCCTGCTCAGTAAGTCCTGGCCAAACTGTTAAAACAGATGGTGCTATTTCGTGGCAAATAGATTGTATTAATATTGCAGTAAGATGATTCTTAAGAAGACAAGGTATGTTGTTAAAAGGATAATACAGACTCCTCCCACGCCAGCCCAAACCCGTCATCTTGAAGAATAGATAAAAATTGTATAAAATGAGGTAGAAACAGGCCACACATCAGCTGCTATGCCCATACAACTATTCAGTATTTGGTACAGTTAGTGTGGTAACTGTTACTTACTTGCTAATATAAAGGCAAATACATTAGTTAACACTTTACTATGCCCAAGTTCAGAGAGTGCTTATTTATTACCTTTCTTATCTAAATTAATGCTGGTTGCTCTATAGGCTCTTCTCCCCCATGCTCTCCCTAAATCTATTTTAAAAATTCATGTCAAACATTAATCGTGCTTTAAAATACTGATCTTTTTTTTTTCCCTGGAAAATAAACAGAGACATGCTGGAAGCCAAGCTCTACAGAACAAAGCTATGTATACAGTGAGAGGGAGGAATAAGAGATTTCGGTTTTATAGCTTTCACAGCATTACTGTAACCAGCAGTCATAGAATTTAAGACACTTCAGAGCTCTCCTTTGAAAGTCATGGCTCAGTTAGAAGTTACGACTTGTTAATTCAAATATTGCCATTCCTCTTAGCCCACGATCCAGAGCCCAGGATCAGCACAAACCAAAGAACAGTACTTCTATGTTTAAGAGCAGCTGCAAAAGACAACTGCTAAGAACACTAGCTGGGGATTGCCATATTGCTGCCTGTCTGTCAGATGTATTTAATACTCTATTAGAAATATCCCCCAAGAATGTGCCACCAGGCTCTGAATGCAGCATCTGCGCATTATGATTATCGGGTCATGCAAACAAGTCGGGTGCCATGCTAATTAAAGCCAATGTTTCATCCAACAAACATTATGGGAAAAAGAAAATACAACCAATGGCAGCTGAGATGTTCTCTCCACCTTTTAGCTGGTCATTGATATAGAAATTCTAAACCTGTGTCTATCTTGGCATACTGATTAATGACGTGGCCGTTCAACAAATATCTGCAATGGCAAGAGAAGTGACAGTGAAAGCTAGCACACTATTTCATGGGTGTGAAGGGGTTTCACTAAGCTGGGGCCTTCAACTTGCCTCACATACTCCTAGGGCATGCTCCAGACAGCAATTAGGTGAAACTGCATCCAAAGATTCATACCCCAGCTCTTTCCATCTTTTAACTCATGAAGAGTCCTTGCTATGGTATTTCTGAGTGAGTATGTGTATTAGGTTCAGATCATAACTTCTCTGTTGTAACCAGAAAGCAGTTTACTCACAATACATAATTTGCAAGGTTTTGAAAACTGCAAAATCACATTGCTACTGGAACAGACTTAAGTTACCGGCACGGCCTTCTCCATTAGATACTTGCCACTAAGTAAAGGTCTGTTGAGTGTATAAAGAGGTGGTAGATCTTCTATCTCTGCTATCCTCTGGTATACGGCTCTGGATAGATGATCCCCATGATATAAACTCCCCAAGATGATGCTAGAGAAGTAAATTGGCTCCACAAAGAGGCTAAGTAAGGCTCCTTGAATACCCAATACGTTCCACCTAAGAGGGAGGGAAAAACAAAACAAAACAAAACAAAAAAACACTTTCTTTTTAATGGAACATGTAACATCTGCCAGACATAACAGCAGTCAATCACAACGGACCAGACTTTCAACCCTTCCTCTCGACCAGCACATGACTATGGTAGCATAGCTTTGACACCTGCCAGAATTTCATATATCAGCTTATGGGATGGCTCAACAAAATCCTGAGTAAGTTGACCTATAGCAACAGCCCTACTGTCAGCATCCCCTTAAGGAGCAGAATCCATACCTTTAATCTCCTACTAACAAGTCTGGTGATGCATTTTCCAGCACCCGGATGCCAGGGATGGACAGTGTAATTCAATTGGAGAAAGGCAAACTGTGAGATGCTCAGTCAGAAACAGTAGCTGATGCCTCCAAAAGACACCTGGCAGTGGGCAAACCATCCTTCCCAGAATGCAAGAAGGATTGTACCTGCAAAACCTCATTTGCCATAAGGGAAAGCTTGTCCTTGACATCCCAGCCACCTGCTGCCAGAAAGGATAGATGAAGTTGCTTGCCACGGACAGGGAGAAAACTGAATCTGAAAACTGAGAATGTGCACAGAGTGCACATACTCTTTGCTCACTTCAGCTGCTTCAAAGACTCCAACAATAAATCCCTGTCTGCACCACTCTAATCTATGCTGGATTAGGTCCAATGGCAGGGATATAGCATGCACAGGAGCAAATACTGGAGGGGTTTTTGTAGCTCTCAGTCTGTATGTAAGCCATACAAAGTACTTTTCAAAACCTCCAAGTCTCCTGAAGAGTGTTTTCTCTGTCCTTGTCTCTGAGGTACACTTGCAAACAGCATGGCACTACTGAAATAGCAATTTGAGTTGCAACTGCAATGCTCAGACACAAGCAGCAGGAAAGTTTCTTTTGGTGCTTGAATAAAACAGATGAGTACATCAGAAGCTCTCACATTCATATAGAATGGTTGTCCTTATTGAAAAGCCCATCCTAAACCAGGTTGCAAGGTTTCCCTAGGAAAACAGTTACTAACAGTGTTTCTTACAAGTTGTGCTGGGGTGGCATGGCTACACATCATCATCAGTTTAGGCTAAAAACTATACAGCACAACTGCTTCTTTCCTGCAAAAACTGAACTACACATCGACTACCAGACTTGCAAAATGTTTAAAATAAAGGATTAAACAAAAATTGCAATCCAAAGAAAAAATTTCTTTGCATATCTTTACTAACGATGAAAATGGAGGCAATGTGCATTAGCTTACTCACCTGTCATTAAAAAAGCTGACCCTGATGAATGAGTAAAAATACTGTGCTAATAAAAAATAAGGCATATTTTACATTGAATAAAGGCATATTTTGTATAACACTAAAAATGCAGTAAGCCACCAAACATGAAAGTGAAGGTATGAAGTGAAAATTATTGCTTCCCAAGGCCCATATGCCTTTCTAAGGACCTTGTCATGATTTTGTAAGCATACAGGTATTTCAAGTGCTGAATAAATCACAATAGTATTTTCTCATTATTTGCAGTATTACCTACGTCAAGCATAGAGGAGCGTATGGACTGCACAGACACAGATAATGCTATGGAAGAAGAATCTGGAAATAATTCAAGACTACGGATTGCAAACTGGGATCTGACAATTGTATCTGAAACTTGCAGACACACAAACCAAATATCATTTGGAGGCATGTTACATTTTACCTCTCATGATCAGTACTTGAGTGACAGATGGACATTTTAAAAAAGGCCAAAGCATTTCTCTGTCAAGGTCTAGCTCCATAAATAAAACCATGGCTAGATCCTTTTCCTTGTTTCACCCTTCAATGTGTCCAGAGCTTGTGTTCCATGGCTTCTTGCACTGGTGAGACCGCACCTCGAATACTGTGTTCAGTTCTGGGCCCCTCACCACAAGAAGGATGTTGAGGCTCTGGAGCGAGTCCAGTGAAGAACGACAAAACTGGTGAAGGGGCTGGAGAACAAATCTTACGAGGAGCGACTGAGAGAGCTGGGGTTATTTAGCCTGGAGAAGAGGAGGCTGAGGGGAGACCTTATTACTCTCTACAACTACTTGAAGGGAGGTTGTGGAGAGGAGGGAGCTGGCCTCTTCTGCCAAGTGACAGGGGACAGGACAAGAGGGAATGGCCTCAAGCTCCACCAGGGGAGATTCAGGCTTGAGATAAGGAAAAAAATTCTTCACAGAAAGGGTCGTCTGCCCAGGGAGGTGGTTGACTCGCCTTCCCTGGAGGTGTTTAAGGTGAGGGTGGATGAGGTGCTTAGGGGTATGGTTTAGAGATTGGTGGGAATGGTTGGACTCGATGATCTGGTGGGTCTCTTTGAAGCTAGCAATTCTATGGTTCTATGATTCTTCCCACATCTGGTAACCTCCTCTGGCATAGGACACCTAAATAAGCTTCTGCAAGGTGAATTGTGTGAACTGGTACTTCAAGAGCTACTCCACACCTGCCCATATGCCTGCTTTTTTTGCTGGGGTGAGCTGCAGGAAGTTTACCACTGTGTTCTCACGAGCACTGGATTCAGAGCAGCTGGCTGCTGCAAGAATGTGGTTTGCAGAAACCATACAACTAACGCCTAATAGAGTCACAGAAACATTGAAAGGTTTGGGTCAGAAGGGACCTAAAAAATCATCCAGTTCCAAACCACCTGCCATGGGCAGAGACACATCCTACTGGATTAGGGTGCTCAAAGCCCCATCCAACCTGGACTTGAACACCTCCAGGGATGGGGCAGCCACCACTTCTCTGAGCCAGTGCCTCACCACCTTCACAGGAAAACATTACTTTTATATGTCTCATCTAAATCTCCCTTCTTTGAGCTTAAAACAATTACCCTTGTTCCTACTGTGGGCTGGAACGAGATCTTTAAGATCCCTTCCAACCCAAAGCATTCTATGATTCTATCCCTGCACTCCCTCATCAAAAGCCCCTTCAGGTACAGGAAGGTCCCCATAAGGTCTCCCTAGAGCCTTCTTTTCTCCAGGCTGAACAAGCCCAACTCTCTCAGCCTGTCCTACATGGAAGATGCTCCAGCCCTCGCACCATCTTCATGGCCACCAACAGATCCATGTCCTTCCTGTGCTGGGCCTCACACTATGTTCATCTATGAAGATGCCACCAAACTATGAAAAGCCTCAAAAAAGCTCTTCTTATGGATTAGGCAGGGTTATATTAGTAAATTAATTAGGTTAGTAAAATGAGCTTTGAATTTAAATTGTTATAATAAAAGAACATAAACTTATCTACAGAAGAGTATGCTTCTGTCAGAAATTGGGAACAGAGCAGAGATAAATGTGAAACCCAAAAGAAATTCTGCAGATTGTAAAGAGTCAAAATGAAGGACTACATGGGGACTTTTTTTGTTCCTTTTTTATACTGCACTTCTATCTATCAAACAATAATTTCTCACTTCCATTAGCACATATGCCAAAACCAACATTTATAGATATAAACTGAGAAGAAGCTACACTAATACCACACATCAGTTTTCGAAAGGCCACAGGCATTGTCTCCTAAAACGGTAAAATTGCCTCATCCTTCCATCTTACAAGCAAAATGCTGTCAAATCTGGTACTTAAGTTTACTGAAATTACAGCTTCTTTTGAAACTAATAGGCCCATTCTGTATTTCCCTAAAAACCACGAGGTGTAGAGCAGAAAGAGCAAAATTTATTACAGAAAACTTCATTAAAGAGAGTGTTGCCTTGCCAGTGAAATAATTAGGCAAAAGATTTTTTCTTCACATTTAAAACAGTATCAGAAAAGGGTGAAACTACTTGAAGCAACTTAAATCCACCTTACAATCTCAAGCCTTCCAGGGCTCAGATGTATTTTACAATAGAGAAATGAACCTTCCCACGCTGCAGCAGAGCATACACAGACCCTGGCCGCAGCACAGTCGTCATTTAGAGGCATTTGATGTCTTAAGAAACTGATAACAAAAGACATCTCTCCCACCACTAATTCAGTATTTTAAATTTCTCCCGTGCCAGCCATGGGCAAAAATTCAGCACTGCCCATTAAATGACCTGATCTTGAGTCCAGCCTTATTGACAGATCACAGAGCAGAATGGACCCATGTAGTACCTCTTCTCACCACGAAGGCAAGAAAATGACACTATGTGTGCAACAGAGAAGACCACTAAAGCACAAGCATCAGCAGAATATAGGAATGCAGCCTGAAATGCCTAAAGCAAGATGTATAGACAAGAGATTGCTGAAAGGGAAGAACAGGTTGGCAGGCAGGGAGACACCCTCCAACATAAAACTTCTCACTGGAAAAATCAGAGGGACTTATTTTAGCTGAGCATAAAACCAGTGCCACTTGTGACAGTATTTTACATACTCTGAGTGTTATGGTTTTAAGATACTACAAGAATTTTCTTTCCTAAACTTTGTAACACTTCAAAATAAAACTGTCATTTAAAGCACAAACTTTGATATTGATTTAAAGCATGCGCCATGGGATTTAGGTCGTGACTGTCAGCACTCACACACAGGTGCCTCAATTTGAGCTGGGGGTCTAGATCTCATTACATTTAACCTTGATGTACCAAGTAAGGCCACAGCTGTTGGGCTGAACAACCCTCCACCAACAAGATAGCCATTTCAGCACCTGGTGCAGATTGGGATACCTGCAGCCAAACACCAGCTATCTGTTCAGCAGCCTGCGATGCTCTCTCAACTTCAACTCTGCAGTTCTGCAAGTGATGCACAGTGCAAGGAAAAGCAACCTGATGTGACGCCAGAAAGTTCAAATAAAGGTGGCATACTTACTCATCCTGATCTGACCTTCTGCCTCAGACATGGCTTTTGTGAAACAGAAGATCAGATTCAGGGTCAACGAGCAGTTTGGTTCACTCTTAACGAGGGGCTCACTGAGGTGATATTTAAGCCCTACCATATATGATGAGGCAACAGAGTTTCTAAAGCTCCTCTAGCAATAACTAGAAAAGTACTTATGTACAAAAAAGGGAAAGAAAAGATGCAAAGGAAAACCACAGCTCTCCTTTTTGCTCAGAGAGACCAGCTGACACACCACAGTAGCCTTTATAAGCACTTGGATGGGGAGGTTCAGTGCTCCCATTAATACACAGATAAGCTACAGTTGATTTTCTGAGACAAGGAAAAAGAAATTACAACTTTATCTGATTATCTGGCCACTGAGCAGCTCTGAACAGTTGAAAAATACAAGGAGGATGACAGTCAGGATGACAGCTGTAATCTGCTGCAGCTATAGTGTGAACTTGCACCCCACAAACTCCCCAGCGCCAAGCCTGACTGAACAGGACTATGTCTATCAGCGGAGAGCCTCAGCCTGCTACTTTTATTGCTTGCACAGCTCTCCTAACAACTATGAGAAGAAGTCACTGAAACAGGCAGAGAGATGCAGCACAAACATGCGCATGGGTGCTGGAAGTCTCCTAAAATACTTTCACTATCAGAGAATATACTGCCAAAAGCACACCCCCAAACCCAGCTGCAAGATAGCTTGATTTAGAAAGGAAACAGACACTGGACAAATAATGTTTTTTCCTGGAAGGAATCTTATTGATTTCAGTGGGGCCACTCTGCTGAGCAAAATGATGCACAATGGAGGAAACTGTGTGAGGAGCAACACTTAACATCTGGTCTTAACAACATACAGAATCACAGAATGGTTTGGGCTGGAAGGGACCTTAAAGTCCATTTCCAACCCAGTCCCAACCTTCCTGCTATGGGCAGGGACACCTCCCACTGGATCAGGTTGCTCAAAGCCCTATCCAACCTGGCCTTGAACACTTCCAGGGACAGGGCAGCCATGAGTTCTCTGGGCAACCTGGGCCAGTGCCTCTTTTTTTCCTAATACCTAATCTAAATTTCCTCTCTTTCTTCTTAAAACTCTCATCCCATCCCTGTATTCCTTGATAAAGAGCCTCGCCCCAGCATTCCTGTTATCATGTATAACATGTGTCCTTTCAGCAACCTCTAATTATTCCTCTTCAAACTCATTTCATATATTCACTGTTTGCCGTGAGGAAGAAACAACCCATAATAACACACTGCTCTCTTGTTTGGTAACAGGCATATTATTTTGCTGAGAAATTCCCACTGAAGTAGTACCAGCAGATCATTTTATTAATGAAGTCTTTTTCTTATATAAAACTTCTGCTTTCCATCGAGTATTTATGTTCAGCATGAAAAATTCAGCCATCTGAAAAAATTCAGGTGTGAACCAAAAACTACTTCAAGTCAGACACGCTGCTGAGTAACACTTGGGGTGCCCTGTATCTCCAACTCTGCTCTCCAGTTCATGGTTCCCTGTGCATGCTTAGCAACAGCAAGACCAAAAGACCAAATTTTCTCTGTCGCCAAGACGTGTCATCTACCTCATCTACAAAAGTAATCTTGTGCCTGAGAGTGTCTAAAGAAATGCTCTTTCAAAGCCACTACATCTCACCACCTTTGCAGGCTAGAACCCAATGATGGCCTTTGCAGATCTGTGCACACGAATTGTGTAATCTCCTTATTATTTACACAAAGGATACTCTGTGCACTGTGCTCACCTGAAATTTTATAGATGAGTGCTGCCTAGGGGAAATCTGAATTTTACAGATTTATCATACTCACTGGTTTCCCTATCCTATATTCATCACTTAGATCCTCCTGATAACAGCTTGGAGGCTGGATGCGCTTTCTCAACCTTTCTGCTCTTCTCAATCACCCTATATTAAAAAAAGAGGGCACAGAAACCAGAGACCAACATGAAACCAAGGGAAGTCCTCTCTTGCTAAGCTGTCACATACCTGCTTTAGACTACCACATGCTCAAAGGGAAGGGTATCTACAGTGGAATTCTAAAAGGCCTATTGACTTCTTCATGGCATGAAAAGGTTAGTAAAATTTAACTCTGTAGTAGCTTTCACAGTGTGTTTGTGAACCTCTTGCCAAAGAAAAAAAAACGCTTGAAAATACACGCTTCAGGTAAAAAAATCTTCTTTGAATATTGTTAACCTGAACAGCATAGAAATTGTGTTTTATGCGGTATTTTAGAGAAAACAGAAATAGATGAGCCTAACAGCAGTAAGCAATAAAACTTGACTTTAATATCAAATGTTTTAGTATCACTGTCAATGATTTGTATGCAGACAGCAGTATAGAAGAGGGGAGTCACTACACGTTGCATTTACAATAGTTTACATGGAACTGGTGTCAGAATTTCTTGCAGAAAAAGGAATAGTCTCTTGCCGCTACCAAAATGAGAGTTTACTGTTGAAACAATGAAGTTATACTTTGATAGGCTGCAAAACCTGACAAAACCAAGTGTTTACAATTTAAAGAGCTGCTCTCATTAATACAATTTATAAACAGGAATGACTATGAAGAAAGGAAAATTACTTAGTAGGCATTTTGTTTATGACAAGTTTTACTTGCAGCTGATAGCAAGGAATAGAAGGTGTCAACGTGTGAGAAGATGCCCAACCATCTCCAGAAAGCACTTTGTCTCCTCACAGGCATGTCCTGCCCTCCTCCATGTCAGAGGCACACAGCTCAGATGGCAGCTGTCTTGGGGAATAATTCCAAAGGCAGGCTTGGCTTACGGTGACACCATGATTTCAAGGCCTTTTGAACTGCAACGCAAACCAAGAGCTCCCCACAACCACTGTGCATGCAAGACATGGAACAACTTGCTTCCTACCATGAAGACATGGGAAGCCACAGACCCAAGCATGTGTGTTTGCAGTAGCTGTGCTTGTGTGTCTTCTTGCATGCTTGTGGTTTCCAACACTGGATCAGCCTGCCAAGTTTGAGGCTAGCAGCATCTCCAGGGATGCTTGCAGAGCCCAGTAGTAGCCTTCATCTCCATAGCTCAGTGACAAGCATTTGTCTGTCTTAGCAACCACATTCGCTATGGTTCATCATGCATGTGCAGGGGCACTTCTGCTGTTCAGCTTCAGCTCAAACTCACTCCGGGCAGGTCGTGACCTGCTTGCTGTGGAGACCCATCTAACTAGGCTGTACTCTCATCACCTGGCAGAACAAATGGGCAGAGCTGACTTCATTCAGCTAACCACAATCTCTTCTGCTTTTAAATTCGATTTGTTTCCTCAGATTAACTGAATCTCTATGAGCAACCCATGCCTTTCATGAGCCACGGCATAAACAGGCAGTGACATTTTTACATGGAGTAGAGTTCAGAGCTGCTTTTACATCAAGTGGCTTGGTCAGCAGCTATATATCAGCTATACGGGCAGCACTATAGAGCAATAAGCACAAGAAATCCACAGTCTGTGACAGTAGGACTTCTCACAAATGCCTTTTATTTACCTTGCAATTACAGACAGGAGGATCCATTTTCCCTCATAGCTATACCTAGGCTGGCAACCACAAAGCTCTCACTTGTCCCAGCTTTTCTGGTGTTGCCTGTATTTGCTGCACACCAGTGAGCCTGGGTCAAGACTGTGGTCACTGGTTTGAGAGGTTACATGAGGCTACATCTGGTTATTTAGATGGTACATCTTGGGTAGTGGTTTCCTACCAGTTTTACCTAAGTGACACACAGCCACCATACAGTATCAAAGTAAATATGTTCACATCGGCCACTGTCACTTGGGTTATGAATTGGTGAGAAAAGCTGCTGCTGCTATTGATGTTCAGAAATCATTAGCTCTGCCATGGAGCCTGCCACTTGGAAATCACTCTCAAAATCGAAGGCAGATGGGTGGGCATGGACAGAGCTGCAGAATGTGCAGCCTTCAGTGAGCATGCCTGGGATTTTAAGATGTGTTTATGGAACTTCCAGTCCCAGAAAAATTGGTGGTGAAGCCAAGAAGACAAAGCTATTGGGGAAATAAAGGAAACGATTGAGTTACAAACATCCATTCAGATTTCCCGCTTTGAATTAGCATGAAATTAGGTCAGTTCATGGGGCGTGATGTTCTTTCCCACAAAAGACTATCATCAGCTACAATAACATTTTCCCTTCTTCAGAGTCAAAGAGCACCAGTGACTTCCCCTGTAACAGCTCAACCTCCTGTCAAAGCACTTGCCAGTTCATACAGCCTTCCTAGAATGAACAGGATGAAAAAAATCTTGATCTTCTCAGCAAGACATTAGCCACAACTGGAATGTTTCACAAGAAGTTAAGTAATTATTTGAAGCCAAGAAACTGAAAATGAACATGGGCAGAAAAACACATCAAAAGGAGAACGACAAAAATATACATAATATTGTACCATGGAACAAGGGTCGGATACATTTAAAATAAATGCACACATATTAATGTCCCATAACAGTCACCCTGGTCACAGAAACCACACTAATAACACACTACAGTGCCAGCAGGGACCAACACACTAGGATAAATCCTATTCTAATGCTTCTGACCCAAATGAGATTACATTTATGGCCTTTCCATGTTCCTCACAATTTTTCTCGGACATTCCTAGCAGGCTCAGGAGGGTGCTAGGCAGCACACTGCCACAAAGCACTCAGAGGCTGGAAATAACAGCTGGGATCATACATATAATCCATATAGGTGAGGCTGTTCAGATACAAGGAGTTTTCCAGCTTGTGCAATCCTGCACCCCAAATTTATCCACTTTTTCCAGGCTGGGACTATGAACCTTTGAAAAAGCTCAGTGGCAATTCACAGGGCTCAGGCACACTGGAGGACTGACTGCTGGACACTACAGAGTAATGCATTCTTTCAAATGTAAATGCACAAAACACGGACAGAAGTGTCAGGGAAATGTGGAGAAAAAAAAAAAAAAAGAAAAGAAAAAAAAAAGAATATGAAAGTTGGGCCTCCTTACCCGTCATACAGTCTTTGTTCTGTGTCAAGGGGTTCTATTTGCTTCCTTCACTGGCACAAACAAAATTATTCCCATTAGCCCCAAGGAGAGGTGACAGCTAGCTACGCAAGCGAGAGATGGAGTCTGGTCTGCATCACACAAAATCAACAAAACAGTCAAATGTGCTCTATCTCAACAATTGTCTTCATTTTTTTTTATTTCCACTAACAGCAATGACAACGTGATAAAAAGAGTCAAATGAATGTGACACGATTACCATGTCAGGTGGGTAGGAGAAGTCCCTGGCATGATGCTGGGGAATGTATTTAATTAATTTTATTAAAAATACTATAAAATAAACTGAAATGTCATTTTTGTAGAATTACCTTTCAACAGCTCACTGTCCTAGCTTCTGAAAGGCCCTATCCATTTCTTTTAAGAGGATTTAAACAAAAGTAAGACATCCTCCTTCAGCAGTGATGCTGATCACTTGAGACAAGACAAGAGAACAAAGCGATTGCATAACCTTCCTCCTGCATCTGTGTTCACAAGAATAGTTCTAACTTAATACACTTAATACATTTTGAATCAGATTAACTTGACAAAACAGCAGGGCTATTTTAATTAAAAAACAATTAAGATATTTTTATTTAAAAATAATTAAAATATCATCAGCTGAAAAACTTGGCATTTCTCATCCATTTTGCAAGAACACAGAGGCTGCAAACACACAGACTCACTTCAAAAATTCAGGTACAACTCTCCCAAACTTCTGATATTTCTTAAAGGATAGAGCTGCTAACTTTTTTTTGGGGGGGGAGGGTTACCATTTGTCTATTTATGATTTTGAATAAAAAAAAATCTTTCCAACTCTATCAAAAAGGACATCAAAGAAAGAATTGGACAAAATATAAATAAAAGCAATAGTACTGGAAAAAATACCCACATCAAATTGTAGTAAAAATATTTAAACCAGAATAATTTTAAAGCTAAAAATTAAGTGTCCATCAATCAAGATTTTTGACTGGAATACATTTTCCCTGTATTAAATAATTCATATCTAAATTTGTCCATGGAACAGGTACGTATCTGTTGATTACAGAATCACAGACTGGTTTGGGCTGGAAGGGACCTTTACAGGTTATCTGGTTCCAGCCTCCCTGCCACGGGCAGGGATATCTTCCAGTGGATCAGGTTGCTCATAGCCTCACCCAACCTGACCTTGAACACTTCCAGTGAAGGGGCAAGTCGGTATAGCATTAGAGGAAGTTATCAAAAATATAACTAATGTAATATATTAATTGCACTGTTTTGCTAATGCTGTACTACTTTAGGTTGAAAAAAAAAACCATTTTTCCTTTATTTCCCAGTGATATAAATACGTAACAAAGCTGTAATGACTTGAAGCGTTTGGAATGATAGATAATGATTTCACTTTGCCTCTGAAGCCAGCAGATGGTCTGATACCAATTTCAGGTGAAGAGCCAGAGCTTTATCACTGGAGTTACAGCCACCCCCATGCTACCTCTAAGCAATGAAATCAGCCAAACACCTGCATGTTCCCTGCAGGTCTCATGCAATCCTCCTTTCTTGTTCAGTAACAGAAAACAATAGCAAAGCAGCCAATCATTCAGTTTCTCACCTCGCTATCTTGTCACTGCACGACATGGTAAGTAGCCTTTCTCCTTGCAACACGCCATCCCACGTCTGGATAGTGGTCGTAGAGCGCACGGGGATAGTTCCTTCCCCAGATTCTATTTTTGTTCGTAGCTGTCCTCTTGCTTTGCGGTTTGGATGCCTGTCCCCTTGATCTAAATGACAAAAATCACTCACAATCAGATGAGAGACATTCTCAAAGTGTTTTACAGATAGCCTTACAATAAACAGTGTTGATTTGCCTGCATACCTGCTGACTTGCATAACAGTTCCTACTGTTCCCTACAAATCAGTGAAAGCATCAGACATTTTTCATAAATACTGTCTTCTAAAACACACTTGCAATTAAACCAAGCCTTCCCCGAGGAACAATACACAGCAGGGAGCTCTTCAGTTCTGTTCTGCACAATACAGCATTAGAATGAAGTTAATGGGCAGACCAGGAAAGGGGCAGGCAGACAACCACTATTAAAAGATGGAAACGGTGAAAGGGTTTGGTTAGTTCTGTACAAATACTTTCTGACTCACTGGCTTATCTCTGCTAGCATTCAGCCTCCTTGAGACTACATGGTGGACCAGTCTACACTTAACTTCTACCATACAGGAAGAACAGCCCAGATTTTTTTGGGGAGAGATCTTTGTCTAACACACATGTACACTAAAAGGAAAGAAGACATCTATATTTTAACTATGCCATTTGTATATGCTCAAATAATACTTTAAACTCCCTTGCTTGAGCAGGACTGTTGTCATACCCTCTTGTGCTGCTTCATGTGGTGAGAAAATCCTAGCATCACCACAAGGAGATGTGCTGATATAGAGATGAAACTGCACGTTCTCCTTTAGCTTAAACCCGCCTCGTTCCGACCTGATAAAAATGGATTTTTGCTGATCTTCTTTATTGCTGAAACAGAGAATAAAGCTAGAGTCAAATCTAACAGTAACACATAAATAACCATAAGCTGGGCAGTCCTAACAGGCATTAAAACCAAACATGAGATGCCTGGAAATACTATAGTAAAAATCAAACAGTTATTACAAATAAAACAATTAAAAGACCATTGAGAAAAGAAATAGCCTCTGACATCCCCAGAGGTCAAGAGCTTTTAGGCCCATATCAGCAAATGAAACATCACTACCCTTTAGCCTCCTTGCAATTATTTTGATTTACATGTTTACAGTTTCCAAAATGGTTCCAAATTATTTTTTCTGTCCTCCCCTCTCATGATTGACACCTAACTGAGTACATGCTTTGTTAAAGTCAGATTTTAGGGCAAAGGGCTTGACTTCTCAACTAAACATTCTAACGCAACCAGACAAGTGTTTCACATTGAAATAATTGAGACATGTTTTACACAGACACCTTTTCAGCTCCATGTGATCAGCTCATCTTCCTTATCCCTCTAGCTCACCTTAGATAAAGCTCAAGTTGTGTATAGAGAAATTTAAGCAGGCACCGGCGAGATATTATCTCCGCATGGCAATCATTTAATGCAAGACCACGATCACTCATGTATTCACCATTGATGCATTTTGTCCCTGTTGACACACTTATTACCAGGGCATCTTTCACATTTGTACCTGCAAAACAAAATTTCAGGAAGAAGTTTCAATTAAAATCATGAATAAATTAGCAAGTGATCTTCTTGCAGAACTAAAACAAGCCTCCTTATTTTTGTTTGCTTCTTTTAAAAAAAACAAAACATTTTTTCTTCTGATACTTTTTTTACAGCAAAAGCTTCACTCAGCCATACCCTCCCTGAATCTGTAGGGTCTATGGTTCTTGCGAGTTCTTCATTTTGGAGTTCAGACAAGTTAGAAATTGAAAATCTGCAAAGAAAAATTGCTGCTTCAAGAAGAATTAATAAAGTCTGTGTTCCAAAGACGGTGCATTTTTCCTGAGCCCCTGGCAGCCAGCTACCTTCCAATAGGCATTTTCTGGCTACCTAAGCAGATATTCACAGTGACTTTAGAAATGCGGAAGGCATCAATTCATTAAAACAACAACACATTATGGCAGGGTATTAAGCCAACAACAGGAAAGGTAAGACTGGGAAATGAAAACCTTTAAACGCCTAAACCACTGTAAAGCTATCAGCAGTATAATTCTTCTGGAAATGTAGCTTTGGTATTAAATTATTACATACAATAAAATTAAAAATGTGTTTTGAGTGTTTCCTACACAGAGAACTCTCTTTATCACACACACACAAACAAAAAAGTCAGTTACGTGAAAAATTCAGAAAACCAGGTCAAAATGTGACATCCCTCTAGAAAAGCACTCAAAAAAAGCCCCAACAAGCCACACCAATTCCTCTGAAGCTTTCTAGAGGTCTCACCAGCAGAGGCAGACAGTGGCCAAGCCCTGTCAAATGCATTCTGCTCTCTTCCTCTTACAGAATAGTTACTGTGCTGTGGAAAAGCAGAAAACCCATTTCCAAAGCACTCCAAGCACCTAGAGTTGAGGATCCTCCTATAACCACCTGGCTGCATGACACAGTGCTGATACACAGGGCATAACTAGTAATAAGCAAGGGAACTGTTAATTGAGTAATTAAAGAGGTAATTGAGACTTGGACAATTTGACCTCTCACTTCTGATGAAATACATGGCCTTAAAAAAATGAACCTGAGCCCAGCTGCTCCCTCCCACTCACAGGGCTGGAGGAGACCACAGAGGAGAAGCAGGGAGCCGCTTCATTCTACAAGGCTATGGAATGGGATTACCTAATTCCAGGGTTCCTCAGACACGTATTCATGCAAAAAATGGTTTCTTATTCTGTGTAAAATTATTTCTTCAGTTAATAAAAATGTATTCACTTGCTAATTAAGTCTTAATTCTTTGGTTACATGGTTATTCTGGGAATTGTGGACACAGGACTGTAATTACAATAAAAACTTGTTGAATATTACCAAATACATCAGATACAACTACAGCACGCTCCTTGCAGTGCTTTGCATTTGGGCCTAAAATGGTGTTGGTACCACATTTATGTCGTAGCTGTTGCTGACCAGGGCTTGAGGAATGCCAAGGCTTGTTCTCCAAACTTCCCCAAGGCCACGTACTAGAGTGGGCAAGGGACTGGAAGAGGATACGGCCAGGACTTCTGAGCTACAGGGACCAAGGGATATCCCACACCATAAGTATTGTGCTCAGCAATAAAAGCTCAGGAAAAGGAAGAGAGGATGTTTGTCTAGCCAGGAGTCTTTTTGTCCTCCATCTTCTCCCCATGCACCAGAAGAGGGCAGTGAGCGGGAGGATGAGTGGGTGTCTGACTTCTAGCCACGGCCAGCCCACTGCGGAGGTCTTGGGATAGTGTTTGGGCCATGTTGTCACTTGTCACACTCCTCAGCCCCTAGAACATGCAGTTCTATTTACTTTACCCAGCTCCTTCAGACCTCTCTGCTCGGTGGAGGTGCTCCAGCAAACGTCCCCGCAGTAGGAGGGAAGGGCTGGTGTTACCCCTAGCAAGAAGGGCAGGCTGTGCATTTATCCCTGATATCCACCTAACTCAGACAACTAACTGGGGACACTTCATAACAGGCCCAAACTAAATGTCCCAACAAGGGGTCAGATGTATTGAAGACCAAGATAAATCTTAGCTTGAAGAAATTTCAGCAGCAGCATGGTCACAGATCAACTCAGAGCAAAACTTCACTGTTTTGGGTGATCTGGCAGAGCATGGATCTCATACCAGCAGTCAGAGAACCACGATGATACTGCTGCTTTTATGTGCACACCAGTGTCAGCCACCAAAACATACTCTCCTTCCTGTAGATATTTTTCCTAAATTGACCAAGACACAATGCACTACAAATAAAGTGTAGCAAGGACACCTCTAACAAAGTGTAAAACCTTAAAAACTTGGAAAGTAAGCATAATTTCTTACATAATACACCAAAAACCAAGAATGTCATCTGTGTGACCAACATGATGAAATGTATTGTAGATTTAGTTCCAAAATGTTGCATGATTAATTTTAAAATGGACATGCATTTTGTAGGCTATGGGCTATCTCAGATGTCTCAATCAGGCAGAAAACAGGTACTATGTGAAAACAGAAGAATTTGCAGGTCTAGTTTTCCTGTAATTATCCTTACTCAAGTTTTTATTGCTGTATTTGGTGCATCCTGAAGATTAAACAGTAAAAACGTATTTCAAATATTAGTTGACTGAAAATGGTCTCGCATTTAACCAGTTAAAATATTACTTTTTTTTTCCTTTACCTGTTGTCATGACAACTCCAGCAAGGACTTTTCTACGTGCATGTGGAGACGTGAAATTTTCTGTCAAATCACTGAATTTATCTACAACCAAGCGTGCAACAGCATCAGCTAAAACCTGCAGGATCACAAAGAAACACATAGTAGATAATTAAATAAATAATTTTTAAATTATGGCAATATTAGGCTATTAGGATTTGGAGTATTAAATAATTTGACACAATAAATTAAACATGTTTTTACTGTTCACCTTAGAAATGGATATGGCGGCATCAGCAGTATGTCAAGGAGGCAGCTGGCTCTGATTTTCAGGCATACTGAGCACTCATAACTCTTTGTAAGCAGAGGCAGAGCTCTGTGTGCTCCATGTCTGTTAAAACAGGGTCAGACAGCCCTAAGCCAAGCATCAAAGTACCTAATGCTCATGATCGTTACAAACACTTGAGGCTTAGGAGAATAACTGCAGAGACAGATAAGTCTCTACTTCCGTGCTCAAACCTCAGACCACATCATCTCAATATCCTCAACATTGGACCTGACAAGAAGATTGAAGTGCAGAAACCAGGTTCCTAAAACTAACACGTAAATTTTCTACAACAATCAAATTGATTACCTAGCTATTTCAAAAACAAGAACAAACCTGTTTTCAATACTGGTTAAACACTTTCTATTTCATAGTTTTACAAGACATATACAAACTTATAAATAGAAAATGTTGATGTACAACCCAAAATAACCTGCCTCAAAATTAGGATGCATTTAACTCTTTCACCTTCAGGAAAACTTCAAGAATAACAGTCACAGTCTTGTATCTTACCAGCAGGGTTAGCAAGCAACACTGGTCAGACTGAAAGGGCCGGGGGGAGGGGGTGGTGAAATTCTACTTTTAAGGAAACATTCAGAGTACCAGTCCTGCTTTTGCTGAATGATGGTTCAGTTCAACACTGCAGTTAGTCTCACCTGCTGTTTTTAAGGCAGCTGGAACCATAAGAATGAGAGGAGATGAATCAAGATCAAATTCTTGAATTTTCACCTGAAAAGAAACTGAAACCAGGGTAATCTATGCAACAGCATTGCTATTACAGCTGGGTGTTCCCAAAGGAGTGGCTGAGTAAGGTAAGTTACATGCCAGATGGTCAGACAAGTGATCCCCAGGCTAGCACGAGAGACAGGGCAGCTTGTCCCCATTCATGTTCCACCAACACTGGGACCAGCAGCCAGAGAAGAGGACATGAAGAGCTTGATCCATTTGCCTGCGTGTTGGCACCCAGCAGTATCTGAGATGTTCTGGGGTAACCACCTGGCCCACAGGTTGACATGCCAATGGACACAGTCCTGTGTCATACCTGCCAGGACCATGTAAATGTCTTAGCCAAGAGCATCCAATGTGGTGCTAAACACACATGTAAGCAACTACATCAAACCAAAAAGGATGCTTGTCGCTCACAACCTGTCTTTACGCTCTCAGTGACAGAAGAAGATCAACACTCTCACCCCTCCAGAGGGCTGATGGGCAGCAATGTACACAGCTTGGGCACACTCACTCGAAATGGTATGAGCTCTTGAACACAATCAGTTCAAAAGCAGACTGCTAGGGTCAAAAGAAAAGAAATAAAAGAAGAAGAGAGTTTGAAGACTGCCAACCTGATTCACCACCATTTTCCTAACAACACTCATGAGAACCAACACCCTAGGAATAATGTGGAGGAACTCTCAATGTTCACTTCCTTCTGGGAAAACTTTAGCAGCCAAGGAAGCAATAATTAAAGCACAATCTCAGAGCTTGACAGCTTTTTCCAGAACCTGACTGGAGACAGAGACCAACAACCAGTGGTGACTGGGGTCACAACTGCACTAAGCTTTGGTAAATATTTTGCAATTGCACAACTTGTAGAGTCAGAAGACTCTCAACATGGCAAATACAAAATTTCTTGATGCATTTGAATGGACTGCAACTCAGAACAGATTGAGAAATCTTTCAGGAAGGCAGTTTTGCTCAGAAGTTACAAACATGTCTGGTCAGGCACTGATTTTCAAATGAGGCCTTGCTGCTGGACTGAAAATTGTGCTCTGAAAACACCATGACCATGCAGCCCAATATCTGCATTTAACTGTACTAGCACCTTCTTAACAGAGAAGGCTGAAGTTTCACAAAATAAAAATAATGAGCAACAGTTTTGTTACCACTCTGGTTTTGGAAATGGAAAATTAATACACAAAATGATTCACTTCCCTACAGCGTGGGTAGATCAATGCACAGACAAGGAATGGAGTCCCCATTCCAGTGTTTTATCCATAGCTTCACTGCATAATTATGGATACCGTGTCCTAGCATCAAGATTTACACTTTCATTTCTGTAATATGTATGTTTTTCTGCTCTACCTTACATCATGACAAGCTAGACAGGAGAACACAGATGGCAGCTGACAAGATATGAGACAATGTAAAATGCTGGATGACATTATGATGGAATGTACTATTGCAGATCTAGTGAAACAAACATTTCCAAATAGGGATGGATTTGATCCACACAGAGAACAAGGACAGGCTTCAAAGCCCACCAGAAAGGTTTGCCATCCAGGTGATAAACAGTAAGGCCCACCCCTTCACTGAACAAAAAGTGAGCATGATGACTGCTAACTGGAGTTAATTCTCCATCGCTGAGCTACACAAACCCACAGAATTCAGCACATGCCAGAAATGGTGTTCTGTAATGCTGAACCAAAACAGACACGTTGCTAAGGATGAACATGGAGGAACGCTTCACCCAGGATCACCAAATATAGGCAACTCGCTACACATATCTTCAACCTACCCAGCTAAACAGAGGCTGATCTACAGAGGAACACAATTGTCTGTTCCCTGGGGCAACTAGGGCTGGCTTAAGGAAGTTTTCAAGAGGTGGGAACTGAAACTGCCAGGTGTTACTGAGAAGCAACTCATGGCAAGCTTACTTGAGAATACTGCTGACAGAAAGGCTACTGGAACAGCAGCTGGGTAGAATGCTTGTATACAGGGTGGGTACACTAGCTTTTACCAAAAAGATTTTTTATTTTCGCATAATAAGCAAACCAGAAGAAACTGTGGTGTTGGTCTACACATGAGAAGATGGTGAGTCCCTCTGGGAAGATGCAGGCTGACACAGAAGAATAGGATACGGCTGCATCTCAAACAGCATGGAAATAAGCTGCTGGCAAGGAAACCTAAAAGCGCTTGAATGCACTTGAAGCCAGCCAGGGAGAAGGGCTGATACGGAGGACTAAGCAGAACTCCAGCGAAACAAAACAAGTGCTAGAGATGTGAGCAATACAGGAGGAACAGCAAGAAAGGGGGTAAAAATCACTGCCAGGAACCAGCAGATATATTAAAGATTTTTTTTTTATTCTATTTGATACCCAAGTTGCATGACAACATGGGTGGTAAGGAATAAACGCTATTAAATGTGTACAGCTATAACTACTAAGGTTTTGTTCTTTTATAAGAGCACTGACATGATAAATTAGAAGAATCATCCTTTCCCCTAAAAGCATGGAAGAGATGAGTATAAGTCCAACTGCGAACAGACCACTGCAGTACCAAGAGCAAGACCTTTTGACCTAAAATGATGTCCTTGCTGTCCGCATCTCAAAAAACAAGGACTTGAAGCTGTCTCCACACTGAGCCCAGGTCACTGGCCACAGAGTAGGGATCGCTAACTTCTTGTTCTTATTCTACTCCCTTTCACACAAATAAATATTATTTGGAACAGAAACTGAACTCATGTCTCACCTTCCCAGTGCCTAATATCTGACACACAGTCTCTCTGCTCCCGCTCCTGCATTAGATCATTATTCAAAGCTGAGTAATTCAAAAAAAGAAAGACCTAAAATAGCTGACAGTTTGCTTGTTAAGGCATGTGAGCTCAAAGCTATTCTGGGTGGTTTGTACCTTTCTCTGATGAAGTTACAGTGAATTCTCTTCTTTTCTACACATACAGACTGATTTTGGTTAATATCTATCTTGCAGCAATGTTGTAGTAGAACCTCCTAGACCATCTATGTTTTAAAACATTCTGAAGCTGATGAAGTTCAGGTCTGTATGGATCTGAAGACTTTGGCAGGACACAGCAACCACTCCAGATGAACACTGGTGAGAATCCACGTGGTGGAACCAAAGGCAGAGGAAGCAGGGACACTGTGTGGGCTGACAGCACTGAGGATCTGACTTAAGACCTCACAATCTCTTTTACTCTCCTTGGATCTGTAGTGATCTTTCTCAAGCACAAATGTCCTCTGTTCTCCCTCAGGTTTATTTCTTCTTCCCTTCACCATTTAGGGCTTACATGAACTTTTACAAGCTCAGGAGCAGTGCCAGTGTCCACAGTAGATAAAATCAAGGTCATTATCTATTCTCAGGCAGTGACCAATACACACAATTCAGAGAAGGTGCAAATATATCTACACTAATATAACAGGGTAATTATTTTCCAGTGCTCCAAAGTTTCCTGTATTTATTTAAAGAACTGCTACCTGGCAGTAGGTTCTCTCCCTGCTTGTGCAAATGCATCCTTTACGCTTCTGCCAGTTCCACAGCAGTTCCAACAATATTACTCATTAATTCCCATAAAAACACTCAGTATTATGTTTTCGTTAGGTTTGAACCTGTTACATCCTCATTCTCCTGTATACGCTAAGAAGTATATTGTAATAAAACACCTAGAACTCTTCAGCACTTCTGCAGGAGCTTCCCAATTCTTCAATCATTTGCATCTTGAATTTTTATCTTTCCTGCATTTGAATACTTCTTTTATAGTCATGTGTCCATGTCCCCCCCAGGCTGAACCAGGATTAACACAGCACTTCAACTAAAAGTAGCCATTGCAGTGCCAGTTCTTACTCCATCCCTTCTGCTTAATGTTTTGTTTCAACGTCTGTCCACAATGATATACAGGATAAATTGAATTTGCAATACAATTAGGTGAATGGTTAGAAACATTCCCTCTAGTGGATTTTTAAAAACTCATTTCAAATGTAGCTGTATGGCTTATCTACCCAGCACAATTTGCTTTCTTTCACAATAGTCCAGCTTTCACTAATTTAAGTAACATCATTTTACAGCTTCAATATTTACAGTTCCAGTTCTCTAATATCCACCTCTTTGCATTGTGACTAATTAGCTATTTTTTTTAAGTAAACAGTTTGAGGAAACCTGGGAAATAACATTATAAAGCTTATATGGAGGTTTTTGTAACAGAGGCCACCAGTGGCCTAAAGCAGACATCTCCACCAGCAGGCTCGTACCATCTATCAGGAACCGTTTCCACCAGTAATACTGGCAGCCTGGATCAGCAGACTGTACTGAAAGTCACCAAGTGCCCTAAGGCACACTAGGATGATGTGGCACATTCAAAACAAATAAGATGAGACTCTTCTTCCCACAGCACATACTTAAATAGAGGAACTTATTGCTATGAGGTTCTGTGGAAGCTAAAAGGTTACAGAAGTTCAAGAAAGAGTTGAAATTCATGGGGGAAAATCATAATCCATCAAGGACTCTCAAATGGAAAGACATGATTTCTGGCTGAGAAAATCCTTGAGATATGAACTGCTGAAGGTTAGAGGCATATACAGGGGAAGTACCACTACCAATATGCCCTTTGTTCAACCTTTTTCATGGCATTTGGTACTGGCCTGAGTATTTCTCAGGACAGCACCATCTCACCTTTGACAGAGGTGTGAGACCCTTCACAGCCTTCCCTGGGAAGCAAGGAGCATCTAAGGGAAAAGAAGAAGAGAAAACTCTGGGAGATAAAGAGATAAAAAATGAAGAAATAGAGAAGTCCAAATGAGCGCATCTGCTGCTCCTGAAATGTTCAAAGAAGTCCCATCTCTTGAGATATCCAAGATGCAGCAGCAAGACCCACTCTGCAGGGCCTGCTGGCACCTGCAAACCTGCTGCTTCCCAGTGATGGGGCTGCTGGAAAGGACGTGGCACCAGGGACACGATGATGTGTGAGAAGGAGGTTTAGCCTGGCCCAGTGTGGCTCTTGCTGTGGTTGAGTGCTCAACAATACTCTTTTCCCCAGAAATTACATTTGGACTTTGCAGTAACAGTTTTCAAAAACCTGGTCACGTTAACTTCCAAGCTTCATCTACAAATGTGTGACACCATTGTTTTCAGAAGTGATTTATTAAACGGCTGATCACATTTTGCTGTCCTCTCCAGCTCCCATAACCTACCAACTCTATGGACCTATGAAAAGCCAAGCACTTGAACTTTTTAATTATATTTGTCTAAGTATGCTGAAACATGCAGTTTTATTTTGTGGAAAAGAATAAAACTTGAAGAACACACATTTTGGAGCCCTTGGTATGTCCTCTAGCTTAGTGCAGAATGCAGGTCATCCTTGCCTTGAGGGGTGAGGATGGCTGTTAATTCACAAAGCATAGCCAATGATCAAAATACATCCTTTGTTTCAGAGAGGTCAGTCCCTATAATGCCAGGCTGACCGCCTCTTCTACTTTAAAACACTCACTGCGAAGGCAATAAATGCACAAGATTTGATTTTTTTTCAGCAGGGTATTTCCATCCACTCAGAGGCATGGGCTGACAGACTTAACGGCTTTAACTCACTTTCCCAGCGAAGAAATTTTCCTCACTTCATTCCCTTCAGAGACAGATTTTAAATGTATTAAACCAGCACCTTGATAACCCACTCTACAGACCATATGATTATACCTACACTCATTTTATAAGCTTATTTCTGATGCCAACTGCCCTTCTGTGCCATATGATAGCTTGCACATTTATTTCCATGTGCAATTTGCCCCCAGAGTTACTGCAGCTGTTGGGAGGTGTGGGATCACAGATAACGCATTTCAGCTGATAGTCACGACCACCTCTGGAGCATGAATCATCCCTTCTGCTCCCTCAACTCTGTCAACCCTATTGCTTTCTCTCATGAAACACCACAAATTAACACCCCAGCTACAGATAAACTTTGAACCAGGCAGTCAATTCCCAGATCTTCATTGGCACAGACACACTGTACTTTATTACTTCCACTGAACATTGGGTATTTGGATTTCCCCTCTCCTTGCATGCTTATAGCTTCCATTTTTTTCCAACCCAATCAGTTTTTTATTTGGTCTATGTGTTATAACAAATCCTACCCTCATTTACATCATTCCTGTACTCTCCGACCTCATCCACTTTAGGATTATCTCCAAATTTAACATCTTTACACATCTTGAGTAAACAGTGAGTGAAAAAATAAAAAAAAAACTCACAGAGTTTAAAACGAAGATAAATAAAGCAGGACCTGAAAATACAACAAATGTTTAAATCCGTTATAATTCATCAATGGATACCAGACCAAAATCACTAATATGTAACAGACCTTCATATAACTGTAATAACTTGTCAGTTAATTAAAATTAAAACCAGGTTAATACAACACAGCAAAGTGCAGAAAAGACAATAACGTCCTGATCACAAGTTGATCAAAAGCCTCTGAAAAAACAACTGACTGTAAAATCGGGTTTACACAAGGCAGGACCAGCAACCTTCTCCTTCCCAACCAGCACACTCAGCATTACGCCTAAAGCCATTGGGTTCTCCTCACACTGGAGTGCACACAAATAAGACAGGTGAAACACAAGTTCACCCCTGGGGCATGCTTTATCATATACAATATGGGTATCAAGATCAGTGTAGAAGCCCTGGAAAAAATCTGCGTTTGCATGGGCTGCTTTATTGTTATTTAACACTGTTTCCTGGGCTTGAATGCCCTGCTCATCTCACAAACTCTGTGATAGCTACCTTGGACTCAGTCAAAACTTGACAACGGCAAGGAGCTCAGAAAAACCCAGCACTGCCCAGTGGTTCACTGAAGTCCCTCAAATAAGGGAGGGTGTGTTAGCTGTTATACTTTGCCTCCTGGGTGGTGAAACAATTTTACCATCTTAGAATCACACCTCACCCCACAGAAACACAGTGGTTTGGGTTGGAAGAGACCTCAAAGCTCATCTAGTTCCAATGCCCCTGCCATGCGCAGGGACACCCTCCACTGGATCAGGTTGCTCAAAGCCCCATCCAACCTGGCCTTGAACACCTCCAGGAATGGGGCAGCCACAACTTCTCTGGGTAACCTGGGCCAGTGCCTCACCATCCTGACAAGAAAATGTTTCTTCCTAATATCTAATGTAAATCTCCCCTCTTTCAGCTGAGAACTATTCCCTCTTGCCGGGCCCCTGCACTCTCTGATCAAGAGCCCTCCCTCAGCTTTCCCATAGGACCCTTTAAGTACTGGTTTCCCCACTTCTTTATTTCAGTTCCCATTCTCACCATTTTATGTTTGATCTAGTTCATTAATTATCTGATTTAAACTATTTCTTATCAAGCTTTACTTGCCTAAGTAATTTACATATGCTTATTAACTAATGTGATTAGAACATAATCCTTTAGATGACAGCTATTTAGCTCAGATGCATGCACTGAGAGTCACCATCACTGCAATAGTCTCACTTCATCCGTCCTTGACTTCCATTACTCAGCTCTGTTAATGCCAACATTTTCAGTTTGCAGAAGAGAACAATTTTCTTTTCTGTTAAAAATTGTTGTATCACATAATAATGTTACTTAAAGCAGTGATTCTGACTTGAATTCCATCTATGTCTTGCTGCCAGAGTGAGCAAGATGCAATCCAACCTTTCCTCACCACAATCCATAATCCAAGCTGGCACTGCACTGGGCTTGGTGCTCTCTCATGTGACATAATCAAGGCTGAAAGCATCAGCAACAAAGCCTCCTCTCTGTCCAACACAATACAAGATGTCCACGCAATTGTCAGAAGCCATATGTGAATAATTAACCTAAGAGACACACGCATGCATCTACAGACACAGACTAAAGAGCAGAAATGCTGTTCAGGCTTACTCAATTCTCATGATTTGGGTAGTCTTGGTCATTAGCCAAAGACATCAAGAAAAGCAAACAGTGTCTCACCTGTGGCAAGTGTAACTGGAGCCCCTCACTGGGAATGGGCTGTCGAGATGGAGTCTGGTCCAGCTGCATGTTAAACAAGGATGCAAGGGCTGACTGAGCTGCCCGAGCTTTTGCCAGCTTTTTATTCCTTCCTGAGCCTTCAAAAGTCTGACCATCCACTGCCACGGCCATGACGAAGTTTTTGGCGTGGCTCTCCCCACTCTCCGAGAGAAACTCATACTTCAGCCCTGGCCGCAGCTCATTGAGAATCATAACAGGATTCTTCCCACTGGCAGAGGGGTAGGGTGATGGTGCAGGGAGTGGTGACTGGGAAAGGCTGCTGGCTACTGATGATGATGGCAAACCATAGTCCCCACTAGAGCTGAAGGACCCATCTCCATTGGACCCTAGGTAGAAGGAAGCATTGGAAGGGACTGGTGTTTCAAACCCATTGAAGAGGGTGTCGGGGAAGTCTGCTTGGTCAGAGGTGAAGTCTGTGTTGACTGACAGAGTCCTCCCCATTGCCAGGTAGGCTTCTGAGGCATTTGGAAACTGGACAAAAGACCGCAGAGCCTTCTCAGCGGCATGAAGCTTGGCTTTCTTTTTTGTTGGGCCAGACCCTTCAAACACCTGCCCATTGACTTCAACTGCCATCACAAACATGGGAGCATGAACTGGCCCTGTCTGTGAGAGCAGTTTGTACTGTAAACCAGGTTTAATCTCATTAAGTTGCATCAGAGCATTCTTTGGCAGAACGGGGCCGGGAGTTTTCTTCCTCTTCTTCTGGCGGAATTTGGAATGGCCATTGTTGCCCTCCTCCAAAGGACGTTTTCTGCTGCTGCTGCTGCCACCATTGGAAAGCTGTGTCCCCTCCCCAGCGCCTTGCCCACCACCATCCTTGGAGGGAACGTTGTCCACGTTGCGGTTTTCTTTAACATCAGCGCTGCTCGAACCTGTGGTGCCCAGAAAGAGTAACTTACAATGCCTTCGTTGCAGGACCTTGTAAATGCAAAATTTATAGATTCCTTTATCTCTCTTTGTAACTGGTTAAGTGATGTGTGCTTACAGGTTAAATGTTTGGCAAGATGATCAGAGATAATAATAATGCAAGACAACCTCCCAATAATTCAAGAAGTAACACATTCAAGAACAATTTCCAAACTACGCATTTGATACAATCATACAGCAATAACACTGCAGCTTTCTTTTTTTTTTTTTTTTTTGAGCATTCAAATCATGCTGGAACTTTTACTCATAAATTAAGTCTGGACTGAAAAATGCTTTAAATCAGAAATAAAAGTTATTGTAGCATATTCCTATAAAACAAATAACTACCTTTAGTGACATAAAAACAGATGCTTCAGTCCAGTACTATGAGATGGATTTTTAGTTCTATTATATTCTTATTAATGTTACATTTTTTTACTCAGTGATTTTAGTTGCTCAAATTGAGAAATGACATAAGTAAAACCTGAGCCACAAAAAATGAGGTGGTTCTTCGGCAAGCACCTTGACTGAAGAGTGTTTGAATGCTTTTGTTTTTCTTTAGCTATTCCATATTCTCTGAATTCAGTTCCTTTTTATGCTTTTTCTAGGCTTTCCTTTCATGTCACCCCAATTTGCTCAGGAATTGCAACTGCCCACTGTGCCAGCATAACCACAAGACTACTTTATACACTTCCACACCGCCTTCTATTAATAAACACTATATTTGTCAATTACAAGCCATTTTATAATTCCTTAAGAAGCAAGAAGACTGCTGGCACAGAGTTACAAACCCCGAAATCACGGTAAAGATCCTCTCTTACATCTACAAGGAATACAAGAAGCGTGGCAAAAGCTACACAATCACAATAATGTTATTTTAATGCAGAATAGAAAAGGCATGGTAATATTAATTTAATTATTTATTTTCTAAAGCAGAAAGCCGAGACGATGATATGTCAGAGGTATACTTAAAAAATTATAATTGCTATAACCGAAAAAAATCATTTTTATCTTGATCCAGAAACTAAGGAAATTGATTATCAGTGCTTTATACTGGCATTTGTGAATGAAAAGGCAAACTTAGTAGGTGAAGTATTTCTAACTCTTCTCTTCCAAAATGCTAAAATATCTACATTACATGTACACTAACACTAGGTAATAAATATTAATTGAAATTAAAGCAAACCAAAGTGAAGCTCTCTTTCACAGTGACAAATTTCAGCTACACTTTAAGACTTCCCTAAAAATCCTCTACTATGCACACATCACTTCACCCAAGTTACAAAGCTGATGGAATGGTTACTAAATTTTCATTTATAACATCCTCCAGCAAAAGCTCAATAGGTTACTCCTTTCGGTGCTCGAAGAGAAAAAAAGAAGAAAAAGGAAGATCAAAAGGAAAACACGAAGCATAAACACATTTTGTTAAAACACAATAGCAAAACAAAGAATTATACAATACTGACATTAAATTCCAGTAAATTAAATTCAGACATGAATGAAGCACTAGATATTCTGAAGCATTTCATTGCTAGGAATCTGCTAAATTTAATAAAGTATCTCTTGCAACATTCAGCCACATATTATATTCATTGCCTGCACAAAGTGTCTTATAGGGCCACAACTGCCTACACGCAGTGTTCATGCATATCTATTCTTTAAGTATCTATCTAGTGAAGAAATCTAAGGCAAACAGAATGAATTCTGAAATCTTTCCTTACACCAAATTTCCTACCTGAAGCTGTAACCTCAAAAAATTACATCTCATCTAAAACATCATTTCTGGAACATTGCTCTTACCAGTGGCACCAGGAATTTTCTGTCAACCAATATGACTTTTAGGCTGAAGAGAAATCATTTAGTTAACACTAATTAATGGCCTGTGGAAACCACAGAAGGAAAACAGAGCTGAATAACTCCTTTTGAATGTAAAAAAACCCCACTACTTTTGCAAATAAGTATGGCTGCTGGAGGAACATGATCTCAATAGCACAGGAGGGGAAACAATGCCTTGGCAGAGAGGGGGGCCTCGCAGGAAGCAAGAATGAAACTTGCATGCTTACCTTGTCTCAGTAAGAAAAAAGGGAAGAGAACTACTCCTTGCCTGAGAGCTACTGGGCTTGTTATCTCTGGAGAGGCTGCGGGGGGAAGAAACTAGGTAAGAAAGCAAGTATGGAGCCAGCAGCTTGGGTCAATCCAGAAACCGTGAAAATAGGTGAGTTTCCACACCATTGAAGTGATCCAAATCTAAGCTTTGCTCATGACAGAAAGAAAAAGAATTTCCAAGTGAACCAGGACTCAGATGTGTTTCAACCCAGAGAGTCACTGGGCTGCAAGAAAAAGCACCTGTGTCTGAAGCTAAGGGTAAGGATGGGCTGTTGGTTCTTCCATTTAGCCTGTTCTGCCCAGCAGCAGGGAGGTCCTCTTATCACTGTAAGGCTGGATGAGAGCTGACACGTTAGTCAAAATTAAAGTTAGGGGTCAGGAAGTCATCTAGTTTAATCTTGCCCATGTTCAGACATGAACCACATGAACCCTCCCCACTCTTTAGAAATGGCTCTCCCTCTTCCAAGCATCTCATCTTGTTGGAGGAATTAAGAATGTCCTAAACAGCTCATCCTCACCTAGCCCAGCTCACTGCTGCAACAGGGCCACCAGCAGAACCCAAAATAGGCTATCAAACCAGAGCGCAGGCTAATGGCCCTGCCCTAGGTCAGCATCAGCCTGCAGGAAGCTGCAGCTCTGAGCTGTCCTAGGAAGCAAGGCAGGGAGCCACTAAGGGACATTTCCACCTCTCGCTCTAATTGCTTTTCAAGACCCCCAAATCCCTTGGTCTCCACAATCCCCTAGGCAATGTACTTCATGGTTTCATTACATATTGCAAGAAATCACCTCCACTTCTTGTTCTGAACCCCTATCTGCTAGTCTCACCTAATGTACCTATTTTTTATTTGCTATTTTTTTCAGTTTGATGATTTCAATATTGAACACCATATGCTGCTTACAGAGATCTCTAGTATTTCAGCCTTATCATCCCTTCTCTACACCACAGGGCTCTAACTGTCCCTTGTCCTGGTCATCCTCTTCTCACAGCAGCTCCTTATTTTCTGTGTCCTTTTTGACACAGGAGGAGCAGACCCACAGCTGGATGCACTGTCTATTTGCTCTTTTTGTTCTATTCTGCAGTCTTAATATGCTAGTTTAGGAACCATAAGACTACAGTGAGTGTGTCATGCATTCCACAGAGAACTCTGTGTGTACATGTGTACATGTGCATCTTCACCTCCAAAAGTGCTGGCTGATTCAGGATCCCTTCATAGCTCAACCTAGGAGCATCAGTACTCAAAAAGAGCAAAATTCTGCTGCTCTAAAGCAGAAATAATGGCATTTCCGGACCACTACTCCATGCGTGCAGCAGCTTAGATTAAAGTCTATTGGTCTGATTTGGAGGCCAGCATTAAGCTTTGTACTGTTGGTATATCAGCTAAATTAAGGCAGGAAAATGAAAACTATGAATGTTAAGATGCCATTAGAAAATATAATGCATAGGAGAGAGCTGGCAGGTGAAAAAGATTACTGAATTATAAAAATAAGTATCTCCATTCAGTAATGGATGCTCTTCATTATCCTTTTTTTTTTTTAATTAAACTTTCACAGATGACAAGTGACCATATGTTAACTTTGTATGTCTTCCCTCAGAAGGGTCATACAGTCTTGGTGGATCTCCTAACATATCTGGAAACTAAGAAGTTTAAAAACAGCCTAATGCTAGTTTTTAAATATACTTTCAAGTCTATGCATTTCTCAGTCCTTAAATAACTTTTCAAGGAATTAATGCTTTAGAAAGCCCTTTGAGGTCATCACCACCGAAGTGGTATTCAGCACTCCACAGTAGCAATAATACAGATATGAATACTTGACAATGGGATTCTGTTTTCTTAAACATTAATACTATCCATGATCTAAGGATAAGATATTTCTCATAAGACTAGCTGACTGTTTAGTCACTAAAAGTAGCTGGCAGCTTCAACGACAGATTTCATTGACCACTGCAGAAGCTGCCTTGGTAAAATTCACAGCTGGATCACATGCCAACAACTTCAGTGGAAGAAAAGTCCTGCCACTGAAATCTTGTTTGAGAAGCTCACAAACCCCAGAGCACTGAAAGAAGGAGAAGTGACAGGGAATTTACATGTCTGTAATTACAATGCTTTATCCATTGGGGAACTTTCATAACCTGTTTGCTGAGACAACACCCTCCCCGCTCCGTCTGCTCTAGAAGCACATTTCATTAAATCTAGAGGACTCTTTGCAGAACTGAAAGATGTTTCCAGCTACCCCTCATACTGCTGCCATCATTTACAGGTCTGGGGAAGTTCTAAAAAAATTGGGGCCGAGTTTATTTTATAAAAATAAACAGGCCACAAAAACATGTGATCTCTTCTGAGCACCTTTTTAGAAAAAGGGGGAAAGTAATCAAAGAGATTGTGTCCCAAGTGGTCTGCAAAATATCTCACTTCTCCCTTGCAACTGATAAGCAACTATATGAATTTACATGTAACAAATTGTTTATTCCTATTGAATTGATGCTTCTGCAGGGCTTAGTGATTTGACAACTAGATAATACGCAGATGGGCTTCTAGGACAGATTCCTGGGGTGTTCAGCATGCTGCAGACAGACCCACCACGCAAAGCTACAGAAAACCAAATAAAAACATTCTAAAAGGAAAATTCTTTCCCCAAATGTCTTGTAACGACTTCTCTATGTCCAACAAAAAAAGAAGGACGACCTTAAAAACCGAAATCTAAAATATTGTATTGTCTCAGGGATATTAATGTAACCTCACCATTGCCTTACATTTCAGGCAAACCAATAGAATTTGCTTTAAAATTGCTTCCACAGAGCAATTACTGCTATGTAACTGTAAGCTACGAACACTGCATATGCCCATCATCCTGTCCTGTAAGGTAATTCCCCGAAAAGGAGGTACTTAATAGAATCATAGAATCACCAGGTTGGAAGAGACCCACCGGATCATCGAGTCCAACCATTCCTATCAATCACTAAACCATGCCCCTCAGCGCCTCGTCCACTCGTGCCTTAAGCACCTCCAGGGAAGGTGGCTCAACCACCTCCCTGGGCAGCCTGTTCCAGCGCCCAATGACCCTTTCTGTGAAAATTTTTTCCTACTGTTCAGCCTAAACCTCCCCTGGCAGAGCTTGAGGCCATTCCCTCTTGTCCTGTCCCCTGTCACTTGGCAGAAGAGGCCAGCTCCCTCTTCTCCACAACCTCTTTTCAGGTAGTTGTAGAGAGCAATAAGGTCTCCCCTCAGCCTCCTCTTCTCCAGGCTAAACAACCCCAGCTCTCTCAGCTGTTCCTCATAAGGCCTTTTCTCCAGCCCCTTCACCAGCTTCGTTGCTCTTCTCTGGACTCGCTCCAGAGCCTCAACATCCTTCTTGTGGTGAGGGGCCCAGAAATGAACACAGGATTCAAGGACCAGTCTCACCAGTGCCGAGTACAGAGGGAGAATAACCTCCCTGGACCTGCTGGTCACGCTGTTTCAGATACAAGCCAAGATGCCACTGGCCTTCTTGGCCTTCTGAGCACACTGCTGGCTCATGTTCAGTCGAATGTCAACCAATACCCCAGCTTTCTAGACAGACTTCTCCTAGTCTGTAGCACTGCATAGGGATGTTGTTAAACCTCATGCCGTTGGTCTCAGCCCAGCAGTCCAGCCTGTTCAGATCCCTCTGCAGAGCCTCCCTACCCTCCAGCAGATTGACATTTCCACTCAGCTTAGTGTCATCTGCAAACTTGCTAAGGGTGCACTCAATGCCTTCACCCAGGTCATTGATAAAGACACTGAACAGGGCTAGACCCAGCACTGAGCCCTGGGGACACCACTTCTAACTGGCCTCTAGCTGGATTTAACACCATTTCCCACCACTCCCTGGGCCTGGCCATCCAACCAGTTTTCCACCCAGGAGAGCGTGCGCCTGTCCAGGCCAGAGGCTGACAGTTTCTGTAGCAGAATGCTGTGAGAAACTGTGTCAAAGGCTTTACTGAGGTCCAGAAAGACCACATCCACAGCCTTTGCCTCGTCCAGCAGCTGAGTCACTTTGTCATAGAAGATGATCAGGTTAGTTTGTCAAGACCTGCCTTTTGTGAACCCGTGTTGACTGGGCCTGATCACCTGGTTCTCTTGCATGTGCTTCATGATAGCACTCAAGATCACCTGTTCCATGACTTTCCCTGGCACTGAGGTCAGACTGACAGGCTTCTAGTTCCCTGGATCCTCCCTGCGACCCTTCTTTTGGATGGGCACAACATCAGCCAGCCTCCAGTCCAGTAGAACTTCCCCAGTCTTCCAGGACTGTTGGAAGATGATGGAAAGGGGTTTGGCCAGCACATCCGCGAGCTCCTTCAATACCCTTGGGTGAATCCCATCCGGCCCCATAGACTTATGTGTGTCTAGTCGGGCTAGCAAGGCTCTGACCACCTCGTCTTGGACCACAGGAGCCTCATGTTGCTCCTCTAGCTCCGGGGTTTGTACAGAAAGGGAACAAGTTTCTTTACAATTAAAGACTGAGGCAAAGAAGGCATTAAGTACCTCAGCCTTTTCCTCATCCCCTGTCACTGTTGCTCCTTCTGCATCCAATAGGGACTGTATGGTCCCCCTAGTCCCCCTTTTATTATCTATATATTTATAGAAAGATTTTTTGTTATCTTTCACCGACTTTGCCAATCTAATTTCTAGCTGAGCTTTTGCCCTTCTGATTTTTTCTCTACACAATCTCACTTCCCTCCTGTAGTCCACCCAAGAGGCCTGTCCCCTCTTCCAGAGCCCATAAACATTTCTCTTTTTCTTGATATCACTCAAGATCTCTCTGTTCAACCAAGCTGTTTTTTTCCCCTGCCGGCTTTTTTTCTGGCACATGAGGATGGCTTTCTCCTGAGCCGCTAGGATCTCCTTTTCTGAAGAGCTCCCAGCCCTCATGGGCTCCCTTGCCCTTAAGCACTGTCTCCCATGAGACTTTGCCAAGCAGCCTTCTGAAGAGTTCAAAGTCTGCCCTCTGGAAATTTAATGCTACCGTCTTGCTAACCACCCTCTTCACTTCGCCTAGAACAGAAAATCCTACCATCTCATGGTCGCTTAGTCCTAGGTGTCCTCCTTCTGCCACATCCCCCACAAGGCCTTCTCTGTTCACAAACAGCAGGTCCAGGAGGGCACCTTCCCCTGTCAGTTCATTCACCAGCTCTGCATGGAAGTTGTCTTCCACACACTCCAGGAACCTCCTAGACTGCTTCCTTTCTGCTCTATCGTACTTCCAGCAGATATCAGGAAGATTGAAGTCTCCCACAAGAACGAGAGGCATCGATCTAGAGATTAACCCCAGCTGTTTACAGAAGAGCTCGTCAGCTGCTTCTCCTTGGCTGGGTGGCCTGTAACAGACTCCCATCACAAAATCTACCTTCTTATGGGCTCCTCTGATTTTAACCCACAGGTACTCAATCTCCTCATTGCCACAATCCATCTCAACAGTGTCCAAGTCCTCCCTTACAAAGAGGGCTACCCTGCCTCCTCTCCTTCCCTTACTATTCCTCCTGAAGAGTTTGTACCCCACCATATCTGTACTCCAGTTATATGAGTCATCCCACCACATTTCCATGATGGCAACGCCATCATAGGCTCCTTGCCCTACGACAGCTTCCAGCTCTTCCTTCTTATTACCCATGCTGCGTGCATCGGTGTAAATGCACTTCAGCTGAGCTGCCGAGCCATCATCCCTCTTAGAGGGAACAGAGTCCATTCCCAATTGCCTGGTAACTGGAGTAGCTTGTACCAGAGCACCCATATCTCCCTTACCACCCCCGGGTGTGTTCACCCCCACTTTCTGTGTGGTGATGTACTGGGGGTCCTCTCCAGCACACCCTCTCTGAATCATCAGTGCCCCACGTCCAGGCTCGCTCCTGTCTAGCCTGGTCTCAATCCCCTCCCCCTTCACATCTAGTTTAAAGCTCAGTTTATGAGCTTAGCTAGGTTTTTAGCAAGGGCTTTAGTCCCCCTAGGAGACCCATGTGTTCCATCCTTAGCAACAGAGTTTAGGGGTGCATGAGCCACCCCATGATCAAAGAAGCCAAAGCGCCTTTCCTCACACCAGGCTCGGAGCCAGGTATTAATCGAATTCTTCTTCCTGACTTCTTGCTTCTCTCTGTTTAGCCTTGGGATGGAGCAGAATACTATCTGAGCCCCAGAGCCCTCCATCATTTTCCCAATGGCCCTGAAGTCTTTCTTGATGGCTTTGGTCTTTCTGCTTACTAAATCATCATTACCAGTTTGGACTACTATCAGAGGATATATAATAAAAAAAATGAACAGGCAACTTCTGATATCACACTGTACAATCTTAAGAGATATAAAACTTTTAGAAAAATCTTTGAATTTCCCAGGTTCAAAGATTTAACATCATGCGTTCCAAAACCACGATATTTGTGTGGGCATATAGACACACAAAGGTCTTCCGCAGTCAGCAAGGAAATCATTGTGCCCCTATACTCAGCATTGGAGAGGTTGCACCTTGAATACTGTGTTCAGTTCTGGGCCCCTCACTACAAGAAATGCATTGAGGTCCTGCAGTGTATCCAGAGAAAGAAAACGAAACTGGTGAAGGGGCTGGAGAACAAGTGTTCTGAGGAGCAGCTGAGGGAACTGAGGCTGTTTAGTCTGGAGAAAAGGAGGCTGAGGGGAGACCTTATCACTGTCCACAACTAAATGAAAGGAGGTTGTAGCAAGGTAGGTGCTGGTCTCTTCTCCCAACTGACAGGTGATGGGATGAGAGGAAATGTCCTCAAGTCGCACCAGGGGACACTCAGATTAGACAGGAAAAATTTCTTCAGTGAAAGGGTTCTCAGGCACTGGCAGAGGCTGGGTGGTGGAGTCTCCATCCCTGAAGGGATTTAAAAGATGCGTAGATGAAGCGCTCATGGATGCGGTTTAGAAGTGGACAGGTATGGCTAGACTTGATCTCAAAGGTCTTTTCCAAACAAACAACTCTATGATTCTGGCACTATCTACTAATGGGGCTCATCCAAGTAGACATTGTTGTCTATAGCTTCCTTTCTAAAACACGGTACAGACAACATCTCAAAACGTACTTCTGGGAGACAATTTCAGTTATACAAATGCCCTAAACCTCTAAAAACCCCATGGAACCAGCTCCTGACAAGTCAACAAGTTCAGTGAAACGTTTCCCGTACTGCTTCACTAATACACACACAAAAAAGAAAACAGAAGCAGACAGAAGTTGGGTATTTTGCTTAAGGATTCTTACAGAATACCCCTGCAAAGAGTTGGTATTTTCTCCAACTCAGGAAAGGACTCTTTTACCATGCTCAGACATATTCCTTACTTCAATAAGTGGATGTTTATGAAAATAATTATTTTACATGAATTATCCAACTAAAGCTCTTGCGTTTTTGAAGGTACTCTTAGGGAGGATATTAGAAATACCTGAAGCATCTATCTGAAGTGATTTCTTTTACATGAAGGAAAAAAAAGCGTTCACAAGGATATTCCAGTTCAGTTCACTGTTTCAGTCAAAGAAAAACATGGATTCTGGTCCAGTTAATATTTGGTGGCAGGGGGTAGGATTGTTTTTTAGTTTTGTTTTTTTTTAAAGAACCTTAGCTTCTTTATCTCCCAATAAAAATGTTCTGTAACTTCTTCAGGCTGAACTACAACTCTCCTCCTCCGAAGCCTCCTACACTGTTGGGCTCTGTCAGGTTTGCCAGGGACGCACAATTTAGCCACTGTTACTTAAGGGGAAAATAAGCACATTGTTATTATGCCATACAATATTATTTACACTCAGACACAGCATGCCAGCATAGCAGTGTCAGAACATTTCTCATTCATAAAATAAAAGATCGTTGAATGCTCAATAATAGTAAAAATGTTTTTTTAAAATATTTTAATGAGAAATCTTTCCTCCACAGGTTATCAGACTTTAATAGTACCACATACTTAGCAACCTCACAGCTTTATGCCAGGAGATGCAACAAGCTGATCACTATATTAGACTATTTTTGTGCTGAAACACACTTTGATAACTCGGTAACTCAGTGTTGGAATAATAAGCATCTAATGAGAATAATCAGCCATACAAGACCTGCAGGAGCTCTTCTAGCTCCTACTCTTGCTTTTCCTTCTTCCATTTCTGCTTTCCCTCATTTATTTTATACACTTCAACTCCATCTCCTTCATCTCAACCATTCCTTCTGAATGGTGCCTAACCCTCAGCATTGGCACTGCTGATATTCTCCCTCTCTTCTTCATTGCTAGTTCAAAACAGGAAAATATTTTGTTTAATTAGTCAGTTGTTGGAAGAGAAATAAGAGACACAAGGTATAACTAGACTAGCATATAACCATGTGCATTTAAAACAACATCAAAACTCCAATTCACCCTTCTACACTGTGTTTTAAAACATACAAAGAAATAACTTAAACTTATGCTTCTGAAGTTGTCCCTGTGTTCACGAGAAAAAGGTACCTTCAGACACAATTAGATTCTTTATTATTGTGTAAACAAACACATCTTACTCATGTTTTCTTCATCGTCTACATCCATTGTGAAATTTTTTTGCTGGTTTCTTGGCTGGCGGAGACTGCTTCTGTCTGGAAAACAGAGTGGGATATTTAAGCTTTAAGGTATCAACATACAAAGTAAAGCATTACATCTTCTTTAAAAGCAGCAGCCTGGGCACTGGCTTCGCTTTGGGCTGCCCATGGGTTTTGCTCAATTTTCACATAGTATTTCCCCAAAGGGCCTGTTTCTGTAGCTGAGCTGCACTCTGCCAAACTGTAAATTTGATGATGTTTGCAAGAATTCAGGGGTTTGCACAAGGAACTACGATATTTTTTATTTGAAAGATTATGTAAACTACTTTATTCCACTACCATTTTCTATAAACTACAAAATAATGTCCAGTTCATTCTGCAGGTTACCACACAGACAATTCAAACAATCAGAACACTGCAGATGCAGGTTTTTTACACAGCACCAAACTGATGGACGTCTGTATGGCATCTCCTAAAATGGAGATGATCATCAATGACCAAAAGATGTAGCTCCATATCAGGCAAAGGATAGAATGGGCAACATAAGCCTCTATCCTATATGAGAATTTTCTTATTAACTGAAGTATGCAGACAATATTACATGTAGGTTATCTGGCTGTGGGGAAACAGATTTTATTAACCACAGGGACTTCCATTTCATCAAGAGAGACCGATCTAAAGCTGAATATAAGCATCTGCCATGCAAAATAAGTAACCAACCTAGCATTTGGTTTGAAAGAAAGCAACACTTCTACTCAAATCAAAAGTACTAATTTAAGGGTGATGGATTTTGTGGTTTGGGTTGTTTTTTTCCAGTTTGGTTTTCCAGAAAACTAATCAAGTACATGATATCTGTTGATTTCTAGGTAATTGCTCTAATCTCATAATGCCACGAGTTCTCCAACATGGAGCACTTTAAAACCACACAGGGGCTTACACTTTTAATGGAAGTACCATTATTACAGTAAGGAAAATGCCATGGAGATTTAAAAGGCTTCCCATTCTTACAAAAAAGTGGATCAAACTGTGGAAATTTGTCCTGTGCTTGTCAATCTGTTCAATTTTGTGCATCTGGCTCTTAGCTTCCCTGAAGCATTAACAAGCAAACACTGTGCCTTCTATGTCTTACATTGCAGTATATATTTTTAATATAATACATTCATTTTCTTCTTCATAGTAATTAACATTTGGAAATTGCTTCAGGAGAGTTAAGGCCAGTGCAAATGCAAAATCATTCTGTGACCATCTAGTCTCGCGTAATATTTTCAAACATTGATCCCCTTTGCTGAAAATCAGATCAAATTAAGATTGAAGTCCTACTTGTAAGAGTGTCTTTGATCCTACTCCAAATCTAATAGGAATAGTCCACAGAAACCATACAGCAAAACTTCAGTCTTCTTCTGTTATACAATCATCTCCCATCAGAGTCTCAGTCTCCTACTTAGCTTACTTTTACTATAGGCAGTATAAATTCTGACTACTTGTGGACAAGTCACTTACACTGTACATATCTTAAAAGTTAACAATTTCATGGATACTTTCGGGTAAGTGTTTGGATTACTGATTGCTCAGCAGAACAAGTGATACCTGATTCAGCTTGGGGCTGCAGTCACACACGCCAGATTAGATGAGGGAATTGATTCTCACCACCAGTACACCACTACTGGTACCAGGGGAAATACCTGGGTGCTATGGCTGGGAACAAGAGAGGCATGATGGTGTCTTAAGAGAATGCTGTCAGGAACAGCAGTGCCTTGTGAAACCAAGGGTTGAGGCTGCAGTTGGAAGAGACAGGGAGAACAGGGCAGGAAGCAATGGGCATTTGTGCCTTCAAAAGCTTAAGAACACCATAGAGCAGGTGGCGTAAAATATGCTCCTTGGTTTCATGCTGCTGTATGGGCTGGCACAATTTACAGCACTGAAGTATTTACTCTGTTACATTGCATTTTGCCCTTCTCCCAGTGAGGGCACATCTGTGTCTCTTATCCATCAAATATTTAGGAACTTCAACTCTTTGAGATTCTTTAAGTGTTAGCACTGGTGGAAATCAGACAGAGTCAAAAGTTATTTAGAAGAGGAAACATAAACCAACAAGGTGACTTCATGAGGTTGACACAAGAAAACCTTCCATCCAAGAATGAAAGATATGTAAGGATACAGAAACAAATACTGCAGCTGATTGCTTGACAGCACTGTAACCCACGGGAACAATGCAGGCGCACTCCTCCTCCAGCACCGCAGCCACAGAAGCAGCACCAACCACCCCTGTAGTCCTAACAGCTGGCTGAACAATTCGCCAGCTGATCACTGCCCTCAGACTTCATGGCTGAGCTGCCAGGAGATACTGTATGAGCAGGATAACTGTGTGACCTACCCAGTGAAACTGTCACTTCAAAAGCAGTTTTTTGTAAAACTGTAACCACTGGCATATAAGTGATTTAAGTGTAAATGTTAAACATCTATCAGAAACATCAAGAAATTTGTAGTCCAAAAATAAGTATTAGATACTGAGAAATGAAGAATGATGCTAGAAGATCCACATAGATGTGTAAGTTTGCAAATTCAACGTCCATGCTAAATATTATTAAAGAGTAATTTAAAACAATGAAATCTGTTTATCCTCAACTAAAATCCTCAGCACACGACTATGTGCAATCTTCACAGCTTCCTTTTCACAGCAGGAGATAAGCAGCCCTCACTGAAAATTTCAAATGTGCCTTTAGTAATCATAACACTATTTAATGCTATGCGTCTTTATAGCAGAATGAAAAAGAAATAATCTCTATGTCACCATTTCATACATTGTTTCAAAAATAAAGCCCACATGCCTGCAGATATCATGGATTTCCTACCACCGCTGTAAAACCTTCAAAATTATCCTAATTTGTGACCTGAGTGAATGTGTTTGCTCAGGCAAGATGATTCCTTTCCATTCCCCAACCCTGTCTGAAGAAGCCACCGATTTAAGTAACTAAGAAGATTCTGCACAACCAGAAGATTCTCCCCCACCAGTAAAGCTGATGGGCTTTACACCAAGATGCTCATGCCTTGCTTGACCCAGCACAAGCAGCTCTAACTCCAGTGCAAATCCCTTTAGCACACAAGGATCACAGATATACCATAGGCTATCCCTTGTCTGAGCTTAAATACTCATGATGAACTCATGGGGATGCAGAGTGTCCCATTGTGTTTTGTCCCAGCTGCAGGCAACCGCAGCCACAATCCTGACTACTTCACTTCAGGCTGGCTAGCAGTCCTTGTCTCTTGACAGCATCTGTCTCAGTGCAATAATGGGGGAACATACAAACCAGTAACTAAAGTTGCCATAAACCAGTATGCTGTGCTAAGCAAGATGTGTTTGTTATACAAACACATCACCTCAATCACTTTTCATTTAATCAGAGCTAAAAAAAAAAGACTCAGAAAAGACTTTTGAACATACATGTGGGATCTGATCAGAAGTCCTTTCTTTCTGCCTGCAACAGCTTCTGGATTTCATCCATACACTGAAATATGCCCCACTCTGCTGAACAGGGTGGCACTGACACATCTACTGCTTAATATTGGAAGAATTAGCAGCCTTTTCCCTGTAGGTGATTGTATTGCTATGGTAGTGTGTCATGCCCAATAGGAAATTGCAAGTGTGTGTATTATTTAATGTTGGTAAATACGTGTTTTATTGCCTTTCTAGCACTACTGCTTGTCCCTAGACCCGCTGGTCACTTGGGCTTGTGCAGCAATGCTTGCATCAATGCCCAGTACACAAGTGCCACCAATAACTGACAAACAACAGAAATACTTGCCAAGGAAGAAAGGATGAGTGAGAAAATTGGGAAGGAAAAACAACTATTTTCCAGAGAAAGTCAAGAGAAATGCCTCCCAGAGCGCAGCAGTAGGACAAGATGCCCAGGCACCTCACTCTGCTGCTGGAGTGCTACACAAACTAAAAGCCAGAGACACTGAGCTGTTGAGATTTCCTCAGTCCCAGCTGGGAAGTGACAGACTTTGGAAAGAAGACATCACTTCAGAAAATCTGAGATGTTGTGCTAGTGCATACTCTGAACGTGAGCACAACATATTCAAGCGGACCTCTGCCAGCAGCCAGGGCTCCCTGCAACACAACAGCTCAGGGCAAGCTACTGTCAGATGGGCAGGATCACACCCCTGCCCTGATCTAGGTCCCCATAACACCTAGAAACATCTGGCGCATCAAATGTTAATGACAAAGTGTGGCACGCTTCCATTGCTGCAGTGCTGGCTTAAGGCATGACTCAAGCACCTGGTCACCATCCTCACTGAAGCAGATGAACAGAGAGAAGGGAGAGGATCACGCAAATCACATAAGCCTTTTTCCCTTAAAGAGATTATAAATTCAAGTAGAATTTTTGCTAAACAGGCTACTTCTATTTACTCTATAAAAGCTGCTTAAATTTACGTTTCTGTTACCATAGAGAAAGCCTGATTCTAATCCTAATTAACTCCATGCTATCATTGATGCTATAACTCTTGGCATACCACTTTTACAATCAAGCAGATTGTACCTTATGTATATTATGGACAATTTTACACAGTTTCGTATTGCAGTTAAGAGAAAACATTTCTCTACAGTAACAGAAGCAGCAACACTCATTCCATGTAAGAACACAGCTCAGATACCACAGCCAACTTACATTTAAAATCCAGCTGTGCTGAAAAAGTGCAATTACGTCTACAAAAGGTGAAAGGGGGGAGAGGGGAGGGAAAGTTACAAAAAACAACGTTAATGTGCTATCATGAAAATACCCGTATTTTATTTCATTGTGATTATGCATATTTCGTGACCACTAAGCACGGATCACCAGGGCATTTTGGAATCGGAATCAAACTTCAGCAACCACTTTGTTCTCTGATGTTGCTCAGATGCTGCTTAAAGCTAAAATATTTATTAAGATAAGCTTTTTGTGTGGCTGTTGACTCTAAATATCAGTCTCAGTGCTTTCCCAGGTAGGCTCAGACTTGGATTAAGCTTTCCATTAGTGGAAACTATTTTTTAAGCGCAGCCTAAACAGACTTTTTTTCCCCTCACAGAAGAAAAAAAAACAACAAATAACCAATGTTATTACTGAAACACTAGAGCCACTAAGGAAACATTTTACTGTACTACCACATTTGCATTATATAGCATCAGCACAACTCCAGTGTAACAAGATAAAATTAGTTGTCAGTAATCAACAGGACTTGTAAATAATTGTCACCTTATTTAGCACATCAAACTGGCTCCAGTAGCTCCTGCAGCACGCACCACAGTGTGCTCAAGGACAAAAGACTCGGACAATTCACGTTTGAATTATTACAGAGGTGATCAGCAAGCTACCTAAGCTGCACCAGAAATGAGAAATGCTGTACAGCTGCCTTGCTCTGCAATACCAGGGATTAACCCTCTGAAGAACTGGGTTATCAGTCTGGACTCAGCACCATGGCCCCCACCGCTGAATATCCTGTTCCTCCAGCCCAAAGCAGGGAAAAATTAAGCTTTTGTCCACTAAAAGCACAGGTAGACAGGAACTCCAGTTGCATAAATATTTGTATAAATTATTGCAGTGTTGGCTGTATTACTGAAGTTTATAAGAAATAGAATTTACACAAATGTATTTTCTTCAATTATTTAAATAAGAGTGCTAAACAGACTTTGGAAGCATCAATGAAGATGAACAAACAGGAAGGACAGCTGACAGAAGAGCTGTAGGAACCTAAGAGATGCAATGCTACAGTCATAAGCAGTGCAGTCAAACAACACTAAGCTGGCTGTCCACATTTTCTCACGAAGTGCTTGAGTCCTTTTAAGGTTTAACCATAGGTGTTTAAGAGTGAGGCTAAATATATTCTTGATGCATAACAAATTACCATATTTCTTCCCAATCCTTTTCATATGAAAAAATACATTTGAGAAAGATCAGCACTGCTCAGCACTTCCCTCCAGCATCCAGGATTACTCCTGCATTGCTCTCCTCACTGATCTGCCCTTTTGCAGAAGTCACACATAGCACAGATCCCAGGCTCACAAGTCCAGCTGAGCTTGGCTAACCACCTACAAAGCCTGTGTCTCTGCCCTGAGCTTTCCTATACTTTGGTTCCCTAGATGTCGTCCTGCAGGCACCAAAACTCACCCTGTATGGAGCAGAAACGGTTCATGAAAGCCTACTGGGTTGGATCGTGCCACCTACCTGACCCCATCACTACCTTTCAGCTCAACAATACACATTCCCACTGCGTAAAAAGCCGTGTGTACACCATCTTCCCGGGCAGAGAAGAGCTAGAAATAGAACATTTCAGTATACTAACAGGTACAGATTCTTGGCTCTCAGATTCCATAGACTCTTCCCTTTGCTTGGCAAAGAACAGGCCAACTGATCTAGACTGACCCTACTCTAAAACTGTCCTACGAAGGCTACGATTTGACTTTAATGCCTACAGAAAGGAGCAAAGTACACTTGAAGCCTCCTTTAGAGCATGATAGGTGGGAAGCTACGCTGGGAAGCACATCACTGCAGCAAGGAGACTGTGTGCATTTCATAGAAGTAACACAATGCTGATTTCCATTACAGCTGACTCCTAACATTCAAACAGTACATATAACATACAGCACTTAACTGGCAGAGAGAATGAAGTTCTCAGCACTTTTTGTACACATATGCCTCAGGAGACTAATCTTCCAAATTCACTCCCTCTGTAGTTTGATTTATTTTTCACCTGGCTTCCAGAGGTACAGGATTAGGTAATAAAATAAATATTTTTAAAAGTCTCCATGTAAAATAGGGCCCACATATGCTTTCAGAAACTGGGGCTAGATTTGTTCAGAAAAAAGGACTCCGAGCCCAAGCTGCTCACTACCAGAAAGAGCTTCCTCTCTTGCCAAGGCATGCTTGACTATTTCTGAAATCATTAATAATTCAGTTAGCACTTCACTTTGAAGAAGGAACAGCATTTTTTACTTCTTTGACTTTCCAAACTTTTATTTGAGCAGGTTGCATAATGTAGCAAATTGCAATTCTAAATTCATTCACTTCCTGTAAATAATCCATTTAGCAACTGACGTCCCAAAACCTCTCAGATCTCACAGGCAAAAAGTCTCTGCAGTGCTTCGGTACTGAGGTTTGGTTATCGTCAGTGGCATCCGAATAAGGACAGCTTCCAAAGGACTCCATCAATGCCACGAGTTCGCCTCAGACAGCCGGTGTAAGTAAACTCTCAAGTTTTATTCCTAAAAACCTGCCCTGGGATAAGTGACACAATTGCAATAATGCTCTTTGTGATCAGTGGAAAAAGAGGGGAAAAAAGGTAAAAATAAAGGAAAAAGCTTAATTGCTGCTCAGAGATTTACTGCTTTCAAAAATAACAATAATGAATAATTGACATAAATATTACTTAACTGATTCGGGTCAGTGCATATACAGCATTTTATATGCAGAACAGGACTGTGGAGAAAGCCTCCTCCTTGGCTGCACAAATTGTTTTGTCCTTGGGTATACTGCTAAAATAAATTCAGGTTTCAGTTTACTATGCTGGCGTAGTAGATGGGAACAACAAACAAATTCCAGCTCTTTGCTAAGCATATTCACCAACACCAAATGATCCTGTATAGCAGTACACCCTGCGTTATTGAGACTACAAGCAGTACTGCAAAAAGCTTTCCTCTTCTAAATGCATTACAGGCCAGCCATGCCAAACAACAAAATGACACCTAAATGTATGTGAGTTTGAGTCACAGAAAATATAGTATACTTACACTTCTAACTCTCTCTTGGTTTTGAAGTCTCTGCTTCCCACAGAGTAATGCCAAAGATAGGAAAAACACCAGAAATACTTCAATTTGTGCTACCCAACACAACAGCATTTGCTTTTATTTCCCCAAGAGACTACAGAAAAGACTTTTAATTAAATGTTGACCACAGCAAGTACACACTATCTGAGTACAAAGAGAGACTGAACTTGCAATTCTTTTATTTGAATATTCTGTATATTCACTGCACATACACAAAAGTTTTGAAGGAGTACTTTAACAGCTATCTTGATTTATTCTTATCACTAAAGAAAAAGTAGATATATATTGAAAGCAAAACTCAGCAGCTACTTAATGTTTCATCCAACCAAACCCCTTTCCATCATCTTCCAGCAGTCCTGGATGACTGGGGAGGTTCTGCTGGACTGGAGGCTGGCTGATGTCGTGCCCATCTATAAGAAGGGGCGCAGGGAGGATCCAGGGAACTACAGGCCTGTCAGCCTGACCTCGGTACCGGGGAAAGTCATGGAGCGGGTGATCTTGAGTGCGATCATGAAGCACTTGCAAGAGAACCGGGTGATCAGGCCCAGTCAACACGGGTTCATGAAAGGCAGGTCTTGCCAGAGTAATCTGATCACCTTCTATGACCAAGTGACTAAACTCTTGGACGAGGGAAAGGCTGTGGATGTGGTTTTCCTGGACTTTAGTAAAGCCTTTGATACAGTTTCTCACAGCATTCTGCTTCGGAAACTGTCGGCCTCTGGCCTGGACGGGCGCACACTCTCCTGGGTGAAAAACTGGTTGAATGACCGGGCCCAGAGGGTGGTGGTAAATGGAGTTAAATCCAGCTGGAGGCCAGTGACAAGTGGGGTTCCCCAGGGCTCAGTCTTGGGTCCAGTCCTGTTTAATGTCTTTATCAACAACCTGGATGAAGGCATTGAGTCCTCCCTTAGCAAGTTTGCAGATGACACCAAGCTGGGTGGATCTGCTGGAGGGTCGGGAGGCTCTGCAAAGGGATCTGAACAGGCTGGACTGCTGGGCAGAGACCAACGGCATGAGGTTTAACAAGGCCAAATGCCGGGTCCTGCACTTGGGGCACAACAACCCTAAGCAGAGGTACAGACTAGGAGAAGCCTGGCTGGAAAGCTGCCAGGAGGAGAAGGACCTGGGGGTGTTGGTTGACAACCGACTGAACATGAGCCAGCAGTGTGCCCAGGTGGCCAAAAAGGCCAATGGCATCCTGGCTTGTATCAGGAACGGCGTGACCAGCAGGTCCAGGGAGGTTATTCTCCCCGTGTACTCGGCACTGGTGAGACCGCACCTCGAGTACTGTGTTCAGTTCTGGGCCCCTCACCACAAGAAGGATGCTGAGGCTCTGGAGCGAGTCCAGAGAAGGGCAACAAAGCTGGTGAAGGGGCTGGAGAACAAATCTTACGAGGAGCGGATGAGAGAGCTGGGGTTGTTCAGCCTGGAGAAGAGGAGGCTGAGGGGAGACCTTATTACTCTCTACAACTACCTGAAGGGAGGTTGTGGAGAGGAGGGAGCTGGCCTCTTCTCCCAAGTGACAGGGGACAGGATGAGAGGGAATGGCCTCAAGCTCCGCCAGGGGAGATTTAGGCTTGAGATTAGGAAGAAATTCTTCACGGAGAGGGTGGTTAGGCATTGGAACAGTCTGCCCAGGGAGGTGGTTGAGTCACCGTCCCTGGAGGTGTTTAAGGTTAGGGTAGATGAGGTGCTTAGGAGCATGATTTAGGGAATGGTGGGAATGGTTGGACTCGACGATCCAGTGGGTCTCTTCCAACCTGGTCATTCTGTGATTCTGTGATTCTGTGATCTGAACAGGGAAAATAATCCGACAGATAAAACAAAACTATTATTAGAAGAGAGTAGTAGCCAGAAAGCTGCAGCTTTATAGAAGTTTCATATTTGTTACAAAGCACTTTCTTACAAACTTTGAGAGCTAAGTGAAAAAAAATGTTGGGAGATGTTGAAGGGTTCTGTTCAAAACATTCCTTTTACTCCATAAATCCAAACAGATAACATCAAAGTTGCACTTAGCAATGAAGTTCAAACCTCACTTGAAAACTTCTAGTTTTAAGTGTCCGCTCCCTCCCCCAACCCAAGTACTTTGTTTGACTGTATAGCAATTAAAACACTACCTTTCCGCTTTGATCGTTGCTTCCGTCTCTGTTTACAGTGCCATCGGATCTCACTGAAGAGAGTCCCCATGCCAAAAGCTGGGGCTGGAAGAGATGCCATGCACACACCTACAGTCCACCGCCGTAGCTTTCCAGTCTGCTGCACCCTCGCCCCCTCCTCACGAGGCAAAGAGGGTTAACCTGCCTTTCCTTGCACTCCCTTCACCCAGCCGAGGGCCATTCCTCAAAACAGCAGGATGCACAGATGCACTATGATGAACAAACACTGCAGCTCATCCCTACTCACCACAAGAGGCACATGTGACAATTAACCCTTCAGTAAGTGAAAGGGGCAAGCAAGGATAGTTTTCTTAAAAGACATCCTCACTACTAGGTGTGGAAAGGCAAATTTATTTTTATTTTCTTACTAAAAATGGAGAAGGCAACTCTTTGGTGTTGCTTCAGCCTTATGCACATCTCAGAAACAAGGAGAGACCTAAGCAAGAGAAGGTTTATACAGCCTAGTGTGTGAAACCAAGATGCCTTCGGCATCCTTTCTAATTGTTCCTCATGTTCTTAGTTACATATTTTGTACATTGCCTAGAAATGCACAAAATAAATTTGTAAATAGCAGGATTACACCTACATGCAAATCTCAAAGAGCAATGTTTGAATCTCAGGTTTTGCATACAAGGGTTTGCATGTGTTGTCTGACAGAGAGATTTCCCAATGTCAATATTAACTGTAGCAATTCCCAGCCTTTTTATAAGCAAAAAAAGCAACACTTGACATTATGGGATAACATGGTATCATCCTGCTTCCTCAATTTGAGCAACCAAACACACATATGTTCACCCTGGGGATCCTATGGGTCTCGTGGATCACCAGTTCAGACTCGGGGCTGCAGCTATCCTTTAATCCTGCCTGCAGATTAAACCCCACAGGACAGAAATCAACTTCCAACAGGGGATGTTTGCAGATGCAAACCCCGCAGGTTTCTTCCATGTATTACTAGAGTGAAGAAACCAGCTCTCAGACCTTCACTTCTCCATGTAACAAACAGTTCTTGGCTCTTTGGAAGACAGCACATGATCAATTCTGGATAAACTCTCATAGATTACTTACATAAACCATTATATTTTGACACCTAGCCAGTGTGTCATTTTCGGAAAAAAACTGTGACCGGCATCTTAAATTAGCAGTACTCCACTAACCAAAACCAATACAGTCAAGCTCACCAATGGGACTGGGTTGACCTGCTAATATGGAGCCCTGTCTTTCCACCTACTGCTCCCTCTGCTGGCACTTGTTCTCGAGACCAGATATACCATCTTTACATGTCCAGGGTGTGATGGACAGCTTCTGAGATTGAGTTAACTCGTTCACTGAAACTACTTCTGCAAGAAGACTAAGTGCTAAGGGCCACAAACTTCCCCACTTGGTTTAGAGGAGTTGAAGTTCTATCTGTGCTAACAGACGCTGCTTCATTCAATGAAGGAATATCAACAGGACCATTCGTGGTCAGCTTACACAATTTGAAAAGAAGAACTTGCTATGGTTGAACAAGCCACCAATGCCATGGTCATGTTATCATGTCTACACTTACCATCAAGAAGTTCAGGAGGAAATGAGTCCCATCATCATCTAAAACCAGCTCTTTCCTCACAGCACAAATAAGGTCTGGTGTTTTCTTATGCTTCTAGCACCTCTTCTCCCCTTCCTAATTACTGCCTGGCTCACAGACCAGAGGTATGCTCTGGATTAATACAAAACCATTTTTCCTTCAGGGAAACCAGGAACATCCTCATTTAAAAGTGACAATAGTTTGACGTCAGGCCCTGCAATAATACATCCCAATGGGCCTACACAGTCATGGCAAGATGAAAGCAGACATCAAGGAAATCTCAGTGAATCCTGCAACTCCAGTGTCAGCATGGGCACTAGGTGCACGTTGGCAGAGCACTTCCCCATCTCAAGTAGACCTAATTTAAGATTTAAGTTAGCAGTTCCGTGCCTCACTAATTAACAGTTTCAGGTCAAGTTTGATATTTAAACCCACATTAAACCATGCGTGACAAGGAAAGGACAAAGAAGGTGAGGTATCTACATTTACACGGTCTTGAAGGAAAAGATATGCGGAGAGAAAAAAGGAAAACACACTCCTTAGGAGAACGGGAATTCATTTTGTTCCTTTGAGCCAACAGCATATTTTGTAAAAAGCAAAAAAAGCAACCTGTGAAACCACTGAGCTCTTTACTGTAATTCTTCCAGCTGTTGAAACTTTCTCCACCTTGTTCTCACTACAAGTGAGAAAGAGATATATAACAATATGTATTTCTCTTTCCCTTTCAGGGAAGAGTTACTGCATCAGATACTTAAAGTTCAAAAGTGTTTTTGCCTTCAACAACTAATTTATCTGCCCGAACTTGACAGAGATTTGGTTTATAGGTCTGAAAAAAGACTCTTGCTCACCCTCACAGAGCTCTCCTCTCCAAAGCAGCTCCTAGTGACCACTGGCTTCCCAAAGCAAAGTGCCTCTGGGGTACAGGAGTTAGGAAGATCTGAGATAATTTTAGCTTAAAGAATGACAGATTTCAATAGAGAAATAAAGTCCCTAAAATCTGTACTACTAAGTTCCTGTACTAAGGAATGTACACAATGCACTTGAGAGAGAAATTTACCGACTCACTGCATTCATTTCCAGTTGTCACATTAACGACAGCTTTAGGAAATAAAAAATATGCAATCTGTAATATGCATACGATTCAATATTCAATACCCAAAAGATCCTGGAGCTATGGCATCTACTGGCCCCCACAGTCCAGGTTCCCAAGCACAGGAGGCTCAAAGCCACATCCTTCTGCCAGACACAGCACTTTGTGAATGACTTCTTCATCCAGTACTCATTACAAAATTAACAGGAATAATCTATCATATCTTTATGTACCCACAAGACTCACTTTGAATCATGTAAGCTGGAAGGAGTACAAGGAGTATTTGATCATAGAATACAAAATACTTTAAATAGAATACATTACTTTAAATATTGCATGAAAATTTCTATGCACCAAAAGAATCCTTGCAAATCTCATTTACTTAGATTTGGCCACTACTATCCACTTACATTACACACTCTTGGAAGAAATAATTGCACACTGTATTTTGTAAACAACCAGCTATTCTTTTCCCCACATGCAATTCACACAGTTTTCAAGGGTGCGGATACTATTACAGGCCAATAGCAAGATTGCTTTCAAGCCTTGTGTACTGGAGCAAGAATTTACATAAGCTAGCAGCAATCACTAGAATTAGTACAGGCTAATTACACCCTCAGCATCAGCTCAGCACAGTAAACCACCAGACAATAAGCTGCTGGGTCCACACCAGGAACCCCCAGCACCTGGCCTCAGTCTCAACAACTCAGGTAATTAAATCCTCTCCAACAGCACCATCTGCTGTTACACTAGATAAATAACTGATTTTACTTTGACCAAGAAAGTCTAGACCCCAGCTCCAAAACAGAAATGACTTGGGATGTTTGCAGATCTATTCTACTGTAAACTAATTTGTAACCTATATGAATTACAACATTTTGCTTTAGGTAGCACCACCTCGTCTTCTTACCAGCATATTTTGAGAAATGAACATACAATTTTTAGCGTGTATGATTTCTGAAAGGCTCCTCAAATACCCACAACTGTCAGAAATGTATTGAGGATGTGCAACCATGGAAAAAATGGTAACCATACAGAGAAGAAGCATGAAGAGCCTTGATCTCCCAGTAACATCAGTATTTTTGTCATCATTTAAAAGATAACAGGTGCAGCTATCCAGAGATACTAAGGAAAATAATACCTAATTGTAACAAAAATCTAAAACAGCTATAAAAGAGGGTAAGAAAGTCTCAAAGAGCCCAACATTATTTTATAGAAGGAAAAAAGTGTTAGGCAGGTGCAGTGGTGTTTGATACTAGGAGATAGACATATATGTTGGACATAATTTCTCCTTTCCCTCCACAATCAGTCATAGAGCTTGACTCAAACATTCAAACTCTCAAGTCCTCCATGCTATCTTTGCATACTTATTTTATGGATAATATGGATTGGGAACAAATTTGCAGTCAGAAAGGCAACTTTTTGTAACATACAACAACTTGATAACTAGATATTTATTAACAATATTTTCTCTATTTTCAAACTGTACTAATCCAATATCTTTGAAGGGGGTTAGTGTACAAACATAAAAGTTACATATAAAATAATAAAGTTTTAAATATACATTAATTCTCTCCTCCAAGTTATGAATTGAATGCATCAATCAGTAAACAAAGAATCTCACTACGTATCGGCAAATATGGTCAGCTTACCTTTAGAGATACATGCTGATTCTGCAACCTGCAAAAAGGAGAAACAGTTAGCAATTTTTCTTTTACAAATTAAAGTGCATTACAAATGGCAACTCCTGACCTTAAAAGGGACAGATTTCTGATTCTGAAGGAATAAATAGTACATACTGCATATACACAGTCACAGAACCAGCTCCCTGGTAACCACAATGGGAGAGGGAGAAACAATTCTGGATGTTCCTGATTGGGGAAAAAAAAATATCAAGACTGAAGATGCTCAGGACTCAGGGTCAGGAGAAGCATCTCAGGGGTACAAGCAGCTACTTAGCAGAACCCAATATGCAATCTCTGCACCTTCCAGCAGAAACAGTCAGCAAATATTTTGACCAATAATAGCTTAAAACTAAAATTAACCCCTGTGTTATCACAGCCAACTTATCCTGCAAGCAAATCTAAATCTGTCGCCTTGTTAGAATTTATTTTTGAATGTAGATCTTAAATTTTATTTTTAGCGGTTGATTTTAATTCATATAAACAACACCTCACACCATAGCCTACTGTTCAAACACCAGGTGCTTGATACTACTTGCATCGGCTTGCATTCTCCTGACGTGCTTGAAAACTGGAAAATCCATCAATTGCCAGCAGTGGGGAGGAAAGAAATGGCAGATGCAGAGTAAGAAGGATACAGGATAATGGGAATGATTAACATGCAGGAAATTTTCTTTTATTTCCATAAACACATACAAATTGCACAGCTGCTCAACCAGGAACAGATGGGTTTATTTTTACAGACAACCTCCTAGTTATAAGAAAATACTTAAGTGACTTAATCAGTCTGAAAAATCTAAAATGGTTCTGCAAACCACAGAAGCTATTTCCAAAGCAACAGGGCCTTTCAGTGGCTGCATTATGCAAACCCCCACCAGCAGCTTATCGGAGCAGGGGCACCACTTGCACCTGGAAAGGATTTTGGTGTTCGTGCCTGGAAAAGACAACCCTTCTCTGCTGCTACAGCCCGCAAGAGGGTGCTGGCAACCCACAAATGCTTCACTCAATGTCAGTTCCAGAGCATACATGGCGCAGCTATGGACAACACAACCGGACAGGTGCCTGGAGCATATCTTAAACTGTTTTGGTCAAGACAGACATGAAGGATCTGCCACAATATTTAAAGTCTATGTACCAGAAGATGGCATTAATTCAATTTTAGGTATTTTTCAAGTTCCCAACACTTCAAGGTAGCATTTTCCAATAATCCAGAAAAATATGCCAGTTATGTACTGGTCTTTGCAGGAAGCAGTAAAAATGCCTAGAAAGCTCAACACAGTGTCAGCTTCTCATGCTGCAAGGGACTACATTACAGTCCACCAAACTGTGATACAGTATTTATAGCATGATGATTTGCCATTCCTTTAATATTTTCCTAACCTAGTAGCTCCATATCCACGAAAAAACCCTCTTCCAAGCACTTGGAATATGAGCTCTAAACTGCATGACATGAAATTCCAGTATTAGTGGCAACATCCACAAAGAGTCTATTTTTTTAAAATGAGTTTTTTTTATAATACTCTTCCTACATGAGCATTTAAATAAAGTTGTGAGCAACCCTGAGACAACCCACTCCGAGTGATTTTTAATTACATTTTTGCATTAGAATTACCTTGAGTCATTTTAGCAACTGTGTCCCCTATATGCCATACTACCCCAGTCACTAATTCTTCAAGTTTCAAAGAAACTAAACAGACATGACTCTCAAGACGTAAAATAATTATACCAAGTGCAAACTCACAGACTCACAGACTCACTACATTGGAAAAGACCTCTTGGATCATCGAGTCCAACCATTCCTATCTGCCACTAAATCACGTCCCTCAGCACTTAATTCACCCATCTTTTAAACACCTTCAGTGATGGTGACTCAGCCACCTCCCTGGGCAGCCTGTTCCAGTGCCCAATGACCCTTTCTGTGAAAAAATTTTTTTCTGATGTTCAGCCTGAACCTCCCCTGGCAGAGCTTGAGGCCATTCCCTCTTGTCCTATCACCTGCCACTTGGGAAAAGAGGCCAGTTCCCTCCTCTCCACAACCTCCTTTCAGGTAGTTGTAGAGAGCTATGAAGTCTCCCCTCAGCCTCCTCTTCTCCAGGCTAAACAACCCCAGCTCCCTCAGCCGTTCCTCATAAGGCCTGTTCTCCAGCCCCTTCACCAGCTTCATTGCTCTTCTGTGGACTCGCTCCAGAGCCTCAACATCCTTCTTGTGGTGAGGGGCCTAGACCTGAACACGGGATTTGAGATGCGGTCACCTCGTTGGTATCTTCTTTCCTAGTAAAACTATGACTGTTATTTTAATACAGGTTTGTCTTCCTGACAGAGGCAGGAGTGAAACAAAGAGTCCAAAAGCAAGCCTGGGAAGAGCTCTTTTTCATCACATGGCTGGAAAAACTAAAAAGCAAAACAAATGGAAATCAAGTGACTTCTAAACAGCTTAATTCCTAAAAGTGACTAGTGAGGTTATTCACCAAGAAAAGTCTGGAAACACATTCAACATGATTTCTCCCAGGACAACAAAGGATACTTGAGTCCATTAGAAGAACATGTCATGCTGGACATTTAGGACTTTCTGGAAATACCAGCTTTTGAAAGCTCAACTGAAAACATTTCAAGGCAATAAGAATCAAATCAGAGATATGATAACTAACTTCACTACATAGACTGCATCTCACATGTACAGAACAGCATCTCCAGTTTCTCAGAGGTAATTTGCCAGCTCTTCAAAAACTTCTTAGGAGAAAGGCACTGAGAAGCACATCTAGCTAAAAGTCTGAGGTCTTCATTGTTCAACAGCCATAAAATCTTTGAAAAAGGAGAAAGATCTCAGGGCTTCTATCCATGAAGATTTTCTTGGCTGAGTAGGTCCTGTGACTCCCACTCCAACAGCTATCACTGCCACCTTGACTGAACAATACCCTGCCCCACCCCAACAGCCCATCCCAGGCCCATCTCCTCCAGCCCAGAAGAGCAGAGGCACATTGCCAGGCAGAGACCCACATTACAAGATAAGGCGATGAGATGTCCTGTCCAGGGCTTCTTATGGGGAGCCACAGCCCCAGGTCCCAGGCATGACACCAGCAGAGGAGTCAAAGGGAGGAGGCACCCTTGTGTCGCACACATGCATAAATACATTCATGTTCCCCTCATGTAACTCACAGAGATTTTTCCGCAGTATTTTAAATTTGAAAGATGCTATAAGTGTCAATTCAGTTCTGTAAGATTTTTGGGGAAAAAGTATATCTATTCACAGAGATCTCCCACCCACAGGGACAGGAGGTCCCACCTCAACACTCTAGCCTACAAGAACCACACAAATGCAAAGCAGCTGTCTAGAGGCACAAGTCACCAGCTGTGTGGACAAGGCAAAACCAACTGGTTTTATTCTTTACATATTTATTTTCTGGTGTTGAAAAACACAGACAAGCTGACGAGGCATCTCAACTGCAAGTATCCACACGACACAAGGCGCAGGTATATTAAATATCCAGCATCATCTGTCCTTCCTATTTCAATGCTGGCTCAAGAAGTAACACTGCTTAGAAGCGGAAGCCAACTGCATTGCTCAGCTCATTTTGGTTTGATTTACATCCTGACACAGATTGCATCAAGACTTTTCACAGAGGCCAAACGAGAAATTCAAAAGCTGATGTATTTCTCATGCAGACCTCACCATGGTTTTTGCTAAGTGATTTGCACCCTCCCTAGGCACCAGAGGAGGTAGGGTTTTATTAATTAAAACAGACTTGCTTCAGCCTCTCAACCCCAGATTAAGGCAAGCAGCTGGAAGAACTCTTCACTCCAGCCAGAACTGTCCACCCATTCCTCTGCTGGGACACAAGCAAATGCCAACACACTCCAGCTGCAAAGCAAATCCAAATGATTATGATTTTTTGGATTATTGTATTTAATTTCTAGACTTTGTCCCTCCCAGTATTCTTCTATGCCATCATCACCACCTTCAACTAGGAATCTTTCCTAAAAAGCTGTTAGATGCATCTCTTTCCCTTGACACAAAACAAACTCTTTTTTTTTGAAGTTCTGTATATAAAGTATCTGTAAGACACTGAAACCAAGTTCATTGACAGTTCAAAGGCTATGAAAATTCAGCAGCGTTTAAGCAACAGGAACTAGGTTAAGATCTATGGGAAAAAAAGTATGCTGCTCCATGAATTAATATCCAAGATATCACAGCTTTTGCTGCAGGTATCAAATAAATTATGTTCATCATTTATTCTGGAACACTCAAAAGATTCAAACCTGTTCAGGAACAAATAGAGACACAAATTATTTTTCAAATATTTTCTCACCAAAAATGCTTTCATATGTGCACATAACACCAGCAACGAACTTTTCTTCTTTGATTTTTAATTCTGTGTTCCCCTACTTCTGAAAAAATATATTAATGATGTGTTCATGTACTGGTTATGTATGACAGCCTAAACCCTCAATACAAAATTCAATATGGAAATGAAATAATTTCAAAATTGATGAATTTAATGCCACTCTTCCTTTCTACAGGATTATGACATCTCATGTATAAGAGCAGTTAACTTAAAAGAGATCATGACTGAAGCCAAACCAGTGAGCACAATCACCATAATGTCTTCAGGTGATCTAAGCTTTAATCTTGTTTTTCGTGATTTCCCTATAACTAATGTTTAAACATTTACATTACCCATTTAGCTGTTCTAAACTTTAGTCCAACTGCAGCAGTACAAGAGCACAGCCTCAAGATTAAGCAGTAACTTCTGAAATACAAAGAAATTTAAGAAACGAAAGTAATTCCTCTGTTCTATATCACTGCCTTTTAGAGAACAGTTACAAGGAAAAGATTAGTTTGGACTATAGACAGATTGTGGAGAATACAGTCTAGATTGGCAGGGACAGGACAACCCACTCATCCCAGCTGCACCAACATGTTCAGGGTCATTCTAAGACCCAGACACGCGTGCACTGACTGAGAAGACTGCTGGAAGCTGTGGTATCTGCTCCTGAGAGCGGCGGGGGGGGCGTTCTGCTTTACACATCCTAAAAAAATACCTGTAAAACCTCCTGCCTGCTGTTTCTACACACTTTCAGTGCATGTTAGAAGGCTGCAAGTCCCTCTTCATTTGAAGAACAGTGATATTTTTAAGACTTCAGAACAAGGCAGACTGATTATTTTCATTCTTACTTCCTCCCTAGGGCAAAGATAAGACGTGAGCTACACCTTTAACATTGGACTTCAGAAAAAAGCCTCAGAAATCCATGTTTAGTAAAAAGATGCAAAATATTTATCTCTCAGTTCAACTGTATTCAAAACCATGAGATTACATCCTGTATTAAGAACGCAGGGATAACTTTGCTAGCCTTTACCATAGCAAGTCACTCCCTAAAGTCCTTAAGTAGTAAGCTTATGATTCAGGACCTCCAAAACAACACATCTTATTCATAGACTTCTACTTTTAAAAGCAGGATGGGCTGGCCAAGCCACTACCATGCAGAAAAGCAAACTGCCATCCCAGGTGCACCCAGCCACCCAGCACAGTAAGCAGCTGCTGCCAAAGCTGGGAGGTAGACTAGTGGTGAGCAAAGGTGGGGTGAAGTATGCTCACGCCAAGCAGTGCCCAGTAACGAGACAGAGCTCACTGGGAGCTCCCAGACCACTTCTGCAGCCTGAAGAACCAATGCAATTTATTGCTGGACTTAAGAGCTGAGCACTGACTGAGACCAGGGTTACCCACTTGTACCTGACAGGACAAGTGAGACGAAGATTAAAACCCCCTCCTTTCAACCAGACCTAAGGAGTACAGGCATACCCCCCCCAACAAATGACTGCAGGAAAAAATATCTTATGTAGCCCAGCCACAGAATTCCATTGATTTTATCAGGGAGAAGAGTAGAAAGCAACTTCATTGCAGCTTATAGCACTTATATGAAGATAAAGCAGCAGAAGAGGGTGCTGCAAATTCAGTAAAAAGAGTACGTAGAGAGAAAATGTACCGGCTGGAAACAGGGCTTTACATGGAAATTGACTGTGCACATTTCAGATTTAGCTGTTGATATGAATCACAATGCCAACCATTCTCCACCAGCCTGCAGCTCGCCGACAGCTTCCTCTGGCTGAAACTGCATCCATTGTGCACAAAAACCCAGGAAGCACCAACTAAACCAGGGAATTGGAAATCATGGGTTGTAGGTACAGCAGTGAGTACTCTGCCATCCTAGGAATCACCCTACTCAAGCAGACAGGTTGTGGTCACTGTCAGTGCATGTTTTATTATTGTTTTAAATAAATGTTTAAAGTCATCATTTAAAAAAGCATTTAAAGTTAGAAGGTTTCAGAGTTCCTTAATCCTTGGGCTTTAAGTTGCACATTACAGGAACTCTATGCACAGAGAAGTTAAAAGACTGTGGAAGAAACCTGAATCACGCTGATTTACCTAAAAAAGCACTGGGGTGTGATGAGCCAGGAATCACATTTCTGGGTCAGGTTGTTTTCTCACTGCTTCCCTCTTTATGTGAATTATGCCCATTTTGCAGTCTGGGCAGAGCTGGGGTCTGCAGGAGACCAGTGCAGGGGCAGGAGAGAGGCTAAGCTCCAAGGCAGCTGGGAAAGGAAAGAGTTGCCAAGGACTGCACCAAGCCACAACTTTTACCCTTCTCTTGCACTCAGGATTGCTCACATACTGTTGGACGCCTCTCCCCTACTGCCCCAGTCTGGCTGCAGCTGTTTTCACAGCCCAGCCTCGGGGCTGGACCATGAGCAAGGACTCTGACTTGGCTGTGGGCACCTGGTGGCCCTTGCTCTGCCTCACGAGGCAAGGAAAGGTAACACATGAACTGCTTCATTGCAGCCGGGAACCAAACAAGAGTGCATGTACCTTAAACTGGGTTTTCTTCTCTGCACAGGCTCGCTCTCCAGCTCCTGCAGGAGGCAGAGAGAGCCCGCAGCAGCAGCCTTGGCAAGCCAAACTCTAAGCACCCCACGTTTGTAATTCAAGCACTGCAGACAGTCTGCACTTCCATGGTGGCAGCTTACGGGATTTTTGCATGTATATCTCGTCACTGCAACGTTTCTGGAAGAACCAGCTGCTGGACTTCTAAGAATATTAAAGTGTTACATTTCACTTCTAAAAATCACATTACTGTTGTTACCCTGCTATAAATACAAACAGATTTGAAGAACTTCCAAGCTCACTTCTGAGAGGCTTGACTCCCAGTCAATTTTCTGAGTTTCTGGAAGCCTTCCTCAGGACATGGCAGCTGCAGCTTGCTATCAGGAGAACCTTGCTAACTCATGACTAACTCAAACTGTCACTTCCAGAGCATTTCCTTGTGCCATTCAATATTAAATATCTGTATGTTAAAAAAACCCACCAACTATATTTATGGTGTAAAATCTGACTTGCATCACCACTCTGGTGTGTGGGCAGAGTGTTTGCCATCACAGAACATTAGACATTTTACAGCCATGTAGTGCAGAAATGGTACTTAGCATCTTCTTACTCAAGAAATTGCAATACATCCCGGAGTTTAACAAGACCAGCAAGGGAAACGTGGGGTGGAGCTGTATAGGGTGGGGGAAGAGTGAGAAAGAGGGTGGATGCTGGGATGACCCGGCACAGAGCAGGAGAGCATGTCCAGGACAGACCCCCCGCTTGCATTATTTGCATACAGAGAAAGTCTTGAAAAAGTCTTGCATGTTGCTGTTCCTGAGCAGAAATCACAGCTGAGGGAAATGAGACCAAAACTTGTGAGTGTGTCAAGATGAAGACTTGAGGCAACAGGGGACAATTTTGATGGGTTAATCCCACAGGCTTAGTTGTCAGTAGGTAATTCATATGCTCATTTTCATTTCTCTTTTTGAGTTCAGATAAAATCTGATACATAACTTTTCAGATAATATGACTTCTCTTGCTCACTATCAAAAGTTGCTCCTGATAGCCAAATGAAACAAGGCTAATGAGATCACAAATACTTGTGCCTACTATGTCCCAAAGAACCTTTTTGCAAGACAAATCTAAAACTACACATATTTAAGAGAGGGAGAATTAATCAGTCAGTGATGAAAGTTCTGGACACAGAGCAAATTTTTTTATTAGCTTTTCTGTGTTTGAAAAGTTCCATTAAAAGAGAAACATTTTAAATACAAGGACTGAAAAAAACTTGGTTAAAGGACTGTTATCTTGAATAGAAACACACACATTCAAAATGCAGTGAACTGAAAGAATTCACTTCGCTGGTCCATACGAAATAGATAATGCTTCTCCAAACTAAGATCCTCACCTTGCCCTGTGTTTGTGGCCTGTTGAACTAATATCCGGTGCCACGTGGCTTCCCAGAGCATGAGGACTCCCCTACTGCTTGCGCTTTTTTTCCAGAAGCATCCCAACCAGCTCAGTTTTACCCAGATACAACTTCTGCTACAACCACACACCAGGAGCTTCACCACGTCTGGAGCTGCTGCAGCTCTCCATGCAGCTCCAGTCAGGCAGGCACTTGACAGGCATTCCTGAGCTAGCAGACATCATCATGCAGTGCCCTTAACTATCAGGCTGTGCTTTTTCCTTCCCAGTGGAGTGAGGGCTGGGGCTGATATTTCAAACTACCAATATTCAGGTCAAACCAACAAAAGCAGAGTGAAACATAAAAGATAGTGTTTCAGATGGAACACACAGCTCAGCACATGCTGAAGGTGAAGTTATGATTCACAGCTAGCAGACCTTGTGCCTACAACATTCAACAAAGAAAGGACTCTGAATACAGGATTCAGATGATCCCAAAAGTCAAAACAATGAAATTGCAGGATCTGCAGATAAGTATTTTTCCACAAAAGCTGGGTGATTTACTTCCCCAAAGTACCAGTCACCGGGTACTCTGATTACAAAGAAGATTAACAGAGAAAATACCACTTCTCTGACTTAACTACCACGGGTCACAGCAAATGCCATTTTCCCACTAGATCCTAGCTAGGTTCTTATGCGCCCTTCAATTTATTTTGGGGGGGAGGGGGGGGAAGGTGAGTTCTCCACTGTTTGTGCATTTGCAGCCTCAAGCCCCTTCCAGATTCCCTAAAAGCAGGGTGTCAAAGTTAGTGAAACAGTGGTTTCTCACAAAACTACACTGGAGTAGTAGCAGCTATTAGAAAAAATCTCAGAAAAGAGCAGTGAAGACATTTCAGTCTTAAAAAAGGGGACAAAAATAAGTAATTTTTTTACCCCCACAAGTTAATTGAATCTATGCCTTAATAATGGGTGAAAGAAATGGTATTTCATTTACACATGTTGAGCTTCACATATTAGTTTTAATATAATTTAGAGCAATTACAATACTTTGGTGCTTTTTTTTTTCTGTTGTTCCCATATCAGTTCCTCAACTTCAGTACTTCTGTGCTTACATTCATCTGTGCTGGTGTCACTGTCTGTACTCCCGAGGTAGTGTAAAGTCTACACTGCTGCTACTGCCATTTGCTGTAATGGGACTTCATTTTGAGCCCACAGAAGTGTTCTTCTGATTCATAAGCAATGCAGCCCTATAACTGTGATAACTGGGAAATCTGGAGAAATGTTTATGGTGGAAGATGCAAAAATTCTTTTTAGAAGAAAAAATGAAGCACTTTGAATGGAAATTAATTGCTCTACTTATTAGTGGAGCCAACTGTTGAAAGAGATCGGCCAAAAAGAAAGCTTTGCTGAGCAACAGCAGAAGGAGAAGCTTCAGAGAAGGCAAATAGGGAAGGTCTATGAGGTAATACAGCACAGGGGGTTTGAGGAAAACCTCTTGAGAGCTGCTCAGCCTAACAGAATAAACCAGAGTATGTGCCAAGTATAGAGGGGAGAAGGAAAACCAGAAGCAATTATCTGGCCTGGGAGGGAGCGCTGTACAAAACCAAATGGACACAAGAAATAATCAATGCTTTTCAGGCAGACTTGATATAGGCAGCAAAAAATGGCAGAGTAAGAATCACACGGGATTACCCAAGACCGTCCTTCTTTTAACCCATTCTTTCAAAAAGCACTTGTAGGTGGCCCCAAGAAGTGGGGGAAAGCTGCCAGGCTCCCACATGTGCTGTGGGCAGGCAGCCACTGAGGGGACCCAGCTGCCAGCCAGCCCCAAGCCCCTTACACTGCAGACCATGAAAGGAAGGATGGAAAAGCTGAGGGAACCCAGCCTTCACTTGGGGCACAAGGGGGATTTCCCAGTGATTTTGATGGAAACCTGAGTGCTGCTTTTCTTTTTCCTCTGCTTGGTTGCATTTCCATTTGCACTGTGGTGCCATCCAAGCTGCCTGTTGCCGTACACGATGCAACTGCCATCTTCCCATCTCACAGGGCACATGCATACCTGTACTGCCACCGCATCCCTCCTCCATCTCTGCCACAACCCACACATACGTCAACACACACATAAGAGATCCTCAAGTATTTAAAAATAGCAAGAGATTAACAGAGGGATGATTAACAGAGAAACAAGTACTACTTCTTTATAGACTGTACTGCAACTGTGCCTGCAACAGGGTGGGAATTCCCTCCCCATTCCCCTAACACACCAACACAATGAGCAAAGAATGCAAGACATAAAATTTGCTTCAGGTTCACTACAGCAGAAAGAGCCATTTAATGCAACTAAGACTACTTAAGCAATCTGTCACCAAAGCAGAGTGTATCAGTTTGTAAGTGAAGAAATCATGTTCTTGAATGGAGTTTAGACTACAGACCAACTTTACTGCACCTATATTATTTTTAGACTGAATTTTTTATTCTGGACAAAGTACTGAACATAAAAAAATTACACATATGCATATATTTCACATAACTGTATATACTGCACACAGTTCCTCTGAAGTAAAGAAGTATGGATTCAGCAATACAGAGGGTTAGCTCTTCTCTGAAGGATAATCTAAGCAGTGTGAACTTTACAAGGGACCAAGACTGAAGGTGAAAACCTTCAATGAGATGCCAGCAGACTCCTAACAAATCCAAAAGTCAAAACAATCACACCACACACACATTAAAGTAGTATTCACCACCAATGCTGCCGGGACAATGTACACCTGAAACCCAATAAACTGCGGGAGAAAGAGGAGCTTGTACACATTTTAAGTGCCATTGGATGTAAAAATACACATTTATACTCGCTTTCCCGCACTACTTCATCTCAGGGGACTGCTGTTTTCAGCCTGCTCAGAGGGCTGTGCTGTTTCCATGTTACATAGGACAACTGCCATACCTCCGTATCTGTCCAGGGGATTGAGACACAGACTTCAATCTGATGGATCGAAGACCTTTTATTGTGCTAGTTTCCTCTTTATATAGCTTTTCAGGTTACATATCAGGCTATGCATAATCTGTCCACGTGCTTATCTACAGTTTATTATTGGTTAAAAGTGCTTGTTCATGTGTCTACTACTAACATATTATTGGCTAAACAACCACCATGCTTTTAAAACAGGTTACACTAAAATCAGCCATGTTGACATTTTTCTTCTTTGTTTTTCTCTCAGTGACTTCTTCTTTCCACTGAGCTAGCTCCCCGTTTCAAGGTCTTGTCAGAGTTGCTCAATGTCAACAAGGCCCACAGTATCATGTCCTTCTTCCCTATAAAATGTCTCTACACATATTGGAGGAAGGAATACAGCTCTTGGAACCATCATCACCAACCTGCCCCAGTCCTCTGCAGGCAAACAGCTGTTTATGGGATCACTTAAGCCTTACGCAAGATGATGGTAACAGCTCAGAGAAAGAGCAGCAAATGCTTTACAGTGGCAGTGCAGTATTCCATTTTAAACAATTCACTCATGTTTTGTCAGGACAGTCCACCGTCAAGTTCTTCTTCTGGGTCTCAGAACAGGCCTGCAGCTAAATGGTCAGCGTTAGTGCTTCGTACCTCTTCCCAGGCAAAGGGACTAACTTGTCCTGACTAACACACATGGTTTACAATCTATGTCCCACTTGGACTGCAGTAATACACCAGACCCAGGCCAGAAACCACTAGAACAAGAAGGGTATACACCCCAGGGAGAAGCAAGAATACCACAGCCAAAACCTTTGCTAATGCTGAGGAGCTGTTACCCTGAAAACTACCAGGAGAAATTTTCCTTTTCCTGCTTTCTACTACCACATTATAAAAGCTATGACCTTCAAAATATTGGCTTTGTTTCCTTTAGGATTCAAAGCACACTGTTTTATCCAAGCTGCCATACAGATCAGGTGATACTCTGGCAAGAGAATACAGTCCATAGCGATGTTCCTCAACCGAGCTCTTATTGCAAGAGTCAGACGTATTACCAGTCTCTTCCACATCCACATAAAGCAATCAAGAGCAGCTATTAAGAAAATGTTCTCTGGGCTATAAGGAAAGCCTGCTTAAGACTGTAACGGCAACATTCTTTTAAAGTAAACCTCTTGAACGAGTTACTGAGGAAAGAACAGATCAAAAACAGAACAAAGGACAACTCTGAGCTTGAAATAGGCTTCTGCTGAAAGAGCCAGCAAGGACACCGATGGTGAGAGAAGCTGCTTGTGTTCATAACAGGGCTGGCAAACCACCCCCAAAGTAAACTGGTTCAACTAAGACTGAGATCTTGCCTGCTGGGCATTAGAACAGACTGAACGCTCCATGAAAATCAAGCAGTTTTTCCATAAGAAACAATGCATGAGGATGCCAAAGGAAACAGAAAAGGAACAGTGGAGTTTGGAATACTATCCAATAGTGCTGTGCATTATCTGGACTACAAAAAAGCCAGCCATCATGACCTGAGATGCAGTGACCACCCTCTGAGTGAAGAACTTTTTCCTAATGTGCAACCTAAACCTCCCCTGGCACATCTTCCCTCGAGTCTTATCAGTGGCCACCCAAGAGGAGAGATCAGTGTCTGCTTTTCCTCCTCCCCTTGTGAGGTCTTGTGAGAAAGCTGTAGACCACAATGTAGTCTCCCCTAAGTCTCCCTTTCTCACAGAATAACCAGGTTGGAAGAGACCCACTGGATCGTCGAGTCCAACCATTCCCACCAATCCCTAAATCATGCTCCTAAGTACCTCATCCACCCTAACCTTACACACCTCCAGGGACGGTGACTCAACCACCTCCCTTGGCAGACCGTTCCAATGCCTAACCACCCTCTCCATGAAAAATTTTTTCCTAATCTCAAGCCTAATCTCCCCTGGCGGAGATTCTCTAGGCTGAACACACTGACTACAGCTGCTTCTCATATGGCCTCCCCTCTACTCCCTTCAACAGCTTTGTGGCCTCCTCTGGACACTCTCCAGTAACTTTATATTGTTTTTATACCGTGGCACCTAAAACTGCACGCAGGGACAGGATTTGGATTCAATAATCATAGAATCAGAAAATGGCTTAGGTTGGAAGGGACCTTAGAGATCATGCAGTTCCAACCTCTCTGCCATGAGCAGGGACACCTCCCACTGGATCAGGGTGCTCCAAGCTTCATCCAGCCGGGCTTTGAACACTTCCACAGAGGAGGCATCCACAGCTTCTCTGGGCAACCTGTGCCAGTGCCTCACTGCCCTCATTGTGAAGAATTTCTTCCCAATGTCTAATCTAAATCTTCCCCTTCCAATTCAAAGCCATTACCCCTCACTCTATCACTACATGCCCTTGTAAAAAGTCCCTGCCCTGCTTTCTTGCAACCCCCTTCAGGTACTGGAAGATGGTTAATAAGGTCTTCCCAGAGCCTTCTGTTCTCCAGGCTGAACAACCCCAACTCTCTCAGCTTGTGGACCCAGCCCTCAGATCATCTTTGTGGCCTCCTCTGGACCTGTTCCAACAGTTCTATTTCCTTCTTCTGCTGGGGATTCCAGAACTGGACACAGTAGTCCAGGTGAGATCTCACAAGAGCAGAGTAGAGAGGAAGAATGACCTCCCCCGACCTGCTGCACACCAACTCAGGCCATTCTATGACGGCAGAAGAGAGGCTGAGAAAAATGTATGGAGTTTTAGGAACACTACTCCGTCTCCAGGAACGACCTAACGCGCCAAGCCTGCATTTCCCGCGTGCCGGAGCTGCCAGACACGCCCAGCACAGCGACCCCGAGCTGGGGCGAGCGGCCGGCGGCGCGCCCCTTCGGCACCACGGAGAGCTCCCTCCTCGCTCCCCGCGCCGGGAGATGACAGCTGCCCGTCACCGCCCCGCACCGCCCAAGCCCATCAACCCTCCCAGGAGGGTTCGCCACCTGTCACGTCACTTTCAAAGCGGGAAAGAGCCGTTTCACAGACAGTATCTAAGGGATTTAGCAGAGCCCGTAGCAACAGAAGAAGGAGTAATGGTTTTAAACTAAAAGAGGAGAGGTTTAGGCTAGATTGTAGGAAAGTTTTCATGCCGAGGGTGGTGAAACAGGCACAGGTTGCCCAGAGAGGTGGTAGACACCCCGTTCCTGGAAATATTCACGGCCATGCTGAATGGGACTCTGAGCAACCTGATCCAAGCTGAAGACAGAATCATTAGGATGGAAAATACCTTTGAGATCATCAAGCCAGACTGTATCTGGCCACTACTAAATCATGTCCTTAAGTGCTTCATCTAGCTGTCTTTTAAACACAGCCAGGTATGATGATGCCACCACCTCCCTGGGTGGCCTCTGCCATTGCCTAAGAAACCTTTTGGTGAAGAAATTGTTTTTAATGTCCAATATGAGCCTCCCCTAAAGGCGTCCCTGCTCACTGCAGGGAGGGTGGACTGTATGACCTTCATGGTCCTTTCCAACACAAACCATTCTGTTATTCTATGATTCTAATTTGTAGACAGAAAAGTCACTCCCAACAGCACCAGAGAAACCAACGGAGATGGCATAGCACAGGTTATGCATTAGGAATGATGCCATCTTCCAAAAATGTAAATAATTATCATCTTGGCAATAAATACAAACCAGAGCTTGAAAGAACTCTTTACTTCCAGGCAAGTTCATTCATAGATCTTTTACTAATAGTGAACCTGGTTCCTTTATGAATTCAGGAGCAGCAGGAGGAAAAGCATATAAGAAGATTACGTTAATACTATATTTAAGCATATGTAAGGACAGTGAATGTAATACTGATTATTCACTCACTCAATTCAAAAAAATCCATCTTCTTACTAAGAATAGCTTCCACGGGATAAGAGAAACTAGGCTGCATCAGAAAAATACAGACATGGCTACAGTACCATTTGCTGTCCCTCCTTATCCACACTCATCAGCACTAAGGTCTACAGAAATCAATTTTGATATAAAAGGATCACCGGGGATGAACTACACAAAGGCTTTCAGACTAAGGTTCCCAGCGCACTGACAGGAAGCATTTCCAATTCATTACCATCACTATCATGGAAAAGAACAGAGCTGAGATTAACATAACCTCCAAATTTTTCCAAAGAGGTTCAAAGACACAGGAAAGAACAGATTTCACAGGCTTTACTAGGATGGAAGGACCTGACAGTCCTCATGAGTCAGAGGGCTCCCGCTCCCTTCAGTCTGCGCATGGAAGGCAGCCTATGGAGTTTAGAGGGGACTTTAGCACTTTCCTGGAAGCTCTTTGCTCTGGGAGACTTTGCCCCTTTGCCTGCACTTTGTCAAAGCACAGGCACACATGCTCCAAACCAGACCTCCATGCTCTCACTTCAGTTAGCTGCACTTTTTTTTTTTATGTTCTTAAGATCTGTGAACTTAGTGCAGCGTGCCAGTTTAGCTCCTGATTAATCAAAGGCTCATTAGCATCTGAGGCATAATCCAACCACAAACAAACAGGTGGCAGACGTGTCCCTGTAGCTCATGTTTGCACTCAGGTGCTCTGAAGGCAGTCCAGGCATGCACTTGCACCTCACTCTTCCATGCGAACTGAATCACAGAGGTAGAGACAAGCAGGAGATGGCTAAAAAGCTCATTCTCAGTGCAAATTAAAATGCTAGCATACCCAACAACACACAACTGCCAGGATGACTCGTTTGAGTTAAGCATTCATTTCCAGCTCCACTTTGCTATCAAAACACAGTATCGCACTACATCAAACTGCAGAACACTGCTTGGCACTGGTGAGCAGGAGGAGATAAGAAGCATCTGTAAAAATAAGACTACAAAAATGTCTGTAAAATACACACTAAATCCCAGAAAAGCACATCTGCTCTCAGCACTTGAATGATGATTTTGCTGTCTGCAAGAGTGCTTCTAACCAAGAGAGGGGCTGCAGCTCCAGAGAAGACATCAAAGCCAACACTGCTGAGAAATGGTAGTGCCACACGGCTGCTCTGAAAAGCTTAAGGAGAAAAGCATGGGAATATGTTTTAGCCTAGCCAGAAGAGATGACTTTGGTTTAACATGGAATGCAACCATAATTCACAGTTGCTCCACAGCTTGGAAACAGCACACAGACTTTGTGCAGATTCAATAGGCTCAGGGCTGCAAAACTACATGAAGCCAATGTCCAAAAGGAGATTCAACCATGCTAGAACTTTTCAGCTACTAAAACTACCAAAATTTAAGTGAGAAAACAATGCTATTTCTCATACACATAAAGCAGGTATTAGAAAGGAGATCTCCAAGTACATAAAACTCCTTGCTAATTTCTGTAGTGTGGGAAACATAAAAGACAGGTGCTACAAAGTTCTTTCCAGGATGCAAAGCTTCACCAAAAGCTATCAGTATTTTAAAAGTGGGTAAGCACATGACAAAACAGAAGCTACCACCTCCTGCTTTGGTCTCTCAATGTGAGCTACATTTGTGTGTCAAGAGCAAACTTTAAAACCTGGGCAGTGGAGGAGGGGTATAAATCCAATTCCCTCATGAAGCTAGCTTTATTACAAGTTTCTCACAAACAGAGCACAAGTTCAGCCATCGGCTTATGTTCATTCTTCTTATTTTCCAACGACTTAAATATACCAGCACTGATCCTCTGCTTTAGATGTGAAAAATGTGGTAAGTCTAAGGACAAAAGCAGTGTTAAAATATGTTATCATAGTCTGGTTTTAATCAGTATGTATTTTTTCCCTTACTATCCTCCTAAGAGTATCCAGGGTAGACCACACCAAGGCTCATCAGTTTGAGGGCTCAACTCTTCCCTCAGCAACTGCTGCAAGAACAGGACAACCCTGCTGAGATGTTTTCCTTCAATACTCTCCCCATGCCCCCAGCAATTTCTGCTGCATGCATGGTCTGCACCTTGGTGTTCATACTATCCCTAGCTGGAATCTTCTGCTAGTGCTGTCCATGTTTATTTTCCAGCTAATCTACATGCATGCGCAACTTCATTAATGAAAACACAGGGCTGATCATGCTTTTAATTCAAAGATCCTACTATGCTCTTACTGGGAGTCATTTAAAGTCATTATTATTATTATCATCTTCTTCATCATCATCATCATCATCATCAACATCATCATCATTAAGTACTCGGTACCTGTGCTCAGTATTTGAGGTGAAAAATAAAAACTCATTTTGATTCAGAACAGATTTTTTAAACAAAGTTTTATGAAATTTGCTTCTAAAGAAAGAAGTCAAAGATACTTTCACCTCTAATAGTTTCCCAGTAGACTGTGCCCAAGTATTAGAGTATAATTAAGCAAGGCAAAAGGCAACAAAAGTTTAAAGATTCAATTGCTAACAAAGATGAGGAACTGAGTATACCAACCTAAATAAAAATCAAGCTCATTTTAGACACACAGAACACTTTCAGTGGAAGCCCTTTAGATCAGAAGAGGCATTACTAATTATCTCTGCAAATATCAAAAATTAAACAGATTAAACAGGCTGCCTCACGCTCCCTATGTAAAAACTTAAATTTCCCACGCTATATCTGACAAATGAAAGAAACTAATGTTTTCCATACTTGCCTGTTCTCCTTTTGATCAAATTTTAAACATTCCATCTCCTCCCAGAGCTGGTATGACAAAACTGATAGGAGAAAGAAGCAGGGAGAGACACTGGGAAATCAAGAGTACCAGCACCCACAGAGTCAGGCACAATGAAGAACTGTCCAATGCATAGTCCTCAAGCTGAATATCTCCAAAAGCTGATCACAATGTTGTTCATGCAGCTGAAAGTATCACAGCAACAAAAGCAATGGACAGCAAGGAAACCACAGAATATACCTTGACATGCAGAGCCGAACCCATCACCAAACCAGGAAGATTTCTATTTTCACTTAAATTCAAAATGCAGTATATTCCTCCTCTGTTTTCTCTGAATGACAGTACTCAAGATATTTGGCATCTTACTCATAAGGCTCAAGATATGGGTCCAGAAGTTCCACTCTGTTAGAATCTTTATAATTTTTTTTTCTTGTTTCAGTACGCCTCAAAAAGGAAAAGTCTCAAAAGCCAAAATGGAAAAGAATGGTATAAATATCTTACATATGTACTGGTACAAACAGGAAAAAGGTGATACTTTGCAATCCCCCTGAGCAGACCTTCCTTTTGCATCTCTGCCAAAAACACTCTGCACAGAATAATCCTGGCCCAAGTGGCACCTAAAAAAGGACATTTTCCAAGACAACTGCAAAAGCCCTTACAATGAAATCATCTCCCTCCCCCTTCAGTTCCAAGGAGGAAGATGAAGGATAGTACCCAAACCCTTTCATTTTCTTCCATCACCTATGACAAAGCAAGATCGCTTGTCAGGTCACTCCTCACTGCTTTCACAAAGGAAAATAAGGATATATGGCTTCTACTGGAACTACTTCTGAAACTCGATCTCCTGTTTGTCTCCCTACCATGAAGATCTTCTGTATCCAGCTAACAGCTTTTCTTGCAGCGAAGCACAAACCTGAGCATTTCCTCCACACAGATCCTTGTCTTCACACAGCCTCTCCACTGTTACCTTTGACATCCTCTTATCAAATTGGATGGACTGCTCAATGTTTTGACCAACTTCATCCACAAGCACTGACCGTGCAATACTTAAGCAATGGGAAATCGAGTCCAGAAACACATGGGCTGGCAAGATTAATAAAAAACATATGGGCTGGCAGGAGTAATAAAAACGTTTGTTCAGATGGCAGTCCTGATTTAAAATCACGGGCAGCATGTTCACTTTAAGAGACAGAAGTACAAAGAGACCTGACTGTATGACGAGCGAAGAAGTTTCTCCTCAAGGAAAACAAGGCACTTTTCCTCTTCAAGGACATAAAAATAATTTTTAAAATTACATAAAATAAAATAAAACTTAAATAAATAAAAAGAAAAAACCACAACCCACAAAAATGTAAAATCACAGCACCATGTTATCAAGTACACACGAAAGAAGTTTCTGGCCCCTGAGCCTCCTGGCACTTCCACAGATGCTCAGTATAGCCCAGAACAGCTTGGTAATGACCAGCTTCTACCAACACACACATAATTACCAAAGCAGCTCAACATTCCCGGATCCCTCCAACCGGCAGATACCCACAGAGGACACTTCTGTCCCTGGCTCTATTGGCAGCAGGCTGGACGCGCATCTGAGAGGACAGCACTGAGTCACAGCCCTCAGCAGCCAGCACTGACTCAGCCCCGCGCACCCCGCCGGCAAAGGAGACTCAAGATATCCAGCACAGCTTTTGTGGAGGCATCAAAATGTGGCTGACCTAGAGGCAGAGAACGTAAAAATGATCCCAATTCCCTTTGCAACCAGATATCCTTGAGAGGACGACTGTGCAGGGCATCACTCCCAGAGTGATATCAGTTATGTGGTTTCTTCGTTTTTTATTATTATTTTTGAAATGCACAGCTATGCTGCTGCCTTGGTCAGCTACAGACCTGGACACTCAGACACTCATAGCTGGCTCCTGCCAGCTCCTGGTGCCTGCTCACAGCCTCTTCAAGATTCAAATTGTGACAACAAATATTTCTCATACCTACCATACAAAAGATGTTCACTAAAAGGACTGAAAAAAATTCACACTCTTGTTAAATGGTAGGAAAGAGTCAAACCCAGCCAGATTGTATGGAAACAGGAAAGAAATTTGCTTTAAAATGTCATTTCATTTGCTTACATAATCAGCTCACCAATTTTTTTTTCTTTGCCGGGGGGGGGGAGGAGGGGGAAGAGCAGGACACACACAACAGTTATACTATGAATGTACATAAATAACAGCTTCTGCTGATATATACAATCCAAACCCACAGTTTTAATCTTCAGTACATAAACTTAAACTGAAATCCACAGCATGGCAGCCAGGTGGTCTGAGTTCCGTACAGGGCATGTTATATTCTGCCTTCCAGTGCAAGTGTCTGCCATCACCCTGTATGATAGGAACCCCTTATTCACACACAGGACCTCTGACCAGGTAACTAGTAACAACCAAAGGCAGTCGGGCAGTGTTTGCTGGAGGGCAGGACCTGGCTGCAGTCCCAAACTGCAATAATGCCCTGTCTGAGCTGCTATAAAAGACCAGTCATTTAGAAGGTTTTACTCACTCCAGTCAAAACACAGGTGGCTTTTAAAAGAGGAGAGCCCTATTTGCTGACGAGACAAGATAAAAGTACTCCAGAAGACTCACATGCCCACAGCACATGCTAGGGGCCACACTGCCATTGCTGAACCACACACAGCCCTTGAAAGGGCACCAAACTTTCATCAGAGTAAACAGAATAAGCTGAGGGCAAACAAAAAAAAACAGCCGGCAGTCCACCAGTGCAGCTTGAGCAAAGCTATGAGGCATCTCCTGCTTCAAACACCAAGTGCACTGTCCTTTACGGCACCTGCTCAGAAAACAAGCAAATTCTCCTCCTACTGGAAAAACTGTGCTGCTCTTCCTTGAGCTGAAGAGCTGGTGCCTTTGCACACCAGTCCTGTTGGAGACGCCTTGGTCAGTACGCTAGCTGCTGAAAATAAACTTTAAATAGGACACATGCATGAGGGGTTAGGGCCACAGCTCATCTGTTATGCTCTGATAAACTGTATGGCAAAACATGAGAAAATTCCTTGCACAACCCTTTTTCTTAATTACCGAAAGCAAGTATTGCACGTTCATGCAGCTGTGCCTTGCCAAACATGGGAAAGGCATCCCAGGAGGCCAGCCCTGTGAAGCCGAGCGCTGTGACAAAGAGCCTAGCGCAGGCCAAGCACACAAGCACAAGCAGCGTGACCATGATCACGCCTGAGCTGCTTTCTCCTCTTTGCACGGAAACTGTGGCCTTACCGACACAGGCAAACGCTGGCTGATGGAGCTCTGCACTTAATGAACTGAGGACAGCACCTCAAAGCAAGCGTGATGCACAGTCACCTGTCACAGCTAACTGTTGTGACATTCCTGAGATCACGGCAGCATACAAAGCAGGAATTCCATGGCAGAGACAGGATTGCTCAACCTTGGGCTGCCAGAGGACTGGTGGGAAGCTTTCCATCCTGCTGTGCCAGCCTCACATGATGAGGGTTACTGAGCTTTTCCTCTGGTCACTGCATGACTACATGCCATAAGGCCAAGAACATTATTTGCTGCAGAAAAAAAATGTCAAATAGACAGAGGATTTGGCAAAATCCCCAAAAGCATCTGTCTTAGCCATCCTAAAAGTAACAACAGTCATTCAAGACATGGTTGTTTATACTACGAGCCTCATTACACAGGAGGCCTGCCTATTTTTAGAGGTAGATATCACTACAATTGAGTGCTAGATAAACCCAAACAATTATTTTAAAAGGGTATTCCATCACTAATTATTCTAAACATCTTCTGCACTCTGCAGGCTGGCCTGCTGCCACTCTACAGCATTACCGCTCAGACAGCAATGCTACGACTCCACTAACGCGACACGCAAATGGCAGCGACCCTGAACAGGAGGCACGTCTATATGCGTCCAATGGACAGGGCGAGTTTGTCATCCCTTCTACACACCAAAAAACCCCAGGAGACCGCAACCACGTTTACGCTACAAAACCCAGGAAGTTTTTATTTACCACCGAAGAGATTCCCGAGGGAATAAAGACGACGCTACAAACAGGGGATAAAAGCCCCGGAGCAGCAGCACCAGCACATTCGGAGCCCCAGGACTCAAATCTGAAAGGACACCACAAAGAATCATAGAATCACCAGGTTGGAAAAGACCTCTTGGATCATCGAGTCCAACCATTTCCATCTGCCACTAAACTGCGTCCCCGAGCACCTCGTCTATCCATCTTTTAAACATCGCCAGGGATGAGGACTCCACCACCTCCCTAGGCAGCTCTTCCAGCGCCCGATGACCCTTTCTGTGAAACACGGAAACCTCGGCCGCTCAAAAAAACCAAACCTACCGGAGACGGAATGAAAAAAAAGAGGAGGTTAGGCTGCCGCACGCAGACGCCTCTGTCCAAAGAACTACATACACGCCCGGGCTGATTCGAGCCGATCGCCGATCGCTTCAGCGGGTTCCCCGGAGGGAGCCGAGCGCCAGGGCAGGGCGGGCCTGGCCCGCGCCCCTCGCCCTGCGGCCACCGGGCGGGAGGCGCCGCCGGGGCCCCGGGAGGCGGGCGCGGGGCGAGCCCGCGTTGCACGCCCGCTCGCCGCGGCAAGGACGCGGGGGCATCCCGGGGAGGGGGCGGCGGAGACCGCCGGGCCGAGCCGGCGCCCGGTCCCGCGGCCGCTGGCAAAGGCGCCGAACTGCCCGCTGCGCCGCCGTCCCCGCGAAACGGCCTCGCCGCCCCGCGCCCAACAGGTGCCGGGCCCCCCGCCGCCGCCCGCACCTGCCGCGCGTCAGGACCTGGACAGGTCCCGCGGGGCCGCCGCTCACCTGCCCCGCCGCCGCCGCCGCTCCGCCATCCACGGCCCCGGCCCGAGCTGCGCGGCGGCCCCCGCTGCGCCGCCCCCGCCGCCGCCGGGTCCGTGCGCGCCTGCGCGCGACCGGACAGCACCGGTGGCGCGCGCCCCCGCCGACGCGCAGGCCGCGCCCGGCACCGCCGCCGGAGCGAGAGCCGCGCGCGCGCCGCGGGAGGCGTGGTCCGGGCCGGAGCCGCAGCTGCCATTGGCGGGCACGGGGCGGGGGCGGGGCCGGTGCACGAGCCGGGGAGGCGGTGCGACCACCCCCTCCACCTTCCCGGCGCGCGCACCCCGAGAACCGCTGACGGGGGGGAGCGGCGCTGATTGGGCGGGAGCGGCCGAGGGGTGGGGGGGTTAGAGCGTGGGACAGGGACGTCGGACAGGGACAGGGACGTGGGACATGGGACAGGGGCAGGGACATGGGACAGGGACAGGGCATGGGACAAGGACAGGGGCAGGCACGGGGACAGGGACAGAGCATGGGACCAAGACAGAATAGGGAAGGGGCAGGAGCAGGGGTAGGGACAGAGGCTGGGAGAGGAGCAGAGCCAGAGCCTGGAACAGGAGTGGGGACAGGGGCAGAACCTGGAAGAGGGTCAAGGACAGGGGTAGGGACACAGGCAGAGGAACTGGGCTGTGCCCGGTTTAGCCTAGCGTGGCTCTGCCTGTGCCCCAGCACACCCCGGCCTTCTCCATCACCATCCATGCGCCACTGGTCCCCAGCAGGGCTGAGCCAGGCCCACTGTCCCCTGGCCAAGCCTGTGCCCCAGCAGGCCGGTGACCATGGGGTGGCCCGGCTGGGCACCCACATTGTCCTGCGCAGCGTGATGGGGGCCAGGACCCGCTGCCACAGGGGCTGGTGCTGCGGCCAATTCCGGGGCTGGCCCACGGCCTCCAGCTGACTCCACATGGGCAGCCTGCAGGGATAGAATAGGCTTCCACCAAGAGTGCAGGGACAGCTGTGAGTGAGACGCCCACAACAAATACTTCTAGGAAAGCAGAAAACAAAGTACAGTTTAAGTCAAGTGCCTTTAGCATGTGGAAAATGACTCTGCGTTGTTAAAACAGTCCTACACAGACCCTGCATAGAATGCACAAGATGCCCAGCTTGCACCAGCGCCTATGGTGCTTAGATGTTGCTCAGAGACTTGCCAAGACATTCACCATTGCCTGCAAGCTGCTGAGGAGCTCCTGTCCCTTTGAATCAGTTTGCCTTTTAGAACCAAATGCCTTCATTTTATTCTTCAAGAAAGTTGCTTTTCATCAAGAGGCTCAGAATTGCCAGTCTTGGTTCAAAACCCTTAAAACTGGCCAAAGAGCCAGCAGGGCCCACGGACTGAGCCTCTGCATTTCAAAAATCATCTTAGGTGGGATGTTCATGTCCAAATACATTCCACCATGCCAAGATGAGAAGGTCAAAGTGTTTCCAGCAAACAGATTTCCACTCAAACACACAACAAAGTTCGTCAGTGCTTCTATTTTGTGTATCTCATGGCTTGTTAGGTAAAGTATGGCTTCAACCTGTTACAGAATAAGGGCTCTAAAAAGGTTTAAATAATTACTTTAAAACCTGGTTCTCACAGTGTCCACAGGTGATGGCAGGTTTAGAGCAAAAGCATACAGTCAATTCGGGAGCAGGTTTCTGAGTGACAGCTTGTGTTTTGACATCTGCAGGTCCTAGAACAAGCTCAGCCTGTGGGATGCAGTGGGCCACAGCAGACAAGGTGGTGGTCTTGCTCTTCCTGGCTTTCATGGTTTATCAGACTTGCCGCCCATTACTGCTCCTCTCCTCTGTCCTTCAGAGCACTTCATCACCTCGCGGAATCTCATTCCCAGACACAGCTGCCCACAGATATCAACTGATGTTACTTTCCCAGCTTTCTGTCTCTTTGAGGATACTGAATGAACACAAAAATTTATTAAATAAGCTATCAGTTTATTTAATTTGCCCTTGGGTTATATTTATCTGTCTAAGAAGCCATATTAAACATTATGTACTGCTGCCTTTTTGCCTGAAGTGTGGTTTCCAGGATCAAGTGACAGGACAATCATCCATTATATGTGAAAAGGGGCAGAGAACACCCCCTCAGTCCAAGCTTTACACGATGGGAGATCTCAGGGCAGAAGTTGCCCCATCTGCAAAAACATTAGAAGCTGTCCAGAACTGAAAGGCAAGCTGGCAGATTGAGATGCACGGCCATGAACACCCATGCCAGCCCTGCAATTCATGTCCTAGGCCACTTCTACAATGTCAAGGCAGCAAAGCCGTCCTCCTCGTGGTAAAAAGGTAATGGCTATTCCGCAGTCTGCTATTTCTGGTGAGAAGAGCAAGGTGCTGAGTGTAAAGACAGTGAAATGCAGAATACAGGAAATATTTTCAGAAGCGGCTTCCTTCAGGGGAGCAATGGGATGCATGGACACAGAATATACTGGCCCCAGGACTCTCTGCAGTGGGTCTAAGCAGAGCAAATACAGAGAGTACCGGGGTAGCAAGGGAGCTGAGGAGCTTCCCCCAGCCTGTCTCCCCATTGAAGCAGAGACAGGCTTCCCCATCCAACACAAAGTCTGATGATGGGTGGAGCTCACAGCCCTCAGCTACCCTTGACACCAAGACTCAAGCAGATCCCAGGAGCCACTGACCATTGCACAGAGGAGAGGACTATCCAGAACTGCAAGAGTCAATGCTGATACCACAGTGCCATGATGAGAGGTGGGACCTTGCCTGCAGGACCCATACTGGAAGATTACTTCTTATTGTCCATCCTCCTTCAGCTGCCCACAGACCCACAAGTGACACCCAGCTTGCCAGCCACAAAAAGAAACTATTCCTTAAAGTAATTAGGATCCAAAAGGAAAGGGCATTTAAATATGTGCTATATAAAGGGGATGCTTAAAGACAACCACATTATTTTCTAAGGCTTTGACCCCGGGATGTGCCAGTGGGAAGAACTCCTGTTGGAAAGAGCTCCTGGCATCTCCCATTTGCCTTCCCCCATGAAAAACCAGCTCCTTTCCACAGTGAGGTGTGCCTGGTCATTGCAGGAGCCTCCTGTAGAAATCAACCTGACAAAAAATGATATGTGTTACTACAACCACCTCACTATTATTCAAACCTCATGCTAAGAACTTGGTGTGGTTTCTTACCCAGTTCTCTAGAGTGCCTGGGTGGTGGCACCTGTATCATTGCATCAGGGTCTCCTCAGTGCCCAGCATGGGCTTCAGCTGCAGCACCCAGCGGCTGCTCTGGCTCCTTCCCTCTCCTGATTTGTTTCTGGCAGGGTAAGGATCTGTATACGAGCTAATGGGAAGGATGATGAAGACCAGTATGAAAACCCATGCTGGAAACAACAATCTGTTTTTATACTTCCCCCTTGCTGAGACAATCCTCCACCTCTGCCCTGCTTGGGAGCATCAGCATCCGTGGGCAGGCAGCTCTTGGACTGCAAAGCCTTTGCCTCAGGGAACGCCTGTCCACATTTCCTTATCATATTTTATTTTCAGTTCAAAGAATCTAACGCTAGCTACTATTTTTCCCCCTCCCCCATCCCTCTCCTCCTGCCTTCTCCCTCTCTCTGTCTTAGGATCAGCAATGAAACCAGCAGAAAGTAAACTACATTCCTCAATTCCACATTGGTGTTCTGGGTTGAAGGGATCATATCCTTCCAGGATGTGGGGGAAAATTACAATGGCAGGAGGACAAGGCTGAGAATTAATTACTTTAACTGACACCACTGACGCTGATGAAGACTGGACTGGATGAGGCTGGGGTGGTGCTTGCTCCAGGATGGTTGCCTCCCGCAAGGACGTGTAGATGGCCTCCTTCAGGACAGTGAGAAATGCACTCAACAGACATCCCCTTTGGCCCTTCTGGAGCCCAAGGGCTCAAGGAGGGGCTCTTTGGCAGCTCCATCCCTGCGCTGTAGAGAGGAAAGTCACTGCTGGAGCCTCAAGGAGGGCTCACATTGGGCAGACAGCGTAGGGGAGAGGGCATGCTGGGAGGCATGATGTGTCCCTTGGCTCCTCATCCTGCCAGCTTGATTCCACTACAGATCACAAAAAGGTCTCTCTCCTTAAAAAGCACTTATTTTACCAAACTGCACCACTGTAACACAGTTGCTGTTGCTTATGGAACATCATATTTTTCATCCTTTGCTCATTTTCTTCTTGTTTTTTATCCAAATCTTTTTGGGGTTTGGTTTGGGGGTTTTTTTTGTTTGTTTGGTTTTGTTTGTTTTTTTTTTTTTTGCTTGGTTGGTGTTCTATAAACTTACTTTAATAAATGAATGGCTTTTTTAAACAATGGCTGTTTCATCAAAGTTGTATTTCATCAGTGCATTTTGAACACCACATGCCATAAGCAGCTTAATGGTTTCTGTGCTCTGAAATGGCTTTCCACCCTGGGGCAGCTTGATTTGCAAGCTAACCTCGCTCCTTGAGGTCCCCACACCACCAGACACTTCTTGGGGCTTACTTAGCACCAGTGGGAGTGGAGCCATGCCTGGCACAAGGTTTCTGCACAGGCTGATGCTCCCCAGCATTGCCCAGCCATGGCAAATTTGCTGGCCAGTGTCACCGGCAAGGATTGTGTGGCATTGGAGGTCCCTAAGGGATGTGGGGTTTCAAGGGCTGAGATGACTGTAGGTTTGCCAGACTCACAGATTCCAGAAATGACCAACTCTTCCCAGAAGTGTCCTTTGTAATTTCAGGGAATTTTGTCTTGAAATCTTGCCTCACTGCCATGTCTGACCACCATCTGAAACCTCCTGCTGGTGCTTAATGTCTCTATTTGCATATGCTCTCCACATCATGCACTGGCATCTTCTGCAGGTGACTTGCCCGTGAGCTCCAGCCTAGATAGTGGAGTCCAAGATGATGGACATGTGTTTTGGCATCCTGATAGCCTTTGGGTCAGGCGCTGAATGCACCCTGCGTGCTGGTCCTGCCATCCTGCTGCATTGCTCTTGCAATGCAGTTTCCATCCTGTACCCACAGTGCTGGAGCCACCTTGCACTCGGTGTGCTGCTTCATCCAGACTTGCTTTTGGAGTCCTTGTCCTCACCTGAAGTATGTGGTGGATGCACTGCAGGGCTCATCACCTCCACCATCCCGTGCCACCAACCCAACAGAACCTGCATCTCTGGAAAGACCTGGCAGCAGATCCAAGCTTGGTAGTCCCCCCGGCTATTGCCATGTGGTCCTCAGTGGAGCAGCAGCCATATATAGGGAACCTGCTTCCAAAGTGATGCTGCAGAAGGAAGAAAGGAGGGACATTTAACGCGGGCCTTGCAAAGGGTAGCAACCTGGCTATCCTATAGGACAGCAGCATCTTTTCTGAGGTGGTGGCTGCCTGCAGGAAGACACCTGAGAAGCACAGTTGCCTCCTCCAAGATTCAGCTGCTTGCCATAGCAATACTTCTTAGAAAGGAGAGAGGGCTGGGGCAAATGCTGTGGTCTGCGGATCTACACTGGAGACCGGCAACGTTGGCTCCCTATACCTTCACCACGTCCCACAACACCTATTTGCCGATCCATCCGCCTGTGTGGAGCCTGCCTTGCTCCCACCATGGTGCTGACCTTCATCCCATGCCAGATGAGCACACAGGCATTAGCTGTGTATTTCTCAGCAGGGATCACTATGGAGCATGTAATTTAACTCTCATAAAAATTGTCACTGCCTCAATTATTCAGCACGCTCGCCCCACTGCCCAAGCTCACTTTCCATACAGTTGAGATATCAAATTGTTTGTTATATAATTGGCGTTGGTTGCCACCTTGTTTATGTGTGGTTGATTTTACACAAGCACACAATATAGCTGCTTTGGGTGGCCTGCAACATGAATGTCTGAGACCAGCACACGATTTGTTAGCACCACTTGCAGTAACATGCCTGTGCAGACCCTTGAATGATGCTGAGACACATACCCATGCTTACGTGATGCCCTGCACTGGGTCCTCAGGCAGGATGGTGATGCTGGACCAGTACATGCCCTCAAGCACCCGAATTGGGTGCTAGCTGCCAGCCCAATTGGAGTGCCTTGCCTGCTCTCGTCCAGAGAGCGAGCTGGCAGTGGGACAGTCCCAAGAATGAGGGGCTCCCACACCAGGTTAGGGACAGGTCCCAGAGATGAGGATCTCCATCCTTGGAGGCTGGAGGAAGGGTGACATTCAGCAAACACAACTTCATGTCAGCAGCATTGCTCCCATTTCGTCGCTCCACCAGCAGGGATCCTTCCTGGGGCCAGGGCAGATGAAAGGCTGGTCCTGGCTCCACTTTGCCCTCTGCCCGAGCTCACAACTCCAGGATGAGTGGCTGCGGGCACGGGGCTGCGTGGTGCCACCTATGGCAAAGTGTCCCCTGTGGGTCATGGTGGGCAGGTAGGACCAAACATGCAGGACTCCCTTGAGAGCAGTCTCAGAAGTGTCCAGCTGCAAAGCAGGTCATGAACCAACCTGCTCAGTGACCAACACAAGGCCGTTTTTTAAATTGTGAAGATCTAGGGAAGTCTCGGTCTAAGCCCAATGTCTGCACCAGGCAGATCTGCACCAATCACCCTAAAGAGCAGAAACAGCAGATGTGTGGATAAACATAATACACAGGAAGTCGGGACACAGTTACTGGAAGCCTGTACATGCAGGCAAGGGAAATCAACACGCATTCAACAGTTACCCATCAGCAGGTCTAAGGGCATCAAGGGAAGGTCACTGGTTACAAAGACAGGGAATGGAAGGGCAACAAGCAACAGGCAGTTTGCATCAGGGAGCCCCACAGGGTTCTGTGATGGCAAGTGTATCCTTTAACAGAGTCATAACTGATATGGAGAAAGCAAGGTAGCACCGTTTGTTGCTGATGCTCATATCATGGAAGCAAAGACAACGCTGAATACAAAGAACTGCAGGAAGATTCACCAAGGCTGACTGAGGTGGGCCCGAGAAAAGAGGCAGATGAAATGCAGTGTCAGCAATTGAAGAGAGACGCATCAGGAGAACCCTGTCCTGTAACCCTGGGCTCATCTACAAGGCCTTGGCACTATGACAGACTGAGCTGACCTGTGGTGGAGCTGTGCCAAGGAGAGGTCAAGAAAATAAGACAGTAAAGTTAACTTTGGGAATTAGGAGGAGGAGGAAAATTTGGCAGCAAGACCCAGCAAGGGTTATTAAGTATAAGAACAACATCTTTGGCTCAAAAATGCCAACACACGGACTGTGGGAAAAATGTGTGAAAAAGCATTGCTTCAACTGCTTTGTGACTTCTCCCAGGCTGGCCTCCACCAGCAACTGCAGCCAGGGCTTGCCCCAGGTCCCTGCACATCCCCTGCTGGGCTGAAGCAGCCTGCATTGCACGCTAATGCAGAGCATCCTGAGTGTCTGCTTGAAGCTCTCCGCCAACGTCAGGCATTGTGGCCAGGGGACCTCCTAAAGCAGCACAAGCTCTGCTTTTGCACAGAGGGGCCAAAAGGCAGGTGGCAGAACATCAACGGCTTTTAAGAATTAAGTGCTTTTCCCATAGCTATAGTCCCCCAAACCACCAGTAAATGAGTTCCTGAGACAGCTGGCCCTTTTTTCACTGTGTGAAGTGATTGGTGTTTAGATTAACCTTCATGTTGGTGAGCAGGGATTAAATGTATCCAGGATGGCTGTAAACACACTCAGATTAAATGTATCCAAAATACCTATAACACAGCCATGTCCCTTTGGCCTGGGGCACCAACACTGCTTCCAGCAAGGAGTTGCTGGCCACGTCTCTGGGCCAAGGCACCGCCGATGCACTCAGAACCATCAAACAGCAGCCAGGCTTGCAGCCCTTGCACACTGTGGGAAGCACCAACACCCCCGCGGCCCCATCCTGGTGCAGGGGTCTGAGCAGCCCTCTCCTCCCTGCCAAGCCTGCAGGGAGTGGAGAGCCAGAAGCAGCAGCACCAGGAGCAGCATCTCCCCCAAGGAAGCAGCCCTCTTCCTTGTCTCCCCGCTCCAACGTACTGGTGTCTATCCCTCAATACCTCAAATGGCACCTGGTAAATCTGGACAAACCACACATTTAAATACAGATCAAGTTTTCAGCCATAAGAACAGTCTGTACTCATGGCTCCTTCTGCTGTCTGTCTGTCCATCCTCCTAGACTGGCTGAGCATGGGACAACAGGGATGCGTGCAACACAATGGTTATCTCTTCCTCTGCCTCCTAGCCCTGGAAGGATACCCTGGAATCATCTGCCTTCACCTACCCAGGCCCGGCCATCTGTTGCCTTCCCAGCAGCTTCCTGTTTGGGATAGTTCTTTGTCTCTCCTTCCTCTTCTACTTGTGCCACTGAGACCAAGTTGACTCTCCTGGAAACATCAAGTGAAGGAGATGTTGCACTCCATGCTCTGTGCTGTAAACATCCTCCACTACAAACTGCATCCCACACACTCATCAAGAAGACCTGCTGGCTTGCCATGTTGGGTAGCAAATGCACTGCAGCAGCCTCAGCACCACCAGAAGCCCTGTCACGCGGCTGCGGTTCTCACAAGCCACACTGGTATCTTGCTCCCTGCCTTCCAGGCCACGGGTCACTCAGTTGCAAAGAGAATCTGCATTTGATTAAACCACAGAAAAAACTCATTTCATGAATGTCAAGCACAGGGTTTGGATCCCACCACTCCAACCTCCTATCCTTATCACCTGTGGCAGAGCAGCAACCCTTCGGTACCGTCAGGGGCAACCAAGGCTCGCAGAGATGATGAGCCGAACCAAGCAGATACAGGCAGACCTGTATGGTAATGGGAGCTTTCATCTACGAGTCACAGTGAGTTCAAACAGGGTCACCAACATACCCTGTCGGGCATGAAACACCCACTGTTAAAGCAGAGAGAAACCCTTAGATTATATTTTTATGTGTCCTACTTGAAACCAAGTGATCTGGAAAATTGCAGAGCATTTGGATGCAAAGGTCTAAATCTTAACGATGCTCCTGGCAAGTCTGTGCTTCTTAATAAGGAAACATTTCACTCAGTTAAGGAAAAAATCCACCAAGAAAGTCCTTGTGCCGCTGTTCAGCTGATAGAGCTCCACCAGTGACATTGCTCTTGATGCTGGTCCCAGTTTGGGTTGCTGGAGCTCCTGCACCCAGTGAGGCATCTGGACCAGGTGGCGAGAAACCACAGAGCCACATGCTGCAACTCCAGCTGTCCAGGTGCCAGGGAGGGACCAGCCTCAGGGGACTGAAGGCAACCATTAATTTTTGCATATTTTTTGAAACATTTTCTTCAGTATATAATGCATTTTTCTCCCATCTGTATATCTTATCACCCTCAAATATTTAGTTTTTTTACCACAAGCCTAACTTTGTTGCATAGATTTGTGCTTAAGAACTGTAACCTATTTCAACATGGTTTTGGTTTGTGTTTTTTATTCTTCTGTGGATGTCGGCAGTGCTTTTCCACATGCTCTGAGTGTGAAGCCCAGCCCTGAGATGCAGCAGAACCAGTGGTCTGCCCAGCACTGCCCACATGCCCTCCTTTCACTGCCACATATGAGGCAGGACAGACATGCCACCAGCTTCAAGGAACTGGAGGAGTTGGGATGAGTGGGTCTGGCATCTGCCTGTGCCCTGTGGCTGAGGTGCTGGTGCCAGTACAGGTGGCCAGGAGCCTCTCTAGCTTGGTGCTCCTTCTGTCCTGGATTGCAGCTCTGCAGCTCCTGGGGGGCAACACTGCCTGTTGCAGAAAAAACGAGTGAACAGGATAAAACTGCTCATCAAAATGACAACACAAAGCTAGTTTTAATGCCTCACATGGAAGTAAACCACATTTCAGAGTAGCATCAGTAAACACCAAGATAATCATGGTGTTTGGAAGAGTTAGCAGAGCAGGGCATCATTTTCCCTTGCAAGGAAACAGCAAGAGCGGACATAACGGTGATCCAATTAACTGGGCTTTACATGGATTTCCAAATGGCGTGTGGCAATGCTCTTAACTGCTTAAAGAATGCCCAAAAGCTCTTAAAGAAACTGAGTTGCCGTGGGATAAGAGATAGAGACCTCCTGCGATTAGTAACTGATTAAAGGTCAGGAAGAAAAGATCAGGAGCAGGTCTGCATCTCTCAAAGGAGGGCACTGGTGCAGCTCCCAGGGTTCTGACCTATCCTGCACCTCCCTGAGCGCTCTTGTAAGTCCAGGATACAGCAAGATGACAGCACAACTTGGCAGGATTGCCAACAAGGGCAGGGAAAGTAACAAAGGCTGCTGCAAAAAGCCCATGGTGAAATCTGCGCTTCAGGGCATGGACACCCAGCTTTGTGCTCAGCAGCAACGGCTTGACCAGGGGATTCACTTCATCCCTCTCATGTGCAATGCAGATGAAAGGATGAGTTGCTGGTGCTAATCTCATCTGCTTCACAAAACATCGGGCAGTTCAAATTCACTTGCAGTTGTATTTCCTCAGATTCTCTGCACCTGCTCATGCTATACCTGCAGGAACCCATCTTGGTTGGTTTCAGATGTACCCTTGATGTAGTAAAAGGGCAAAAGAAACAGGTAAAAGTGTGCAAGCAGCTTCATAAAGTGTGGGAAAAGCAAAGATCAGCCAGGAAAGAGGGAAAGAGCTCACTGCACTTGCTGGAGCATGAGAGAGGGAGGAGTGGCAGAAGGCCACACGTGCTAGGTCTCTGCTCTGCCAGTCATGTTCAGTTTTGCCCCATCCCTTCTAGGCTGAAAGGAGCAGGAGTTGTTATAGCTTGAGGTCTCTGGAGCTCCCTGAGTGATGGGCCAGCCATGCTCTGTGCAGTGGGAGTGCTGAGGACTGGCTTCATGGCTCAAGGAAGCCTGTTGTCTGGAGCAGTCCCCAGCCTTAACACCAAAGCCACCACCCTGGCAAGCTGCCCTGGGCAGAGGATGCAGGGGCAGGGATGCAGGAAGTTAGTTCAGTGCTACTTGCTATTCAAAAGAAAAATCTGGCTTCCTCGTGCCTCCTGATCTGTTTCCACAAGTCACTGTGCTCCCCGGGAAGCCAACTGGTACACGGTGGAGCTGGCTGGGTGCTCCAGGTCACAGGGAGGTAACCAGGACCCAGACTGAGTCACAGCCAACCAGGTCTCAGACAGCCGCTCCTGTGGGCTGGGGTGGGACTCAGCTCGTGGAGCTGCTGCCCTGTTCCCAGCCCATCCCAGTGACACACAAGGTTAGAGAGGCTGAGGAGTTCAGATCTGTTTTGTGAGCTGAGAGACACCTCCTCATCTCAAGGCGCCACTGCAGCCCCTCTGTTCCCAGCCAGCAGTCACACAAGAGGTTCAAGATGGGCTGAGCTTACTGATGGACAGATCAGCCAGCAGATGCCTCCCATGGCACATACCATGTGTTTTGCCTCACATTGGAAGCCATTCTTGGGCCTGACACAACTGTGTTACACGTCAAAACTTGGGCTCAAGCTCAGGAGTCTACAGAACGAAGGTAGCTCCAAATGGCTGGAAAAGAGCATCCCTATTAGACATCCAGGTGTTTCTCCTCAACCACAGCAAGAAAGGGCTTCGTTCCCATGACAGGTGATTACGCTGCATGGATGAAAGGCAGAGTGACAGTTTTAGGGATCCAGGCGCAGATTACTCACAGCCAGAGTTCACCTGTGAGAGTCCTGGGATCTCTTCACTGGCTCAGCAAGACTCTGGAGAAAGTAAAAGAATCTGTCATGCTCCCACTCCCCTCCTCCACAAAATGGTGTTGGTGTGAAGGAGGTGGTGCCAACAGCAACCCTCCTGTTATCCAAGAAAAGTTGCTTCCAGCAGCTACAAATGCTGTCCTGCCTGTACCCTGCAGCGATGATACTGCCCTGATTTCTTTACACCAGCCAAGGCTCTATCCCAGAGCATTTAATGACAAAGCCAGTTCAACTAAAGAACCGTGGATCAACTGGTTTTTCTAGTCTGTTACACACTGTATTTACCAGGAAGGTCTGAGTCCATCCTAGGAGCAGGACTGGATGCACTTCCAGGGATGGATTCCCAGTCACAAGCCATTGGACAACCTTCTGGCACCCAGCCTGGTGCAAAACCTGGGAGCCGAATTCCCAGGTGCAGAATTCTGCATGCAGAATGCCTACAAACCTGGAAGCTCTGCTGGGCTCACCTACCTGCCCCCAGCTGCACAAGCTTTCCCTGCCAAACACAGAGGTAGCAGGTAGCCATCACACATTTAACTCTAGGCAAAAAAAGAAAGCCATGGGGCCAGTGCGGCTCATAGCTTCAACCAGAGAATAAGCAAAAGTACTCTTTGCCCAGCGTAAGTCAGCATAAGTCATATTTTCCATACGCTAAGGAGATGGGGGGACTCACTTGCACAAAGTCTGAAAAGAAAACTTTCCAGGACAGACGAGCCAGAAAGTGGAAGGAAGGAGGAGGGAGCCTATGTAGTCGCACTAAGGACTTCCTTGGGTTAGACAAAAGGCTGGGGCCAGGCCCCTGTGACTCACCAACATTTTGGAGACGTGTCACTGGCCTGATGCAACCCCTGCTCCAGCAAAAACAAGACACTACAGGCCATCTCAGCTACGGGGGTGAAAGCATGGGAGTCACAAGAGCTGCTATGAAAAAAATATCCTTTTGCAACCTTCAGACCAAAGGCACTACCCCATGAGGAGCTTGTAAAGGAGAAAACACTTCCACCCACCATTTTGGGTTTGTTGTGTGTAGGAGAAATTACTCGCTAGAACACCAGATGGGCAGAATACCCAGGCTTCTGCTTTCAGATACGGTTCTGTGAACAGCCTTCAGAGGTAAAATCACCAATAAGAAAGAAAACAGATGCAAAAAGTGCTCCCAAACTCTTCCAGTCCTTAGTTTGCAGTGCTTTCGCTGCTTACTCATTTCTTGCTAAATCTGGAGCTGTCGGGTCAGGCCCCCACCCTGCCCTCCGGCATGACTACTCCTTGCAGCTTGGAAGCTATTTTTTCCCATCCTGCTATCTAAAAAAATAAAAAAATGGCGTGAAAGCTTTTATCATCCTGAAAACATGCCAACTGCGAAGGCGACTCTGTGTCTCAGACGCCTGTTTCCTGGCAGATTTTAAGTCCTTTGCTCAATTGGTAGGATGGCGGGGGCAGGAGATCCCTGCAGCAGGCTGTAAACGAGTTTCAAACAGTCCCATGTTTAACTGCTGTGAAATACCCAGGGGACCAACATTTTCAAACAGTGGGCTAAGAGCTAGACACAGCCAAGTGACAGCATCGGCCCATCCAAGGAAAGAGAAGGTGTGACTGTGCTGCACAGTGATGCTGTGCATGGAGATGAAGGGCCACCAGTGTGGGCACCTGGATGGGGTCACTCAGCTCAACACCTCAGCCTGGCCAGGCATCCCTTTACTTCCCAGGTAATGGTGCTTCAGCTCTGTTGGCTCCAAGAGATTTGAAGGGAAAAGATGGGACCCAGCAGCCAGGCTGAACAGGGAAGAAATACTGCATGACTGCTGCTGGTGCCCAAATTTCCAGTGACCAGCTCTGGCCATAACCATCACAGCTGGCAACCTAAAGGTCCTGGGAAGTCCACCTGCAGGCTGAGAGATGGGGACAGCCCCTGCCTTGATGCCACCCTGGAAGAGCTACACAAACCACAGCTCCCTTCTCCCCGAGATGCTTTTTGGGGCCCCAAAGTGCTCAGAGCTGGTTCTGCATACAGAAATCCCTTTTCCACTCCAGCCCCAAACTACAGGGCCTCTTAGAGAAAATTGCACAGGATAAGAAAAGGATGCAGTCTGGTCAGGTTTTACTCTTTCAGAGATAGAAGGTCGCTATCGCTTGGCACATGACCCACAGCAACATCTACCGTAGTACCTACCTATAACTAGCCCTTCTGCCAGCTTAGGGTTTTCCTAACATTGCAATTCAGGCCATCCAAGCATTGTTTCAACTCTAAGTGCCTTGGAGCTGCCTGTGAAAAGAAGACTACATAATCTGGGAAGCCAAGAATTGATAGCCTTTCAGATTTTTTTTTCACCCTATGGAGAAGTTACTAAGAAGGAACTGGTCCAGAACGGAGGTGCATGGGACAATCCAACTAACTCCCCGAAAGTTTTAAAAGACCACCTCGCTCTGTGCAAAATACAGGGTGCCTAGAAAATTGGTGCTTGTCAGATGAAATCACCACTCCCGCTGGACCTCTGCAAAGTACAGTCATGCTGCATCGCATGCACAACCCCAGATGGCATTTTATAAACTTGCCTGTGGCTTCTCTCCAGCTAGTGCACCAATTTGTGACAGTGCAGAGCAACACGTTGCTGTTGCTGTGATGGGAGTGTGCGGGCACAGCTTGGCTACTGTATGACCCAGCTGCACAAGGATGTTCAGGCTCTCCTCACAGGTCTTATATTATTTTAAAACCACAAGACAAAAAAAAAAGCTGCAAAGCTCCTGCAAAGTGCAGAGCACTGGGCAATAGAAGTCCTCCAACATGCCTTGTAAGCCACCTTCTGTCCCACCTGTTCTCCAGACACACTTACGCACTCCCCCAAGTGTCCTGTTCGCTAACAAGAGGAGCAGCCTTCATTCTCCTTTGTACTTGGATGTCAGCACCTTCTTCGTCTCTTGCCTTCCCTCCATTTAAGTATAAAGATGGTGCCTTTCTCAGGAAGCAGCTAGCTATGCACAGAATAAAGGGGTAAACAGTAGGCTTATGGAGAAAACCAGCTCAAAATCCTCATCTTGGTCCAAATCATAGTCACATCTTAGGCTGCTGGGAGCCATGAGCTGGAAGAGGAGCTGCAAGCTGAATCCAAGGCCCAGCTCTCCAATGCCGTGTGCAGCCTATGTAACACGAGCAGAGGAAGCACGGCTGCAGCTGGGAACTGGTGTTCAGAGCTCAAAGTCCAACACGGCCTAAAAGAAACACAGTGAAATACCAGCAAGGAACTGAAAGAACCAAACAAGAGTTGTCTGACCCCAGAACAGCCCTCTGCTTTCCAGAGCCTGGGCCCTGCAGGGCATTACAGCAAACTGACCAAAAGCACAGCACTGATACAGGAACTGTCAGGGGAGAGGCCACCCCTGCCAGCCCTCTGCCAGCCCCAGAACCACAGACTGGAGGATGGGACACAGCCAGCAGCTCTCTGTCATCTTTGCCAGCAGGCATCTCTGCCAGGGGAGGGGACACGGTGACATTCTTCTAACAACAAGCAGCATCAGCAACAGCATCTGCACTGCTAGGGCTAAGAGAAAAGATGCCTTTGTTCAACGGTGCCAGCCTAGAGAGAGAAAGAAAAGCAGTGATGTGAGAGACGGGTATGATCAAGGTGCCTGACATGCCCTTTGCAGCTCGTTTTAGGCACAAATTTGGCTAAGAGTCAGCTGCAACTTCCACGTTCCATCTTGGGATCAGACTAAATTTCTTTCTCAAAGATTTCAGATACTCCTCAGAGTTGACCTGACATAAGCAGGATGCTTTTCCAAGGTTAAGAAGCACTGGAAAACTTTTTCTATGGTTAAAAAGACAGCACGGACATTTTAGGGCATCAAGTTGGGATCATCTCCAATAGGGAATGGCCCTGCCTTCAGCTGTCCCTAGGAAAATCTACTGGGGTTCTCTGAAAATTGGTGTTTGGTAGAAGGACAGGCCTCCAATGTTGCAGCAGTTCCCAAACATGTAAATGACCAGCTGAACTTCAGAGCCTGCAGCAAGGACACATTTTGGGATCCTTCCTCTATAGGCAGGACAAGCAGGGAACATAGCACAGGCCAAAATGGATCAGCATCACCAATGGAAAGCGCACACTTCCAGGTGAGGAGGAAGGCAAGTCTATGAGTTAGATGTGATCTGCAATGATTTCACATGGCTTCTGTTGCAGCAACAGTGCAGGGGTTCACAGTACACATGAAAATAACATTCTTTTAAGTAATTTTCCCGCTGATGGGAACAGTATTGTATTTCAATTAGCATTTACCAAAACAAGAGCCAGACAAACTCAGTGTTATGTGAAAGTGTGTTTATTCCAAAGCTGAATAAAAGTGAGAACACTGCAGTATCAGTTTTTACACAGACCTACAGCAGCCTTCTGGGCTCCAGAGCTTGGGGTCTTGAGCCATGTCAGCAGAGCAATAGGGAGTATCCATTTGGAGCTGTCAGAAAAGGGAGGGAATTGACAGAAAGCATATCCATTGCCACTGGCTCAGTTTAAGAAATCTGCTCACAAGAAGAGAGGAGGTGTTAAGACCCTTCGCAGGGAGCTTAATGTCTGCACAAAGATCTCGCAGAACACCCTGCTCTCTGCAGGCTGCTTGCCAAGGAGCAGCTTCCACTGTCAGGAGAGAACAGCATTATTCAAGCAGACAGAAAACAGGACTGTTGGATGTAATAATCTGCTGAACTGCTTCCAAAGGCTGAAGTGGCTGAGAGGTCATGTTACTGATGTGCACCTTCGCAGCCTGGAGCCCTTGCACCAGCTCCAGTGTGCACATGTGGTCCTGGCTGACACCCTAGAGGGATATTCCTTCTTCCTCCTGCTTCAGCCTCTTGGAGAGATGCTCACTGATGGCCATGAGGGGGTTGGCTCTGTAGGTGGGATTGGTGATGATCTCATGAAATCGAGCTACTTCCTCCTCTCTGAGGAAAGAAAAATAACACATAAATGCTAAGTGCCTCATGGAAAATGAACTGAGCAGGTATGAAGAGAACTCATAAAGCAGTGGGTTTCTGTACAGACAAAACGATCCTGTGTGGAAAACCTCAGAAAGACACAGTGCAAGAAAAAAACTGAATTTACCCTAGGGCAAAGCTCAAATTGCTGACAACTTCATGCAAGCAATGAAAACATTTTTTAGAGCTTTTCCCTAGTAAATCTGGAACAAGAAACTGTGGATGTCTGGTAAACTGCGGGCATAAAAGACTCCACTGTCACGCGTATGCTGGGACAAGCGGCCGATGCCTTGTTATACCCGTGATACTAGTAGCAAGCACAGAGCAAACAGACAATGTTCTCATGCTTGCTAGCTTGTTCAGACCTTGGAATCTTTACTAAGATGCGTGAGTTAATAAGTAAAGAATGCATTAGATGGAAAATAGGAAGATAAGGGGCACATCTGTGGCAAACAGTGGGCTGCACTCTATCACTGCAACTGCGGGGTTCTCATAGGTGGGAATTCACTAGGGTAGTTGCTGACTGGGTACAGAAACAATATATAAGGTTTTGCATCCACTTAATAAAGTGATCTTGTTGTCACCTCACGGATGGGGTCCGTGCCTTAATCACTACAGTAAAACTAAGATTGAAAACTGTTTCAGACTGCACTAGCACAAACACAGATTCTGTTTTTCAGAGCTCATCTACTCACCCTCTTTATTGGTCAGCACAGAAGCCTGGTAATCCTATGTGCCATGGTAGTTAAACACCACAGGAGGAGTATGACAGAATTACCTTTGCATGCTTGGTCACATCTGGTTGCTGTGGAAATGGTCTTGTCTTAAAAAGCAAGCAACCAGAGAAGAATAGAGCAGAAGTATAAAAAAAAAAAGTGAGTTTCCACATAAGTCACATCCACTGTCACACCTCCCTCAGACAGGCTGCCAGGCTGCCTGCAGCCCAGCCAAACACACACTTCCAACAATGTCAGCAGTTGCCATGGATCAGCAGTGGTCTTCAGCTTGCAGCACACAGCTTGTCCCCTCCCTAGCAGGGCCTTTCCATTCAATGCCAGCCCTGCACCTGCCAGAGGAACAATGAAGCCTAACCTGAAGCCTGGGTTGCGGCAGCCAGGGCAATGGGGTGAGGCTTAGGGAACCTCCAGTACTAACTAGCATCCCAGAAAATAAACCTCAGAGATCTTCCTCCATAGATTTACCCTCCCAAGAAACACAGAGTTCCCAGACCACCATGGCAGGATCCATGCCACTACTGAGTGCATCTAGCCAGATTTGTGCAGAGGAGACAGAGGGGCACTCAGGGGAATCACTGGCTTGCTGATACAGAAGACTGTGTTGGAGTTGCCTGTTTGGATTTAGATCTGTATACAAGGTCCTCTTCAAGCAGCATTCCTTCCTCACAAGCTCCAGCACAATGAGACTCTCACTTGTGGCACTTGAGGCCATAACCTTTGGGCTTCTGCAACAAGGCAAAGAAGGACTCATCCAGAAAGGCATCCCAGCACCAACCACTGTCCAGTTTCAGACAGAGAAGGGCATTCACAGAGTACGCTGGAGAGCAATGCTGTGATCTGCAGACTGACTACTCTGCTCTCCTCAGCCTCAATCTGAAGTTGAATGGCTCAGAACTGACAGAAATCCTGGAAACTGAGATCACAGAAAGCATACACAGTGCCTAGCCCCAGGAGAGCTGCACTGAGAGAAAATCAAGTGCTTGATACCTAGTGGCAGTATAAAATATCCAACAGATTACAGAGAGGAGTAAGGGGTTGCCAGACCCTTAACTAAGTCCATAAATTATTCAGAAGCATTCAAGTGCTTCATTTTACCCGAAGTCTGCAGATGCCAATGGGCAGCGATCCTCCTAAGGGACATAGAGCACATAAGCTGGCATCCCAGAGGTGTTCCAGCAGAGCAGGTACAGCTCCTGAAGCTACGCTGTGTTCCAGGAGCTGTTAATCAACACAACTAAAGGAGGCTTTCCTGAAGGGCACCAGCTAGAGCTACGTGGGCTTGGTGTCGTAAGAGACTGAACCACAGCTGGATGTTGCAGCTACAACTCAGCAAGCCAAGACAAGGGACGCACCACCTGGTTGATAACCACATCATTTATGTGTAGAGGGACACAGTACAGACATACGCAGTGGCTACTGCCAGAAATGACAACTGTGGCCAGGAGGGACAAGATGACAGTTGCTGTGGGTTTGTCCTCAAATCCCATGAACCATACACCACTTTCTTTTCAACGAGATGGAGAAAGTGAACTCTTAAATGAGCAAATGCAGTTTCCTCTGATCTCTTCGCTTAGATGTTATATGAGACAAGCAGACTGATTACATTTAGAACTGACCAAGTCTGGTAAGGACTCCTGCAAACAACCTGCATTATGTAAAGGGTAAAATCAAAGCCGTCACCTCTTCTTGGGCCTTCAGATGTGCAAGACGCAAACACTGGAACTGGTTGCCTAGAGAGGCTGTGTGATCTCCATCCTTGGAGATACTCAAAAGCCATGCGGACACGGTCCTAGACAACCTGCTCTAGGCAGACCTGCTCGAGCAGGGAGGATGGGCCACCTGACATCCTGACTCAGCCATTCTGTAATGCTCAGCAGGGAGTGGAAACTGATAACTGGGTACTCACAAGAGCCGGCACTTCTGAGCTTGTTTCATCAGACAGAAGTCTGCTGGTTCTGCCTTTGCTTTTACATGGCTGTGGAGAAAAGAAACAAAAGAAGCAAGCAAGTGTTAGAGAGAAGCAGTAATTTAGCAATTGCTGTGGAGATGGAAAGAGTCCAGGGATTCTGCATCTGCCTTCCCAGAAAGTACTGCTAATAGTCCTGTATAGAAATTACCCTGAAAGACAATTATTTCCATAGCCAGACAGTAATGGAGAGGCAAAGTCCACACGCTGGCAACAGCTCAGGAATCAGGACTGAATGGGCAGGAGGTAAATGCACTAATGAAAAACTGGATCACTTTTAGTTCTAGAACTGATCAGAAGTCATCCACGCTCAGGTTACTTTCTGCTTATCACTAACCACCAGGTCAAACTGATACTGTTGCTTAGAGAAAAGATCCCATCGAGCTTCCCCTTACCACCAGGCACACATCACCTCTGCACATCTCACGTTCCTTGCTAATGCTGCCAAGCTTCAGCATCGGCAGACATCAGTTATAGACAGCGCCACGGTTACTCAGCAAGAACAGAGAACTGCCAGTCCTGCTTCGAGTCCAGTGATGGAAGCACTGGGGCATAAGGTGTCACTTATATTTTAAGATAAAGAATGGAATATTCCTTTCTCCTCGTCACATCCTCGCCAAAGGCTTGCCAGTTTAAGTCAGCTGCAAACAGAATAGCTAGAGCAGAAGCACAACAACAAAGCTTCAGCTTTTGACACCAAATATAGGTTCTAAGAACACCATGAAGTTACAAGACCACGAACTCGCTGGAATGCAGGATGATGCATTATGTGCAGGCACCACAGCAAGCACAGATATGCACTGCCTGCACCCATTTCTTATTCCTGGGCAAAGTCCAAGGTGACCAGAGGTGTAATCCCACCCTGCACAAGACAACTTGCAGAAGCAGCTTTCACCCCTTAGGATTACACAGACACAGAGGTAGACAGGGGAAGCAAAGTGGGGAAGAGGGTTTGCCACCACAGAGCAGCTCCTCTCTGATTCATTCTGGGGCTGAGTCCCAGCACACAGCCCATGGAGGGAAGAGGGTCTGCTTCCTATGCCTTTGCTGGGGCAAGGCTCAAAGAGGAATCTTCCTTTACTGCTGGGTGCTGGGAACCAGGGCCTCCACAATCTGATCTGCACCAGAGCCCTCCAGCTTTCTCAAGGTTAGGAAACACGAAAGTCTCTCACTATTTCTTCAAAATAGCAGAATCTGGTCTGCTGTTGGCAGACACCATGTCTCTTGCTGGCAGACACCATGGGAGGTGTCCTGGCCCATGGCAAGGGGGTTAGAATTGGATGGTCTTTAAAGTCCCTTCCAACCCGAGCCATTCTATGATTCTATGTGTCACTCTAGTGATCTCCTCTTTCCATTTTCCTCTCTGACGAACTACCCTCCCATCCTCTTATTCTGCACATTTTTGCCCATTCTTCCTTTCCTCCTCCTCCCTTGCCCCTTATTTCTTCACCCCACTCACTTTCATCATTCCTCTCTACTCAATCAGTTTTTGCTCCTTTTCCTCATCTTTCCTCTCCCCATCCTGGTCCATTTTAGATTTCCTCAAGGGGGAACCTGATGGACCCAAGCTGCTGAGGGCTGCTTTCACCACTGCCCCAATCACAGTTGATTTATCCTCATCCCAGTACAGTATTCCCCAGAATCAAAGTTCCCTGTCAACCCAGACAAACCCAAATAGGGTGGATTTATGTCAGCCAGACCCTGTGTGTGCATGAAAGGGCAAACAGGCAGATCAGTGCTTGCCCACTGCTCCTGTGCCCTTCAGCCCCACTCAAGGTCACATCAGCTCTGCTAGCAGCATTACACAACAGGCCAGAGAGCTCATGAGGAACGGTGACCAGCAAGAGCAGACAAACAGCTACATGGGTTCAAGCAGCTCCATCACACTGCAGTGTCCACTCGTACTGCAAGACACCGAAACAAAATAAGAATCTCTGCTCTCTTCATGTCCACTAACTGCTCGGCCCAGAACAATTTCTTGTCCCAGTTTGCCTGACTCACTCACAGAAGCACAGAAATCCTTCTCAAGTTGGGTGGCAACCCATGATCACCAGTGCAGGGGCTGCCAAGTGCACCACCAAGTTGCCATGGCAGTCCCTTCAAAGATGCGTAGCTCTCCAGAGGGTGATAGTGCTTAAAGGAAAGCCTTTCTAGAGGACAGCCCGGGCCGTATGAGACCACCTGTCCCTGAGGCAGTGGCTCTCAGGTCAGTTTCCCCTGCAGCACAACACAGGGCACAGGGCTGCTTCAGGCTGCACAAGCCCACTTTTACATTCAGTCTTCCCACTATTTCAAAGGACACGGTGCTTCTGAAGGCTTTTCAACTCCACTCAGCAGCTCTGTCCCTCTTGTCCAGCAGGTTCCAAAGGCTGCTCCTTGATCTTCCCCACCAAACCACCAGCATGCTGCCTGCTCACTTGGACGATATTAGTAGCCCTGTTTCATTACACTTCATTGCCTTCATCCATTATAAAACAGAATGAAAACCTCACTGTAATGCTCTCTTACCCAGCAGGAGATCAAATTTCTGGAGAATCTAATCTTTTATTAATAATGCTGACAAATCACCAGAGTATTACGCTTTATTTATGTAATAATTCAAATCCTATATAAGCCTCCTCTGATTATTTCAAACACTGATGCACATACTTTCTCATGCAGTCCAGGAAGCCATGAGCCAGCAAGGGGAAGGAGAGCACTGTGACTCCCCCATGACAGTATGAAGGGGGACTGCTTTTTGGCTAGCATGTCTCAGGCAACCTGGGTGACATCAGTCAATGTCAAGCTCTCACCCTATTGTGTCACTTGCATATGGTGCTGGCCAACCCAGAAATTCTCAGCCAGGGCTGTGCTTCTCTACCCTATTGTGCCACAGGCCCACTGGGCTTTCTAGACACCAGAGCCTTGCAACTAAAGTGAAAACAGAGCCAGAGTATTCAAAATGAGAGAAGGACTGCCACACTTTCACAGGAGGTCTGGGTTTGGAGAGAGAGAACTGACAGCACTTCCCTGAGTGGAAGATCAGGCTGGAGATCTGTGCAAGATCACCAAATGCTTCTACATGTGCTATACATCCTCTGCCTTTTCCCTCTGTACTACACAAGAGAAGAGCAACTGTAGTAACTGAAAGGACCATTTTGGTTTGTGTTTTGCCTTGAAGCAGCCTGCAGCAGGTAGCCAAAGAGGGATAAGACAAGCCTATAGCCACATCCTCTCTGGTATTTGCAGCTCAGACACCTTGTAGAAGCTGCAGATTATACATATGCAGTAACCCTCCATGGAGCTCTCCTCATTGGATTTGTCAGGTGACACCCAAACCCACAGGCTTCCCTCAGTCACCACACCCTCCAGCAAGGAGCTGTGCAGAGCGGTGAGACTCTTGTTTGCATTAAAGCAGCTAATTGCTAGTTATGTTTAATGTCCTTTATTTCTCATACTGGAAAGGAAAATTAATTGCTTCCTAACATCACACCTGATTTTATAGACTATTACATTCCGAGCCTCTTTGCCTCTACCTCCCGTCTAGGCTGAGGATTCCCCAGCTCACTCAGCCACCCCTTGCACAGAAGCTGCGCCAGATCCTCCAGTGTTATCCTTGTCAGCTGTTTCCCAGCTTTTCCCAGTTCTACACTATTTTGAGCTGGTATGGAATTGCAGGCTGCAGCAACATTGTGTATTTCTATTCGACTATGAAGCCACCCAGGAAAGCAAAGGAAGCACCCTGCCTGTCTGCCCTACTATACATACTTTCTGCAGTCCACTCTCCTGAATAACAGGGGCTCAGCCACCAAGGGGCCTGGGGAAAAATGATGAGGGAGAATGACTCCTGAACATAACCTGGAGCCAGATGACACATGTGGTTGTGGCACATCATCAAGAAAAAGGGGGAAAGGTTCCCTGCTCAGGCTCTGGTTACACCCTGACCCAGAGCTCCAATCAACCAGCCCTCAGTGCTCCGCAAGACTCGAAGCTGCATGTAATTTTACTGTTCCCACTGAAACAGAAGGCAGGTTGACTGAATGGCTGCATAAAGAAAAAAAAAATAGAAAGGAAAAAATTGCTATTCAAACAATTAGAAGCCAAGTTGAGGAAGGAAATATTTTCCCATGCTTAGATGCAAGGTTCATAGCTTCTGTTTGTCTGAGGAGTGGCCTTCCAGAAGCACAGGGAACTGCCAACTCAGCCATGCTCTGTAGGTGGGTGTCCCACCTGGGTCAGTTTATTTCTGAAGCATCCAGCAAATCTCCAGAGGGTTCATGGTATCTCCAGCCTTGATCTGCAACCAAAGAAGAGGGTGCTTTGCCAGACATCTACCTTCTTGGCTAGTCTCTAATCCAAATGCTTTCTTACTACAGTCAAAATATGTTTCTAGTTCCAACCCCTACTGAATAACTGGAGAGGGACAGCCATTTGTGCAGCACACAGAGCACTTTTATACTGTACAGGAGGATGCAAAAGGGAGAAAACATAAGGGCAACCAGAACCCACCCTACAGCTGGCTGCGATGGCTTACGTGGGTGTCAGAGGATCAGAAACAGCCTTCTCTTTCAGTACAATAAATGAAACAGAAACACCATCTTTCTGTACTTGTCTAAAGTCACATTGCAAGCAAACGGGGCAAACAAAGAATCTGGCCAGAGCACAAAGCTCTGTTCAAAGGTCTTCAAGTGTCTTAGGAGAAAGCCTGGAGGTCTGGAAGGACATAACTGCAGGCTGCAACACTTCAAGTCCAGATTCTCAGGTGAGCTCAGAAGCATTACACTCTGGAGACTTGTGTGTCAATCCTGCACTTCCAGGCCATCTGGCCGCTCCCAGCCTGTCTCATGCCAAGCCTCATCTGCACAATACAGTTCCCCTCCTAGCTGTGGATTCAGAAGACACACTCGAGCTTTTCTCTTGCAGTAAGTGAAGCATGGAAAGGTGTGGGCATAAAGATTCCAGTATTGTGTGTATGCTGGGGCAAACGGCCGATGCCTTGGTGTACCTGCGATATTAGCAGCAAGCAGGGAGCAATTGGCCAGTGTTCTCATGCTTGCTAGCTTGTTGAGACCTTGGAATCTTTATTAAGACCCGTGGGCTAATAGGAAAGGAATGCACTAGGCGGAAAACATGAAGATAAGGGGCACATCTGCGGAAAACAGCGGGGTCGCACTCTGTCGCTGGACTGCGGGATTCTCACGGGTGGAAATTCACTGGGATAGCTATTACTGGATACAGAGGCACTATACAAGGTTTGCATTCCCTAAATAAAGCTGATCTTGATTGTCGCCCCCATTGACAAGGTCTGTGCCTTAATCGCTACAGAAAGGGGTGAAATGGAGTTGAGAATGAGGCCCTGTTCTCCTGACACTGAGCACTAAGCTTGCATTGCCTGTTGCTAGAAGTGGAACTATAGGACACTTCATCCTGCAGGAAGAAGGAAAATGCACAGTCCGCCCCTAAATGGCACATACCTCTTGGGTGGCTTCCTGCCCTTGCCAGCTGTGGTCAGGTGAGAGAGCTCAGGTAGGGCTTCCATCAATGGCTGCAAGTCTCCCACCACTGGTGTTGCTTTCCGCTTTGCTTCGGCTTTTTGCTTCTGCTTGGCTAGCTTCACATTTTCTATTTCTGAATCAGAAAAAAAGACTCTAGTGGAGGAAGAGGAAGCATTCACAAGATACAACCCCTGAGCTAAGAAATTCATAGGCTGCTTCACCACCTACAGCAACAACAGGCCCAAAGTGATTTATTTAAACAAGGGAAAGATTGAAAATAATGCAGCTGCATAGTTCCCTCCCTTGCTATGTTTGCTTCTATCTATATACATCTCTACTGATATTTGCAATGGCAAGTGAAATCCCCAGACTGATTTTCTCTGAACAGTTCCCATCCCTTGCACTGTTCCTTGCTGCAACACAGTACAGGAGCCCAAGAGTGGAAAAAAACACGCTAACCAGTTTGTACGGAATTAGGAGAGGGAAACAAGAGCAGAAGGTAGAAACTAAATACAGTCAGCTCTGTATGTGGCATTAAACAGTCACAACCTCACCTCTGCTTTGCTGTTGGGACAAAATAATGGTCTCTTAGCAAAGGCAGAATAGATGAACTTAATTTCAGTTGTTTACTTAGTTTGGAGCAAGTCAGGGTCTCACCTTCGTGATGCACTGCAGAGCTCATGCAGTCAGATACACTGGGACCTCAGGAAAGCATTGCACTGAGTGGCAGACCCGGAGGCAGGTGGCTTTCCCTCGGGACCGTGTTTACGAGTGTCCTGCAGCAGACTGTGGGCGCATATGTCTCTACAAATGCTACAGCAGTCTCCCTTCTTGGCCATAGGAGATGGGCATTAAAAGCTGCAGGCTTCTGCCTCAGTCCCTGAGGCTCCCTGGTATAGAAATAGGTCCTGCAGCTACTCAAGCCTTACAGAGCCAGCAGCCTCAACGGTGAGCCCCAGCAGCGCACGTTTTTCTCCAGGACAGCCCAGAAAAGCCCAGCACTGCAACAAGCCTCCAGCTGAGCTCCAAGTTGCCCCCACCTGTCCCAGAAGTTCCTTGACCTGAAACATCTAGAGCTCTGCTGGATGCATGAGCTCCTCTTCCTTCTGCCAGGTGATCACCAGGCCTGCAAACCCGCTGCACTGCCCAGACACTTGCAAGGGGTACCAGTGCTGTGGGGTACATGATGGAGGACTCCAGCTCCTCCACATGTACCCAGCAGAGGCTGCAGGGAAACAGTAGGCTTCTGCTTATTGCCTTGAACAACGGTGTATTGCAAGCACGAGCCTCAACAATGAGCTAGAAACTCCTTGCCTGGACATAACAGTGGATAGTGCCAGTAGTCATGGGGCCAAGCTGGCAACACAGGAAGACCAACAGCTTCCAGCACAGCATGGCCAGAGAAGCAAGACTAAATGAACACAAGTATTTTTGTTGGGAACACAAAAGCAGCCAGTCCCACCCACAGAAAGCAGGCAGGATGCCACCTGCAGTTCTGGGTCTAATCCTGCTGTCCACATTCATGAAAGCAGAACTAAAATTTACTGGCCAGCTGCTGGCTCCTTTAATATCTTTGTCTTGTTTGCTCCTCAACTCAGCTGAGTCGAAGAGCAACAGTTTTTCATGAACTGCAGTTTTGCTGTACATGGATGTTTGCGATAAATCTGGACTGCAAACGCTTCTCCTCACAGCAGCCCCTGCCAAGAACACAGCTTTCTGTTCTGCATCACTTCTTTTTTTGGTCTGGCTTTATGAAGCTGACTACTTCAGTGCTTTCATAAACAGTATGTCCTCAGAATTTTCAGACACCTGATTTTGCGCAAACATCCCAAATTCTTTTCCTATGAAGTCTTGTTCGTCTGAGGAGCCATGCAATATATGTATTTTTAAATGTGCATACTTAAAATGTCTGAAGCATTGCATAATTTTTTTCCCCCCTCTACTCTCTCCTGAGATGATTTATTGGAATGGGAGAAATCTCCAAGTTTTGCATTTCCACTACTGGGCTGAACTTTATTTCCCATGGTCTTGGCAGCCAGTGTCACAAACGCAGCCCTGGACAAGCAGAAACAATAAACTCTTGGGAAGATTTAGGAAAACAAAATATAATGATAACAAGTTCAGCAGTCCAAGTCGGGTTCTCTTTTGAGGGTGAGAGGTGTACGCAAAGACTGTGAACACCACAAAAAATTGAGTTATCTGCATCAGATAAAAATCAATGTATTTTCAGTTGACTGCAGCTCTTTTAGGTCACTGTTAGAATGCCAAGTTTCATTTTAAATCACCATCTCTGGAAATACCAGTTCATTTCACTAATAGTCATAATATCAGTTTCTTTATTGATGTCTACATAGGCTCTTTCCAGCTATTCCATTTTTCTCAGTAACAAGCTGCACATCTGGTACTAACACTTGCTGACTTTTTTTACAGAAATCCCTGGATCCTTGCTACCTTAGCAAAGCATTGGCTAGGGAATATTGGTATTTGCCAACTGGCCACAAGTTCAGTGAGGGAGTGAATAGAGCCAGCAATTTAGGTACTTCTGTATCTGCAATGCACTTCTAATACCTAGTATCTTCTAAGGCAGAGATAATTTGGTCCGAAGTTTTCTATCTTGGTGTTTTTCCTAAACTAAAGCCTCTGCATTTCATTTGTATTCCCTCAGTTTAGTAACTTCAGAACTAAGAGCAGTGGGAACAGGCCACAGCAGGGCCAAAACAACATGCATGATCTTGAGAAAGGCTGATGCTCAAGGGCATATATGCAGGAAGACAGGATGAAGAGGGTGTAGGGATATTGCTCCTGGGCTTTTCCAAAGCGGCTGAGCTTGACTACAGGAGCAGTACTGTCACCAAATTGCAGGAGCATGGCCTCTGTTTCTTGCAGAAGACGAGTCCCATGTACCCCTTTTACTGTGGATTCTGTCATAAAATGCTGCTGAGCAGCAGTCCTGTTACCAGAGGATGGAAAGCTTGGCTGTGCTTCAGCAGTCCCCTCCTCTGTTCTCACAACGTTACCAGACAAGGAAAGACCTTCAGAAGCACTGAAACTGCAGCCAGCAGGCCAGACAGTAGGACTGGCATAGCCATCTATGCTTTGTGCCCAACAGGGACACTGAGGGTTGTAGATGCCACAGGCACACAAAGTTGTTTATTGGTGATAGGGAGGTTTCCATCACACTCGTGGTGTTAAATTATTATGTGAGCTTTTTATGTAAGAGGAGCCAGAGACACCTTCACCGTGACTAGTAAAATCACAGGTTGACAGGCTTGAGCTCAGGAGCAGGGAGCACATGGTGTGGAAGAAAGCCACATCTCTCAGTCCCAGAGTCTGTCAGCAACTATGCTGGGCAGGAAGGCATTAAGTGAAAAGCTTGACCCGAAAATAGCTCCAGGTGGCGAGAGAAATTCCCCTGCTACACCAGGTAGCAGAGCATCCTCTCTTACTGTGCTGAAATACCCAAAGCAAAACTACAGTCACTTCCCACAGGAAACAGGAGCATTTCTGCCACAGGCTGGTTTTGTTTAGTTTGTATTACACAGCCTCGAGAAAGGCCAGACTGTCTAGTAAGTGGTTCACTGATGTGTGGCATGTGGGAAAGAGCAGTGACACAACCAGTAGCATCCAGAGATCTCCCTTACTATAGGGCAGGAGGGCCCACAGCAGGCTTTCCCCACAGAGCCTTGGGATTAGCTGGTAGCTGTGTGGGGCTCAGCTCCAGCCTGTCCTTCTGACCCCAAATCTCATGCAGGAGAAGGAGCTCTGCTATACAGTGAGTCATGACAGAGCTTTAAAAGACAAACATGCTAAGCCTACGTAGGCATAGCATCCTATCTGGATAAAACAAGGTTTTATGTACTCACTTATATTACACATGGAAGAAGACCAAAAGTAGGTCTGGGGCAATAACTCAATCACAATACTAAAAACTGAGAAACAATACCTGGGACTTTTATCCCATGTGCTGGGGAGCAGATGTGAAGGCTTCCGAGGAGCATGTAGCCTCCCTCAGCACCACCCAACACTCCCACCCACTCCCCATGTAAAGAGAGATCCAACAGCGCCATGTTCCAGGATGCCCACAGCACTGCTGTGTTTCAGAGCAGTACTTACTCTGCAGCCATCTCTGTCTTCTCAGCTTCATTTTTTCTTTTTTGGAAAGAACCGTTTTTTCTTCTAGACCTAGAGGAAAAGAGAGACATTGAATTGGAGTCTGGCTCCTGCACACAGATTCGGTGCTGAACACTTCCCAAAGATAGCAGAGTCTGTAACATTTTGTTCAACCCTTGACGATTTTGAGCTTGCTGGTAGGCCAGGCAGGCTGCAGGCAGACCAGGGTCTATGCTGCACCTCAGCTCTTAGCCAAACAAATCAAACCCAGCTTGCTATCAGTTAAGAAATAAGAAACAGACAAGCAGATCAGACCATCAGCACCATAGGCCCTGTTTTCTCAGAACAAATACGTCTTTGAGAAAAGTTTTTTGAGAGGCCCTTGCCCTGTGGTCCTGCACTCTGGCGTGAACCTTGCCTGGGAACTGGCATTTTCTGCTGCACACTAGCCATAAGTAACACGATAATCTACAGAGGTTCCAAAACTGGGAGCAAAACCCAAGTTTTAATCTGAAAATATGCTGGCTGATGAAGCTAAGAAGGAAAACATGGGCTGCAGACGTGTGAGGGTAGGAGGGGAATGGAGACCCGACACGGCTATCGGCATCCGCCTGCCCAAGCAACGGCCTCTGCGCCTGCCCAGGCAGCACATGGTCAGCAGGGGAAGGACTGAAAAAGGTCTGAAATACTCAGATCCACGGCAGCCCTAAGAAGCAGCCAAGTACTGACAGCTTGTAAAAAAGGCTAGTACCTACTATACACCGAATTCAGTATATGGAAAACAGCTGTTGGTCACTGATATCCAATAGCAAGTAAAATAACATCACAAATATTATTACTGCAGATCCGCTACAGAAACTATAAAATTTTATCTTATCTCCAGTGTTTAAAAGAAAATTGACTTTAGTCAACTTTTCTTCTGAAATGTGCTGGGAATCCTGCTCCAGGAATGCCAGTGCAGGAACTTTGGTCATTCTCAAGCCTGGAAAATAAAAATACCTTTTCTCTCCCCAGAAGAAACCAGAGGAAGGAATTCAATGCAACTCTAAAAGCAATTCACTGAGGACAACTTCTCTGAAGCTGCAAATCTTTCAGGATGTTTTAAACAAAACCAGTAACGTATTTTAGTAATTTCAATGCCTTAAGATTAGAATAAACCTGCTGGGGCTGGGGAAACTTTTCAAGATAGCCAACAACCACCACCATGTTTTGAGTTTCAAAAGGACACAAAGAATGAATGAACTGTAGCTTTCACTGCCTTCTGTCCCAGAAAAATATGCTACTGTAGTCAATGCATCCAAGAAGCAAAAAATAAAACCACACCTAGAAGCTATCACTAATTTGCAAGCTCAGGGATGGTTTGAAGGGTTTGTGACTGATGGTGCTGCACATTTTCCTGTCTCCTATATACAGCATCAATGCACAGGCACCCTGCTGGGCCCAGGCCACCAGGACAGCCCTATGAGAACATGGGGCCAGGCAGTAATGGTGACAAACACCTCATCACATTAACGACAACTTTCCTCAATTCATTTGCTGTGGGATCAAAGTGGATGCAAACCCAACCAACTGTGTGCTTCAATAACCAACTCCCAGCCAGCCCCACCTCAAAGCACTCCACGTTTCTGTGGTTTCAGGGAAAAAAAGGATGAATCCCAAGAGGCCAAATCACACCCCCATGATCCCTGCTGGGCTGCCTGCAGGAAACACCTCCACTCTGCCTTTATGGCTGTCTGCGCCTGCCCAGATTTTAGCAGTGCCAGGGAGATTTGCCCCCTTGTCTGAAAACACATTCATTACTCCATTGGGAAAACAGTGCCTAGTGGGATTTGTTAATGAAAATATAATAAAAAAAAAATCAGCCAGCTGGCCAGTTCTAGTAATAACATCAATTCAGATTTTTTTTTTTTAGTTCCCAAATGGCAGCAGAATATTTAAGGAAACACAAAAGCTGTTTTCTTGGCAGGAGCCCAGCCTCTCTGCAGACCGAGAACAGTGTCCAGCACCCAAGCCAGAAGCAGTAGATTGCCAGAGTGGTGCAGGGAGGGCAGCCAGATCCCTCCTTTGTCGGCCGTGAGCAGACACCTCCACTTTACGTATCCCTCCCTGCCCCTTAGGAGATTGTTGTGCTGCTGGAAGGTGCCAAGTTGTATTTGGCAACTTCCAGTCACCATTCTTCATGCCAAAGCTGCTGGAAACCCACTGGAGAACAACAGAAGCAGAATTTAGCTAGTTAGTTAAAGACACAGACTGTCCCCAAGATAGTCTTTTATTTATCCTACACCAAGCATTTGATACTACTCCTGGCAATTCTCAGGATCCATGCTTTCATGGCAGACAAGCAGATTTTTTTTGGTACAGCTTCCTTAATTTTGAAAAAGTTGAGGTTTTTTGGTAAAAGACTCCTTAAACTAAAAAAATTAGTAAGAAATATATACATGTGTAAAATATATATATATATATATGTCTGCTTTCCATAAAGGACTCCTTAAACTAAAAATATACATATATCCTACCTTAAAAATCCCCATTTTATCCTTTCTAGGCATTCAGAAAAAAGCTGGACTGGGTTAAAGCAATAACACTACAGGCTTCCCCAAGCCCTGAGATCTCACTATTTTAAGTTTGGCTCCACAACAGAGTAGGTGAAAAAGCAGGCTTCACAGTTCCAGGAAACCACATCACTTCAAGGACTTGGCCATCAGCAGAAATATCAAATATAAGCAGAAATATGAAATAAACCTGTGCCTGTGCAATGCCACACAAACTGAGGAGGGTTCTTCAGCACTAGGCATCTGCTCCCCTGCCTAGTGCAAAGCTGCAGTGAAGTACCAACTCCCCTCTTTAGAACAAGCTATAAGGAAATAGCATGTAGTATTAAGTATTATTCCCAGAACTCCGATGATACGTAACAGTAAAGCTGTTGCTGCTCGAAACATAATATTTTGGCAAAGCAGCATACTGTATAAATTGAAGTTCAACAACATCTGTGTTAATTTTAGCCTTGGTTGTGTAACAGCAACAGAACTGAGCATATGCCTACAGCTGTGGGATGAGCTCACTAAAGAAATCCAAAGAGTACATCCAAAAGCAGAAGACTCTGTGAGGTTTGGGGGTTTGGGGGTGTGTTTTTTTTAAATTACAGTGTCACTAGTAAATTGACCAATATCCTCTTACACTGAAAGGGCCTGAGAAATGGTAAACCACAGCCTCCTGGAGGAAACACAACAGTGATGCAACCTGATAGATGCCAGTGCGGAACCACTGAAGGTATTCTTTTTCAGCTAGGAAGAAAGGTGAGGGACAATACAGGCCAGGCAGAGAGTCAGCCCAGGTGTCCTCCAGCACAGACAGTGCTCCGCTAGAGCCAGCCCAGTGGTTTGCTGCCTTCACCCCCTGCAGCAGCTCAGCTCCCAACTGAGCAACCTCCAGCTGCACCTCTTCAGAAAACACGTGCGCTGAAGTGTCTGGGAAACCTGGGTCACTAGTGGGACTGAGGCTTGGAGGTGGCAAGATGAGCGAGGGGCAGATATCTAGGCTCTTTGCCCCCTTGCTCATAGAGGACCCTCCAGAGATAGCACACAGGGGTGTTTGGCTTTCACCCAGTCCAAGCTCTGCTACACTGAGCAGGCTAAGGAATGGGTGTTAGAAGAGACGATGACAGCCTCCACTGGGATTGAACAGGTTTCACCATGGATACAGCGTTTGCTTTATCTGTTCCAAAACAAGCTACATTCTTTTTGTTCGTGCTTAATCACTGCACTAGCACAGAGGCTTATGCCCCTGATGAGGAAGGCATCTTATTTAAAGTGGGATCTCCATTCTCAATCCTTCCAGATCCCCCAGTTATTTAAAGCAGAGCCCACTTTAAAGCCCAGTTTCCCTTCCAAGACCCAGAGGAGCTGTGCAACCTGCATCCTTGTGCCAAGGTCATGCCTCCATCAGGCCTGGTAAACATCCCCAGGCTCTGACCAGCTACAGCAAGGGCACAAAACCTCCCTCTGCAGAAGAGCTGAGACTCATCTCCAGATAGCTGCATAAGCACACAAGTGACATGCCATCTGAAGCGGGAGCAGTTCCCCTCAGGAGGTGTTCAAGAAGTCACAATCTGCACAGTGGTCTGTGAAAAGTAATCCCGAAGACAAAGTCTGTCCTCCCAAGCAATGTCTTAAGTGCTGTAGGCATGCTCAGCCGCTGCCACAAGATGAAAGCACTTCTTCCTTTTCTACCCAAGGCCTTTTTCACTCTTCCAATGTCCTTGGTCTTCCTACCTGCACCCCTTTAGCAGCCCTTCCCAGAACATAAGTTTACATTTCATGGGTCAGTCTCAGATAGGCACACAGAGGATGCTCAAAGCGGCCCAGCGTGTCACTGTCCTTAAAACCACTCTTGTAGCTTGAAGATTGTTTCATAACCAAGGCAGAAAGAGGTAACACATCTCATGGAACCTAGATTTCTGAATGAAGCATGCCACCAGGACTGCAGAATGACGACTTCTGAGCCAGGTGCTTGGCACTGCCAGTTCATGGTATAGAGAGATCACAGAAACTACCATGACCCTCCTGATGGAGAAGCTAGAGCTGCCACAAGGAGCTCATCTGCACTTCCAAGCTGCAGGTGTCTCCTTGGGAAAAGTTATTTGGTCTTGGAAAAAGTTCCACTTATTTCAGGAGTTATCCTTCCCATAAAACACAGGATACAAGCATGGTACAAAAGAAGAAATACTCCACCATGATTTCTGTAGCATGCAGCCTTCTCAGGGAAGGAAGCATCCACAGACGTAGCCCTGTCCTCCAGGGCCTCTGTGTCCACCATGTGGCCTCTGCTGTACTGTGTTCATGAATTTGCATTACTGCCTTTCCTGTATTACCTTCTTACTGCTGCTAACACCATGGAGGGCAGTAAATTAGGTCAGACCCATCACTAGTTCAGGGTGCCGAAATGCTTTTTTCACATACTTTTTGCTGGTTTTGTAGAGTTTCTCATAAAATATTGAAACTGTGTATTTACTATCAGCATGTCCTGCTGAGTCACCGAGTAGGCGGTGAGACTGAAGGAGAATGAAACACAAGATACCAGACAGTGTCACTGCCTAATATCAGCCAGACCATGCTGCTTCTCCCTTTCCTGACCAGGAAAGCATTGCGAGTTGCAGCTAGGACCCACAGGAGACAAAGTCGCTGTAAAAGTGTTTGCTGGCACCCACAGGAAAAGGAGGACTTGCCTACAACAGGCAAAGTGAACCAAATATTGAACTCATCCTTCAGAAAGCCTAGCTTTAAGGAAACCAATGATGAATGGCAACCACTTGACATCTACTGGAGTTCTTCAAACTCTGCATGCAACACATACCTTTTTTTAAAAATAGTACTTTAAAATAGCATTTTCTTTCAACTAATTTGCCCTTATTACAATGCAGACAAACAGTTTTGCTTGTAAAGGGGCTATGGAAAAGATAAGAGAGGCTGTGTCCTCTTTTATAAGCACTGACCTTCAAGAAAGATTTATAGCAAGGGCAGACCACACACTGCTACAAGGTTCTTGGAATCCCAGCATTGAGCTGGGTGTGGAATAGTAACACTGTTAGTTAGAAGACTCCTGCACAACTAGTGAGAAAGGTCAAAATAAACTCAAGTGGGTTAGATCAGACCACTCCCTGAATGGCTGTGAAGGGTGTGCTGTCACACCAGCAGAGCTTCCCATCAGCTCAGAACTGCAGCTTCCTTCATCATCACCTTCCTCTTCTCCACCTGCCTCCTCTCATCCATGTCATATGCTTCCAGATAAGCAACAGGCTGATGAGCTGGAGAGCATCTTTGCAGAAAGGGCCCTGGAGGTCCTGGTGGCCACCAAGCTAAACATGAGCCAGCAATGTCCCCTTGCAGCAAAGGCAGCCAACCCTGTCCTGGGATGGTTTAGGAGTGGTGCTGCCAGCAGGTCAGGGAGGTGATCCTTCCCCTCTGCTCTGCATCGGAGTGATGGGTCCACTTCTGGGGTCTCCAGTACAAGAAAGATACAGATCACTAAGGTTGGCTAAGGGACAGCAAGATGTTTAGGGGACTGGAATGCTTTTCACTTGAGGAGAGGCTGCAAAAACTGGAAAAAGAGATGGCTCAGGGGAATCCTACCAACATACACAAATAGGATGGAAGGAGAAAAGGGAGCCAAATTGTACTCAGCAGTGCCCAGTGACAAGGAAAGAGGCAATGGGCACATATTGAAACACTTGGTTTGGGGATAATTTTCATGGTTTTTTAACTGTAAGAGTAGTCAAACACTGGAACAGGTTGCCTAAAGAGGTTATAAGTCTCCAGGTTTCTAGCCACGGAGATACTCAAAACCTAACTAAACATAGTCCCGGACAACCCACTGTATCTGAACCTGCTTGAGCAGGGACTGAACTAGATCATCTTGAGAGTTTTCTTACAACCTTAACAATTTTGTGATGATGTGTAACATCCAGAACAAAAAATTCAGATAGTTTTCATAGGTGTACTTACTTTCAGTACCCTGACAGGGGAGCTATCCTTTGGGAAAGGTACTCGCAGTAAGAACAAACACTTGGCCTGGCACGGCACGGGAAAGCACCACACAAGATTTTTCATCCCTACCCTTCCCCACTTTTCAAAAAACATCAGTGCCACCTGCAGAGCACACAAGCTTAGCACAGGCCAGCCTCAGCACACACTAACCATGCAGTGTAGCCATGTTTTGCTCTCCATAAGGCAAGAGCACTGGAAGTACAGAGAGCTGGAGCTTCCCAGCTGCCCTGACAGGACATGATTCTCCTTCCTGGCTGGCCAGCAGGATGTGGACTGATCCATTCCCATTCTAGCCCATCCTCCATTTATATGCAGCGACATGCAGCAAGGAAAGCACACGGAGCTGTGGTTCCCTTATTAGAAAAGACGTGTCCTTGCAAAACCAGTATTTGAAAAGTCACCTTAGCAACAGAATTCCTTCAAGCAGGCATCTGTAAGGCAGTGAGTGACTCACAGGTTTGCCATTGCAACCTGAAAACAAGGTACTGGGGGCAGTAGATGCAGAGATGTAGTTCTGAGCTGTCTTCATCTCATGTATCAAGTATTTTTAAGATTCATACAAAACCATGGATACCACCAAGGTGGACCACTGAAGCCACCTCCAGAGACCACAGCATGGCACATTCTGGGCAAGTACCCTGCCACTGTTCTTAAAATATAAATTTTTATCTGCCAAGATAGATACATGCATAAGAGATATTCATGTGGCTATTGCAGATTCAATAGGGAACAGCAGGAAGAACAGAATACAATTTATATAAAAGCTTAAATAGTAAGAAATATCTGGAATGAGATTTATTATGAGACCAGAAGTAATTGATGTTTACCAATGGGTAAATTCTGTCCTTAGGACTTACTAAGGAAGACAGAATACTGAAACATCCCTATGCTTTCTGACAGTGCCTTGCAGGCTTGTATTGTAAAGTTTCCCCCAAAATATCCTTTCCACTCCTGCTAATAAGGCTACCTTTGACTATGCTGTCCTTCAAGAAGTTTGAAGGATCAGTCATTCAATAACTTCTGCAGTATTACATAGGGGAAAATCTACATCTTAAAGCGCTACACTATTTGATTTTATCTGGTGTAATCTATGCAAAATGAGATAAAACACTAATTTACCTTCGTTTCATTGGCCTTTTTAACTCTATATTAGCTAGTAGACAACTAAATGGGCATTCTGTAAGGAAGTTTAACATTTCCAGCCACTGGCTCCTATAACCTCACTTGCATTTGTTTTGGAACCTGGAATTTCTTTTACAAGTGCATTCTTACCTATCACTTTACATATGCTCTTTCAGCTCCTTAGAGGAGCCAGCTTTGCTCAGTTGTACCCGTTACTACATTTTCAATGCATGGATTTAGTGGTGACCCTGCAAACCAGTCTTCAGGCTCCTTCCCTAGGTTTGACAACAGACAGAATTCTTCCCACATGAACTTCTCCACTTCAGTCCTTAAGTTTCTGAAGAGCTCTTCTAATGAGCCTTAAGACAAAAGACTCTCATTTTATCCAAACCACTGATTTTACTGTTAACAGTTTTATATAGTTGAAGCCACCCTAAATCTCAGACACTTTTGTAGCTCCTGCAAGTTATGTAGGAGCTACAAAAGGAGATTTAGACATAACTGATGTTTATCCATATTTGTGAACATACTCATATGTTCACCATAGCTGCATTTTAACCACAGGTATTTCTTCTTAAAATTCCCAGCAGAGAAGCTCATTTTGCACTGCATTTCCCCTCGATGCCAAAGCAGTGGCCTGATGGGGTGCTAGGGGAAGGAGAGGGCAGAGAGCAAGAGAGGAAAAGAAGTATTTAAAGATGCTCAGAGGAACTGCAAAAGCACAGAGCACAAGACTTCTGAGGCAGACAGGCAAATAAGTCACTGTCGGGTGCCACTGCAGCACTGGCAGCAGACCAGCAGTACACAGAAGGATGTGCAAGATGATACCTAAAATGAGTTGTGGAGTTGTTTGCTGTTCCTCAGGGATTACGGCAGATACTATAATGTCTTATTTTCAGAGCCTCACCTTCCCCTTTCCTTCTCCAGATAATACATTTCATGGATTCATTGGTTTGTTGTTACAAGCACTGAGTTTTCCTTAGTCTTTCGATCCAGGCTTAGCATCGAAAACCATTTTCCCTCCCTCTGCTGGGAAAACAGGACATGAGAGAGACGCATGCAGACAGTATCATCTGAAATTATTTCTTTCAACTGCAATGGGGAAGGATGGCCAACTGGACCGCATTCACCAAGCCACTTGGTGAAACAAGTGCCTGCAGGAACCTCAGCCTTAACCAACTGACAAGGCAGGGATGCAGCCAGCAGGAAGAACTGCAGTTGGACCTTTCCTTGAATGGAGATGGAAGAAAAGAGGCAGGAGGAACCCCAGGGCTCAGCCCTCCTGGTTCTGCTGAGTGAAGGCAGCTGACAGTAAGAACTGCGCAAGGAAGAGACAGTAGTAAAACAGCTGCACAGCTAACAAGGCTGCAGCTTCAACACACTCTATTTTGATGCAAGTACACAGAAATGTTAAGAAAGAGATGATGTTTCTCCAGTAATGTGCAGCTTAAGATCCTTGAATGGGCCAAAAGCACTGCTCTGTGCCATCTCCACTGTCCCTTCTCCTTCCTGGAGACATGCACAGTAAATCTAGGCTGTTGAAACAAGCTTTGCATGGAAACACAGCACAAACTAACAGCCACAGCGCTGGCATCCCTTGGCCATGTCAGTCTGCAGCAAGGCTGTAGAGGTTTCTGTAAAGACGACTGCCCTTTGGCTGGCCTCTGAGCGCCATTCTCTCACCATGCAGCAGCACACCACACCTTGCTGTGATTTTTGCTAAAACGCTAGTGATCAGAGGTAAATGCTTCCTCTGTCCCAGGAAAGCCTATAGATTCCAAACTCAAATTTAAGGATAGGTTAACAGATTACAAAACTTACATCTATCAAAATCGTTTTGGTTTAAAACTTTTTACTTTGTTGCAAAACAAAATTATTTTGAAATCTTTTCCCAGTGTTCTTTGGCTCTTCCTCACAAACAGTGCAGGGATAGGGATGGATTTTTTGTGCAGTTTTTTATTAGAACACACAAATCAGGAATGGCTCCATAAAGAAAATACATCCCTAAGACTGTACCACAGTAACCAGATATCCTGCAGGATCATGCCAGCAGACACCTTAAAACATAGAGAAAAGTTGTTATATGTACACCACTAGGGTTAAAAAATTTTTACTGAGTTGTGTGCTTACAAAGAGTGCAGGCTGTAACTGGAAAACACATACAAAAACAGAGGCATCATTATGGAGGCTAACTTAACTCCGACATCACCCAAGGCAGCAAGAGCATTTCTCCAGAAGAGGAAAGTTACACAGCAAAACATTTTATAGATTATATTTCTAATGACAAACCCTCCCACCCTTCTCCAAGCAGCACAGAAGCTTGATTTTCATTTATGTCTCTTTCCAAGCTTTGAATCTAAATGTCCTCCCTACATTCATGTCCCACAAATCAAGTCACAGCTCCGGTCACATACTCCACAGCTCCACATCCAGAGCAGGACGTACCACACGTACCATGATCTTCAACTCTATAGTCCATCCACCCTATTTTAGGACAACTTGACTTAAGTATTTTAAAACACTGCTTGCAGGTTTGTTCAAACTGTCTCGTTAGGCTGAGAGTGCTGGGTACTCAGTGTCCAAATTGAGATCGATAACAAGTGGCATGCTAAATGGGTACCCACTGGGACCAGTACTGCTCAACAACTTTACTGTTGACAGACAGTGGCATTTAGTGCACACTCAGCAAGTTTGTGGATGACATCAAGTTGAGTAGTGCAATTGATTTATTTGAGGGGTGGGATGCCATTCAGAGGTACCTCGACAGGCTGGAGAAGTGCACCCATGTGAGCCTGATGAAGTTCAACATGGTCAAATGCAAGGTCCTGCTACACTGCAAGTGTGCTAATTTGAACAGCTGTGCAATTGGCTTGCTCAGTATTTAAATCCCCAAATATCTTAAAACTTTCATAATCAAATGGCAGGTATTGGTTTCTTCTCCCAAGCAACAAGTGATAGGACAAGAGGAAATGGCCTCAAGTTGTGCCAGAGGAGGTTTAGACTGACTATGAGGAAATATTACTTCATTAAAAGAGTCGTCAAGCACAGGGAAGTGGGTGAGTCACTAACTCTGGAGGTATTTAAAAGACATGTGGATGAGGTGCTTAGGGACATGGTTTAATGGTGGATTTGGCATTTGTTGAGTTTACAGTTGGACTTGATGATCTTTAAGATCTTTCCCAACCTAAACAATTCTGTGATCATGTAATTCAGTGGAGTTTAGCTTATCCCAGACACTGCGGTAACTAAGAAAGAGGGACACGAATGAGAAAGCTCTGTACCTGCCACCACATTCACTAAGGTCAGGCTAGATGATATTTTTATGCTAGTTGTAGCATTGGGGAAGCCAGTTTCAGGCTAAGCATACAGCTCATATTGAAGGCCGTCTCTGACCAGAGATTTTCAAAGATTTTTGAGGGACAGAATCCAATGTGAGCTGGCAGCAAGATTTCAGAACAGACAAACATTTTTTTCCCATCTGTGCTTCTTAAGCCATGTATCCACAATGACTCTCTGTAGACTCTGCAGTTCTAAGGGAAGAATGGGAGTCTGAGCAAGGGAGACCACCAGGAAGTGAAGAAAACAAGTTGCATTTATTTGCACTTTCTGTGATGCAGAGACCTGGCAGAGGGAGGCATCTCCCAGCCAGCAGCTACTCAGCTCCTGAACCAGGGCAACCACTAACTCATACTAAGTAAAGATGATGTCATTTTCCAGGAAGCCTTCAGAAGGTGAGCTTTTAACTGGAAGTACTCCATCCTGACTTCCAACAGAGAGGATTTAGCAGTAAGCATTGAGGTGGTATAGGGCTTCTTCTGGAAATTGATGACCAGCAGAGAATAACGAGTAGGAACAACAAAGGAAAAAAAAGAGTACCAGCAAAACAGCAATGCCCAGACCACCACTGGCCAAGGGGCACACAACTACAAAAAGAAAAAATGAAAACAAACATAGCATACCACTCTAATGTCTCTCTATACCCTTCCTCTCAGTACATGCACGCAACACTGTTTAAGCTGGTAGGTAACAAACATAACTTGAATGACATACTGTTACACCTAATTAGTATATTAACTAATTTGACTGCTGAGTGCACTGTGATCAATACTTAATCATAGTTCCAGGCAATACAACAACGTTAGCCAGTAGCTGAATTGAGTTGAATGCAGCTACACAGCTTCAGGATAAAAACATAACTACCACAAAACCAGCAAGAAGATGGACTTGTACAGGAATTTCAGCAGCACACGCAGTGTAGAGAGAACACATCACATCATAGATGCCTTCACAGTGAAGAAGGGAGTATCGAGTCGTGAAAGTCAAGAGAAAAATGTCAAGAGTGCCTGAAATGATAGGTTCAAATGACAGGAGGACAAGGACAAAGCTCTTTCACACAGAGAAAGGGGAGAGAAAACAGGAACAGCTAGGGAAGGGGCAAAACCAAGGGCACTAAGGGAAGCTGGACATCCACAAGATACCATTGAGTAAGGTTTGTCCTTTGAAAGAGAGGTGCCAGGCTGTCAGGCAACTGATGCCACAGCAAAACTGAAGCACACAGAAAGCCCATCTGGGCAGATGGGAAGAAGAGATGACTCCAGGAAGGCAAAAGGACCATTTCTGTTCTCAGCCTGGTGACCTGAAAGGGCTACTCATTCAGCATTCTCTTCTCCATGGGGCATATAAGGCACTGACTGGACAGGTTTTATCCTCTCCTTTCATCAGTATAGAAGGAATAAGCATTCAGAGGCACAGCAGAAGATAGAGAAGAGCTGGGAGAGGAGAATGTTCCCCCCCATTACTTCCTCAGTCTGTTTTGCTAGAGGGGCATCAAGTACTTAACTCTAGCATCTTCAGTTCTTTGCAGAAAAATCTGAACCTATTACCTTTTTATATAGTAACATTCAAACCTGATATCTGCATTCCACCATTTCCCACAGCAGTCACTATTCCGATGACAAGGACTTCAGCTTGCTGAAACTAGGAGAAGAATGCCTAAAATTTATTCCTTAAGTCCTCTCTGCTTTGCATGAGTTCAGAAATACAAGGACACAAAGGAAGCACATGTGTGAAACCAGAAGAAATCTTGGGAGGACCCTTGAAGATCCAGACAAGTATTCTTCCCAGCTAACAGTTTCCCTGCCTTCGCATGAGGGATTTGCTAAATTAGCATATGAAGTGTGCACTCCCTTCCAGTTGCAAGAGCCAGTTGCAGACTAGCCTTGTGGAAAGGGATTTGCTGGATGGTCCTGATGGAATGCACTCCTTTAGCATTCTCAGCAAACAGCTATCTCAGGATACCTTTTCAGCAAGGCTGCACACTCAGGAAGCAGAGAATGCTCTATCAGTAGGAAGGACCACTGTGGTCCAGGCAGCTGTAGAGCATTATAACAGGGGGCTGGCCTCTTCTCCCAAGTGACAGGGAACAGGACAAGAGGGAATGGCCTCAAGCTCTGCTAGAGGAGGTTCAGACTGGACATCAGCTATAAATATTTCACAGAAGGGGTCACTGGGCACTGGAACAGGCTGCCCAGGGAGGTAGTTGAGTCACCTTCCCTGGAGGTGTTTAAAAGACAAGTGGATGAGGTGCTGAGGGGTATGGTTTAGCGACTGATGGGAATGGTTGGACTTGATGATCTAGTGGGTCCTTTCCAACCTAGTGATTCTGTGATTCTATGATTAGGCTCAGTCTGCCATTAGGTTCACAGCACAGTGGCAGAGGTATGACAAGGAAGCTGAAATGTCACTCCTGTGCTTTCCCCTCCTCAAATGACCTTCCATTAAGTAGAAATTGTGCTTCAGCATCTGTAACGAAGCTGGGATTCCACCAAAATATATATTCCAGAAAAACATGCCAGGCAACAGACAAAAAGCCTGAAGCACAGCCAGCCACACCTGAGATGCGTAGCCCTTGGCCTTTGCAAGACTATGTATCAGAGAAGGAGCCTTGACTTAATTTAATAAACTCTCTGTTCAGTAAATCTACTTTCTTGGCACACTATCAGCCTCTTCCACTACATGCCTGTACAGGCAACATTTCCAGCACATCACTCCATGGTCTCTATATGCCAACACCTCAGTTACTGTTAAAGGGATTACTCCTATCCATCAACAATTATCAGCACAGTGAAAGCAGTCACTTCTGCACAAGGGTGCTGCGTTCACACTGAAAATCAGAACAACTTCCTTTTAATACAAAAGGAAGAGAGCTGATTTAAATGTCCAGTGTAGATTCCTGCCTGCGTCCAGATTTATGAAGAGGAGGGGACTGCCTGCATAGATGTACTCCTCAATCACTGCTGTGATGCTGGCAGGACAGCTGGGGGTGGTTTGGGAAGCAGGGAAGAGGTCTGGAAGGTGCTGACCTGCTCTAGGGAATACTGAACGTAATAGTGGATTGCTCATCTCTAATGCAACTAGAGAAAAAAGAAAATCAATTGCAATCGACTTCTCTGTTAATGACACAGACAGGGCTGTTTCCTCTGGAAAGATCGACATGCATGTGCAGCATTATCAATAACAGTGGCATTATCAGCACATGACATTTGGAAACTTGGCACAGAGACAACAGCAGGCAGACTGCAGCAGAGAACAGCTCAGGTAAGCAAGACCTTAGCTTAAGCTTAGCTTACCCAAGAGCTTGCTGCTGCAAGAGCAGCAGCCTTCTGCCATGCCTCCCGCACACTCTCCTAGCCCAGCTCTGGTGTGCACCTCCCACAAAAAAACCCAACTCATTTCCACCCAGGTTAGTTTTTAGCAAGCCGACCCAAATCAAGTCAGCATCAGGCCAGCAAGACATGTGGCCAGGAACAGTGGAAGGAAGAAGCAGGCCTCCTCAACTTCCGCAGTAGCAAGCTGCTGTTTGAGACAGCAGGACTGATCTTTCAGACTTCAGCCCTGAGATCTAAAGCGCCCATAATCTATTTTAGACAGAAGATAAAATTTATCAGTAGCAATGTCTCTAGGCCAACTGTTGTCTTTATTCCAGCCTGACATGAACAAGCACACACGCACTCTAAGTCCCCTGGATGGGCTCACAAGCAAGGGCAGACGGAATGTCTAGAGAACCTCTCGGAGCTGGATAAACAGGAGGGCTCAGAGGATTTGGCGCTGGCAGTATCTACAGACTTCTACTTCTTCAACTCACTAGTTTCCTTTTCATAATAGTTATTAAGCACTAGAAGATTTATTTGCCCAGCTAAGCTTTTTGAGGAAAGTACTGCTATACTCCCCAGGTTTTCCCTGCCAGCAGCTATCAAAACATAGATTTGTCCAGCTTGGCTACCCTTTTTTTCTGATGTGGTACACCAACTCATATGCCAAGCAACACAGAAAGGCGGAGAAGATCTTGTCACAGTAAGAAGTTCAGCAGTGGCGGCACTACCAAGCCCTGAGAAACACAAGAAATCTGAAACCCATTGCTTCATGCATCTGGCCTGAAGATCCAACTTGGTAATTCCAGCAGTGGGCAGGATGTTGGAAATTTAGTACAATTTCAGTTTGATTACTGGAGCTACTTTTGTTTTAAAGTTTCCTTCACAGAGTCCAGACCAGAAAACCCTCAATGATCTACTAAATGAACACTAAAATTATATCAAACGGATGAAGTGCAGTACTCTGAGAATAAGACTGCCTTGTGCCTAAATTATTCTAAGTACATTAGCTGAACCGTTACAACACAAGATAAATCTGTCCTAAGACAGAGTGGTGCCCTCTCCTCTGCTCTCTACATGCCGCTGGGAGCCCAGGCATGGAAGTCCTGTTGGTAGTCTGGGACAGAAGAAGCTGTGAGGCCAGGCTGGATCCTGAAATACATCCCGATTTCAAGGTTCTTCTACATCTGTTCAAACCAAGCAATAAAAATGCTAACGGTGCTGCTTCAAAGGGCCAAGAGCCCTATGTCTAGCCTCTGCATTGCTGAAGGCATGGGTAACCCAGCTCACTGTCCAAACATCAGGCTGACCCATCCCATGTCTCAGCTTGCAGGCACAGCTCCCTCACCCACAGTTACCACAGAAATGCACACTTCTTGCCATCAGACAAAGACAGGAAAGAAAGAAAATCTCATCAAACATCCCAGTACCAATTTCCCACAGTAATAGCAGCCTGGAAGTACAAAACAGAAGTTGCTTCAGGAACAGCTCAGAGGTCAACATCAAAATGGCAGTTTTTGACCTACTTTAACACTAGCTTATCAACAGCCTGAAAAATCTTCCTTCCTCCCCAATTTCACCCTCTCCTTTAAATCCTACTAGCCACAGATTTCTCAGCTGGCTTTTGCCTCTTCCCAAGTACCTAATTAGAAGAACAAGCAGCCAAAAGGCAATCACCACAGCTCCAGTGGGAAATAAGGGAACACATGGCATTGGAAAAAGGGGGACCAGACACAGGACCTGGGATGACACCACAGCTTGATTTCCCAGTTAGACTCAGATTCTGCCTGAGGTTTAACTTCAGAAGTGCTATGTTAGACAGGAGGTAAGGAGTGGGAAGGAGCAGCTGGCAGAGAACTCTTGACAGGGAAACCTGGACACATCCTCTGAATAAAGAGCTTTTGGGGTGAACTCTGACCACATTTCCCACATCTGTCTATTGAATGGTTATGATGAACACTGCTACAGGATTTCCTTCCATTCTTCCCCAAAGACGACTTGAGTTAACAGCTGAACAGTTTAGTTTCTCGTGGCACAAGTACCTCACCTCTCCTATGGTCCTGTAACTGTCCCATGAACGAGTGTTTCACCACATCTACAGTACTCTCTTCCTTTCATACTCACTCTCTAGGCATACAGGGATGTCAACATCAAGACCCAGAAGGGAGATCTTGGTTAGAGATCAGGCCACCAACACTACAACACACAAGACAATCGGCTCAAGGCTGTGCCAGGAAGCTGATGGCAAGAGGCTGTGCACCACACCAATGACGCAGCAGCCTTCAGAAACAGATGATACGGAAGAAAATGCCCGCGCACTGGCTCTTGGAGAGCAACTGGCACAAAGCAGGCAGTCAGAGAGATGTTCTGCACAAGCCAAGGCACGCTTGCTGCAGCCCAACTGCGTGCTAGCTGAGCATCTCACAGGCAAGACTTCAAAGTTAGATGGGATGTCAGCAACTGCTGTTGTAGTGACAAGCTTCTTCCATCTGGCATGTCAACACCTCAACATTCTAACAGGAGGTCTAACCTCTTTGTCTTTCGCTGACCTTCCCTGGATACTAAATGTTCCCCCATGGGTACCTCTGGAAAGAGAAAAGCGGGAAATAAAATGTTGATGACACAAGAAGAAAAGTACAGCAGATACGTTTAACATTTGGTGACACACACAGGCCTACCTCTGCAGCCTGACGTGGTCTTATAAGTTACATGCTGTGCTTATGCAAGATGCAAAATTATAGCTGGTCCAAGGCACATACAAAGTGCAGGATATACGTAAAATGTACACATAAAATCAGTGGTATTGCAGCAGCCAACCTTCTGCCCAGTTTGGCCCAGAGCACATATGACAGAAATTTCCCTCTGGGTGTGCACATGGGAATTTTACAAGGAATAAACAGACACAGCTTGAATTCTGGAATAAGTCAATGAACAGAAGAAAACAGAATGGGAAAAGAAACAAGGGAGAGGAGTAAAAGTGCTAGTGTCTTTAGGAACAAGTGTGAGATGAGAAGGAGGATCAGTGCAGCAGATCACACGATCCACGACTTTGCAACATGCAGAGACCTAGCACTAGAGGTGCTTTTAATGGATTCATCACAGGCACTGTTGCTCTGTTAGCCAGCTTAGGCAGCCTCCTACACTTTCCAGCCCTCTGTGGGATGGGCTGAAATCCAGTCCTAGGTAACACTGGGAGTTTGTGATTGATTACACTAGCTGAGAGCAGGAGCACAGACATAGTGGAACAAGGGCATTTTCTGCCTCCAGTTTGATGCTGGTGAGACTGAGCAAGACAGTACCTCACCCACCATCGCTCCAACAAATTGGCCATCTCATTTACCCAGACCTGAACCATTCCAAAAATCCCATCACACGCTGTAGGGTGGAAATCACTGCAGCAGCTCACACAACTAGTGTGGCACACCATGGCAGGACAGGGGAAGAAGGGGAGACACAGCAGGAGGTTTCTGTTCCCTAGGTCAAGACTTGCTATGGGACAACTCACCTCTCTAAGCTTGGCTTTCCCTGAAAAGCTGAACAAGCTGTTCTGGCTTCCCATGATCACACGTCCAAGACCAAAGCTCCTGGCTCCAGTAAAGGCCACACTGGGACATTAACCAGACCCATCCTTTGCTGGGACAAGGGGCAGGAAGAAGGCTCAAACCTCTTCTAAGGAACCCCCAGTGCCAGCTCCTGGACAAGACGAAACAAGAAAGAGGAATTAAAAAGGGCTTGCCCCACCTTACTTTCTTTCAGGTAGTAGTGGTGATGAGTTTTGCCTTTCAATGCTCACCAGTTAATCCAATCAGTCCCTGCTCTGCCCCTAGAGAGCTGTTTCCCAGCCATTTGGGCTCAGGTTACTCTTTTCCAGGCCAGCAGAGTCAGCATTTTTATTGTCTATTATATTCTTGCCCTGTTTGCTTGTTTAACTGCAATCTCTCCTCTTCTCCCCAGTGCTACAGTAGCCAACGTTTACAGTCATGGCTGTAGCCCTTGTTTTCCAGACAAAACCTGCACACCCTATCTTGAAGAAAGAAGCATGCAGCAGTTGCTTCATTTTACAGAAGGCTCTGTGTAGCATTTCTACACTTTACTGGAGATAACACTGCCAGTAAACTCCTGCTACATGCAGTAGACAGATTTCTTTCTCTCTTCTTTTTCACTCATCAACTAATTCTGTGACAGATCTGAAGGCCAGCGGGAAGTGCAGGAGAGAAGATTGTAAGAACAGACTAATGACTACGAAGCAGACTGGGAAGATTTAGCAATTTTCAGCCAGTTATAAGACTTCTGCAGACAGAAGGGACAAAACAGCCCAAAGCTTAACTTGTACCTCTGAAATTTTTTAATCTGCTCCTACTGATTGCAACAGGTCTGCCACAGAATTGCATTAAAGGCAACCGTGAAAGGTCAGGTCCTTAATACTTTCATTTCAGTTTTTAACATGCACTAAAAATATACAGACAACTTCATGCAACTTCAAACCACAGAATTGCTGCATTTCAGCCCGGGATCAAGACATAAACAAAAGAATTCCACTTCGGCGCTGCTTAGCTGTACTCCTGGCATCCCCTGGGCCCCACACCCAGCTGTAGGTGTCTGTAGCTTCAGGAGACAAAGAAGAGCCACTGAAACTGCTGGTTGGAGGGAACACCCAGCACCCTTCCATGCATTTCACAGCACACAGAGTGACAAGAGCATTGTTGCTGTGAAGCACATGGCTACGGCTATGTACCTCTTACTGCTGTAAGAACAGACATTACTGTCATGTGGAAAGCCTAATCAACGGAACAGATGAACACAGCAAAAGTCTCCAAAATTCCTCTTGCACATTTCCAGGAATCCTGCTGCCTCTATCTTTTGGTGATTTTCATTTTTTTTTCATTCCTCTCTGCAATGCTTCCCAGAGGCTGACAGGCATTACTGGTCAGCATTCAAATAATTCAAGTTTAGCAGCCCACGTGTTTCAATATAAAAAGTCTCCGCCATAGCATTACAAATCCAGCTGCCCAATTATGCATTAGATGCAATTAAAACATCTGCATAAATTAGGAGATATGACATCACCTGCAAATGCAAGCCAACATTGCTAACGCAACAGAAACCCCAAGAGGTGAGGTACACGAGGTGTGGCCAGGCTCACATACTGCACACTGGGAACAGCCATGGCCCTGCCTTTCACTCTGCCTGGTGAGCAAGCACTGCTCCTGTCAACCATCAGCAGGAGCTACACACAAAAACCTCACAGAGCTTTAACAGAAGGCACTTTAAAGACTTGAGTCTGAGCCCTGGTGTTCACCTTTACCACAACTAAATCGTACCATTGGGCTAAGATCATACTAGGCCTGAGCAAAGCTTCACATAAGCCAACACCATGTGTTCAATGGTGCCAGCAGTGAATGCCCAAGTACAGAGTGGGTGCATTTAGTTCCTAATGTATTTTTATTTTAGGGGATCTGAGTAGTTGCTCTGAAGCCCATGCAGGTACCAGAAATTCATTAGACCTATGCACAAGGAATCCTACAACTTAACTGCCATTTTTGTGAAGGACCTTTGCTCATCCTGAATCCAGCATCTTCTAGTTTAATTTGATTTCTTCCAGTTATCTCACTGGAAGAGACTAGCAATAAGTATAATGAACTTCATCAGCTCCTCTTTTCTCAGACAGTCATCTTTTCCAGGCAAAATAGCTCTGATCCATTTAATCATTGCTCATATTCCATATCCTTCGCATCAATTATGAAGAAATGATCTACAGATAAGCATGAATGCCCTGAGAGGTCTGCATTCGACCGCAGACACTATTACAAGTTCACAAATCCAGGCTGGCTAATGGCTTTTTCCTTTGAGGCAAGGCACATGCTTTTTCTGCCCCTGCGCTAAAGCAGCTCAGTGAACCCTGGCACTACTTTCTACCTACATTTACAACTACAAGTGCACAGGCAATGCCTATGCACCAGCAGAAAGAAAAGCTGGAGCAGAGTTTCTAGAGAGGCTTCCTTACTGCTCTGATCAGAGTTTTCATGAAGTAATTACTCTGAATCTGACTCAGAACTCATTAGGACCACAGCAAAATTTCCACTAGCTTATTTTAACTGTTGATTAATTCTCCTCTCCTGGCAGATATCCTTGGATTCTTTAGCATGTCTGGTCCAAGGCTCCCCATGGCATGGATTCGTTTTCCTACTCCTAACACTCCACGCATTGACAAGGAAATGAAAAAAGTAATCACATGTCAGAGCTTGCCCTTGATTTTTAAGTCTGTGGCAGATTAGTGTAGTGTGCTCCCCCTCCCCATGCTGTCCTATCTATTACACAACTGTACGTCAAGGAGCTAATCCCACCATCTGCAGCTGTCAGAGCTCCGGCACAGCAGGAAACCCAAACACAGTTGGGGAGCATGGAGGGAACAGAAAGTCCAACCGTATCTTCTGCCACTGAACAGCCATACATTAACTGTAATCATATTGATTTCTTTTACCTGATAGCCTGCTTATATACATACGCAAGATAATTTTAGATCTAGACATGGAAAAGAGCTCAACAATTCAGCCTGTATAATGGCAGCATTATTTATTATTTAGACAAGCCAAAAACCATTAGCTCAATCACAATCACATTTTGACTGGTCAGTTCCAACATCACTTGCATTGGAAGTGGTTTCATAAAATGTTGCACACACAGAAGACTGTAACACTAATGTAAAGTAGGAAGGAGGGTGGGGATACCTGGGAAAGCTTCCCAAACTGTTTGCAACGGGGATGTGTTTGACCTCCAGCTCCCAATTCACCCTTCAGCTTTGCTTACACGAGGCTGTGCAATTACTGACATGCAGGATCAGCAGTGCATAACATTGCTGGAGCCTCATTGCTCCTTCTTCGCCTCTCATTTTTTGGAGCGCATATAGCAGATTTCAAAACTGGAAAGCATTTGAAGAGTGGATCTAGACAAATAATCGCCCAGAGAAGCATAAGGCATGAAATACACACTTCTCTGGCCTGTGACTGGAGCAGTGGAGAGATTACTCAATCCTAATCTCAAGCACCCATTGCAGGTCAGCATCTGTTGCTCCCAGGTATCCACCCCTGAGCAACATAAGCACATATCCCTCCCAGCTCAAAGGGCTGGCAAGTTATGTTCGGATCAGAAATCAGCTGACTTTTTGATTCGCAGCACTATAAAACTGACCACCATTCATAAGTAAACACTTCACCACAGTACCAACACTGAAGATGCCAAGCAGAAGCCCCTAAAGCATAAAGGTGATCCAGCGTCTGCATGAAGAGCGCATAATTGTAATGGCCTTTTAATCTTGAAAAGGCCTTACTAATTCTAGCATTCAATTGTGACACAGTGAACTACCTTTTTTTTAGTGGTGATTACACAATCCAACAAGCTTAACCCATGAAAACACTCATTCCAGGAAGTGCTCAAGCACCTCAAGTTTCCTTCTCTCCTCATGGATGCAGATTGACCCCTAAGTGGAATTGATACAAACACCACTCCACTGCTTCTCCCAGACTCCAACATTTCCAGTGGCTGTAACTTTCGTGCTGTCTCAACTGCTCTTCTGCTACAGCGAACCATTTAGAGCTCTCAAAAGTCCTGAGGCACTAATACAATCGCCGGCTCTGCCATCTTATGCAACATAACACTCCTGCAGCACCTTCCCCGTGGACAGCCCTACATTCTACCCCCTGCTCCTCTTCTGCCTTGCTCCAGAGGACACGCAGGCACTGTCCCACAGCTTTACCAGGCCTCCCAACAGACTACCACAATCATTACCTCACTATAGACCTCCAACAGCATTCTTCATCTCCTACCAGTGCTGGGCTCGACCACACTGCTGGGAACCCTTTGCCTTTCCTGCAATGATTCTCACAGAAGACAATTCCCTTTTTCCAAACAAGTCTTAAAATATAGCAAGCCACTCTACTCCAGTATCTCCATTTGGCTCACCCAAAGACAAAATCTTTAAAGAAGAAAAATCAAGATCTAGGCCCCTCTAGGAGAGACAGAAGTCATTTTTTTCTCCATCCCATTATCTCTTCCTTGTTTCTTTATTTGAAATTTGCAGGACAGGATCAGTTGCCCATCCTGGAACAATGGTGTCCCGGTAGAATCTGTTTTAAAGCAAGCAGTATTTTTTAACAAGCCTCAGCAAATAGCATGCACTGCTGTACATCATTTAAACTGCACCTCCATTAGCACAAATGGGTATTCTCACAACAGCCTCACCTACCCTGTTCAGCGATGAAATCAGCATCTGCCACAAGAGAGCTGTTGCAAGGACACCCATGACATTAAAAAAAAAAAACAAACAGGAAGGACCAGCAGAAGATCTTTCCATATTGCACAAAAGATGCTGGCAAGAACAGAATTTCTCTGTGATGAAGAGGGCTGTTGGCATGAGCACTGTGTCTGCTTATTTCCTAATATGGACCAAACCGTCAAACGGGTTTAGAACCATGTGTCATGTGCCTACAGACTCATTGCTTGTGTCTCATTTGGAGTAAGACTGAGTTTAATCTTTTTACCCTACTGAAAGCACATTTTTACCTAATGGACCAAAAGCTGCCAAGCACTAGGAGACATTTTTCAAATTTTTCTGGCTTTGTTCAGCTTTCCTTTCCTGAGGAGAACTTTCCCATCAGTGCTGCCTTTGATGAGGTGTTGCAACAAACACATGAAGAAATGCCAGCTTCCCAGTGGATCCCAAACCAAGAGTGCAAAGTACAATCTGGATTTCTCCATGAGGTGGGACTGATCCAAGCTGCTGTACCAGGAATGTCTGCTAGTGTCAAGAAAGCTGTTCCACTTCAGTGGGTCATGGGCTTGGATACTGTCACCCTAAAAAATAATGTAGTATAGAAAGCAGCAGCCAAGTACACCGTGCTGTGCAAAAGCGCCCACCTTATGTGAGGAACACAATGCATCTGCCAAGTCCTGAGGAATCTACAGCTATTTGGGTAGACGTGTATGGCCTTTTGGGTAGGGTAGAGAGTGAGATACAGAAATCTGCAGGATGCAATGTGAAAACACCCAACACATTCTGGGAAAGAGAGAAAGGTGTCATGCCTTCCCTTGCCAATCCTCACATATGCTCCACTGCCCTAGGCCAAGGAGCTTCAGGAAGATTCAGCAAAGGTTCTCAAAACACTTATTTGTACATCTCTTGATATATTAGTTTTCTTCTAGTTTTTGCTTCTGCTGAGCACCTTGCAAATCAGTGCTATAGCCTTCTATGTTTGTTACATAATAAATAATGCATGTAAGCATTGTGATGTTGGGCTCCAAATCCCAGCCTCACTTAGCCTTTAAAGACTGTACCATAATTATTTATAGAATTTTTATTACAGTGGAGGGAGGGGCATACTATCAGATCCCATTTAAAGATTATTTTCAGATGAAGTAAGTATGTTTTTTTAACATTTTATTCAAGCTGTAAAAGGTGGTGGCAGCAGCAGCTGGGGTACAGCAAACAAATCAATACACACACATGGACATACGGGCCAAATAAGAATCAGGCTGAGTGAAAAACAAGTTAGCTGTAAAACACTCCTTTGGCTGCTTTTCCACATACGGTGCTAGCTGTTTAATCTTAAGAGAAGCTCCATCTTGTTTGAGCCTGCAACACTTAACAGCTTCCAAGAAGCAAATTTCTACTATAATTGCTCTGTTTATTTATACTGGCTAACATTTTCATACAAGCATCACTGTTTTATACACTCACTGCATTAGGAAAAACTGAAGGAGGAAGTGGAAAATTTTGTTCTGTGTCCTGTGGAGCAGAAAAATATCATTCAAAAATATAGAACTGACCTAGAAAAAGGAAGAGTTATTCTGCTGCCCTCTAACGTGCACATCTAGCAGCTGAAGAGGAGCATTCTCAGAGATCTGTTCTGTCACAGAAACTTCCTCTACTGCTACAGAGCTGTCAGCAATGCAGTCACAGCTGGAGCAAGGCAGCACCTCCTACAAGAGCGAAGACATGCAGAAGAACTATGTGGACAGATCAAAGACCTACTCTTGCTTGCCTGAACTCAGATTAAGAGTTTATGGCTGTGGTCTGTTCTGGTCCCTTTCCTTCCTTGAATAGAGCGAGGAGGAGAGAGATTCCTAATCTGACCTTTAAGACACAAGCAAGCATACCAGCTCACCTTTGCAGGTTCCACAAGGACCATTCTCCCTCTGAAGTTACCTCCAAAGTTGTAGCGTTTGCCCCGTGTCCCTTCCTTGGGTCCATCTGGATGCTATCCATGCGTTAGATCTCCTCATTCAGCCTAGCCAAGAACATACTGTAACCTTATGATACAGCTAAACAACCACTGCTACAGAGGACCACAACATTGTTACAGGTACACAGGTACAACAGAAACATGGAGGAATGACTTGTTTAAACACGTGCGTTAACAAATAGCAAAGGAATTCAGCTCTTAAGCAAGGACACCTCTAGATCTACACAATGCTCAGAAGACATTTAGTTGAAAAAAGGCAGTAAGGAAGGCAGAGGAACAGCTGAAGAGCAACAGTTCTACCTGGTACCGAATTTAATCTCAATTTTTAATCTCAAGTTTTACCAAAGCAGGGTAATGTGGTGTGCTGACCTTGGCTAGCTGCCCACCCAGCTGCTCCTTTAATCCCTTCCTCAACAGGACAGGGAGCAAAAATAAGATGGAATGTTTGTGGACCAAGGTAGACGACAGGGAGATCACTCACCAATTATTATCACAGGCAAAACAGACTCAGCTTGAGGAAAATTAATTTAATGTATTACCAATTAAAACAGAATCATGAAGTGAGAAACAAAGACAGACACTAAATCACCTTTCCCTACCTACCACCTTTCTCCCAAGGCTCAGCTTTACTCTTTCATTCCCCACTTCTCTACCTCCTTCCCTGAGCAGCGCAGGGGGACAGGGAATGGCATTACAGTCGATCGATCACAGCTCCTCTCTGCCACTCCTTCCTTCTCACACTTTTCCACCATGGTCCTCTCTACAGGCTGCTCTGGTGACTGAAGCACCTCCACTCGTCCTTCTCTGATTCTGGTCACGGGGTTGTTTCTCACTTTTTTGCCTACTCCTCTGCCTGCCTAGCATTTTTACCCCTTCTTAATTATGTGTTTTCCCAGAGGCATCACCATCGTGGCCGATGGGCTCAGCTGTGGCTACCGTGGGTGCAATGGAACAGTCTGGACACAGCCACATCCAGAACAGGGCAGCCCTGGCCTCCCTCCCGCTACCAAAACCTTGCCACCTACACCCAATATAGGTGAACAAGCCAACACCCTCTGTTTTGAGGGAAGAAAAGACATGGAGTTACAGCAACCCCAATATCTACATATTTATATTCTCTTCCCATAAATAAAAACCGCTCAGGGTCAGGCAGTAAAGCAACAATCATGCCTACAGATGCAGAGGAATACACACAAGCACAGCCCTGAGATCACAAACCGCTGGCATGAATCAAAAGCAACAGCCAGAATATGTACTGAGAAACAGATGAAAATGCCACTGAATGAAGCAGCTTAAACTCAACATCATGATTTCTGTCAGCAGAATTCCTGCAGTTTGGAACAGCCTTCTTCCACCCCCCTGTCAATAGTCATAGACAGTTATTTCAACCCAAAGCGCATTGCAAAATAACTACTGCATGGATTGACACAGTCTCTCCTCACTGCAGCTGGCAATGTCCTACCCATGCTAAAGAAGCCATTCCCAGTTATATAAGAACACTCAGTGACCTGAATTTAAAAATAATCTCTATTTTGAAAGGAAGGAGAGGAAAAGACACAGGTAAAAACAAATTTCAAAAGCCAGGGAGCTAGGAAATGCAACAGAAGCTAATGAGCACAGAGCATGTCCACACACAGCCACAGTAGGTATGAATGTCCACAACATCTGCAGAAGCCAAAATCCTTTAAGCAGATCTATTGACTTTCTGCATGCCTTCCACATACAGTCAAGCACACAGCACCAGTAGGCCAGAAAACCAGTTTGTATGCACCACTTCCCCTTCAATATCCTGCCAGGAACTCTGTGTTTCACTCAAGCTGGTTGACAGTATCACCAAATACAATGCTTTCAAGAGTACCTTCCAGCTTGAACACTTGTTTGGATAGCCTATGCTTCCCTTGCAGGATCCATTTTCTGTGGTTAGCTTCATGGCATATTTACAACGCTGCTAGTTCAATCTAAATTTGTTCAAATTACCATTTCAAGCAACCCAGAATATTTCAGTGCCCACTACATTTAATCCTTGCATAGTCTGAATTCCTACATTTACCGTAGACAATGTCCATCAAGATTTCATGTTAAAAACTCCATTAAAAAAAATAACTTCCTTTCTATAAGCTCCTTGACTAAAAAACTAAACCCAAATTACATGTCATTATTAGTTATACCCCGTACAAGCATCGATAATGCCAGTTTTGAAGCACTGACATGGGCAAGCAGACCTTCAGCCAGTGCAAACATTTTAATCCAAGTGTAAAGAAAATAATTTTTCATAAATTGCTAAAAAAGACCTGCTGGATACCTCTGCATCCCAAGGATCTTGTGAGCAGAATGGCTCTCAGCACAGAAGCCAGCGCTGTATATACTATTTCTTAAGCATGCCTTGTAATCACCAGTGGCCTGAGAGAAGAGGATGGCTCTGGGAAGGTATCATGTTCTCCGATATTATAACCTGTGGGCCATTAGCAGAGTAACTGAAGGACTGCAGATGATCTGAGACTGAGTGCCCCTATTAACAGAGCGTATAATTTAAAAAAAAACCCAACAAAAAAACCCAACAAAAAAGCAAAACCTCAGGCATGCTAGACCTGCTACTATTTCAGTAAAGGATAACTCACATAGACTAGTACTATATATACCATTTAGCTTGAATTACAGACCACCGCCCTTGAGAGATCTACCATTAAATACACAATCTGTAATTCAAGTAAGATCCACACCAGCAGGGCAGAGACTGGTAAATCAGAAATCTGATTTATTTGAATGACAATCCTTGTGTAGAAGCCCTAGCAAAACAACTTTTCTCACATGGGCATTTCCCAGGGGTATTTGCAAAGGAAAGAGGAGGCTGACTTATTCCTGCACCCCCAAAGCATGTCAAGGCGAGTCAAAAGGGGCAACCCAGAAGCAGATGACCTTTCATCTCATCTTTACTAGCCTCTACCAATTTTCTAAACAGAGCGTCTATTAAATATTAAACTCCCAGGACACACATTTCAGAAATACTTTTGACAGCTTGACAGAGCTCCATACTTATGCTGGTGTCAAGGGAAGGGCTCTGAATTCCAGAGCTGTCAATCAGCCATCTCTGCAAGTGCTTCTTCCCCCATTTTGGGATTCAGTTCCTCAGTTCACGCAGTGTTAAACTGTTCCTCTCATGCCCCATAAGAGGGTTTCGTTACCAGGACGTGTGCTGGGTGGCATTTTTGTCACCAGTACAGAACCATGCCTCCTCTCTCTTTGTAGCATTTATAATTTTATAACGAGATTATGCCAGAGCTGTAACATTAGAACAGCAAAGGCGTGGATTTTGGTTCATAAACCTCTTCTGTAACGCTGCAGCTTCAGTATTCTCCTAAGCAGGGCTGATCTGGTTTTGTGTAAGTAAGGATGTCTGACCATTTAAAACAGATTTAGCAGGAGAATACCAGGCTAGATTAGTACCCTTTTAAAGCTTTGAGACTCATAATCACATGGAGCAAGACATGGCATGACATGCAAGCTGCCATGCCCCATCAGGCAAATTCTTGCTTCATCAGCCCCAAATTCTTGAAGATCTTCAGTGGCACAAGTGACTGACACATTTGACCTAAAAAGCACATGCTTGAACATGCAGCTTTTACAAAGGCCACAGCAAAGCTTCACAAAAGCACAGAGCAGCACCCAGATGCCTCACCAAATGAGTCCTCAATCCCTCACTGAGCCCTACGCTCCTCTTCAGCCACCCAGCTTCAATGCAACCCAAAAAGCAGCATGTAAAGGCCGCTCCAGAGCAGGCACACACCTTCCATCATCGTTAACGGCAAACGTTATGCAGCAGGTACAGCCATGGGAACCAACCACAGTAATAAATTACAGGGATCTGACACATCCTTCAACGTCCCAAGACTCACTTCAGCTTCTTCCCACTATCAACAGCCTCCTCTCCCTGCAGCAGACTGCAAACATCTTGGCAGCTTCAAGCACTATGGAAAATGTTACTGTGTTTGTGTAGTGCTCAGCATCCATGACCACTAGCTAATTGGAGGAATTTTTAAAAAAAAAACAAAGCACACGTTAATTTTAAGAACAAGGACTTGGCCACAGCTAGAGGGAGGGCAAGAAAAAAGAAGTTAATTACTTCCATAAATATTAACAAAACTGATTCCCACGATCTGGCAGAAGGTGCTCACAACATGGAAATGGTCTGTTTCCAGAAGAGGAAGCACTCCAAGCAGCACAAGTTTCAGACACTCATTTAGCTCTTTTCATTTAATTGCACTGACTCTAAGTAGAATTTCATACAGCTATTCTCACAGCTGGCATCTTACTGCAAAGACAATAAATTATTAAACTAATTTTAAGTAGTGTGGATTTTCTAAATTATTACTATTTTCTGTTAAGGCACCAGTATCTTCAGCTTTCACTAGGATTCCTACTCCAAGTTCTCCTAGGAGGTACCAACAGCAGATCACTGCCCTCCATTTCAAGCAGTCCCTACAACTGTTCAGCTCTGCTGGAGAACTTGGTCAACTCGACTCTTGAAGCAAGTTCTCATTGGTTTTCATCCTTTGCACATAAGCAACAGAAGAGGCTTTGAGGTGAGCCATTGCAACCTACAGCCTTTGAAGCGACATGTAGACTGAGGTCATCTGACCTCACTGGAGAGGTTTCCCATACCACAGATCGCTACTGGAGCTCTCAAACACCCTGCAGACTGGTAGCAGCCTGTTATAAACACTCAGATGCCAAAACTGCTCCTACAAGATGATCTAGTGTTGTCAAGGTAAGAGCAGCTCCTAATGATGCAGTCAAAAACCCTAATAAATTTCAGCCAAAAAGCAAGGAAGAAGGAACGTATGGTGCATGGCTACCTAGAGCAATTTACCCTGTCTAGGTCTACCTTATTAAACTACCAGGGTGGCTATCCTAGAAGTGGTGTGACTCTGCCAGTCAGGCTAGTATGTACCCTTCCAAGCTCTTCATCTGCTCCCTGCTTTTTACTTCAAGTCAAGGCAGTCTTCTTACCAGAACTCCCATCCACAGTCAAAAGCAGCCTGCTAGTAGCCCTAAGCCCGAAATAAAAGTATTTTCAGCTATCATGAAGTTATTAGTAACTGGCATTCAAAAGTTAACAGCGCTCCTTCTCCAGTAGGTTCAACTTTTCTGCTTGTTGCTATGCAAGAAAGAACAGGGCTTCCCCTAGTTCATGCCAGCTGGTGCTCAGCTGCTACCAAGGGCCCTGGCAGGGTCTGTCTCCACTCACCCGTTCAGGCTCACACTACAGTGTGTCACACTGTCAGTGGACAGTGACGGACAGGGTTAGTTACAGCTCAGCTCAAGGCATGGAATTAAGGAATGCTTTTGGGACTGCACTTCTGCGAACAGGCAGAGGAACCACTCCCCAGACAATGTAATAAAGACACATACAGCGTCCTCCACAGTCCTGGATGCCAAATCTTTAATCCTGGGGCTGTGAGGAGAGGTAAGAAGAAGTATCTATTGATTGTTTAATCCCTGCCTAGCATTTCCTCTTTCCTGGGAATTTTTCCTTTCCCTTTTACTGGAGGTTTCAAGCACTTTCATATATAACAACAGGGAAATACCAGCTTATGGAGGAAAGTTTGTAGTTTGACCAGAGACTGGCACATTCCAATCCTGAGACACATCCTTGACTGGTACAAGTTCCACAAAGGGCACGGACATCTTGCAGAAGGTACGTGGGTGGGGAGGAGAGAGGCATGTGAAGGAAAGCTATGCAGCCCACCCTGCCCCGGGAAAGAGCTCTTTAGGGCTGAAGGTGGCTGCATTTGGACTATTCATGTCTGCTCAGTGTCTAAAGATACAGTGGAGAGAAGAAAATGAAAGAGAAATGAGGAACTGACAGAATGGTTGCTGGCTCTCCTAGGTCCTTGTTCTCCCTACATCCCTCCACCCTGTGCAGGGAAGCCGAGCTGGTCTCCACCCAAGGCCGATGCCAAGGCATGCACCACTTTCCATCTGCTGAGGCAAGAGGTGAGGGATACTGCAGAGCAACTCTGTCTGCCCTGAGAAAAAGCAGCTGCTGCTGCCACCTGCATCAGGGTCAGCAGATAAACAGGATGGACTGGGAGCACAACTTCAAGTGATCAAGTCCAAGCTTTATCCAAGCTGCAATAATGGAAGGCTTCTTTCCTACAACTTGGGAGCCCCGTTTTAAAGTCACGCTGATATCCAGTCCTCACTCACGAAAGTGAGAAATCTCAGCTCAAATACCACTAGAGCAGCTGCACCTCTGAGGCTAGCATCCATGTGCCAGGTAGTGATTTTCAAAGATGTTAAAAATCATCTCAGAACAATGGATCCAAGGGCACCACTAGTAGCTACCTCTGACACTAGCTAAAGGGAGAGCATTTCAATGCTCTCAAAATCCACTCAGACCAAAGCCTGGGCAGCTAATAACAAAGACAGATGGTGCAGGATCATCTTGTCATTCCGGACTAGCACAGCATGCTGCATTTTACGCACACAGTGGAGATGCTACAGCCATTCCTCGCAGGCTGCTCGCTGCCATCCACAGCTTGCAGAGCAAACCGTTTTCAACACTTTCTATCTGGAGATTGTTAGAGTGGGAAACAGCTTGGGAAAGGCGTTCTGTATGAAACAAACACAAGATGGGTGTGACAGTTGCCAGCACAGAACTGAATGCTAAAGAAAAGCAACAGCAGCAGAATAATGAAGATCCAGCAGCTTTTCACACCACGGACGTGGCAAATTTAAAATTATCCCAAACTCGCATTAAGAAAAAGCAGCAAAGGCTTAAAACTAATATTCAGAAAGGATGCATTCATTAAAACAAGAAAAAGATTGTTTTTAACCCTTCAATTGCCAAACACTCCAACATGCCAGTAAAGGAAAAAACTCAAAACAGGAAGCCTCCAGCTTCCTAAGGCCAGGTACTGCAAATACCCACGAAGGCACAGCTGAAGGGGGCTGCACAATGTGGCAGGCAGCATGCTGTACAGGAGGTGAAAGGAAGGTCCAAAACGTATGCAGTGGGAAGGCTGCTGACATCTCCAGCCTGTTTGCACCATAGAATCATAGAATCACTAGGTTGGAAAAGACCTCTTAGATCATCAAGTCCAATGATTAACGATTCACAACACCAAAAATCGGCCCGAAGAAGGTACACAGCACTAGGATTAGACGCAGCAGGAGGGCTGACTCACACCATGCTCTGCATAGCAAACATCTTCCCAGCAGAAGGAACCTTGTTCCTACCAACAGCACAACTCTAGGATTTGCACAGAAGCATTTTGTGGAGAAATATGATTGGGGTAAAGACAGAAGATAAAGAACAGTAATATTTGAAGGTCAAAGAAGCAGAATCCAACAGACAGGAATCAATTACGGGACAAAGTTTTTCTTCCTATCAGAGTTCCTGTAACATAACAGTAGAGTGCCCATGACTACGATTCTGTAAGCAACACAACAGCGGATCCATTCCAGTAATAGCTATGAGTCCAGACACTGCAGGAACAGGAAAATCAGAAGACAAGAGGTTTTACATGGATTCCAGCACATCACTAATCAAAAAAAAGCCAAGAAAGCAAATCAAGTCACATGAAGTTAGTGCACAGTCCCATAGCAGGGCCACTGTGCCAACCAACCACAGTTTTTCTGCTTCTCCTTTGAGGCTATAAAAGGAGAACAGAATTGGACAAGTGGCTGCAGAGCCCAAGGAGAAGGAAACAGATATCCAATAGATACAGTGAACCTGGTGACAAAAGGAACTCACAAAGTATCTAAGAAAGGGGAAAAGTAAGGCCATACACAGCCTGCATACTCCAGCGATTCCAAGTTGTCAGGTTCCTGCTTGGCCTGGTTTTAGTCTCTTCCATCCCCACATTTCTTCAGGAGGAAAAGGGACTTGTTTCTTTGTCAGCTGCAAAGTAATTTCACTGCTCTGCATCACTCACAGAAAAACTTACACTGCATGACTGTCCTGGTTATCAAAGGACCAAAGCTCTCAAGATTACACAGGGGAAAGTCACAGCACACATGTCTAGAACTCCCCTATAGCTTTGCATCACATTGTGCAAATTCAGACGTAGGCAACAGCAAGGCCTAGTACAACCTTTGCTAACTTAATGGCCTATGTCACTGTGCTCCCCAACACAGTACATAATCACAGACTCACAGAGCAGTTTGGGTTGGAAGGGATCTTCAAAGATCATCTAGGCAACCCTCCTTTCATCTTTCACTAAATCAGATCGTTCAACACCCCATCCAACCTGAACCTGAACACTTCCAATGATAGGGCACTCACGGCTTCCCTTAGGACCCTTAATTTGCCCAGGACATAGGCAGCAAATGATTTAATCCATGTTTCACATCTTCCTGGCTCACTAGTGGCATAGGAGGAGCCAGAGCAACCTGCAGAAAAAGCTACTCTTGCCACAACCTCAGAAATCAAGGCGACAAGCTAAGATTTTGCAAGCAATTGTGAAATGGCAGCACTTGCCACACTGCTTTCTCAGCTACACACCTTGTCACGGTACCCTTGAAGAGGCTTTTGCTTCAAGGAGCAAACACCACAGAATGAAACCTAAAGAGGGAAAAGAAAAAAAAAAAAAAAAAAGACGCAGCAAACCAGCCTATGACAGGCCATTATTTCTGACTTAGCTGGAAACATTTAATTCCCACACTACAGAGGCTCACCCAGTGGAGATTTATTTGCTCACACTAGTAACATTGGTCCTTGCATGAATTAGATTATGGCAAAGCATTTACATTGTGTCAGCAGCTAAGTAAACTACACAGATAGGAAGCAATCTTTCAGCAGCAACTAACTCGTGGACTGTTCACAGTGATGTTGCTGGCTTTTGTTACCTACAAGCATGTGGAAATAATCTGAAATTTGGTGTTAAGATGAGCTAACGAAGACAAGAAGGAGAGCAGGAGAAAGTAGCTGCAGCAGGTCTGCTTCACAGTACAGCATAGGTTAGAGCTCCCTGTTTTAAAATACTTTCTGTTTTAGACCACTGGCTTTCTACTGTTACACATACAAGACTCATCTAAAATGAATTCCATTTTGGTGGCATTTTTTATTACAGTTTTTTCCTTTCCTTCTCATGCCACAAGAATACTGATGCCAGAACAGCCTAAGCTGATACCTCGCACCTATCATAAGGAGTGTGCTGAATCTGCCTAGCATTTAAGGGAAGCGACAAGACCATGACCCTGAGAGTAGCAGATACTTTGACAGAGTACCCTGCTTCCATCAGATGCATCAGGAATCCTCAGAAATGCTCAGAAAAACATAGCCTTCAACTGGCAAGAACCAACAACAGCAGTTTATCCTCCCAAAAACACACATCCTTTCCACCTCCTTTCAGCCCCGGCACATGCACGAACACACAACCACTCATTTTAACAGTGATGCTAGCTCTGCTAAAGATACTGAATTTTCTAACTTAGATACTGTGCTCCTCCCTGTTCCCTCTGAATAATCACAGCCAAGAGAACAGCAAAAGCTGGTCAACTTAAACTGAGGAAAACTAAGGAGACAAAACAGAGAGAGAGAGAGAGAGGTCTCCTCTCTCTTGGTGGCAACAGGCAATAGCTCCTGAGACCTAGCACAATAATGTCTTCGTTTCCTACAGGACTGAATCTCTCTGGCTCCCGTGCATCAAAGCAGGTCTTCCAGATGAAGCTTTTCATCATGTGGAAGTAACCATGCTCTGCTGTTGTTTAGTTAGCCCCCAGCACATCAGACAGCCCACAGCTGCGGTCTGGACACTACTCTTGCCCCAGCTGTCCCACACTGCCCAGACAGCAGCCTATGTTCTCTCCATGTACATTCTGGTGGCCTCAGCCACTGCATAGCACCTTGGTTGCTTCATTGTGCTGCACACAGGGATCTTGTTGGATTTAAGACCACCACTCAGGGTCAGGGGAAGCCTGTCTCTGGTCCTCTTGCAACACTACATTTCCAGGCCTCAATATACCTTCCAATTTCTGCCTCAGACACAGCAAGAGCAGAACCGCCACGTTTCACCTGTGCATCCCAAACCAGACAAGTCTTTCCACTAAGAAACAGTGACAGCTCCCTCCATCAATCTGTACAGCCCCTTTCTGAACCCACAGATGCATCCAGCACTCACATCATGCATGGGCACAGAGCCTAGAGCTGCATTTGCCATGTGAGACGCAAAATGCCTTGTTTGGGTGCGTACCCACCATCTGCTATTGGCATTGCCAGACTTGTAGGGGAAGAGACAGCAGTGAGCCACACTCACCCTCCATCACCATGCAGCTTCCAGGCTTTGATCGCACCCTGTCTCACTGACTTCCACAGCTGAAGAGCCTGAGGCTTTTGCTTTAGGAACAACTAAGCGGGCACCCCAGGACTCTGAGTAGCCTTCTCTGAACCTTTTCTGCTCTGCTACATCTTTTTTGAGACAACAGGGCCATGGCCACACATAGCATCGAATAGCTGCAGGTAACATGGATTTATTTTTGGAGTGTAAAAATGCTTTCCAGGTCATTCTCTTTTCTTCCTACTTCCCAAGAGTCGATTTGCTTTTTTGACCACTGTTGAGCTCCAAGCTGACATCCTCTAAAATCTAGCCCAACTGCAAGCTCTTCTCAAACTAGATTTTAAGTGAAAGAGATGAGACCTGCAGAATGAAGCATGATGCAAAAATTCAATACACTGGGGACATTTTTTTGTCTGCCACTGTCGGGTGACTTTACAGGTATTCCAAATAATTCAGTGAATTCAAAAAGTCACCTCTCTGCCTCCCATCCAAGCTGCCCTGACTGCCTTTGTTAGAGCCCCACAGTTCAGGCAGCCTCTCCCTACCTTGTACCTAAGGCCCATGCTTGCACATATCCCCACGCTTCCATCCTGCTGCAGGCTGCTTTGAATGAAAACAGTACAACTTGAAACCTGTCTTAGGAACATGAGAAGGCAGTCATCTTTTTTGACAACAAAGCTGAACACAAACCCTCAGAAAAGTCTGTCTAGGCCAAGGTGGGAAAGATAATCCTTACTACAGATGCTCACTCCTACCACTAACAGCTTCTGAGGCTTTCAGAAAAGCACTAGCCTTTCTCTGCAGGTCACTTATTCAGCTTTCCATCACCTCCCAAACCTAAGGCATTCAGAAGCTGGGATAAGACAGGACACAGTGAGCTCCTGTCAGACACAGAACGTAACAAGGGAGTGAAACACATGCCCTCCAGCTGCTGGACTAACAGTTCACATTTACCTGTCTAAATTCCTGGTGTTAGAATTAAAAAGATGACAGAGACCAAGAAACATCTCACCTTCTCTGAAGAAAATGCAGTAGAGTATTTCCTCATGAGCACAGATAACATCTGCACAAAAGGTAAATGACTTCTGCAAAAGTTGCCCTGAGTACCCAGGCAATATGGGAGAGACGAAGGAACCTGACAAGCATGTCAGACAGGCAGAGGCTGGGCAGAGAAAGTGGGGAACCAGAAAACACATCCTAGGCATAGAAGGCAGAGGAGGAGGCCAAGGAAACAGAGAGAAGTAGTCAGCTAAAGATGCACCATCACAGTCACCTACTCATCCCAGTTAGAGAAGGATAAAGAGACAAGACAGAGAGGAAAAGGTGCTCCACAACTCTCCACGTCTTCCAGTCAGTCATAGGAGCAGGCCTGGCTGGCTCTTCCCCTTATCCCACCAATTCAAACTGGTCCAGAAGCAACTGCTGCACCGTACTCTGAGGAGACAAGGCTTTCCAGGTCTCTTCTGCTGACCCAGCAAGGAGACCAGGCCGTCCAGGTCTCTTCTGCTGACCCAGCAAGGAGACCAGGCCGTCCAGGTCTCTTCTGCTGATCCAGTCAGTCACTATGCTCTCTTAAACAGTGAGGGAATGTGCTGACAGGCAGAGCTGCAAGCCAATGTCCCCACCACTCCTTTCTTTCTTTTTCAGCAACAAGCAATCCCTCAACCCCACATAACCTTCTAGGCCAGCTTCACATCTGACAGATTCAGAATTAGAAGAGAGCAAACTGGCGGACATAGCTTTGGTGCTCAGGCTCTGTCAAGACAAAAGTCGGGTCTCCCAGTTCAGGCACAAAGCCAAAATGTGAAAGCCCAAGTTGAGAAAGGAACAGAGGCAGAACAGTAGTAAGGAAGTCAAATGTTTTACCCAGAAACATCTTATGGAGATACATTTTACAAAGTTGCAATGCTATGAAAGCTCAGCCCTGAAGTGAGATGGTGTCTTTTTAGGGATTACACCTCCAAAAGCAGAGGGATGCAGGGTATAAGGCAGAGAGATAACAGAACCAAACCCCACAGTGCCAGCTGAATTTGGTAAATCAGCAGTGTTTCCTGCCACATTCAAGCTCTGTAACCAATACCCCTGCTTCACTCATGCCCTATAGGCCCCTCTAAGCCCACAATGAAGTCTTCCTGGCTGTCCCTAAAGTGCCACAGCAGAATGCCAGATCATTACGCAAAACAGAGATACCAGCAATCTTCGGTAACTTGTGGCACAGGGAGGACAAACATACCAGCTTTCTCAGCATTGTTGACAAGAAAATCTTCAGCTGTAAAAAGCACAGGAGATAGAGAAAGCCTAGCTACAGTCTGCCAACTTGACCTTCTCAGAGCTTGAAAAGCAAGTGGGAGAGACACATCTTTTTTCTTGCTATTAAATCTTAAAATAACAATGTGTAGGAGAACCCTACCCTCTTGCCCTGAGCACTGAGGTAAGGGGGGAATGGAGGGAAGAGGGGAGGGTTGGAGTCAAGTTGAATTTTCTGATGAACAGGCTCTCAGCTGCCTAAGGATCCCAGGAAACAAAGCCTAGAATGTCTTTTCTGACTCCAGGGTGTCTGCCATTGTAGGACATCCTAGTTACAGTTCAGTGAACTAACACAAAAAAAAAAAGAATTAATTTCCACAATGAAAAGGACTTCACACAGCTCCAGTGTGATACAAGAAGAAAGGGCACAGTACCTTGGGAAGATTTAAAAAATAAATCAAATCACTTTTTTCCTCATTGAACTGCAGTTTTGAGCCTCCAAATGAACAGCTATTTTTAGCTGATCATCAGGAAAGTGCAGGGAGCACAAAGCATTGGGGTCAGCATCACTGTCTGCAGGATGCCAGCACGCAGCCTCAAGAGAGGGTTAAACATAGTCAGGCACAACACATCTGCATCATCAGCACTGCACAGGGACCAGCAGCACAGATCTATTTATAGACCAGACATGTACAGCTGTAGCCTGCAAAGAAAGACTAGGACCGCAGCCTGTCAGCCCTCAACATGCTGTCTAATTTAATTAAAGAGATGGCTGTGTTCACATATCCACACATATCCACACATGTCCTTTTCCCAGGAGAATTACAAATAATGAGCTCAGTGTTCTGAAACTAATACACTTCACAAAGGTTTCTGTGGGAAGGGCAAGCATCTGCAGCAACTGTGTCCTCACACAACCTTTCCCTTCCCTGTCTCTGTGACCAAACGTGACGGATGGGCTATGGCTGCTACAACTCACAACTGCCTGGGTAACCACTAGCCCTCGGGTGGTTATCAAGTTGGTTTGTAGCCCTGAACATGAAAACAAAGTCACTGAAGCATGGCCAATCTGCATGGAGAAAAGAAATTAATCTAGTTTGCAAACAAGGTACTTGGGAGTCATACACATCTGCACCAGGACAGATTGCTGTTCTGTCAAGTTTCCATTTAGAGAGGTGAACCCTGGTCTAAACTACAAAGCTCTGTCCACCACTAAGCAGCTAGAAGAAGCATTTCCTTGTTGTGTGACTAGAAAAAAGCCTCCATCATCTACTCCCCGTTTCCACTCTCACTCCCTATACTCCCTGGAGAGCTGGACTTTCCCGCCTAGGAGTCCTTGAGCAGAAAATGACAAGGGGACAGAACTGGCTACAATGACGCTGCTGTGGGTAAACTGCAGCTGGCACACAACAAGCAACTTGCTGACAGAATGCTGAGGTACAAATGGCAGCTGTTAGTGAGGCAAACGCAGCCACAGAGGAAGCCTGGGGCTCAGATCACAGCCTGGGCTTTGCTGTCCCCTCAGTCTCTGGGGGCCAGGAGCCTTTGGCTGAATGAGGACACCTCACAGGCAGGACCCCAGCAGCTGTTAGGTAGCCTAAAGCTAGTTCCCTGCTCAAGCAGGGAGCAGTAATCACATACATGCCTTTCTGCCTCCACTAAGCCCCAACAGAAACCACTTTTAAAAGCCCCTGCAGGAACATGGGAAGCTGTGTTTGGGTTCCTCCTCGGCTTCTTCTGACAGCCATTGCAAGTACAATCACCAGTGGCTTTGCTTGCAACCTAACTTGGCACTCACTTAAAATACAACAAACCTGTTCTGGAAGAAATGATGCTCCTGGAGTCCAAGTCAAGCTCCTTTACTAGACTATCAGGGTCAATCTTCAGCCCGGCAAAGACACCAGAAGATGAGAAGTCCCAGTCCATATCCTAAAGAAACATTAAGCAGGAGTCAGTACAAACACCACCAGGTAACATGCATTATAAAAAAATAATAATCAAACCCAGCACCACCCTGATGGGAACAGAGCACCCAGTCCAGTGGCAGCATGTGGGTGCCTCTCCAGAGCAGGCAGACAAAGGTAAAGACAACACACTGCCTGCCCCCAGGCTCTTCCAGAAGACAGCTTCACAAAGTCATGTTTTCAACTGTTCTGTTCTTATCTGATTTCATGGAATCATAGAATGGTTTGAGTTGGAAGGGATCTTAAAGATCATCCAGTTCCAAGCCCCTGCAATGGACCAGCACACCTCCCATCACATCAGACTGCTCAAGGCCTCATCCAACCTGGCCCTGAACACTTCTAGGTATGGGGCAACCACCATTTCCCTGGGCAACCTGGGCCAGGTCCTCACCACCGTCACTGCAAAGAATTTCCTCCTTATGTTTAGTCTAAATTCTAGTCTAAATCTAGCCTAAATTTCTACCCAAACTCAACCTTGCCTCATTCAAGTGAATTCAGGAACTGAGTGAAGAACTGTGATCAGCATCTTGAGGAAAAGCCAGATTGGTTGCAAGTATGTAAATAAGTAACAATACACATCAACAACGAACGAGCAGATTAGGAGCCTGAATCTTAAACTGATGGACATTAAGCAAATTCCATGACTACTAGCAATTTACCAAATCTTCAGCATCTAGTTCCTCTACGCACGCAATGTCTCCCAAGTCCTAAGCTTTGCAGCACCTTCTCTGGTTCATCTAGAAGAACGTATTAGTTTAGACAATAGTATCATAGAATAGTTAGGGTTGGAAGGGACCTTTAAGATCATCTAGTTCCAATCCTCCTGCCATGGGCAGGGACATCCCACTAGATAAGGGTACCCAAGGCCCCACCCAACCCGGCCTTGAACACCTCCACGGATGGGGCAGCCACAGCTTCCCTGGGCAACCTCAGACAGTGCCTCACCACTCTCATGGTGAAGAAATTCTTCCTTATATCAAGCCTAAATCTGCCCCTCTCCAGTTTATACACATTCCCCCTCTTCTATCACCACAGGCCTTTATAAACAGTCCCCCTCCAGCTTTCTTGTAGCCCCTTCCAGGCACTGGAAGCTTGCTATAAGATCTCCTCAGAGCCTTCTCTTCTCCAGGCTGAACAAGCCCAACTCTCTCAGCCTGTCTTCCTATGGAAGAGGCTCAGCCTTCTGATAATCTTTGTAACCTCCTCTGGACCCGTTCCAACAGTTCCACATCCCCCAGCACAGACACAGAACTTCACAGTGGTATAAAATCAGCTGCATGTGGAGACATGAATGGTTTGGGTTGGAAGGGACCTTAAAGCCCATTGCATTTCACCTCCCACTGGGTCAGGCTGCTCAAGGGCCATTCAGCCTGTTCCTCTCTCGGCGCAAGGGAAGCCATGGGTGCACCAAAACCATCCAATGCTGTTCTGTGTCATAGAATCACCAGGTTGGAAAAGATCTCTTGGATCATCAAGTCCAACCATTCCTGTCAACCACTAAACCATGTCCCTGAGCACCACATCCACTTGTCATTTAAATACCTCCAGGGATGGGGACTCAACCACCTCCCTGGGCAGCCTCAGCCAATGTCCAATGACCCCTTCTGTGAAAAATTTCTTTCTGATACCTAGCCTGAACCTCCCCTGGCAGAGTTTGAGGCCATTCCCTCTTGTCCTGTCCCATGTCACTAGGGAGAAGAGGCCAGGTCCCTCCCCTTTACAATATCATTTCAGGTAGTAGTAGAGAGCTGTAAGGTTTCCTCTCGGCCTCCTCTTCTCCAGGCTAAACAACCCCAGTTCCCTCAACCACTCCTCATAAGGCCTGTTCTCCAGTCCCTTCACCAGCTTTGTTGCTCTTCTCTGGACTCGCTCCAGAGTCTCAACATCCTTCTTGTGGTGAGGGGCCCAGAACTGAACACAGGATTCGAGGTGCGGTCTCACCAGTGCCAGCATAGAGTGAGAATAACCTCCCAGGACCTGCTGGTCATATCGTTTCTGATACAAGCCAGGATGCCATTAGCCTTCTTGGCCACCTGGGCACACTGCTGGCTCATGTTCAGTCGCTGTCAACCAACACCCCCAGGTCTTTCTCCTCCAGGCAGATTTCCAGTCAGACTTCTCCTAGTCTGTAGCTGCACAGGGTTGTTGTGCCCCAAGTGCAGGACCCCTGCCTGTGCTGCGGGGGGCGGGCACGCGCGCAGCTTTAGAATCACAGAACGGTTTGGGTTGGAAGGACCTTACAGGGCACCCGGTTCCAGCCCCGCGCAGCGGGCAGGGTCTCCGCACTCGATCGGCCGCCCGCGGCCCGGCAGCGCGAAACGACCGTGACCGCCTCCGCCTGCCCCACCACCCCCCGGCGCCCGGGCACGCGCAGAGACCGACCCTCCCTCCCTCCCTGCGGTTACCGCGCCGGGGCCGGGGGGCGGCGGCGGGGCCGGGCGAGGCCGAGGTGGGGCCGGACGGGGCCGAGGGGCGGTCGGGTGCAGCCGCGCACCCCGCGCTTTCCCCACCATGGCGGGGCGGAAGGGGCCGGGCCGCGGGGCGGGGGCAGCGGCCGGGGGGGGCGGGTACGGGGGGGTCGCACGTGGCCCCGTGTCTGCCAGGAGGTGCGTTTAGCGGCATCCATAGACACCCCCGTGTCCGCTAGAGATGCACTTAACGTCATCCACAAACACCCAGATATCTGCCAGAGGAGCAGACACTAAATAGTATCCACAAACCCCTTAAGCTCCGCCAGGGGAGGTTTAGGCTGAACATTAGGAAAAATTTTTTCACGGAAAGGGTCATTGGGCACTGGCAGAGGCTGCCCAGGGAGGTGGTTGATTCACCTTCCCTGGAGGTGTTTAAGGCACGGGTGGATGAGGTGCTGAGGGGCATGGTTTAGTATTTGACAGGAATGGTTGGACTCGATGATCTGGTGGGTCTCATCCGACCTGGAGATTCTATGATTCTACAATTCTATGATTCTAATATCTGCCCAGAGATGCACTTAACGTCATCCACAAACACCTGAATATCTGTCCAGAGATGCGGGCACTTATCTTCTAGAAACATCCTGGCCTCTGCCCAGGGATGTAGAGGCTTGGTCTGAAGCAAGTGAAGAACTCGGTAGTTAATCAAACTCAAGGCTGAAAACGCGTGATGAAACAAGGAAAGGGATATCAGATAGAAAGAATTTGATTGTTTAAGGATTACATGAGAGACATCCTTATCCCAATTAAGGCTAAAGAAAGAAATAAGCAATTTTATAATAATCTTCATTCTGGGGGTGGTGAAACATTGGTCCAGGTTGCCCAGGGAAGCTCTGGCTGCCCTGTCCCTGGAGGGGTTCAATGCCAGGCTAGATGGAACTTTGAGCAACCTGATCCAGTGGTAGGCATCCCTGCCCACAGCACAGCGGTTGCAACTGGATGGGCTTTGAGGTCCCTTCCAACCCAAACCATTCTATGATTCTATGAATTTTGTGTTAAAGTAAAATTGTGTAACTTAATGAATATATGTATTAGATAGGTGTAACTTGTGTTAGGTGGGATTTTGAACATCAGTTTTGTATAAATAGGCTTTTTTTTTCTTCAGTAGGTGTGCTAGTTTTGTGGAAGATCTTCCACCTAGCACCCTGTGCAGAATAAAAGCCATGTCTTCCCTCTGAACAAATTACTTCATTAGGAAGCCCTTTTTAAAACTGATTTCAGGTTAACACAGTGTTTTGTTATAGCCCCAGGGCACCACATCCCCACCCTCACCTTGGGGCTACTCTGGGTAGCGTTTTTCCACTGAACTTTTGAAACCTCAAAAAATGACAGTGACAAATGTTGTGTTTAGCAGCAACTACTTTTTAAAACAAGAAGTTCTTGCAGCATACTTGTCACCACTGACTGAAGTTCCTTTTTCCATTTCCTGGAGGTCCCTCATTCCGCCCTGGCTTGCAGACAGATGAGCAGGAACGTGCCAGAGGATAAGAAGAGCAAGGCTAGGGGAAACCAAGCTACCTCTAGGAGGAAAGCCAGCATCCATGAGTCCATCTCCTGGGTGGCAGCCACTCCCACACAGCCAGTGGGTTGATGAGTGTGGATCAGCATGGGCAGCACGGGAATGCAAGGCGAGTTGTGCTGCACAAGTACATGGCTGGTGATCCTCCTCGTGGGTACTAAGGACATGTGGAAATGCAGGGAAAGGTCCCTGGGAAGGTGATGATGCTTGGAAAGATGCCACATCTGGTTTACGCACCTCCTTACAACTAAGTGTACCCTATACAAGTAACAGAATGTTGAAAATAAAAAACATCTCCAAGGATGGAGATTCCACAGCTGCCCTGAATCCCCACTTCTGTTTTTCCGCTTGTTCAGCTGGAGAATGACAGTGGCTGGGACACACCAGGGAACATTTAGCACTCATCAGGGATACGAAATAACACCAGGGAAACTTCCATTAGCCTGCTATAGGCTGAGTGAGCATTGTTTAGGAGCAAAGCACCAAAGTGATATCTCTGATTACCAAAGTCAGCAACTGTGGGGAGGAACTGCTCTGAGAATGCCCAGATGGATGCACAACTCAACAACCCACTCCCCACCCCTGCTGCTCAAGAGCATCCTGCAAAATACAGAACAGTCCAGCACTGGTGGCAGGGGGGGAAACACAATCCACTCTAGTAAAACTAAAATTAAAAAGGGGACTAATAAAAACAAAGGCAGTTCAAAGAAAATAGAAGAAGAAACATTAAACAGCTTAAAATGTGTACAACCAGGTTGGGGAGCATGTGTGCTATGCCCAAGCACATACATGTCTCCAAAGGATGCCCATCCGCTTCACCTGCAGCAGGCTTAAACAACAGCAAGGAGAAATAAAATGTAGCAATAACAATACATGATCTAAAAAATGGAAATTGTTCCCAAACCAGGAAGTATAAAAGTTGAAACCCACACTAAAGGAATGTGGTCTGGGCCAGCGGTGGCAGGGAGTGACATGGGGAGGTTGAGCACGGCATCGTAGTGCTGCCTGCTACAGCCCTGGCTTGCTTCTGCTTGGATATCTTGCCCCATGTGTGTTTGCGAAAGGAAGGACACAGCTTAGAATCACAGAATCACAGAATAAACAGGTTGGAAGAGACCCACTGGATCGTTGAGTTCAACCATTCCCACCAATCCCTAAATCATGCTCCTAAGCACCTCATCTACCCTAACGTTAAACACCTCCAGGGACGGTGACTCAACCACCTCCCTTGGCAGACCGTTTTAATGCCTAACCACCCTCTCCGTGAAGAACTTTTTCCTAATCTCAAGCCTAAATCTCCCCTGGCGGAACTTGAGGCCATTCCCTCTCGTCCTGTCCCCTGTCACTTGGGAGAAGAGGCCAGCTCCCTCCTCTCCACAACCTCCCTTCAGGTAGTTGTAGAGAGTAATAAGGTCTCCCCCCAGCCTCCTCTTCTCCAGGCTGAACAACCCCAGCTACTCATTGGTTAATACATGCAGTAAGTAGACTAAAGAGTCACCAGGCTAAGTACCAATATGCAGGGGACAAGGGGAGGTTAAGGGTCCCCTGGGAATGGTTAGGGACAGCGTTGTGCTGTGGATGTCCAGACAAGCAAGTCAGAATGATGAACAGCTCAGGGGGAGCTGAGTGTACACCAGCAATCTTCAGCTTCTGAGCCACAAGGACCATGTTATACTGGCTTTGCTCCCTCTGCTCTAGCTCAATAGGCTCACAGCCCGCCCACACCCTTCCCATGACCCATTAGTGAGAGCAGAGCTGCTGACAAACCCAATGAAGAGAGAGCAGCCCAATAAGGGCCAGATGCACTACAAAAGAAAAAATTACAACAGCTTGTCTCACTCAACCACGCACTTCCTTCCCCTGCAATCGGCAACACTGGCAGGAAGTCCCCACAGCTTTCCCAGCTTTGTCTGTGCCCTGGCCCACCTGCTCCAGGGCTGAGAGCTGCTCTGCAGCATCCAGCAGCCTCCTGAGGTTTCTGAGCAAGGTGGGACAGGCACCCTAGCTCCCAGCAGGCTCCATTCCCCCATTGGGTCCCACACCAGCCAGATGATACTTGCTCCAAGGCTCCCATCACACTGCAAGCATTTCTACTATGCTCTCTAGTTACACCCAATGCCTGGCCACGATGAAACCAGCTCTGTTGTCTTCTTTAATAAAAACTCTAAGCCATGAAGTATTCATCACGAATTTGCTGCTAGCACTGCAATTCTCTTTGTTTGCTGAAAAAACCAGCTCCATCACAATAAGGCAGCAGCAGGTGAACCTGCATCCCTGTGTTACAATGCATAATCGTCACTCAGTGTTAGATTGTTTGAAGAAGAAGCTACAAAACAATTAACAAAAGCTTGCAATTATTTTTATAAATGACCTATAGTCCTGTACATTTTCTAAATTACTTTTTTTCTTTAATTTAGTACCCTAAAGAAGTTAAGGGGTGGTTGCCAGAAGCTGACTCCTCTCTGCTCAAGGAAATACTGTTGCAGGTGTGGTTAGAGGAGTCATTGGAGCCTGCACAACCAACTTCAGTCTGCTTAAAAAAAAAAACAAAACAACGTAGCCCTTAGCTGTGCCAGAGCAGGAATGGTGCTGGCATTATCTGCCAAGCAAGGAGTCCTTGCTACACCAGGAGGAAGTTCCAATGCAAAGTTTCAGAGCCCAGCCTAAAGTCTATGACTCCTCATTTTCTAATGATAGCTGGTTAAGCAATCAGTTTCCCACATTACCAGCTTTATTTGCCCAGTGGGGGAATGGGCTGGCCCTTAGTAGTGCTGTGAAAAGTTAAAAGTGGGGCAAAAAGGGCAAGTTTTGGGTTGGGTCCCTTTGCCAGGTGAAGCAGGAGGGCTACAGACCCACTGAGGAGCCCAGGGAGATCAGCCCCAGCCATGGAGGGAAAGATGCTTTGGCAGGTCCTTGGCCAATGTGAGTGGGGCTGGTTGGGTTTTGGAGGAGGAACACGCCCTTCCACAGCCACCACTCTGACTTCCTCCTTTCTGCCCCAGACAAGACCGTAAGAAGGAAGGAAGGAAGGATTGGGGTGCGTCGCATAGGTCCCAATGCCTGTCTGCTTTTTCCAGCCAAGCTTGAGGATTTGAGACCATCCTCATCCCAGCCCACTCACAAGACAGAGGAGAGGGCTTGATGCAAGGCAAGTACAACATCTCTGGGTTTTTTGCTTCTGGTCTTCCTTTTGAGGAGGAGTCAGCCAGATAACAAGGCAGTTTCAATAGCTCTGGTGTTTTCTGTGGATTTGTTTCATAATTCTTGATCCAGCCACTCACTGCTTGAGTCCTTAGATGGGCTTCAGGGAACTTGGTGCAGTGTCTCCATGTGCATCAGGGCACGGTGATCGGTCTACACAGCCTTTGCAAAAGCAGCTTGCCTTATCTGTTATGGTTTTGCTTTTGGAGGTAGGCTTAATCTGGGAACTGAAGGTGGTTATTCGGGGGGAGGGTGTCAGACCTCACACAATCCTTTCCTTGCTGCCCTGCAGGCCTGGAAAGCTGGGCCAAGAGAGTGCAGCATGGTCCCTCTGCACCCTCACACATGGTGCAGGGGAGGGCAGTGCTGGCTGCGTGCCTGGCTGGCAGCCAGGCAAACACCAGCTCCCTGCCCAGGATCCCATTCTTCCTCTGGGGATCCCGTACAAGCATCCACTGCCAGCTGAGGATGTGAGGCTCAGAGGGGAAGAGGGAACCAGTGCCACAGAGTGGCAGAAGGGCAATGGGGATGGCTACTGCGTGGGGTCAACACAGTGTCACTGCCAACACACTGGCACAGGGTCTTCCTGGTGGTCCCTGCACCACTGTGGGTCTGGGAGAAGGGCTAGGAGAGGGAGTCAGAACCACACTCTTCTCCTCCATCTTTCTGTGTGCTGTACACATCAAATACTCTGCTGGTGACCATTCAAAATGCCTGGCAGCAGCAGGGAGACTGGCAAAGGCTGTGGGCAAGCTAGCCCTGGGCAGAGCAGCTCCTTCCAGAACCCCCATGGCTCTTGGGTGCAGGCAAAATATGGGATGCAGCCTAGATGCCAGGGAAAATAACAGGGCTTTTGGTTTTGATGCTTTTTCCAGTGCTGCAGCAGCAGATCCCAGCCTCCCAGGCAGGCAAAAAGCAAACGTTAAAACACTTGCAGTGACATTTCACCCTGCAGCCAGCACAGACACCGATATGCGCCTTCTGCAAGGTGTGGGAAGGCTTTGAATGGTGCATTTTGCTGTATCGGCTGTTACATCCTGCTTCACACAGTGGCTTTGCACTTTTTCTGTCCTCATCCCAGTGCTGTTGTCGTTGCAAGTGATCTCAGTGTGCTGGAGTGCACAGTGCAGGGTGATTTATTTTCTCAGAGAAAGACATATTTGAGTCATCACAGGGCTAATGGTGATGGGGGATCTCTCCTTTGTTCCCACAAAGCCTGAGCTCTGCCAGCTCCAGGGGACAGGCTGTGCCCCTGGGCAGGTCCCTGGATCCCTGCTTAGGCCCAGGAATCTGCTGCTGTCACAGCATCCCTACTGGGATCAACCAAGGGATGGTGCCCACCGGAGATGAGATGCAAGAAGTGGCTTCTCTGCTCCTAAACATCCCAGACTACTCTGGACATGATAGCTGGCGAAGCAGCACCTTCCCACCCATGCAGGACTCTGAACCAGGGAGACCCAGAAGCATAACCCCCTGCCCTCCTAGGGCAGAGCCAGGGTCCCACTGGCACCCAGGGACCTCAACACTCAGCAAAGGTACATTAAGGGCCAGGTGCTCGGTGCACATGGGATAATGGTCATCCCTCACATACTATCCTCTACAGGCACTGGAGGCTGCTGAAAGGAAATATATATGAAATATATACATATTTCTGGTAATATGACATAGGAATATATGTATTCTTTATATATATATTTTAAATACTTTAGTATATTTATATTTTTTTAATCTTTTTTCCTGTAATTTTTATATATGTAAATATCTATATAAATACATACACACAGACACTGAGTGTGATGCTCTACCCAGAGAGGATTGTAGCCTTAGTGGGAGCTATCTGCATCACACAACCAAGTGATGGAAGAAATGGCCACAAGCCAAAGAACATCCCTCTCCCATCCATGCTCTACCCAGCTCTGCTCAGTTACCACCCACACAGAGGAGGGGATGAGCAGCACTGCTGGGTGCAACACAACAACATCTGTCATAGCGTGGTGGTGACGTAGCACCAGGGATGCTTGGGAGTGTGGAAGAAGAGTCAAGAGCAAGGCACTATCACTGACGCTAGTGGCACTTCAGTGTTGCAGGTGGATTGTGCAGAAGCTCCGGGAGTCCTCCTGCAATGCTAGGCATGAGAGCACAGCCTCCCATTTTGCAGGCAAACAGATATTTAGCAAAGTGCTGAGGGGAGGTTGTGGCTAACAGGCTGCAAGACCCAACTCTGTTGTTAAGCACTCATTTATAGCAAAGAGGTTGCTGCTAGCATCAACACTTCCCATTCAGCCCTACTTGTAAATCCCAGCTCACACTCCCATGCTGCACAGCAGCCTGCTCCCTTCCCCCAACACCCCTCAGCATGTCCAGCACCCTGAAAGGCTGGTGAGACCCTGCTTTGCTCCCTGCCCACGTGCAGGACAGCACCCAGCCCTTTCCTCATGCACCTTCCCTGAGGCTACTTACACAGTTTCGTTTCATAGATGGTCCGTAGATGGAATACCCCAGCAACTTCTACAAAGGGCTCCTGGTGAAGCACAACCCTGGTCCTGATCCACCTGTGGCATGTGATGAGAAGCTCAGAAGTCAAGGCAAATGAGAGCAATGGTTAAACTCAGTGATCTCAAAGGTCTTTTCCAACCAAATTATTCTATGATTCTATGAGGACTCTATGAGGACTCTGGTCTTAGGGCGCAGCCTTCTCCCCTCGAGGGCATGACGGTGGTTGTAAAGCTTTGCGGTTCCAGCCCTTCACACCAGGGCAAGAGGATGGACTGTGTGCATCTCTCTGCTTTCCTTTAATTTATGAAAGAGAGGCAAAACCCACAATATTCCAGCACAGCCAGAAGAAGAGCACCCAGGACTAGTGATGCCAGTGCAAGTCTGAGACTGAGCCAAAGGGATCACTGGGGGAATGGTGAGGCCCATATCTGGGCCCTGCTAATGCAGATAATCAGACTGAAAACCTGCTTTGCACTCCTCTGAACACCATAAGGAGGCAGACAAAAGAAAAAGCCACATTTACACTCTTTGAAAGTCACCCTGTGTCACATACATAGTCATCCACCCACGTACCAGTGAATAATTTCCCGCCACAGCAGAAGAAAAGAGGTTGTGAGCTTTCTGCTGCTGCTGTCCCCTGGCACTAAAGTGTGCTTCGCATTGCTGTAACCAGGGAAAGAAGCAACTTTGGGGATTAGAAAAGCATCCAAATCCAGCCCAAAAAAAGAACCCTACCTTACAAAATTCAATAGCAGCCATAGCTGGGTATGTGTTGAGGTTCCCACTTTATTTCTGGACTTGAGGAGCTTTTTTAAAATCCAGTTTTGACTGGAAACTTCCTCAGTTTTCAAGATGAGCCTTTAAGCAGGGACCTCTGACATCCAGCAAGGATGAGGAACTCACAGAGCTTTGGTCTACCTCATTGCCACTCCATGCCTTGGCATGACAGCAGGAATTAAACAGTTGGACACGCTGGATAGATGGGATAGCAGGAGCTCATCCAGTCCATGGGTTTGGTCCCCATAGCCTATACGGGAAGTTCTAGCTTTTAGAAGAGCTAGAGCCTTCTTAGGCCCATTTGGGATGTTATGCTGAGTGCTATGGGAAACAAGGGCAGGAGGGGCTCCTCCCTCCTGCCAGCAGTGGCAGTTCTTGCTCGGCAAAAGTGTGTTTCCCTGGGCCCATGTTTTGGGATGGTTTACAGATATACGAGGTCCCACTGTTTTCAGCATCCCCAGGACTCTACTGTTAACCAGACACATGCAGTGAAGCAGATGCAAGCAGCAATCAATAACAAATGAAGAGCATGAATACAAGCCAAGAGTAAAGCAGATGTGGCCATGAATGAGCCAGCTGTGTCTTGGAGTGTGATGTTGCTCTTGGAGGACCTCTCAGGTTGGACTGATACTGGTCAGCAGGCGCATCCTGAGCACAGAGTGCCACAGTGCAAAGGAGTGATCAAAGTAATTTCCCAGCAAGGTGCACCCATGAGAGTCCAATGGGGATCTGTTGTCCACCCTGTCTTGAGCAGAGCTTTTACTGTTAAGAACTTGAAGGGGACAAAATTGTGTTGGGCTAGCTTGGTACAGCAAGTGCCGGTCACACAGGCTGAGATATTGCAGCTCTGACAAAAAATTATGCTCTTAAAAAGTTAGCAAGGAGGACTGCAGTGGTGGAGAGTGACTTGTAGATGATGCCTTTGTGAAGAAAGGGCTCTGTCCACCCACCATGGGTCATGGTTACAGTCCAGACATGGCAGAGTAAGCTCATGGGCCATATCACCATGAAGGTTTGACCAGGTGACCACAGGTTGTTGCCTGTGCAGCCATGCAGTGGCAAGGATGCTGGAGCTCTGCTGGAGAGGCTGGCTCCAAGGCAGGGTCGGGTTACCAAGGCTGAAAACGTTCACATCCAGATGACCCCTGCCATAAGCAATGGTGGCAACCAGCCTTTCCAATCCTGCCGCATCTCCAAGTCCTTTCTGCGGCTGGGTACCATATCTCACTGTGCTAATGCAGACCTTCTTTCTGCCCTCAGGTGAAGACCGTGCCTTCTTTCGAGGCTGACCAGTGTCATCCCTGGCTTGTCTGATACCTTACGCAGGCTGCTGAGCTAAGTAAGGACATCCTGATGTCTCAGTAGGGCATCTGCATACTAACCTGACCTCAGTGCCTTTTGAAGGTTTCTTCTGGTTTCTCGTTTCCATTTCACTCAGAGCTGTTAATTTGGCAGATTCACAAGCAGAAGTGATGGCCTTTTGCGAAGCCGGCAGGAGCCAGGGAGTGGTTGTTCTGTCCCCATGTTCCAGAAAAGGAGCTGGGGGGAAAAAACCAACTTGGTTGAGAGGGAGATCTTGGGGGACATCAAAAAGAAGAGGAATGTCTGTGAACTATGGAAGAAGGGACAGGGAACTTGGGTGGACTACAGGGAGGAAATGAGATTGTGCAGAGGAAAAATCAGGAGAGCTAAAGCCCAACTAGAACTCAGATTGGACATCAGTGAAAGATAACAAAAAAATCTTTCTATACATACATTAACAATAAAAGGAGGACCAGGGAGAATATTCAGTCCTTATTGGATGCAAGTGGAACAACTGTGACAAAGGATGAGGGCAAGGCTGAGGTACTTAATGCTTTCTTAGCCTCAGTCTTTAATAGTAAGGAAAGTTTGTTCCCTGTGTGTACACAGCCAGGAGATAGAGAAGCAGAACAGGGCTCCTGTGATCCAAGAGGAGATGGTCAGAGACTTGCTTGCCCAACTAGACACTCACAAGTCTATGGGGCCGGATGGGATCCATCCAAGAGTAGTGAGGGAGCTGGCGGGTGTGCTGGTCAAACCCCTTTCCATCGTCTTCCAGCAGTCCTGGAAGACTGGGGAAGTTCCACTGGACTGGAGGCTGGCTGATGCTGTCCTCATCTACAAGAAGGGTCGCAGGGAGGATCCAGGGAACTACAGGCCTGACAGTCTGACCTCAGTGCCAGGAAAAGTCATGGAATAGGTGATCCTGAGTGCCATCATGAAGCGCATGCAAGAGAACCAGGTGATCAGGCCCAGTCAACATGGGTTCATGAAAGTCAGATCTTGCCAAACTAACCTGATCACCTTCTATGACAAAGTGACCCACCCACTGGATGAGGGAAAGGCGGTGGATGTATCTTCTTGGACTTCAGTAAAGCCTTTGACACAGTTTCTCATAGCATTCTGCTTCAGAAACTGTCGGCCTCTGGCCTGGACAGACGCACACTCTCCTGGGTGGAAAACTAGTTGGATGGCCAGGCCCAGAGAGTGGAGGTAAATGGAGTTAACTCCAGCTAGAGGCCAGTTAGAAGTGGTGTCCCCAGGGCTCAGTCTTGGGTCCAGCCCTTTTCAATGTCTTTATCAATGACCTAGATGAAGGCATTGAGTGCACCCTTAGCAAGTTTGTGGATGACACTAAGATGGGTGGAAGTGTCGATCTGCTGGAGGATAGGGAGGCTCTGCAAAGGGACCTGAACAGGCTGGATCTCTGGGCTGAGTCCAATGGCATGAGGTTTAACAAGGCCAAATGCTGAGTCCTGCACTTGGGGCACAACAACCCTGTGCAGTGCTACAGACTAGGAGAAGTCTGTCTAGAAATCTGCCAGGAGGAGAAGGACCTGGGGGTGTTGGTTGACAGCGACTGAACATGTGCCAGCAGTGTGTCCAGGTGGCCAAGAAAGCCAATGGTATCCTGGCTTGTATCAGAAACGATGTGACCAGCAGGTCCAGGGGGGTTATTCTCCCCCTGTACTTGGCACTGGTGAGACCGCACCTCGAATCCTGTGTTCAGTTCTGGGCCCCTCACCACAAGAAGGATGTTGAGGCTCTGGAGCGAGTCCAGAGAAGAGCAATGAAGCTGGTGAAGGGGCTGGAGAACAGGCCTTATGAGGAGTGGTTGAGGGAACTGGGGTTGTTTAGCCTGGAGAAGAGGAGGCTGAGAGGAGATCTTATAGCTCTCTACAACTATCTAAATGGAGGGTGTTGAGAGGAGGATACTAGCCTCTTCTCCCAAGTGACAGGGGACAGAACAAGGGGTAGTGGCCTCAAGCTTCACCAGGGGAGGTTCAGGCTGGACATCAGAAAAAAAATTTTCACAGAAAGGGTCATTGGACAGAGGCTGCCCAGGGAGGTGGTTGAGTCCCCATCCCTGGAGGTATTTAAAGAACAGGTGAATGAGGTGTTCAGGGACATGATTTAGTGGTTGATAGGAATGGTTGGACTTGATGATCCTGTGGGTCTTTTCCAACCTAGTGATTCTGTGATTCTCTTGCTCAGGGCAGTGTCAGAGCTATTTCAAACCAAATGATCTGGGTTTCAGATGCTGTGTCTAACACTGCTAAGAAGGGCAATGTGTTTTGTTCCTTCATGTTTTCTTATTCCCTTTTCTGCTCTTAACAGATTCCTCTTTACTCATTTCTCCATTTGTGTCCGTGTTACAAGGCCATGGCTCTTTTGTGTTTTACCCCAGGACTATGCTGAAGCTTTAAGAGAACTGACAATGTTAATGAACATGATCTCGTTGACATTACAGGAAGAGCACTGAAAAACTGCTCCCTGAGAGTGATTTAGCCAACTTTATGGATGGCGCAAATGTCTAGGATCAGGAAATGTGCTTTGAGGCAAAAAGCGAGTAGTCTAAGTAGCCAGAACAAGCCCTGTGAGAATGTGCTTGTGAAGAACAGAGTGTCAATCATGCTCCCAAACATAGGTATAATTAAGAATAGCAAAGGTTTGTGGGGTTTGTATGTCCTTGTTGTGGGAGTCCTTCCTTGCACACTGGTAAGAAATATGCAGCCACTTCCCCAGCTCTAGGGTCAGAGCCCCTCACCCACGGGAGTATGTCCTGGCCCCCTACCCTGCATGTGTCTGACTCCAACAGCCCATCCTTCTTCCTCACCCTGCATATTGTGTAAGGGTTGTCATGCCGGGAGGCTGGACCTCTGCACACAGCGCAAGCCAGCATCTCCACTTCCCTTGGAGACGGGACTGCAGCTCTCCTAGCATGTCAGTCACTCAGGCTGTGATGTCGGCAACCCTCAGCAGGAAAACATATCAATTCTCTACACAGAGTATTTCATTTCATTGATGAATCACTTAAATGTAAAGCAAGTAGTAATGGATTTCTTTTTCTACATATGCCATATTAGTTACTTAATAGAAATGGTCCTTTTGTTAATTTTGATACAATTTCCATAGCTCAATGTAGAAGCTGAAAATTATCTCATCTAGTAAAAACTGAATGCAGTGCTTGAGATTTTCTGGTGTTACATTAACGTAATTGTATAGGTACAGGAATCTGGACAAACACTACACCAAGCTTTGCAGCAGCTCCTCAGCATGTGTAGCAATACAGTGGGAGTTCCCGCTCTGCTGACTTCCCTACATAGTCCAAAAGCTATGTTTATTGGAAACCAGCTTACTTTTGTAGGAGCAAATGAGCACCCATCCTGAGTCAGCCTACACACGCAGGGTGGCTGCTCTGGCTCTGGACGCCTGACTCCCTGGACTGTGTCAGGGTCACATTCTTGGGCTCTGTCTGAAGTGTGTTGGCTGCAGGAAGGACACATCCCAGCAGGGCCACCCTCTTCTGCAGCTGCTTTCTATAGGGTTCAAGAGCTCTGTTCCTGCAGCTGCCACGCTCCAGGCAGTTACAGAGATGTTTTTTGTCTTGCAGAAAATGTCTGGTGACTGCTGTCTTCAGCTGCGGGCAGTGATTTGGGTGCTGCTGCTGGTGACAACAGGTGAGCTGGATCTGCTTTTCCTCTCTGCCTTTCCCTGGTGCCTTGCATGGGCAGTGAAGTAGGGTGGGAACCTAAATGCTGCCCAACAGTGGTGGGAACGTTGCACTGAGAGGTGTGCAAGGGCCAGATACCACAGTTAATACAAGCCAGCCCAGCTGAGACACAGTGAGGCAAGTAACGACCCTGCCAGGGGCTCTGGCATGGGGTTTATAGCCAGAGTGGACTCAGGAAAGCAAGAGTGCCTTGTTCTGGGCACCCTGTGGCTGCCACCACTGCTGACTGGCCTCCCTTGAGTAACCCCCATACCAACTCTGCCTACTCTCCATTTCAGCCTTTGCCATGGAGTGCCCCAAGATCAAGGTGGGGACGTGCACGGACTGCATCCAGTCTGGTCCTGGCTGTGCCTGGTGCAAGCAGCTGGTAAGTTCACACAGCCTCCCGTGCTGTCAGCCCCCAGCAATCACTTAACTTGCAGCAGGATCATCATCCTGCCTACCCGGCTCTGCTTGTGGTGGAGCGAGGACACTGCATCGTGGGGATTTTTCGTGCCCTGCGCAGTGGATGAGACCATAAAGGATCTGACAGATAGGACCTCTCAACCTTCCCTTCTCTATCCATGCCCCGGAGACCAGCTCCCAAAGGAGCTGACCACATACTGCTCCTCTCATTTTTTTTCTGCTGATATTGCAATACAGAGTTTCACCAAAGCCGGTGAGCCAGACTCCATCCGCTGTGACACGGTAGAGCAGCTGCAACAGAGGGGGTGCCCGCACGATGAAATTGAGTTTCCAGTCAACAACATTACGAGGACACAGGACAGTCCTTTAAGCAACGAAATACAGCTGACACCCCAGGAGATGCACCTGAAACTGAGGATAGGTACAGTTTTCCTGATGTTCTCAAAGCCCTTCTGCTCTCCCCCAGGCTCAGCTGGGGATTAGCACCACCCAAAGGGCAGGGCAGGCAGCAGGGCTACCCTCCATGCTGATCTGGGATTTGGCAATGCGTTGCAGCCCCCATTTCCTCCCATTTTCTTCTGAAAAAGGAGGAGGATCCCAGCAGAGGGTGGGTGATGGGGTAAGATGTTAGCCTCAGCAAGGCAACTGATCCCAGCATTTCTGTCCCACAGGCCAGCCTGCTGTATTTGAGGTGAAGTTTCGCCGTGCCATGGGGTACCCCATTGATCTCTACTACCTCATGGACCTCTCCTACTCCATGCTGGATGACCTGGAGAAGGTGAAGAAGCTGGGAGGGGAGCTGCTCAAGGCACTGGAGAGCACCACCCCTTCTCGACGCATAGGTGAGCCTGTGTTCAGCACAGGACCACAGCACAGCTCTTTGCTGCTGGGAAGAGCATTGGGGCTGGAGCAGAGCAGGCAAGAGGCAGCGAGACCCCTCAGCAACAGCCTCTGCCAGGCTGGAGTGTGCCAGGGCAAGGGATGTGGACATGTACACAGTGGCCAGCAGATTGTCCACACCCTGTGCCATGGGAACACTTGCCAGTCCATGCCTGCCCCTGGGTCTGATGCTGTGGTCTCGGATGCTTAGGGTTTGGCTCCTTTGTGGACAAGACGGTGCTGCCCTTTGTGAACACACACCCTGAGAAGCTGCAGAACCCCTGCCCCAACAAGGACGAGAAATGCCAGCCTCCCTTCGCCTTCAAGCACATCCTGTCACTGACCGATGATGCCAAGAAGTTTGAGAGTGAAGTGGGGAAGCAGTTCATCTCCGGGAACCTGGATGCCCCAGAGGGAGGGCTGGATGCCATGATGCAGGCAGCGGTGTGCGGGGTGAGTCCCTGCATCTGCCCTGCTGCCAGCAGCTGTGGGCAGGTATGAGGACTGTGACTCATGCTTAGGCACCATCCCTCGGGAGGTGGTTCTGCCGCTCTTCAGGTAGGCTGTGGAAGCCCATTGTGTACAAGTCCTGATGTGGCAGTGGGGCAGGTTACTTGTGGGAGGGTACAAGAGAGCATCTTAACCCAGACCTCCTGGCCTTGATCTCCTGTAACCCACCTCCCTTCTGCCTCCTGTCCTGCACTGGCACAAGACTTTGGCTAGGGCCATACTACGCCTGCTGGCACCATATTCCCAGCCCTAGTCAGGCATAAGTCTTCATATTGTCTGCAGGACTTGATCGGCTGGCGTAATGTGACCCGCTTGCTGGTGTATGCTACTGATGATGGCTTCCACTTCGCCGGTGACGGCAAGCTTGCGGCCATCTTAACCCCTAATGATGGCCAGTGCCACTTGGAGGACAACATGTACAAAAAAAGCAATGAGTTTGTAAGTACTCAGTGCTGCTCAGCAGCTCTGCACCCTCAGCCTTTCTCCCCCAGATGTTAAAAACAAACCACATAAAAAGCCTGTTGCTGAGACGACAGGGTCACCATAATGACCGTAATTTGGACTCTGAAACCAGACTATCCACCCTTCTGCTAGTGGTGGAGATTGTGCTGAGCAAAGCATCCCTATCCCCACCTAGGACTATCCATCTGTTGGCCAGCTGGTCCAGAAACTTACCGAAAACAACATTCAGCCCATTTTTGCTGTTACCAGTAAGATGGTGGATGTGTACAAGGTAAGGAGACCAGGTGCCTCCTGCCCCTCCCCAGGACAGGAATAGCTGTGGCGTCCTGCCACTGCCCCCCACTCATTGTCAAACAGTGGGGACCCTAACCTCTTTGCTCTCTGTTGGCAGAAACTCAGTGAGATGATTCCAAAATCAGCAGTGGGAGAGCTGAAGGAGGACTCCAGCAACATCATTGAACTCATCCAGGAGGCCTACAATGTAAGTGTGGGAAGAGGCTGTATTTCACTTTTTTGGCAGAGCTCAGAGTAGGGAAAGGTTCTCATTGTGTATCCTCAATATCAGAGAGCAGCTGGGACCAGGGTTTTGTGTACAGGACATGCTGAGTCCCTCTGCCCACAGCAAGCAAGAGGTTCCCACTTCTCCAATGCTATTTATCACCTGCCTTTCTTCAGGTGACTGAGTCTGACCCCAGCCTGGGGTGCTCCCTGCCCCATCCCCTAGGCTGGAGAGAAGCCCGGACGTGCAACCCCACACCCCCTTGCTTTGGTCTCCTCTTGGACTGATGGCACTTTCTCCACCATTTCCTGGCAGAACCTCTCCTCGCGGATCATTCTGGACCATTCCACCCTGCCAGAAGTCCTGGATGTCAAATACGACTCCTTTTGTGGTAATGGCAAGGAAACCTTGAATGAAGCAAGAGGGAAGTGTGACAATGTCAAGATCAACGATGAGGTATAATCTTCTGTACCAGGAACTTATCACAGCTCTTATGGTTGCTGATGCCCATCCTGTTTAACAACAAACCTGTTATCCCAGGCTTTCTGCTTACATGAATTTAATGCCAAGAGTACCTGAAATGCTGTAGTGTAGGGGGATCCTCCATTGCACTGGATGTGCCTGTGCTCAGCCTGAGGTCAATATCACCTTCTGATTGCTGAAGCTGCCTGATGGCCTGTGGCCCTTCTCTTTCTCACTCTGCACTTTCTAGGTCACCTTTAAAGTGAAAATCATGGCCAGGGAATGCATCAAAAGCCAGTCCTTCACCATCCGGCCACTGGGCTTCACAGACACCCTCACTGTCCACTTGGACAGCAACTGCAACTGCAGCTGCAATGAGAAACCCAACCCAACTGACTGCAGTGGGAAAGGCAGCATCGTCTGTGGGATCTGCAGGTACAGGCTGTCCCTCCAAAACACTATTTCAAATGCTGACAAATGGGGAGCTTCTGGCAGAGGACTGTTAGGCCAAGCTGAGTGCCAGCTGCTTGAATGCTCAGTTCCTCCAAAAACATCTGCATATAGAGAACATGGGGCTGGGTGAGGGCTCAGCAAAGGGGTGCACGTGTTTATCAGTCATAGCCTGGCTCTGCAGCTTTGTACCAACTTTCTTATTCAGAGAGGCAGTTTATGTTCACGGAGGCAGGGCACACAATGAGATTTTTTCTGTTCCTGGAGTCTCTGCTGCTTTCCTGAGGGCATCCACCCACCCACCCATCCATCCAATTATCCAACTGTCCACTAACCCACCCACTGAACAGATACAGATTTCTGTAGAAATCTCTCAAAAATCCTACTTCTGGGCTGCAATTCATGCAGGTCTTTAAGTCCAATTATTGCTTTGTGGCCCCTTGGTGATAGAGAGAGCAAAAGACTGGGTTTCCTCAGGAAACACTCAGGTCTCCTTGATAAGGGTTGGAAATTATAAATACAACAATTTCAGGGCAACTGTTTGATATTGCAAATATGACCAGGGGAAAAGCAGCATTTCTGAGGTTTCCTCCTAATCAGTTGCCCCGCTCCAGCTCCGAGTTAGCACCAACATGCTGTGGTTGGATTTTGGCAAGGCTGTCCCATATTTGCTCCTCTTTGTCTGAGGTCTGGGTCCCCCACCCCTACCCCCCAGCATTTCTTGTGGGTGCTGAGCAAGGCTCACTCCTCTTCTTTGATGACAGTTGCAATTCGGGCTACATGGGAAAGAACTGCGAGTGCGACACCAAAGGCAGGACCAGCATGGAGCTGGAGGGCAGCTGCCGGAAGGACAACAGCTCACTCATCTGCTCTGGGCAGGGGGACTGCGTGTGTGGACAGTGCATCTGCCACACCAGTGATTCGTCCGACAGGCAGATCTATGGCACTTTCTGCGAGTGTGACAACACAAACTGTGAATTTCACAACGGCCTCCTCTGCAGTGGAAAAGGTGATGCATCTGCCTGATGGGTTTTCCACTGGGTCACTGTCTAAAGACATTAAATCCCCAGGGAGGTGTTGCCTTTCCCTGCCAAAGCCCAAGTGAGTGGGTTTGGGGGTCCTGGGTCTGATTGCACCTGTCTACAGGACCCTCCCATGGAGGGCGGCATGGAGAGCACAGGGTGGGTTTTGCTTTCCCAGCACAGGCAAAGGGAGGCAGACCTGGCTGTAGAATCCTGGTCTGAAATGTTTTCCCCCACAGCTCATGGGAGATGTGACTGTGGGGAATGCAAGTGTGAGTCCAGCTACGAGGGCAGTGCCTGCCAGTGCCTGAAGTCGAAGGCAGACTGCTTGAATGACAAGGGCCATGAGTGCAGCCTCCGCGGGACCTGCCACTGCAACCGCTGCCAGTGCTGGGGGGGATACCAGCCCCCACTGTGTCAGGAGTGCCCCAGCTGCACCTCACCTTGCAGCAAACACATGTGAGTGATGTGCCCAGAGCTGGCTGGGAGGGTGGTGATGGGGGTCGCCCCCAACTCCTGGGCAGGTGCAGGCAAGCACTCGCTGGGCAGAGCCCACCCATGGCCAAAGGCAGGTGAGAGAACCTCTGCCTGTGCAGAGCTGAGCTGTGGCCACTTGTTTTGCAGCTCCTGTGTAGAGTGCTTGGCCTTCAGTAGTGGCCCCTTTGAGAAGAACTGCTCCCAGGCCTGCCTCAACATCCAAGAGACCACGGAGTTGATGGGGGAAAGCAGACAATGCAGAGAGAGGGACTCCCAGAACTGCTGGATCACCTTCCACATGGTCCAGGAGGATGGCATGGACGTATACACCATCACTGTCAATCCTGAAAAAGGTACCCTAGTCCTGCCCCTCCTGCCTGTCTGCAGGGAGGCTGCCAGCTCTGCTGTGGCAGCCGCACTGCCTTGCCAGGGCTGCAGCTAGACACCGAGTGTCTGCCCCACAGAGTGCCCGGAGCCTCCCAATGTTGCGCTGATAGTGGGAAGCACCATTGCTGGCGTGTTCCTCATCGGTCTGGTGCTCCTTCTGATCTGGCGGCTCCTGATGGAGCTGTTTGACCGCCGGGAATACCGCAGGTTTGAGAAGGAGAGGTCCAAGGCCAAGTGGCATGAGGTACGAGGGATGTCTGCAGCAGTGGGGTGTGGCTGGATGCTCACATCCATGGGATGGGGACACCCAGATTCGAAGGGGTCATTCTCTCCAGAGGCAGCCATGGCAAACCTGAGCCTCCCACACTGGCCAGTTTCACAGCCTGGCTGGATTTTACAGGGGGCTGAATCAGCCTGTGGGGTCTCCTACCAATGCTGTCTGCAACCTCACTGTTGGGAAGGGTGGGGCGGGTAACGCTCTGCTGGAAATCCAGGACAGCACAACAACAACAGGCCTCTCACCTCTCTCCGTCCAGGCTGATAACCCCCTCTTCAAGAGTGCCACCACCACAGTTGTGAACCCCAGGTTTGATGGGGAATGAAGTGGAGCAACACCCAGCAGCACTGGGACCCATCATTAATAAGGAAATGCCACGCTAAGGAAATCTCAAACTAAGGCTCCCACCTCCTCTTCTTTATCTTGTTGGTTTGTTCCCTTCTTCCTGGACACCATCAGCACATCAGGCACTGGCTGAGGGGTTTACCACACCTGACTGCTGGTGTGGCTTGGGTCAGTGGAGCTGGGAGAAGGGCACAGCCACAGCTTTGCAGGGCAGGTCTCACCACTGGGCACACACAATGGCTTCCCTACTGGTAACTGCCTGTCTCGGCTCTTGATGTGAACATTGCCTTCTGGTGGGACCTTTGGATGCCAAGCTGCAAAACTGGCTGACTGCACAGAGCGCTTCCAGCTTTGATTTGGAGCCAGGGTTTCAAAACTGCCATTTTCCCTCTGCTCTAGCAGGATCTGCTCCCAGGCTGCTCCACACCTTCCCCTGCTGCACTGATCTCCACTATGTTTGTACTAGTTTCTAAAGCACTTGCTGTTGAGTTGAACATAGAGGGTCCTCCAGGCTGGCAGTCTGCTCTGGAGGTCACAATGAGGTGATGGTCCCAAAGGACTGGATGCACACATAGATGCAATGAGGACATCTGGAAGTCAGGCTCGGAGCGGACACCCTCTCCAGAGGCAGCCGTGGCAGACCTGAGCATTTGTACGCAGAGACGAAGACCAGCGAGGGAACATGCATTGAATCTTTCTTCCAAATCATCAGCTGCTCCCCAGTGTTGCTCCCCTCTCAGACCTAACTTGGGCAAGTTAGGGTTCTGCAAGCCTGGCTGAACTTTGCCAGGCCTTGAGCCCTCTGCACGGCAAGAAGACAAAAAAGCAACTGTTTGAACCATGACACATCGGCACTGAGCATGTGAAATATTGCCTGCAGCTCAGAGCTCAGCCAGTTTCTTCCACATCCCCAGGGCTATATCTCTTCCCGGCTCTGTGAGCGCATCTGACCTGCCTAAAGACCTCCCAAAGCCTGGAGCACCTCCAGCTCTGCACTCTTCCAGACCGTGCATGGCAGCTAATTGCTCTTACATGGTGGGGTCATTCCTGTGAATCAGCGGTACAATTGCATATTTGCTTTAAGTTTGGGAGTAGTTTGCTATAGTATGTCACATTTTCATTTGTTCTCTGAAGATGTTTAAAGTTAATAAAAATTAATATATAAAGTAAATAGATCTGTCTTGCTAAGAATGAGGTGCAAGGGTACAGCTGAAGTGTTCGTCTGAGAAACTGTAGCAAAATCCTGTCATTGCTGTCAGCATCTCCCATAAATACAATGCCTGGGAAAGATGCTGGCCAGAAGACAAACTGTCTTCTACACTATTTTGTCTTTCATGTCCTGAAATGTGCTCCCCTGCAAGCCAAAACTGACTCAGTAAATGTTGCAGACCAGTCCTTGTCCATGTCCATCTACTCACTGCTATATGTAAATCACTTTGAACAAGAGTGGCTGTACTATGTCAGATCAGGGGTTAATTTGGACCCTTTTGCTGTTTTCAAACAGTGACTGTGAAGATTTAGGACAGGGTAAGAAGGAGGAAAAGTTTATCTGATTCTCCTCTCAGTTCTATGCAAGCCTGGAGCTATTTTTGGCATGACCCTCAGCTGAGCATAGGTGCCATGTACCTTGTGCCTGGCTGCACGAAGAGACCAGGGACACTCACTAGGGCTCTGGGTCTTGGATGTAACTCCCACTGCCAGGGCCCCAAGCAGAGGCTGTTATTTCTTGAACATGAAGAGACTCTATCTCCACCCTCAGCAGCTGCAGGTCTTACTGCCAGCATAGGGTGTGCAGTACAAGTACAACCACATATGTTCTTCAGAGGACCATCAGAGAAAATCGGTAAGGGATTCAGACTTTTAAAAAAAAAAATATGGCAAGAAGTACGTGCTAGGGCACATGGAAAAGCCCAGAGGGAAACCAGTAAGCTAGGAGGGTCCTTCAGGCCCCTGGTCTTGATGTAGCTCAAAGGCTTGGTGGTCTCCCAATGGAGACCTGCTTGCAAAAGCCCTTAGCATTTCTCAGCCAGAATGATCCTTTCTACAGGCTCCAAGCATCACCCCTGAACATCTTTTCTCAAAGTTCTTTCATTTCCACCAAGAATAACATAATTGTATTTTCTTTGACTTGGGGTGGGGAAGAAGACAGTTGATTTTCAAGTCAAGGTGTTGACTTGATTTTGGTAAGAGCAGCAGTCAGCAATGCAGGCTGGGACACCCCAACTGGTTCAAGTGGCTGTCCTGCTGGCTAGGAGGGTACAGGCTCTCCCTGTTACTGCACACGAATCCCAGAGCCAGCCCATGACACACAGCATCACTTGAGACAAGGCTGCTGAGATGGGGCAGAGATACATTTGAGCACTTGTAGGGCTCTTGTTGCTTTGGAAGGAGAGGGGCCACCACTGTTCTTAGGAGGCCAGAAGGCAGAGGGGCTGCAGGAGCTGCCAGGCTACATTCCAAAAGAAACAACATTGTGGATGCTAAGCCAAAAACGTGTGCATTCACTTTTATTACAAACAGGAGCAACCCTTACATTTAAGCCACTTGTGTGCCAAAGAGATAGTTTCCAATATTCTTGAGATAATGGGACCAACCCCACAAGTTTTCCATGCAGAAGTCCAAGTCCCATGCCAGCCGCTTAATGAGCAGGTAGGTGCCACCCAGTCCCAGTGTTCCCATGACAAAAAGCCCTCGATTAATAATCTGCAAGTGCAAAGAGAAACATTGGTGTCATCAGAAGTTTGCTCCTGCCCTGCTACACCAAGGAAATCTTCACATCTGCACCACCTGGCAATATCCTGCCACCAAAGGTCCCCTGCTGCAGGTGAGTAATGCTGGTGTGCAGGGTGTTCATGAGACCCATGGCATGGAGAGGACACACACCTTTTCCTGCCATTTCCAGCGCTGAAGTGCCTCATGGTAGCGAATTCTTGTGAAGGTCACCTGGGAGGGTTGCAAGAGAATGTCACAACCTCAAAGCCAACCAGGAGGATCTTGCGGCGGCTCAGGCAGTGGCGACTGAGTTGCTGCCCTTACCATTGTGTACAGCGGGACGATAGTGGAAGGCATGAGGATGTGGAGGAAGTTGTCTACGTGCTTGCGGAAAATGAACCATGTTGAATTCACGTGTTTGCGCATCTGTTGACAGAGCAACCATCACTCTTTTGCAGGGTGTCTTGGAGGAGCCCCCTTTGTTTTGCAAGCTCTCCTGCTGCCTGTCCTGGGGTATTGCCTCAGGGATCACTGCATCCCCAGCCCCAGTGTGTTCCCAAGGAGTTCTTAGGCTACAGTCTTCCAGAGCGAGAGCCCAAGAAGAGTCTTGTCAGAGACACTGCCCACTGTGTGCATCCTAACAGGGTGCCACCATCTGCACAGCCCACGGGACTGCAAGGCTGTGCGCAGCTCACCTACCTCTATGTAGTTGTACATGGCTAAATCTGAGATTGCATGGTCATCTGGCACCCTCAGCCTGGAGAACTCGGGGAGGCAGGCACCTGGTAGAAGAAAGTGACAGCTCATAGGCAGATCCTCAGCAGGGTATTTAGCTGCCAAGGGATCCTCCTCTGCTCTTGCTTCTCCCCAGCCACTTCACTCACCAAGGTCATTGTGGAATTGGTCCATTAATTCATCAAAGACCAGACAATCCTCAAAGCCCTGGCAGGAAAATTAGAGGGTAAATAGGCAGAAGGAACCACACATTCACGAGAAGTATGCTCACAGGTGCTTGGGGACACGTGCAGGGTCCAACTGACCACAGCTCCAGAGCAGGAGACTTATGCCAGGCCACTGTGCCAGGGATCTTGCAGAGAAATCCAGTGGCTGCCTTTCCCAGAAGACTGGGGCTGCCCTGCTGGACCCCCCTCCTACACAGGCAGCACCACCACCTCACCCCCTCTCATTTCCCAGAGAACATCTGGGTCCTGGCAAGCAACCAGGTGCCTGAGGGGAGTCCAGCACCTACTGGTGCAGAAGAGACATCAGACCATGGGACAGGCCAGCTCATGAACTCTAGGGAGCTACACTCTAAACTCAGGTATTTCTCTAGGTGAAAAAGAGTGGGGACCTGACTGACACAGCCCAGGGCCAGCCATGAACTTACTGCATTCATGCCCTGTCCATAAAAGGGCACAACAGCATGCGCAGCATCTCCCATCAGCACACATCGGGAAGCAAGGTGGTAGGAGGAACACTTCACAGATATCATGGCCTGGGCTGGCAGCAAAAAGTAATCGTGCTTCAGCTCTCGCCTTCAGGCAAAACAAAAGATACTTCACTTGTGGGACCACAAGAGACAAGAAGAGCAAATCTTGCCATGTCCAAGCTAGGAATCCAGGGCTACAGACGCTGGCAGTGTTGGAATGCAAAACCTGTTCACTAGGATGTTTGTGCTGGGCAAAATGCTAGGAAACATATTCCATTAATCCCTTATGGACCAGTCTGCCTGCAGGTTTTAAGGTCTGCACACAACTTGACCATGAGTAAGAGAGTCATCAACATCACAGCCCTCTTTGAGCAGTGGTAGATGGCGGTCACTGTAGGAGACTAAACTATCAGAGGATATCTGAGTTCTTAAATTATATAAAGTCTTGTGATACAGTCTTCTTAAGAGGAAAGGAAACTGCCTAACATAGCTGAGAGCCTTGCTATCAGCCAAAAAAAGCTCCATAATAGAGAACTGTTACAAAGCAGAATTATTAATAGCTGGGCTGGAGCTCACACCAGCTGAGGAGTTTCCCTCTTTGCAGGAAAATGAGGACATGTTGCCCAGACCCACAGCCACTGGGACCTGTGCTGGAAAGGCTGGTCCTGGTCCTCACTGTCCCCACAGCCACCAGGTGAAGCAGGATGCTCTGGTTCTGTGTTGCTACCCTTGTGTCGTTTGCCCAGCAGCGAGAGGGTTAGTACTGCCTGGGGAGCAGTGTGGTCCTGGGAACTACCTGCTCTTGTGTCTTGTGGGTTTTTTGGGGGTTTTTTTGTTTGGTTTTTTTTGTTTTTTTTTTTTGCCAAGCCCAGCTATTCTCAGTCTGTTAGCTAAAAAACTTAACATTTGTGCAACTCAACTATGTGCATAGTGGGACTGCTCTTGTACTGCGTTTCAGTGCGCAACCCTTACCTTTGCTCCAGCAGAATCACTTTGCTCACCCACCTTTAACAGCAAAACCACATAGCTTACAAACAGCTAATCCATCCCTGGAGTTCAAACCCTGTAACAGTAATATGAAGGCAACGAGAGGTGACCTGGTCTTTGCTCCCCCAGCAGCAGGGCCTGGGCTGTGTCTCCAAGGAACAGTGGTGTTTTCTCCATCAGGAACAGCCAGTGGATGGGGCTGCATCCTGCTAATGAGCCTGCTATTCCAGTGTGGATACAATGTGGACCTTGGTCTACTCGCTCCCCTGTCTTTCAGACCTACAGGCCATGGAGATCCACACCACCAGCAGTCACCACCCTTTTGCCCACCAGCTTCTGTGGAGTCTCCATCACTAGGACCCTAAGGCTGAGTCAGGATGCGTTCCCTGGCTTCACAGCACTGTGTTAATGAGCAAGAAGGGGAGATTTGAACACTTACTCTCCGATGAGGGAGATGGCATCTGGGAAGTAGGTATGGAAAAAACCCAGCACTTGCTCACCCGTCGTGAGCTTCTCAAATTCCTCAAAGGGCATGAAGAGTGTGCAGGTGAAGGACTTGTCCTGCCAGCCAGGGAGGAATATCAGAAAGAAGCCCAGAGGCAATAGTGAGCACCTTGGCACCTGGAGCAGCAGCTCAGTGCCCAGCCTGTCACCCAACAAAAGCAGCACAGTGGGGACAAGTGTCCGGCTACCCTGTTTCCCAGGGTGGGCTTGCACATCTTAGGGGCAGGCAGGAGGGAGAGAGAAACAACCAGCATGTGATCTGCCAGCACGCTGCCCTGATACTCCCATATCTTCTTTATAACATCCAGCTGCAGAGAGCCGGTTTTCAGGGGGCCTGGATGCACAGGCAAGGAGAGGTGGCACAGGCACTTACTTGGTGTTGTGAGGCAGGGACACTCTGCACACACCACCACCCCCTGCTCCAGGCTGTGGAATGTCTGGCATAGGCTGGTGGTCCGTCCTGGCACCTTGTCAGCCCTCCCAGCCCCTGCCACCTGCCTGCTGCCACAGCTGGCCCATCCCCACAAGCTCCATCCCATGCCCCAGGGGAGTGTGGCAGTGGGTCATCACCATGTTGGGCAGTGCAATCATCATGAAGGTGTTTCTTGGCCAGATATGCAGGTAGTTTGGTTCCATGGCAAACTGAAAAAGATGGAAAATTGCCTTATATCCCTGCCCCACTCATTTTCCCCAGTCCACTCCCTCTAATTCTGCTCCACACTCGCACGCCAGTTTCCATCCTTCCTACTGTGAGAAGGCACAATGACCACAGGGTCCCTTTTTGGTACCCAGTTCTTCAAGGAGACACAGAGGACCAGGAGATCTCAGAGCTAGAGTTAACCTCATTGCTTCAGGGCAGGCTTTCTAGGATTTTTGCAGTCAGGTAACAAGACACTGGCTCCACTGCTGGAAGAGGAAGATATGTCTGTCATCTCCTGGGAAAGTTTTAATCCTTTGGGTGAGTCCCAGGTGAGAAATCAGTTTTTCTCAAGCTTCTGTGGCACAGCCCCATGACAGCTGAGCAGGGTGTTCTACCTACAAAGGTGGTAGCAGCACCTGGAACAGGCACACTTACATCTCCATCCTTGGGTGGGATGGTCAGCTCCATATAGCCGTGAGGAATGTACTCGTGACTGTAGTTAAAGCGTGTTTGCCTCATGAACTCCTTTCTGACTGTTGAGAAGGCTCCATCACATCCCACGATGAGATCATATGTGGCTTCCAAGGGCTGCTGATCAGCTCTGAAAGCAAAAGGGTCCCTTGGATCAACCCTGCCATAACTCCAGGTCAGCTCAGCATTGCTGGGCAAAGGGAATCTGCCTTTTGCAAAATGCACATGTCACTTCCAGCTTTATTACTCTTCTAGGGTGAGGAAAGATTGTCTTTAAGTGATTGGGAAGTTCAGCATAAGGGTGAGTATTTATCCTGTAGGTTATCAAAAGTGTGACTCTGCCAGATCTATCCAAGAATGCAACAAGCACTGTTGGGATAACGCTGCTATTTTGTAGATCCTGCATCCTTGGGTGGATGTGGGCCATGGCTAGAACTTAACACAACTATGAAACATTAGCTGCCCTCCCCGATGAGCAATCTGCCCCTGAAAACCAGCACTATGGGGACATTGCTTACATTTTACAAGAGTAACAGGGGACGAAGACAAGGCTGAAGTGCTCAATCCCTACTTTGCCTCAGTCTTTAACAGTAAGGAATATTGTTCCCTCTGTGCACAACCCCAAGGGTTGGAAGAGAAGTATGAGATTCCCAAGGTCCAAGAGGAGGTGGTTAGAGACTTGCTTGCCCAGCTAGACGCCCACAAGTCTATGGGGCTGGATGGAGTCCACCCAAGAGTTTTGAGGGAACTGGCAGATGTGCTGGCCAAACCCCTTTCCATCATCTTCCAACAGTCCTGGATGACTGGTGAGGTTCCGCTGGACAGGAGGCTGGCTGATGTCGTGCCCATCTATAAGAAGGGGCGCAGGGAGGATTCAGGGAACTACAGGCCTGTCAGTCTGACCTTGGTACCGGGGAAAGTCATGGAGCGGGTGATCTTGAGTTGCTATCAAGAAGCACTTGCAAGAGAATCGGGTGATCAGGCCCAGTCAACACGGGTTCATGAAAGTCAGATCTTGCCAGAGTAATCTGATCACCTTCTATGACCGAGTAACTAAACTCTTGGACAAGGGAAAGGCTGTGGATGTGGTCTTCCTGGACTTTAGTAAAGCTTTTGATACAGTTTCTCACAGCATTCTGCTTCAGAAACTGTCGGCCTCTGGCCTGGACGGGTGCACACTCTCCTGGGTGAAAAACTGGTTGAATGACCGGGCCCAGAGGGTGGTGGTAAACGGAGTTAAATCCAGCTGGAGGCCAGTGACAAGTGGGGTTCCCCAGGGCTCAGTCTTGGGTCCAGTTCTGTTCAATGTCTTTATCAACGACCTGGATGAAGGCATTGAGTCCTCCCTTAGCAAGTTTGCAGATGACACCAAGCTGGGAGGAAGTGTCGATCTGCTGGAGGGTCAGGAGGCTCTGCAAAGGGACCTGAACAGGCTGGACTGCTGGGCTGAGACCAACGGCATGAGGTTTAACAAGGCCAAATGCCGGGTCCTGCACTTGGGGCACAACAACCCTAAGCAGAGGTACAAACTAGGAGAAGTCTGACTGGAAAGCTGCCAGGAGGAGAAGGACCTGGGGGTGTTGGTTGACAACCGACTGAACATGAGCCAGCAGTGCCCAGGTGGCCAAGAAGGCCAATGGCATCTTGGCCTGCATCAGAAATGGCGTGACCAGCAGGTCCAGGGAGGTTATTCTCCCCCTGTACTCGGCACTGGTGAGACCACACCTCGAGTACTGTGTTCAGTTCTGGGCCCCTCACCACAAGAAGGATGTTGTGGCTCTGGAGCGAGTCCAGAGAAGAGCAACAAAGCTGGTGAAGGGGCTGGAGAACAAATCTTATGAGGAGCGACTGAGAGAGCTGGGGTTGTCTAGCCTGGAGAAGAGGAGGCTGAGGGGAGACTCTTTACAACTACCTGAAGGGAGGTTGTGGAGAGGAGGGAGCTGGCCTCTTCTCCCAAGTGACAGGGGACAGGACGAGAGGGAATGGCCTCAAGTTCCGCCAGGGGAGATTTAGGCTTGAGATTAGGAAAAAATTCTTCACAGAAAGGGTGGTTAGGCATTGGAGTGGTCTGCCAAGGGAGGTGGTTGAGTCGCCGTCCCTGGAGGTGTTTAAGGTTAGGGTGGATGAGGTACTTAGGAGCATGACTTAGGGACTGGTGGGAATGGTTGGACTCGACGATCCAGTGGGTCTCTTCCAACCTGGTTATTCTGTGATTCTGTGTGATTCTGTGATTTTTTTCAGCCTTCCCATGAACTCAGCTTTGATGTCTCTTCATTCCAAAGCTGACACTGAGTTTTGCCTGCTCAAGTTTCACTAAACACACTAGTTTCAAACTGAGATTGCTCAATTATTTGATGTTTCATGAATGATTAAGCAGGAACTAACTGATCACAGCACTTGATCCCAGGCTTGCGCAGGAATTACCTCTTTATGGTTAACTTCCCCAGCTCTGCGTTGCACCCCAGGATCTTGTGTCCAAAGTACAGTTTAGTGTTGGAGCACTTCTCAGCAGCTGAAAAAACAAAATAAAACTAAATGTAGAGGCTTGTACCGTGACCCCAAAAATACTTCAGATGGATCTGAAAATTAGAGGGACTCTTGCCATCGCAGCAGATAAGATTGCTGTGTTGGGTGGTGGCTGGCAGGCAGAGCAAACTAGGACTGTGTTTGGTGAGCTCTAGAGAAAACTGTTTAAAAAGTACAAGAAAACCTGCAAGGATCTCATTCTTCCCTACAACTAGATGAGTCATTGACCTGCTTCTTCCACCACCACGCTGTATTTCAGGTTTTGACAAGGTGCCTGTAGACAGTGGGAAATTTGGCCTGACCTAATTTGTTTCTGTACAGTCAGGGATTGCAGAAAATGCCATGAACCTAGGCAAGGCTAAGGAGGTCTCTCCTGCTTTGGCTGGTGAAGTTTTGGGAGCAGATGCCAGTGCCAGGAGCTGGGTAGCTAAGGCAGCTCCTACTCGAGGCCAAAGGAAGGAGGGCTGCTCCTGGGAGATTTCTGCACGTGCAAGAGCACTCTCTGTGCCAGACAAGCAGCAGAGAAATAGTACAGGTTTTCTTCTTAAGAACACAGCCAGGTAACTTTTGTCATTTCTGAGAGCCAGGTTATGCAGAACTCATAGGCAAAGAGAGCCTGGGGCTCAAAGTCTCCTTTTCATGGGACAAATCCTCAATCTTCAGTGAACAGAGTGGAAAAGTGTCTGCAAACAGACCTGGCAACCTACCTGTTAGCAGTTCTCTGTTTAAGTTTGCTCTGTCCACAGACAGAATGTACTGCAAGGCAAACAAACACAGGGTTCAGGCAGCACTGCTGAAGGATGCTCTGCATGGCCAGACAAGAAATACTACTGACTCCAAACAGCCCCACTGAACCCAGAGCGTCACACAATCCCCCTCCAGCTCACAGCATGCTTTATAAGAGTGTGAGCCCCAGGCTGTCCATCACACAGAGTTACAAATACCATCAAAGACCCCCTGTGCTCTGCAAAGCATCTGCAAGTAGCAGCGTGAAGACTGGTACCTGGTTCTTCTTCCCATAGGGGATAGAGTACTTCTTCCCCGAAGGCGCATGTATCCTCCTTGCCCGCATGGGAATGCCTTTGGACACAATCTGAAATGTAAGGGAACATAACCCAACCTTCTGGGAGGGGCAGGGCACGAGCTACCAAGTGCCATCCCCACTGTGTACTGCTCTCCAAGCAGAATGGAATGCTCTCTACTCATGCTATTTTGTGTGGTTATCCAAGTTACTGAGGAAAATTTTACGGCACTGTCAATGCCAAGTCACCACATTTCACTGAGATTACTTACAAGCTCATTCTCATAAAAATCAGGGAAAATTATTTTTTGATTGAAGGAACATGAAAAGCCCCAGGGTGCTGGACAAGGCAGAGGATGATAGACAAATTGTATCCTGGTACTGAGACACAAGCTACTGAAGCCTGGGCTCCTTCTCTGCAGGGAGCCAGGACCCAGGAGATCCCACCACTGCAGACCGCTGGATGTTAAATAGCAGCAAGCATGAGCTCAGAGTCTCATGCTGGACAGAAGTCAGTGTGCACAGATTTTAGGAGTCATCCCAAAGCTCAGGGTTTTGCAGGAAAATACAAATCTGGGCAAGTCAATGGGGCAGGGCAGCCCTCTTTATCATATCCTGATGGTACTCCAGCTCTTTTGAGAGTCCACCTACTCCTACCCCTCACCCTCCACGAGGGAGAAGAGAATGCACAGTAAACCCTGGAAGGATGTGTCTGAATGTTAGTCTCCCAAGGAAGCACCTTCTGCCACAAGCAGAGCCCAGCTGCCCAGTGTTGGGTGCTGCCCCGAGCTGGGGGAGATCCACACTGGGGCTGATCCGCACTGGGTCTATGCCATGAAGCAACGGAGAGCCAGGCTGCCAGCATGCAGTGGATGAGGTCTGGCCTCACTCTCACCACTATAGTGGCCTCTGCATGCTTGGGGAGCAGAAGAGAGCCTATCATCAGCTGAAGTCGACAGTGTTTTAACTACAGAGACTCCAACACCGACAGGAGTTTCCTGGGTACCTGATCTTCCATCCCCACAGCCTGGAGGGCTTGGCGGCCTCTGTGGGACAGGGCCAAGTTAATGCTTCTGCCACGGGCAAAGCTGGCCACTCGGATATCTGCATGGAAAGAGCAGTTGGTTACAGAGATGCTGATACCACAGCCTAGTGTGGGTGACATCTCCTGAAATCCCTGCAGTGACAGAAGGTGAGGTGTTGGGGAGTCCCCATCCCCCTACTCTGTGCAGAGAGGGCAGATTTCAGAGGGCACATTCAGCTGTTGAAAAGGCAGATGAGAGGCTTTGAGGACCGCTTCCTTTGTGCCTCCTCGAGCCTGGAAGAAGTAGCTGCAGCCAAGTGCTGCAAAGGAAATACTGGATCATGACAAATCGCCACAGTTCTGGATGAGCCGCTTTCCCTCTAAGCAGAGAGAGCTGAGCGATGAATGCCTGGCAGCTTCTGCTGGGACCCACAGACTGACAGGTTTCGGAACACTGGCAGGTCACTTTCTCCATCGTTGCCCAAATGGAAATGTCTCAGCAACTGTCCTACCCCTCCTCCTCACCCGTTTCTGCAGCAGGGATCCAGAGCTATGCGCAGGACTCAGGATGGACACACCTGGGAGCTGTGCAACAAAACCAGCCTTCCCACTGTCTGCCCAAGCAGGAACAGTTACCACAGAGACCATGTGTCAGACAGGGCTTCTCCTTCCCTTTGCTTCGTATCTGAGTTGAGTTTCATTTTCCATGGTGTCATTCTCATCTGCTGCTTGTCTTGCCATCTCTGTCCAGGTTTTATTTTTCTGTCAGCTAATAGACACTGAAATTGAATAATTTCTCTCCTATTCAACCAGCACCTGAGCTCCAAATCATCATTTCTCTGCTGCAGTGCCCTGTGGGGCTGGAGGCATCCTGAAAACACCCCATTTCCTTCTGTCACTACCACCAACAGCCCTCCTCAGAACTGATAGCAGTGGTTCCAAGTCAAGTTTTTACCCTAAGAGAGAAAGTTGTGACCCAACCTGGTTCAACAGCACTGTGCTATAATTCTTTGTGCAAAGACCAGTTTTCAAAGGTAAGGATTTAAGCCAAGAACATGAAAAGGAGCATCATTTTAGTAGCTGAAAGGTGAGTTCTCTCCATAAAACATTTCAAATAAACACTCCCCCTACACCAGGAGCTGAAGGGAAGTGTGAAAGTATATCTCCAAAGTGCTACACTTTCAGATTTCATTTTCTTTCTGCAGTTTCAGTGAGCTCACAACAATTCCTCTTTCACATCTTCAAGAACTGTTACCAGTAAAGGGACAGAAACATATTAGTATAGCAGTAATGATCAGGCTGAACTTACCTTCTCTGGCTTCATAAACATCAACATGGAAACCTCGTCTAGCAAAGAAACAGGCATTTAGTGCACCCACCTACAAGAGAAGGATCAGGAAGGCTAGATTTCACTAGCAGCTATATCACAGATCATTAATGAGGTGCATCAAGGACAAGCTGCATTCAGGGGATGCAATTCAGAGTGTACAGGAAGACTGTTTGATCAAGGACCTTAGAGGACTTCTTCCTTAAGAGAAGTCCTCTGGCACCTTTGAAGTGCCTGCAGAGCATCCAGAACAAAAATCACCCATCAAAACTCATCATATACAATCATACCAAGTTCAGGACTTGTTAGATACAGTGATTAGTTACAGCAAGGCTAATCTCTTCAGCCAGAGGTAACGGGTGCTGGTTCAGGCAAGCTCCCCACTTCTCTCCAGATTATATTTAGCTTCCTTAGTAGAATTCAAGGTACTGTGGAGTTCCCCTGATAACATGGAGGGGAAGCTAGACCTGTGTAAAAGCAAGATGCTACCTTAAAAAGGACAGCACACATATGTCCTAACCTTGTTACTTTAATGGACAGTTTTCTTTTTCTTGTTTAATTTCCATCTTTAATTGCTGTCAGAGTTACAGACACTTACATCATCATTCTTCCAGTAGCATGGGGACCAAGAAACTAACAGTCCAAAAGCCGAAAAAGAGATTTAGGTGCTGCATGCTCTATGCTGTTCTTAAAAGTCAGACCACTCTGCAAGAAGCAACAGCGGAAAACCGTTCCAAACAGAAGTGGGTAGAGTAAGGCATTAGCCTAGAATTTACCAAGTCCCAGTCCTCACAAAGCATTTCACACAGTGTTGTGGTTAAAGCCAGAAACAGCTATGGGGCAGGAGGACCTGGCAGTCTAAATGAGGACTGTTTTTTAGTGTTCAACGGCACCATTCCTCCACCTCCTAAACCCCTTTCTTGAGAAAAAGCCTCTTGGCAGTGGGATTCATTTGTTGTTCGAGGCAAGTGTCCAGCACAGATGTGCACTACATCTCTGGGATATCTCAGCAGCAAAGCTTTCCCTCAAGAGCCATTTTCCTCTTACAAAGTCCTAGGTATCCACGTGAGCCTCGTTGCCTCCCATGGTGAGAATTCAACCAACTCCTCCTTAATACCCCATCGTCTGAAGGAGGAATGATTCTAAGAAAAACATTCACCCTGCATCCAAGCAATGATTTTATAGCCCCGACTCCCTGGGAAATACAATCACACAGCAGCCAAATTGCATTTCCTACCAGACCACCACCAACAATGGCGACTCTTTTCCGCTGTGGGTCACTGGGCTCCATCACCGGGGCAGCCACTGGGTCGCAGGTCCTTGCTGCTTCTTCCCCACTCCCTGCCCTGCTGTGCTGCCCTTGCCAGCGGGGAGGGAAAGGGGAAGGACTTGGTGGATGAGTCATGCCTGGGTTCTTCTCCCCTAGCTCATATTAAATTTTAACTCCCAGCACAGAGACTGTCAGCTTGGCCCTCAGGTGAGCCACATCGAGTCTTAGATGAAGAGACGTGAATGTACTGCCATTCAGCCAGGCCCCATTAGAAGGCTTCTTTTGAAAACTGTAAAGCAGTTATGAAGCCTTCAAGGAACTCCTTGTGAAGCATGCGCAGAGCAGGAGGAGAACATACACTTACTGGGCTTTTGCTGGGCTGCAACTGCAGAGGCACCAGTGGGTCAGCGTGGAGTAACTCCTGAAGCCTCATGAACATTCTCCTGAGATATGAACCAAACTGCTTGCCCAAGGGCCTGATCCCATCTGCAAAGACATCTTTTGCCCAAGGAAGCTGTGTGTGGCTTGAAGTTTTTGGGGTGTGATGCTGAGCAGAGAGTCCATGCCTAACCTGCAGAAGCTTTCCAAGGCTTGGATGAGGCTGTGAGGAGACACCTCTGTGTGCACCATTTCACATGCCCATCCTTGGGAGGAAGTGCTCTGAGCCAATGCTGTGCATATTAAGCTTCTAAAAGGGAGGAGCCAATTGCAGCCTAAACACAATAATTATACAGCAGACAGTGAAAACCTGTATCTTAACATATGCTGACTACAGTTTATTGCTAAACCTGCAATGCACACCCCAAACCAGCAGATTTGTCTCAAGGGAGCAAGACGAAATCCCCGCACAAGCACAGCACCATATTCTATTGCACATCCTGGTTTCCAGTATAGCAGGGGCCAGCTGCTCCCAAGGGGACAGGGAGCAAGCACCGTGCCATGCTCCTAACCTGCAGTACCATGCAATGAGAGGATATGCAGGACAAGGCCAACAGGACCCACAAGCAGTGCTAGGCCCAGGCTGAAGTGGGACTGCTAGTCTTGGGGAGGACAGGGGTCCCAGGTGAGGCTGGTTAGGGCTGTTAAAGGTCATTAGTGGCCGAGGGGCTTGGTGCTGTGGCTGAATGAGTTACTCCTGAAGAACCTCCACTGGGTTTCTTTGATCTACGGAGCCAACTGACTTATCCTATCTGATTGACTCTAACATACCCAGCAAAGAAAACAGAGCAGGGAGGGCAAAGAGCAAGGTAAGTTTTACATAGTAAATAAATTATTCATTAATTGTTTTCAAAGCACAGACAACAGATCATGAGCTTCCAGCTGTGACAGTTATTTGGAAATATCACTTAGAGCACCCTTTGCACAGTTCTCTGGTAGGCTTTACAGATTGCTCCAACACCCTGGCTTACCAATTTGATAGCAGCATTTTAAGGTACACCAATTAATTCCTGGAGTCCTGTGGATAACACAGTACACAATCATTTAACTAAAGCTACTCTTGTAATACTGCTTTCCGCACAAGCAGCCTTGGCCATGGTGTGTGTACCTGCTCTGGAGACACAGACATGTAGAGAAGTCCCTGACCCCTTGGTGAGCAGCACTGTGTGGTACCAGTAATGGGCCACAGTACATGTCAGTTTCTCGCTGCCCAACCTACCCCCTTAGCTACTGACAACAGCTCTTGACAAATCCGACTAAACTTTGCCCTATCGGGTACTATTTAAACCCAGTGCAATATCTTTTCTTCTTCCAAACACAATTTAGGTTTCTGAATTATCATCATCAGATACATTCACAAACTGCACCAGGAAAACACAACATAAACATATTCTCCACTTTAAAAACATGAGAAGGCGGGAAGACATTGAGAAGGTATTAATTCATTGTTTCTCTTTCTGCATCAAACAACCAGGCTGCTGGAGCATGAAAAAATATTACTTGATTAAAACTCTGAGAGAGTCTTCTCAGGAGTCCTGAATGAAAAAAAAAACTCCAGGACAGCATGGGCTTGGATTAAAGTCTGCCCTTAGAAAATTAGTGGGAAAAGTAAAGAAAGAAAAACTGTTTGATTTTTGTTGCTGAAGAAAAAAGACATACCAATATCCAAGGAAGAACCTCAGGATTTTATTATCTTTTTAAATCAAGTCTAAACCCTGATTACGTGAGGGAAAGGTTGAGAAACAATGAAGCAAATATACACAATTCCAGGCTGCCCAAATCACTTTACAACAGCTCTTTGAGAAGAAAACTGTGGGTTGCTTTGCAAATATGAGATTTGCAAGAGACTGGGAGCCAGAGCCCTCCTGGGACAGAAAACGTGGCCTGTGGTTTAGCTAGGGCTGGTCATTGCACATTACCATTCAAACCCTCCAGAGAGCAGATTTCTTTCTCTTCTTCTCCACTGAGTATTCTTTATCCAAAGAGTGTGTAAAGCCAAATCATGAATGTAGGGCACAGTGCTGGTCTTCAGGAAAATCCAGTGCCAGGATTTTGCTCTGCTGTGCAGGTAACTTGCTTTTGGATCCCTCCTGCTCATCTTAAGTTCCCCAGATAGGTAATTACTATAGGACAAGTATATCTGTGAGGGAGTTAATCTCAAAATGCTGAGGGAGTAGGACTTCAGGTTGATGAAGTTTGATGACTAAACTCTCATTCAGGCATCCTGAGTTAGTTTGCATTGTCCCCCCACCAGGACGCCAGCAGGCCCCTTTACAAGAGGCATTTCCTCAGTTTGGAAATTAAGGGCCCTGGAGCTGGGTCATATTCATTTGCAAGGGTTCTGATAACACTGATGTTAAGACCATTTCATGCCAAGGGGCTGCTGTAGGCTGCCAGGCCTGCAAGACACTTCAGGATGGGCTTTCTTGATTCTTTGAAGAGACAGCAAAAAATGATCATTTATTTGGAGATGAGAGGAAGCAACTGAACTAGCAGAAATGGGTGAGCACACTGCAGGTGCATGGTATGTTTATTCTGAACATCTGTAACCCATCTCCCACTCACTTCTTGTACCAACAACATGCAGTCTTACAGACATTAGGCTGTCAATCACACAGGTTATTTAGGAACTGTTCAAATACAGGCTGACCTCAGCAACGGTATGGTCCACTTACAGAGAAACACACACTGTCAGTACGTGGGCCACCTGCAACAAGAGAAATGGCTTTATTGTGTTTGGTAATAGCCAAGAGTGGATGCTTGCTGCAGCTGCACAAGGACAGGGTAGATATGTCGGACCTCATAATTCATGGTGGAAGGTAGTTGAAGATGAGGAAAAATACAGCTTAAAAGCTGTGACAAAATCTTACTTTCTGCAAACAGCTAATTGCACTAATTCTTGAAGGAGCCAAGAGATAAAGATGTAAAAATGAAAGGATTAGAAATGTTTATCCTTTATAATCCCATTAGGTAAATAATCTGTTCAGTAATTCAATCCCATGTTAAAGAGAGCCATAGAGATACCCCTGCCAGCAGGTTGCCCATGCTTGAGGATGCAGCTGCCTCCATCGTGTCGTTCTGTTCATTAAGGCTTTGTAAGAGCCATAGCACAGAAATAAAAGTTTTGTTCTGATTGATACAACAGCAAGTCACTATCTCAAAGTCCCCAGCCACTGCATCACACTCTAGAAAAGTGCATTTCTTTACCAGTTTCAACATGTAAGAACTCTCTAGCACCTTCCTGCTTTTTTGCTGTCCCCTCCTGATGCACTTGGCAAGACCACTGGTCTCTCAGCTCAGCTCCTTGCCCAAGGCCCCTGCTGCCATTGGCATTCACATGAGCAGATAGTTTGAACACCAGTCCTGGGTGTGATCTGCCTACACCTAGAAAGCAACCTGGACAAGCTCGAAGACAGCAGGGAGGGCACAGGCAAGTGAGGCCCTAGAGGAGCCAGCTGCTGGCCTCTGCTAACAGCTCAAGGGGTCTACAGATCTTTGGGCAGCCTGGGGAGAGGTCCATCCATTTCTGCACTTCTAAAAACACCTCTGCTGTAAGCGCAAGCTTATCACAAAGGCTCAGCTTTATTTCTCAATACTCCCCTCTCTTTGTACCATTTTTCTTAGTGAGTGGTGGTGAATTTTTTCCCAGGAATTTCCAGTTAGCAAATGTTTCAGCAGTGTTTTAAGAATATAAATTCTACTGGAAACCTTAGCCTGAATGTAAAACACATGCAGCCCATTTCTAGCAGGTGTCTGCTGGGTTCACAGGGAGACCCAAAACTCATGGTAACAACCATTGCAGAGGGGCGTTGCTAGGTGTTGGCTCCATGTGGCAAGTATACAGCTTGGTATCATCTGCAGACCTTGTCTGTTTATTCCTCATATTTATTAGAGAGTAAGCAAGGGTTAATTACTCAAGTTTTAAGGTTGAGTGTATCAAATAATCAGTTAACCCACCTCAATCCCATTCTTGTGTTAAAGACAGTATCCAAGACTGGCCTCAGTGAAGAACCCCAGAGGCACTGGATTGTCTCATCTACCTTCCTATCCAACCTGTGCAGGAAGGAAAAGCTAAAAGTTTACATCACAACTGCCTGTTTACTTACGTAGGCAGGGCAGGGAGATTACTGCTGGTCCAGTGATGTGGGGTGGATGTGGAGGGGAAGCCGCCCTGTGGCACTGGGAGCAGTCCTGTGAGTGGGTAGTGGTGGTGGTGGTGCACTGCAGATGGCTTGGGTCTGTCTGCTTTCACAGCCATGGGAGCAGCAAAGCACAGGTCCTTGTTGGAGAGACAGAAAAGGCAGTTTGTGAAATCTGTGCCCTCATGGGAAGGGTCTCTGGTGAGGGGCTGGGTTCCCATGCAGCCAGCCCTTGGTAAAGGAAGTCCTTCAGCATGAGTCTGGAGATGGCTTTTGCAAACTCCAACACAGAAAATCCACAAATACTCATCGAGTTCAGAATTTACTTGATATTCAGAGGCACTCAGACCCCACTCCCTGCAATTTACCCCACCAGTTTTCATCAGGGATGTGCATGGTGACAAGATGGCCGGGATGGAAGGCGGGGACAGGGGAGTGCACACTCTTCCTTTGCCATCTTCCCTTAGATGCAGGGTCCTCCACAGAAACTGCAGATGGGTCTGCTGGCTCTCCCAGCACCACTGTCTGCTCCAGACATCTCCCTCACAGCAAGGGGAAAAGAGCATTCAAAACCAGAAACTGCAAAGTTTAAGGAAAATAGAAAAGGGCTTCCATCCGAGGCAACACTCAGTGCAGCTCTGATGTGAGAAAGAGCCAGCACTGCCTACCCTTTCCACAGCAAGTCCACCCTGGGGACCATGGCTGACAAACCAGCAGGGCCCTGTGCTGCGGGTGGCCTCCTGGGACATCAGTGACCTGAAAGGCAAGAGCAAGCAGCTGCTGCCAGAGGATTTCCATCCAGGGCAGGCATTTGGTCCCAACAGGTGCCAAAACCCATCAGCTCCCTCTAGGCCATAGGACGAGCTGTGAGGGAGGATTGCATTTCCTACTCCTCTGTTAAACCTGGGGCTCAGGGACTTTTAAGCCATTTGTTGCTTTTCCAAATAGCATGTAGGAAAAGTGCAAGTGAGCTGATCAAAGATTGCAGAAGTGCGGGAGTTACTTCCTACATATCCAAGAAAAAGAAAACAAGTGTTTCTTACAGCACAGGGAAAAGACACCACCTAATAATGAACGGGTGGGAAAAGTAAAGGGGAAGTTTTTGAAACATTGGGACATCTCCTCCTCCCCACAGATCATCTGTTCTTGCTTCTTAGGTAACCAATGCTGCAGAGTAGACACTCGAAATACATTTTTCCAAAGCACTTAAGAATGATAAGGAGCTGTATTATCTTGCTAAAAATAGCTTAGGAATCAGTCATCTAAGGATACATTCAAAATCACCTACCTCTCATCAGACACTGGACATGCTTTGGATAAATCCTTATAGAGATCTACACACAAAAATATCTTTAAGATCCATCCTTTGAAAGCTCAGTAGCCATTGATTTTCAGTGAGACAGGAACTAGAGCCGTGGGACTAGAGCCATGGGGCTTCAAGTACAATCATAAAGACTACGCTTCAGCTCTAGTCCATTTGAAACTGCAGGACAAATTCTACCAGTTAAAGGATTTGTAACACAAATATTGCCCTGCTCTTTGCAGCAAGTGGACTTGCAGATACCCAGTGTAGATGTCTTCCATGCATAGTCTTTTAGCTGTTTAGATATAGTTTTCAGAGCTGAACTGAATCCAGTTTGCACTTGCAGAGGAGACATTCTTCTACTGGGTCCTGTCACAATGCTCATCATGGCTAAGAAGCTGGCTGTGCTCTGCTCACTAACAGTCTTCTGGTGCAGGTTTGAAGACTCACACAGCTGTTTAACACCTCAGACTTTTTGCATGTTTTATCCTAGCTCTGCACCTCCCCAGGAGATCAACCATTGCCTCGTGTGTGCAAGGATGCCCTTCAGACTCCAGTGTCATTACCTGCTGTGTATGCTGAAGGAGAGGAGGGCTGGCTCCAGCAGGCTGTGCAAATGCCATCGGTGGCAGAGCCTTCAACATCATGTTCTGCATGATGATCTGGTGCATCTGAGCATTCTGCATCAACATCATCTCTACCATATCTAAGAAGAGGTCATCCCAGGGAAGAAAGTAAGAGTTTTGTCAGCAACTCACATGCAGCAGAAGCATCTCGGTAAGAAAAACCCTCCAGCAGACAGACTGGTCACTACAACCAAGACAAAGCAGCTGAAAGGGACATGTGAAGAATTTTAGCATTCTTTGGCCAGGCAGTGCAAAATTAATGTCTGTGAATAAGACTGTTTAGACCAGCTCTTTTTTTTCGCTGTCCTTCTACAACAAAGCAGCTGTTGAGTATCTTCTATTAGTTTTGCTACAAGCTTACCTCTCTGGATATACTGACTGGAAGCCTGGAGAAGGACTGAGCACAAGAGCTCTCTTGCTTACTCCAGCATGGACCAGCTTCTTACAGTGCTCTCCATTGCATCAGCTCAAGATCATTGCTTTCCATGTGAAAGGTTTCCTTAACTTTATGTGATATTGCAGTGCCACCTTTAGAGTCCACTGCGTAAGCATCAAACCTAGTTACCATGATCTCTGGGTCTGAATTACAAGGGCCCTCTCCAGTGTAACTAATTCACTTGGGGGCTGGGGAAAAGAAGTGGGGTGGGAGAGAAGAAAAAAAAAATTAGGGCAAGTCTGTTTTTTTGTTTTGTTTTTGGTTTTTTTGACTAGTCATACCAAAAGTCATTTACACATATCAGCTTCAGCAAAGTCATGCATGTTTCATGTTTGGGATCGTTTTGTTTATGAAAATAAACTCTGATTAAATAATCAGACACTGAGATGAAGAAAGAGCAAAGAAACATGACTAAGGATTTCTCTGCAGGATAAAGAAACCTTTGGCTGAAGTCTGAGCCACAGAAGTCATCCCAGGTTTTTGTTCATGTATTATTTCACAGTAGCATCCACCTATGTTTAGAAACAAACTATTTTTATTGGCATTGCACTATATCTGGAACAGCACTTTCAGCTGTTCTGTCATGTTTCCAAACACAGGACATAATAAAATTCTATATTGTTCTGAGGAGATTGAACAGCAGGTTGAGAGGGAACAAAATAATAAAAACAGAATTTAGAAGCCTGGTTTTTATGTTTGGAATCATCTGTTTGTATCAATTTGACCTTGTTAATATTACTCAGTGCCTTGGACTGAGCTGCTTTCCCTTCCCAACCTTCTCTGGCAGCTTAACCTGGCTTTGCTGAGTTTGTAGAACCTTTTTTTTTTTTTTAAGTTTTAGTAGTAAGAGTGTGTCTGAAACCTCTCAGAAACAGTATCTAGTCCACAGATGGAGCGCAGTTTCCACAGCTCTAGTAGCAGCCTGGTCGTGAAGCAGTATGTCACTAACTAGTCTGGACACTGCCCTGTGTCCCCTTTCCCATTTTGCAGCAAGTGGCACCTTGCCTGCCCTCTCTGGGTCTGGTGATGGGAGCTGGCTGCTAGATGGAGGGTATGTTACCTTCTTTAATGCTTCCAGAGCGTGAGGCTGCAAAAGGCTGGGCAGGGGAGATCTGTGTGATCAAGGGAGGTAGCTGAGGTAACTGTTGGATGATGGTGGCAGGCTGAGGTGGCATCTGAAAAAAAATGGGAAATGGAGAAGTCACAGTTGGTTTTGGCCAGCTCCCTCATCTTTAGCAGGGGAGAACAGTGGCTATCATCCACCTGGGCTTCAGTAAGGCTTTGGACATTGCATCCTGTGAGAGTCCCACAGAGAAGCTGTTGAGGTTGTGGGCTGTACAAGCAGACATTGATGTGCATTGAAAACTGGCTGAATGCCTGGCCAGAGCATGGACAACCCTCTCACTTCTCTTACTAGCTCATTCCAGTGATGAATTACTCACACTGCTAATTTCATGCCTTATCTGTAGGATGGTTTCCCTTAGATTTTGTCTAGGGCAGTGAGGGTCCTATGCAAGAGGCGGGATGTCCCTCCACCTCTCATACAGCCTTCAAGTCCATCCACCTGCGGTTGATGTCCCAGACAAGCACAGTGCTAGCAGTGTTTCCTAGAAGTGAGGATCCTTACCGCCTGCTGAATAATCCTTGGTGGCTCCACTTGGGGAGCTGGAAAAGGTAGCTGGTAGACATGGAGGGGAGTAGCTCTGTGACTATGACAGTGTCCTCCAGCTGGTGCAGATGGCTGTGAAAGCTCTTCCAGAAGGTGCTGCTCCTGCAAATACAAGTATCTTCTTAAAGAAAACCGGGCCACAGAGAGGCAGAGAGTATTGTTACGCTTTGTGGAGTGAATAGGGTTAGCCTTTAGGAACCTGCAGCAGGGTGCAGCCTTACTCTCCAAAACCCTGCTGCAAAAACACCCAGCACTGCTGTGTCTGAGAGGTGGACTACAAGAGACTGCTATATGAAGGGAAGCACTCAACCAGTGCCTGCACAAGTATAAATAAAGTTTTTCTTCCCTGGTAGCTTGAAGCTATGCAGTTTTCAGTGCAAGCAAAAAGGAATGTAAAAAAAAAAAATTAAGAACAAACTGCCAAAAGTTTGGGAAAATGTTTCATTAATGGTGAGGAATAAGTAACTCGTGCCACTATCCCCATTTTGGTGGCATTGACAATTCCTCATTTGCATTTTGGCACTACCCCACAGACCTTTTGATATAGCAATTCAGGACAAACAGAATCAAACCAACCACCTGTAGCAGATGCTACAGGGAGAGGGAGACATACTGCTCTCAGCCGCTCTCTTGGATTAGCTGTGCCAGTCTCTCTACTCTGAAACAGCAGAGGACTCAGTATCGCCCAGCCTGAGAACTTAAGGCCAGGAAAGAACTGGATCCACGTCAGCAGTGGATCTGCAGATAACCTGGCTCTTTATCTTGTTTGTGTCCTCTGAGACAGCGTCGAGGGCTCTTACCCTAAGCTCCTGCAGAAGATCTTTCCTTCGCCTTAGGGCACTTTGGAGCATATCCTCACGTCTGTTCTCTGAAGGAAGAAAAGTCCATTATCTCCTTGAAGGATCACAAAGAGACAACTATTATAGCATCTACATTAAGAGATTAATTTAGGAAAATGTGTTATAAGATAGCTTGACTTCTTCCTCCAAAGGCTTTAGGCTACTTTTCTTGTCAAATCCATAATGACTTCATGCCCCATGCAGACACAGTTATTTAGCGGCTCTACAAAGGCAATGCACCTTCTCTGGTTGCTCTCTAGCGCCCCCTTTTAACTTCCTAGCTTAGCAGCTCATTTCAGCCTGAAATTTTCTACACATATTCTGCACATGCAGAGGATGGTTGTGCAAAGTCTAAAAAAAGTTTGTTGTAACATAACAAAACAAACTCTATTTTGAATGTCAACTTTTTTTGTTTCCTTTTTGTTCTGAATCAACTCCTTTTCAGTCACAGAATCACAGAATCACTAGGTTGGAAAAGACCCACAGGATCATTGAGTCCAACCATTCCTATCAATCACTAAACCATGCCCCTCAGCACCTCATCCACCCGTCTTTTAAACACCTCCAGGCAAGGTGACTCCACCACCTCCCTGGCAGCCTCTGCCAGTACCCAATGACCCTTTCCGTGAAAAATTTTTTCCTAATGTCAAGTCTGAACCTCCCCTGGCAGATCTTGAGGCCATTCCCTCTTGTCCTGTCACCTGGGAGAAGAGGCCAGCTCCCTTCTCTCTACAACCTCCTTTCAGGTAGTTGTAGAGAACAATAAGTTCTCCCCTCAGTCTCCTCTTCTCTAGGCTAAGCAATCCCAGCTCCCTCAGCTGCTCCTCATAAGACTTGTTCTCCAGCCCCTTCACCAGCTTCATTGCTCTTCTCTGGACACACTCAACCTCCTTCTTGTGGTGAGGGGCCCAGAAATGAAAACAGGATTCAAGGTACGGTCTCATCAGTGCCTAATACAGAGAGAGAATAACCTTCCTGGACCCGCTGGTCACGTCATTTCTGATACAAGCCAAGATGCCACAGGCCTTCTTGGCCATCTGGGCACACTGCTGGCTCATGTTCAGTTGGCTGTCCATCAACACCCCCAGGTCCTTCTCCTCCAGGCAGATTTCTAGCCAGTCTTCCCCTAGTCTGTAGCACTGCACAGGGTTGTTGTGCCCCAAGTACAGGACCCGGCATTTGGCCTTGTTAAACCTCATCCAATTGGTTTCAGCCTGTTCAGATCTCTTTGCAGAAGGAATCCCATTGACGTCCTTCCCACATGCAGCTGGTTTTGAGCTCACTTGATGTGAAAGTAAGAAAGAACATTTTCAGATGAATTGGTGTCATGCCTGGTATCTGCTCTGAAAAGCATCAATTTATATTTTGAAACTCTAAGTTGTTAAAGGAATTTTTAATTTTTGGCCACAGCATTAAAAGTTTCCAACTATTTGTGCAACAGCTCAGTGAACTTGAACCCAGAGTATAATTTAGAAATGTTGATCTTTTCTGGTAGCCTTTGCGTGTACCATGCAAAGAAATGAAGGCAGTGTACCTGGGATGCATAGCTTCCATAGGAGTATCATTGAAGGAAACACACTGCTTGTACATGAAATGTCATAGCAGTCTTTGAAAGGGTTTGATAAAGACAGAAGTTATTTCAAACTCCCTTATCTATCAACTTTTAGCTGGCTCACTAGCTTTTATAGAGAATTGTCTAAACTTTGGAAGTTTCACAAGAGTGCTAAGATTCCTGACTTCCCAACAAAACCAAAGTCAGGCAGTAATTTCACACGCGTGCTTTCCTGGTAAAATGGTTTCTTGGTTCTTATCTGTGCAGTCCTCAGGACCAGCTCTTTCAGAATAATGATTTGTTTCATAGCTGAGTCACTTTTTTTTACACTGGCAACCTTGTTGTGGTCCGTATAAGGATGCATTGGTCAGCTTCAAAGGTGCAAAGCAGCACTAGCGGTGGAGAGTTGCTCCTGCCCAGACCCCTCAGAGACACACAGATGTCCTAAAGACTCCTTGCCAGGATCACCAAAGCCAAGCTTACAGCTGGACTACAACAGGTGCTCACTGCTAGCTAGGACAAATAGGATCACTAGTACTTTTCTCTGGCTGATCCAGCGTCCTCAGCTAAGCAGCTGCAAGAGGACACCTGAGCAAGAGGTCACTCTTATGTCAATGCTCTGCTGATCATTTCCCTCTGTCAAAAAAAGAATGTTGAAGAAATTCAAAAGATAAAATGTAGATAGCTGCACAGTATAGCAAGCCTCTTCTCCTCGCATCAAGGCCGGTAAGATTCACTGGCTTGGTAAGGATGCAGACAGGTATACAGTCTGCCATTACTTCACAAATTTCACTGGAACTTGCATTTTTGCTACTTCAAATCACCAGGGCTGCATAGATAGGCAAGCCAAGCTGGGACAGCACTGACTTAAGTTCAGAGTCTCCCTCTTGCCTTTCAGACAATGCTCAGTCACAGCAGCCAAGACAGCAAGTCCTGACTACCTAAATGCCAAGCCATTGAGCGTGCATCTTTTAAGGAGGAGGTAGGATCATCTGGTGTGACCTGCTGAGGAATTCATGCCTGAGAGCATCAATAAACCCTTTCTGTATTATGTCTGTAATTAGAACAAATGCTTCTTTTTTTTTACTTGCAGCTGGGACTGGTGACTCCATCTTCTCCAGGTTCTCCTGTTCATTTTCTAGTCTCTGTTGGTAGAATGGCAACAAGAACTGGTTATGAGTCAGGCAGCCAAGCTCACAACAATTTCAAACTGTACTTTACAAGTATGAGTTTGGGATGGGAAAAATAAAGCAGAAGTGGAGACAAGTGGCTGCTGCATCTAAGACAAAAGACTCAATGTTGGAGACAGATTGAATGCCACTTCCAGCATTCACATCTCCAGGCAAATTGTTTTTCCTTCCACGCAACTCTTCAAGTGGCTTCTGGAGAACACTGAAGGAAAAGATCCAAACTACTGGATGTCGAATGAGCTGAGGGTAGATGAATAGTGCTGAGTGGAGAACCCTGGGTGCATTAGTGTTTGAAATCACACAGAAAAGCTACTGGGATTCTGTGCAGCACCTCATGAGCTTCCAGGAAAGGCCTGCCCGTGTTCCAATAGGTAACATTTCTTTTTTTTGTCTACTTTCACATAAGATTACAGGAAGTTGCCTTAAAACAATCTGAGGTCCTCTTTTTCCAAAATTTACTCCTAAACTTTGCCTGTCACCATTCAAACTGGATTTGAGCTTATTGGTGATATCTTCCATGAGTTCAAAGTCATTTTAACTCTATTTTTAAGTTACTGTAGGTCCACGTAAACTTGTGCAATGCTATTTAAGAAAGTGATAGTGACTGTAGTACCACTGCACATTGGTTTGCCCCTGCCTGCACAAAGAAATAAGTTCTCAATTGGCCACACATGCTTTTTGTATCTCAGTAGAAATAAAAATATTTCAAATACAATGTTAATGCTTAAACATGCAAGAACAACAAGCAGAGCAAAAGTGACCACTGGAGGGTCATTCTCTTACCTTTTCTAGGAGTTTGAGTTTCAGTTGTGTCAGGTGATCCACCACTGAAGGATCTGTCATTGTAGTAGACTCATGGAAGAGCAGGCAGGCAAAAACAGGTTAAAAGGCTAAGCAAAAGCAGACAGATTTTTAGTGAACATCTTTTCTTCTCCACAATCTTTGCAGAAGAATAATTCTATTAGAATGAAAAAATCACCAGAAAACCCCAAACAAGGTTGTGACCAATTGAGGGAAGAAGATGAAAGCTTCGGTTTCACTCTCAGGTAAAAATTGGTATAGATGTTCACCGCAGTGTCATAGACACAGCTTTTTCTGTCATTTCTCTCAATGCATTTTCATGCTGCAGGCTGTGGTGCAGGGTAACTTGGAGTGAATAATTGTCTATTCTCGATGGTTACTAGCCTTTCCCTGTCAGCGGCACTAAGGCTGGCCTTCTGTGTTGTTAGTGTCTTCTAAGCAGCCTAGCGTTTTGTGCTTGTAGCCTGGTTGCTATGTTTGTAGTGTCAATACACAATACAAACAATTAGAAGCTTATTGCCCTTTAGTAAAGCAAATGCCCAGCACCTTAGTGGACAAGAACAGAAATAAAAGCAAATGGTTCTTTCACACAAGCCCAGTGCTAGGAGTCAGATTATGATCTTGCCGATTGCAATGTTTATCCCACTGTAAGAGGCCGTAGGCTTTTGACATGGCCCTTCATAGGAGCTTTCATCACCGGATGGTAACTAAAACCTAACCGAATTAAAAAGCATAGCTGGAACTCATCCCTGGATGAGAAAAAGATTTAAGCGGTTACAGTATGACATTCTTTTGCTTGCCAGCTCCGAAGAAATGTGTAAGGTTTCTCCTTCTCCCAGCAAAGCCCTAGCAGCATAATGTTTATCAGTGGCGTCCATTAAATCAACACCAAGGCATGAAAAATAAGCCAGGTAATAGATATGCATTCTCAGTATCATATTTTAAGCCTGGTTCTAGTCCTCAAAGGGCAAAGTTACAACCCTTCCTTTACTTGAAGGCCATAGCAAAGCTGCAGCTGGAGCTGATAGATGCTCGTAGGTAGCTATGTGAAAGCAGCATAGATCACCTCCTCCAGCCCTGACCCATACAGCATGTGTGTGCAATCTCTCCTTAAAAACACACAGGCTGGTAGTTACTGGAGAGGTTACAGAAACTGAGATGTGAGGATCCTAAAAATAGCTGTTCCATGTTAGAACTGGGGCTCAGCTTTCTTTGGCGGGGCTTGTTTGTGAACACTACAAGTGACATGGCAAAGCAAAAGCCCCTCTCGTCTGCAAGCAGTTTTCCTGAGAAGCAGCTCTGTGTACTTTTTTGTACTTTAAAACAAAATAGATGTTATTCCCCATTATCCCTAACATCTTTGATCCCTTCATCCTTTGGGCAGCTGCAACAACATTTGATGAGGAGTTTCCTAGTTGTCTTAAACTTAAGCATAAGCCTCATTATGCAAGTAAACTGCAAAAGTATAGTTTACCTGAGTGTTAGGCAAAAAGGGGTACACTTAGACCAACATAAATCTAGATTCTGGAGAATTTTATTGGAAATACTCTCATTTGTTTTATGTGTATGTGTGTGTATATATATATAGATAAACGTGACTGTTCTCCATGCACTTTTTCCATACTATTTGTGTTTTATATTGCTGTATCACATTCCCATTTGGGTCTCTCTCTTCTAAGCAAGATAATCCACTTGATTAATTCTCAGTCAGCAGATTTTTCTTACTCGTTGATGTCATAACTCATTTGGGAAGGTGCAAGGCAGGGCCCCCCATGGACGGCTGTCATATCAACCTCTTGGCCTCCACTCTTGGCCATTCTCAGAAGGTGCTGCATCAAGCCATGCCTTTGATCACACTGTGGCTGTTTATACAGTCTCTTGTTTACCCTCACAGCTTCTCCCTGTACCTTTCTGGTTCATAAACCCTTTTGTGATGAGGTGACCAGGGTTGTAGGCAGCATTTGGGCAGCCATTTAGCAAAGCAAGCTGTTGTTGGCATCTCCAAACAATTGCAGCAGCAACAAGCCTGCTATTAGTCATTGCTGATGCTGTAGGTGCCTTTTTGACTGCTGAGCAATATTGAGCTGATGTTTTACCGCCAACAGGCTTAATAAAGTTCTCCCTAGGAGTTAAATTTCCAGAACCTTCATTGCAATACAAGTAGAAGGTTAGAAGAAAGGCTGACAAAAAGAGCCAAATATATGTAATCAATTAAAAACACAGTGCTAGCAAACAAGGAACTGGGAGAAACTTCTGCTTGATGTGACAGGTATCCCAGAGAAAAATCCAATACTAAGTCAAAAATGGTCTCCAGCAAATCTACAAAAGGATATTTCTTTTCCCATACTTCTGGATGCCCTGGTGACAGTGGGATCTTTACTCTAGGGACATCTTACAACCTGCTAATTAATTATGTGCCAGAAATGTGCTGGCCAGACACAAGAGGATTTTGCCAAAAGGGATATATAGTTACATTGAATCACAAACCTGGGCTTGCACATGAACATGGTGGTGCAAAAAAGCAAAACCAGAGGAATTAAGTTCTGCAAAGGAGTAACAGGAGTGTTATGTGCACCTCCCAGGAGATAATTATTCTGCTCTATTTAGCAGCGCTCAAGTCAGAGTTAAAATACTGCACCTAATTATAGACATGGTGGTTTAAGATGAAAAGAAAGTCCAGGAAAAAAAAAAGAGAAGATTAAAAAAAGGTATATATACAAAATGTAAGTTCTGAGGAAGACGTGGAAGAACCAGCTTTCTTTAGTGAATAAGTAAATGGTGAGGAGCAGACAGGCTAGCAGTCTTTAAATAAATGAAAGGATACAATAAAGAACAGGGTTTGGGTTTACTGTCCGAAAAGACTGGGCAAGAAGCATTTGACTTAGTGAGGGTGAGGAAAATCTGATAGAAAAAAAATTTCAATTATACAGTAAGATAAAAAATGGAGCAGCTATCTAGGAAAATTACTTTCACAGAAGTTGTTTACAAACTTACCTAAAAAACCCAACTGTAGGACTGTTAGACCCTTCCTCAGATACAGGAATGGATTAGATAACCTGATGATGGCTCAAAGTCCAGATGGAGATCCGTGACTAGTGGTGTCCCTCAGGGGTCTGTACTGGGTCCGGTGCTGTTTAATATCTTCATCAATGATACTGACAGCAAGATTGAGTGCACCCTCAGCAAGTTTGCAGATGACACCAAGCTGAGTGGTGTAGTTGCCACACTAGAAGGAGGGGATGTCATCCAGAGGGACCTGGACAGGCTGGAGTTGTGGGCCTGTGAGAACATCATGGAGTTCAACAGGGCCAAGTGCAAGGTCCTGCACCTGGTTCAGGGAAATCCCTATTTTCAATACATGATGGAGGATGATGTGATTGAGAGCAGCCCTGCAGAGAAGTACTTGGAGGTGCTGGTCGATGAGAAGTTTGACATGAGCTGGCAGTGTGCGTTTACAGCCCAGAAGGCCAACCGTATCCTGCGCTGCATCAAAATAAGTGTGGCCATCAGGTCGAGGGAGGTGATTCTGCCCCTCTATTGCTTTCTTGTAAGACCTCATCTCTGTGTCCAGTTCTGGAATCCTCAACGTAAGAACTGTTGGAACGGGTCCAGAAGAGGGCTACAAAGATGATCTGAGGGCTGAAGCACCTCGCCTATGAGGACAGACTGAGAGAGTTGGGGTTCTTCAGACTGGAGAAGAGAAGGCTATGAGGTGGTCTTATATCAACCTTCCAGTACCTGAAAGGAGGCTACAAGAAAGCTGGAGAGGAACTATTCATAAAGGCTTGTGGTGATAGGATGAGGGGAAATAGGTATAAACTGGAGAGGGGCAGATTTAGAGTAGATATTAGGAAGAATTTCTTCACCATGAGAGTGGTGAGACACTGGAACAGGTTGCCCAGAGAAGCCGTGGCTGCCTCATCTCTGGAGGTGTTCAAGGTCACGTTGAATGGGGCCTTGGGTTACCTGACCTAGTGGGATGTCCCTGCCCACGGTGGGAGGGTTGGAACTAGATAATCTTAAATGTCCCTTCCAACCCTAACTATTCTGTGATTCAATGAGATCTGTACCAGTACTACATTTCTACAGTGTCTTTTAATGATTTTGATACTTACTGCCCTGGACTGTAATTGCTGTGATTTCTAAAACACAACGTAAAAAGAACCAAACAAAATCACATAACTCGAAGCTTCCATGCTCTGGTTCCACAGGGAAGGTTTTATCATTTCAGCTTTAGAAGTGTCTTAATTCACCAAAAGAGAGTTAAAAGAATAAAAAAGGGAACACCTACATACACAAAAAAAATCACCAAAGGAGAAGTACATACAATTTCCTTCTAATCAACTATTTGCTTCTGCCAATTGTAATGTGGCAAATTAACAGTTGAGAGCTCCTTAGGCTGCTTGGTGGTTACAAGTATTGTAAAAATGTCCTATTGGCATTTAAGGCTAAACATATTAATAAAACATACACTACAACTAGGCTATTTCATGCCAATGTCACACACAATGTTGGTTTTACTGTTACTTCTGAAAATAGTAGTCCTAGTTTGAACCAGTATTCTTATGGTTAAGTCTTACTTATGATTAAATAGACTCTACTAATAATATATTATATTTATGATTATTGCCTTCTTATACAACAATGGCAAACCACTAGTCTCTGCAAATGCTGCTCACTTATTTGCAGATACGTTTCAGCAGCACCTAGAGTAAGGTTTCACTACCAGCCTGATCTTAGTGCAGCATTATCAGTGCTACTGCTAATTTAGTTGAGGTATAAGTGACCTCTACGGCTTTTATGGTTATGTCAGGTAGGATTGGCCTCAGCAGAAGGTAGCTGATGCACTCCTAAAGGGCAAAAGAGCACAGGAAGGCTGGACGCTTTTCAAAAAGGAAACCCTGGCAGCGCAAAGAGCAGGCCATCCCCCTGTGCCAAAAAAAGAGCTGTCAGAGAAAGAAAATAGTTTGGCTGAGCAGAGAACTTTGGGTGGATCTCAATAAAAAGAGGAAAGTCTATGAGCTTTGGGAGAAGGGGCAGGCATCTAAGGAGGACTACAAGGATGATGTGAGGTCACGCAGACAAAAAAATCAGAAGGGCCAACTAGAACTTAATTTGGCCAATTCTGAGAAAGATAATAAAAAGTGTTTCTACAAATGTACTAACAACTAAATGAGGGTCAAGGAGAATCTCTGTCCTTTAAAGGATGCAGTGATAGAGTGTGAGGATAAGGCTAAGGTACTTAATGCCTTCTTTGCCTTAGTCTTTAATAGTAAGGTAAGATGTTTTCTGTGTATCCAGCCCTCTGAGCCAGAAGACAGAGAGAGGGAGCAGAACAAAGCTCCAGTGATCCAAAAGGAAATGGTTAGAGACCTGCATGGCCAATTAGACATTTACAAGTCTAAGGGGCTGGATGGGATCCACTCAAGGGTATTAAAGAAGCTAGTAGGGGTGCTCACCAAACCCCTTTCCACCATCCACCAGCAGTCCTGGCTGACTGGGGAAGTTCCACTGGCCCGGAGGCTGGCTGATGTTACGCCCATTTACAAGAAGAGTCGGAGGGAGTATCCAGGGAACTACAGGCCTGTCAGTCTGACCTCAGTGCTGGGGAAACTCATGGAACAGGTGATCTTGAGTGGTATCACATAGCACACACAGGGCAACCAGGAGATCGGGCCCAGTCAACACGGGTTTATGAAAGGCAGATCCTGTCAAACTAATATGATCTCCTTCTATGACAAGGTGACCTGCTTAATGGCTGAAGGAAAGGCTGTGGATGCAGTGTACCTGGACTTCAGTAAGGGCTTTGACAATGTTTCTCACAGTATTCTGCTTGAGAAACTGGGTACCACTGGCCTGGACAGATGCACACTCTGCTGGGTTATAAACTGGCTGGATGGTTGGGCCCAAAGAGTCGTGGTGAATGGAGTTAAATTGAGTTGCAGGCTGATCACAAGTGGGTTCTGGGTCCAGTTCTGTTCAATATCTTTATGAAAGATCTGGATGAAGGGATTGAGTGTACCATTAGTAAATTGGCAGATGACACTAAGCTGGGCAGAAGTGGCCCTATCCTGCTTGAGTTTCAAACCCCTACAAAGGGATTTGAACAGGCTGGATCAATGGACTGTGATCAACGGGATGAGGTTTAACACTGCCAAGTGCTGAGTCCTGCACTTGAGACACAAAAACCCATGCAATGCTACAGGCTGGAGGAAGAGTGGCCTGGAAAGCTGCCTGGAAGAGAAGGACCATGGGTGCTGGTTGACATAAGCCAGCAGTGTTTCCATGAGGCCAAGAAGGCCAATTGCATCCTGACATGTATCAGAAAGTGTGGCCAGCAGGACCAGGGAAGTAATTGCGCTCCTGTACTTGGCACTGGTGAGGCCACACCTTAAATCTGTGTTCAGTTTTGGACCCCTCACTACAAGAAAGATGCTGAGGTACAGGAGTGTGTCCAGAGAAGGGCAACAAAGCTGGTGAAGGGGCTGGAGAACAAGCATTCCAAGAGGCAACTTTGTTGTTTAACCTAGAGAAAAGGAGACCGAGGACAGACCTTATCACTGGCTACAACTACCTGAAAGGAGGTTGTAGCAAGCTGGGTATTGGTCTCTTCTCCCAAGTGGTAGGTGATAGGATGAGAGAAAACATCCTCAAGTTGCACCAGGGGATATTCAGGTTGGACATTGGGAAAAAATTCTTTTCCGAAAGGGTTATGAGGTGCAGGCACAGTCTGTCCAGTGAGGTGGTGGAGTCACCATCCCTGGAGGGATTTAAAAAATGGGTAGATGAGGTACTCATGGATTTAGTTTAGTAGTGGACAGGTATGGTTCGACATGATGATCTTAAAGGTCTTTTCCAACCAAACAATTCTATGATCTGTGAAGTAGAGGTGATGGCCTCACTACCCTATCTAGTGGGTTTCAGTTCCCCCACCACAAAGCTGCACTGGCACAGCAGAACCCAAGCAAAGCTACTAGCATTACTAGTTCGGGGAGTACCCAAACAGTACTGCTGGTGCTGGCTGATTGTCAGCTGGCTGATACACAGCCAGACAGGTCTGTTTTCAGATATTTCCACTTGAGTTGGTTATTTAAAAATAATAATAATTACCAATAAACTGAAAGTCAGTTAACTCAAACAAGCATGACCTATATGTTTTATATTTTTACCTTGAGAATGAAGTCAAAACACTAATTCAGTTTACACCAACATTTTTAAGTGACATACCTGATTTAACAGAATTGCCATTTAAAATGCTGTGACATATTCTTTTTCTCTCTTAAAAAATTTCTTCGGTCTGAGCTTGCCAGCTTCCTTTTGCCTCTCAGATGGTGCCAATGATTACACAAACTTTTGTACTAAGAAATTTAATAATTCAAACTTAAGTGTTAGCATTGACTGTGGACAAATTCAAAATCCTGGCTATAGGGTCAGAGGATGTGGCATTACTACCAGGAAAAACAACAAAAAGCCTCTTAGAACAGCCAAGGGCAGACACAGACCATCTTGCTGATGTGTGGAGAAAGCCTTACCAATCCTGCCTTACTCCTAGGATCCTCAGCTTTCTGTTTGGAACACTGACCACACACCGCTCCATATTTTTGATCTCTATGGTGAAATATTTACATGGGGATAATTTGGAAGACCAGAAGACTGGTGAAAAATGAGAAGGCAATCTCGTCCATGTTTCTTCCCACATACTTTTTGGACCGTGGTTGACACAGTACAGGCAAACCTCATAGTGTGGCTGCAGCCCATGGGAGCAGCCAGCTCCAGCACCCGGCTGGCACGATGCAATCACAGAACGGCTTGGGTTAGAAGGCACCTTAAAGCCCATCCATCTCCACTCCCGGCCGTAGGCAGGGACACCTCCCACTGATCAGGCTGCTCCAAGCCCCATCCAACCTGCCCTTGAACCACTCCAGGGATGGGGCAGCCACAACTCCTCTGGGCAACCTATGCCAGCGCCTCACCACCCTCACAGGAAAACATTTCTTCCCAATTTCTCTTGTACTGTTCCCCGTCACTTGGGAGAAGAGGCCAGCTCCCTCCTCTCCACAACCTCCTTTCAGGTAGTTGTAGAGAGCAATAAGGTCTCCTCTCAGCCTCCTCTTCTCCAGGCTAAACAATCCCAGCTCCCTCAGTCGCTCCTCGTAGGACCTGTTCTCCAGCCCCTTCACCAGCTTCGTTGCTCTTCTCTGGACTCGCTCCAGAGCCTCAACATCCTTTTTGTGGTGAAGGACCCGGAACTGAGCACTGTATTCGAGGTGCGGTCTCACCAGTGCCGAGTACAGAGGGAGAATAACCTCCCTTTCAGCACGAGAGGCTGCTCTGAGGCCTCCCCGGCGCCTCCTCTCCCCCACCGCTGAGCAGCCCCAGCTCTCGCGGAGGGCCAGGAAGCCACAGCTCAGCACACACCGCCCATTGGGCAATTCCCCGTTCGAACGGGGCTGAGGGCGCGTTCCGGCCCGGCCGGAGGGGGCGCGGGCGGTTAGCGGGGGGCGGGGCCAGGGCAACGGCTGCTGTTGCCATTGGCCGGCGGGCCGGTCGGTGCAGCACCTCCTCCCTCCCTGGCCCCGCCTCCTCCCGCCATTGGCCGGCACCGCTGCCGGCGGGGCCCGCGCTGAGGGCGGGGCGGGCCGAGGGCGCCGGGGCGGCCATGGCTGGAGGCGCCGCCGTGTGACAGCGCGGGCGCGGGCGGGTGGCTCGCGGCATGGACGCGGAGGCCGCGGCGCGAGGGCGGGAACTGGCGGCCGCCGGGGCCCAGGTGACCGGGACAGCGGGCTCGGGGCGGGGGTCGCGGGCGCCGAGCTGGGGGCGCCCCGCGTCGCCTCCTCCAGAGGGAGCCGTACTCTGTGGGCAGGGGCCGCCTGGAGCGGCGCAGGGATCTTACCCCGTGTCCGGCTTGGGTTTGTTCTGTTTTCCGCTCAGTTCTCCCACTTTTACATAGGTTATTTGTGGAAATGCCGCGTTCCCGTTTGAGAATCTGGCTCTAGAGCATGGGGGGGATGAGGTTTGTTTCTAGTCATGCTGTTCTCACGCCTGCCTTGCGGTTGGTGTGGGTTGGTGGCACCGGGCAGGGAGCTCCCGGGGCACCGCTCATGTGTAACAGTAACATTCTCTCAGTAATTATTGTCTGCAACCATGCGGTTAGCATTTGGTCTGTATTAACCCTCTTGTGTAAAAGCTTTGGCTTTGTTTTGGTAATGATGTTCAAGGAGCTGGTTAGAAATGCCTGACTGCTTTTCTTTGAATTCGATACTTTTGCTGGCTTTTAAGCTGTCACTGTTGTATTTCTCTTCTGGACATCTGGTGCTGAACAAAGTTTGCCGGTCTGAAGCTACAGCTTCTCTCCCTGTTCTCAGCATCCCAGCAGAACTGGGACACGGAATTGCAGCTAGAAGGGGATAGCTGAGGCTTCAGGGTGTTGGGGGCTTTGGATGGATCAGATCTGTCCATGATGGGCTACAGCCTTGCCAGCTTATATCCCTTCTGATGATTCTCACACAGGCACAGGGGCCTGGCCCTTTCTGCAAGGGACTTTTCTGATAGTCTAGCTGATGAGGTTAGAGGTGGCTTGGAGCTGTGCTGTCTACCTCGGATCTTTTCAGCAGTCTGTATTTCTGTTTCAGCTCCCCTCTTCCAGTGCTGTGTAGAAGGTAGTTAAAGACAGCGTTACTGGGAGGGGAGTGGGGTTGTACTGGAGCAACCTGGTGCAGGGCAGTACAGCTGATCTGACCCTGGCCCTGGCGTATCCCACTCGGAGGCTGTCATGGGCACCACACTTCCTGCTTGGCAACTCCTCGTCCACTTGCCCTTGCAGCCTCAATCTATTGCTGTGCCGGCACAATGACCTCTAAGAGAATGATTGCATGATTCATTTGTGGATTACTATTGAGAGAGGAAACTTTGAGAAGAGGAGTTCTTCAGGCTGAAAAGTTGCATTAGCTGTGGCAAGACTTACGTTAACGTTTCTCTGTAACCCTTCTCTAAGTGCAGTTTCTGTTCATACTTAGAAAAAATGTGGTAGACTTGTCTGGAATAAGTTATTAGTTCCCACCTGTTGTACAGCTGTTGTTTGCCGTTGTGGGGGGGAAAAAAAGTAGGGACTTGGATTATGTTTCAAGTGGTGTGGGTGGAGCCAATGTTGCATTTATTATTTTTTCTAAACCATATATGTGCTAAATATCTCTATCATACTTTTTAAAAGAAAAATTGTTAGCCATAATCAGTGTTGCTATTGCGTGGTGTCACATAGCTGGTGTACTGAGAGGAGGGGGTTTGGAAAGGCAGAGGCAGATATAGTGCTTCATTTGCTTATTAAAATGTCACAGATCCTTACTTAGCCAGCTGATTGCTGGCACTGGACAATTTCCAAAAGCTGATTTATGGAACAGATGTGTGTTGGACTAACTACTGGAATACGTGCACCTTTAGGTCTAACCTAAATCTCCCGTGGCACATCTTTCTGCCGTTCCCTCCAGTCCAGTCATTGGTCGCCAGAGAGGAGATCAATGCCTGTTTCTGTAGACTGCCATGAGGCCTCCTCTTCTCCTTGGCCTCCTCCAGACTGAGCAGGCCAAGTGACTTTAGCAGGTCCTCTTAGCTTCCTCTCTAAACCCTTCACCAGCTTTTTGGCCCTCCTCTGGACACTCTCCAGGAGCTTTATATCCTTTTTATACTGTGGCACCCAAAAATGCACCCAGTACTCAAGGTGGGGCCACAGCAGTGCACAGCAGAGTAGAGTGGAACAGTCATTTCCCTTGACTGACTGGTGATGCAGTGCTCGATGCACTGTAAGACACAATTTGCCCTCTTGGCTGCCAGAGTGCACTGCTGGCTCATGTTCTACTTGCTGTTAACACCCAGGGTTGCTGTGTCGCAGGTGCAAAATCAAGTAGTTGCTTGTTAAACTTCATGCAGTTGGTGAGTGCCCAGCTCTCTAGTTTGCCCAGATCCCTCTGCAGGGCCTCTGTGCCCTCAAAAGTGCCAACAGCTCCCCCCAGTTTTGTGTCATTTGCAAACTTAGTTAATAAACCTTCCAGTCCTGCACCCAAGTAATTTATGAAGATGTTGAAGAGTACTGTCCCTAAGATGGATTCCTGTGGAACCCTGCTAGTGACTGATTGCCAGCTTGATGTCACTGTCTCTGCACTGATACAGAGCTGTTCAGTGTTCATCCTGGTCAGCTTCTGGAGTCATCTCGCAATATACCTGCAAGACTGCTGCCGATGGCAGTGGACAGGAGTGTGACACTGACTGTGTTTAAGGTGCTGCTGCCACAGCCGGAGTTGGGGTTTTTGCTTTCACCCTTGCTCTCCATTCCCTCCAAAAATAAAACCAAATATTTTTTCTCTTTGGTATCCTTAAATTTTAGTCTGCTAAATAATGTCTTGGGAAAGGAATATGGCATGAATGTTTTCCTCTTTAAATCAGCACTTGCACGATTCTTTTTCAGATATGAATAAAATCATTGTTATTGAGATGCATTTGCATTATCAGCAAATAATAATAATAATTCCAACTATTATATTAATAGAAAATTGTCATGATTTGGCTCCTAAGTACTGACTGTATCAAGAACTTCAGATTGCCATTATTAATAAATGCAATAACAATTGCCACATTAGAAATTGAAAATCGGAACAAACCCCAAGTGTTCAGTGCTACTTTCTCCTTGTTTTTTCCCACCTCCAGTTAGCTGATGTGTGTGATTGACATCCATACCTCTAGTTACAGACCTGTATGTGCCATATCTCATCGGTGAGAAGTTTTCTGCTGTTCCTGCCTTTTATGCAGTAGGAACTCAAAAAGGAGTGTGTTTTTCCAGGAAGTTTTCCCACTTTATCAGTTTGACAAAGCTCTAAAAAAATGTTTCTCGGTTTTGTGTAAGAGCGCTCATGCTTGTGTTTACTGTATCGAGGAGGTGGACTAAGGTTTGTTTGAAGAACCTGTTTCTGTGTGACGCAGATGTAGTTTTCTACTCTTCCATTTTCTATGGATGTTCTTTTGGTACTGACTTCTGAAGCATGTGAAACAGTAAGTCAAGGAGAAAATTCTGTGTGCAGTAGAGCAGGGGAGAGCTGAACAGTCCCACATGTGCTGTAGTTTGTCTGTCCTCTGGCCCAGGCCACTGGTGCCAGTTGGCTGGCAAGAATGCGGTAGAAATATGTCAGTGTAGTAGTTAATCAGGGTTGGGGTTGACATGGGGACCATGTGATACGGAACCTGGCAGGCTTATTCTCCAGTTGTGACATGCCTTGTCTGGTGGTTGCTGCTTTTTAACTGACGGTCCTGGCAAGATGAAGTTGCAGTATGTTGATACCTGCAGAAGGGCTGAGCGTTCTTCTGTATGGAGGGCTGCTTTGGGTGCTGTTGGGGGGCAGTGCTGTTGATGTTCCCTGTCTAAGGTAAACGTGAATCTTTTGACTTAGCATATGCTACTAGAAAGAAAGTGGAGTATCGGGCCCTTCAAAAGGGGCAGGATGGGATCTTGCTGGGATGAGGGGTCCATGTTACATGCTTTCTTCCTATTTGCTTGTGCATGTTGGATGACTGCCTCTGTATGTGATGTTACTCTTACAATGGCACTTAAGTTCACATGGCTGATTAAAGGCTTTGGAAACTTGATGCTGCCCTAACTAGCGCTTTTCTCCATCCAGTGATTCTGTGAATCTGGAGTGTGTTTAACTCCTGTGTTCCCTGGTTGATTAGTGCAATAACTGTTTTAACATGTTGCCATTAGTAAGTGCTAGAGTTAACACTTGATTTCAGAGAACAGTGTGTCCCACTACAACTGCATTTACTGGTCTGGTCATGTTGCTTTTTGTGAAAGGCAATATGGCCCCAGCAATCCAGCAATCTTTGTTTAATCTTCGTTCAAGATTAATAAGTATGGAAACTAGGGAACATTGTCTTGAAAATAAGCTATTTGTATGTAAATATCTTAACTGCTGGTAAGAAACTGATGTCTCCCTGCAAACATACCTTTTAATGAGGCTGTTCAGGGCAGCATGTATGTAAGCATGCTTGTGTTGAATAGCAAAGCTGTCAGGTAGAGGTTGCTGTCATGCCATGAGTGCAAGGAGAAAGGACTGAACTAAATCCATTAGTTATGCCCCACTCCTGACACCGGTAGTGTTAGGGACCACCCCAACCTGCATAGCTGAGAAGGGGGAGTGAAGAGGGTTCTTTTGATATCTGCATGGCAAACTGGAGACTGACAAATCTCCCAGAGTAAGTTCAAAAGCACTGTATATTTTGGTCACAGCCAAAATCACAAAACAGATGCTTGGGTGCACTCCGACTGGCAACTTTTCAAAGTTGCAAAACCAGATCCTAGTCTGTTCAGAGCACAATCTGATACTTTGAACACAGCCAAGTTCGCTAAACAAACTACAGTGCAACTTGGATTTGATCCAATATGCCATAGTGCCACGGAAAAGAAGGTACAGTAAGGTACATCAGCGAAGGAGAGAGAAAGAAGTAGCAGGGGAAAAGAAAAATTGCCGTTCTAGTGCGACACAGGGATTCCTCGGGAAAATATGGTCTATCTGACAGCAACTCCTCCAGCAGCAATTCTTCAGGAACAACATGGTCCAGTTCAGGCCTGTTGAGCAGTAGCACTTCTTGAGGCTGGTTCCATGAAGTAGTGGGCACATACACCGTGCCTTCTTGGCAGGCCCTGCTGGCAGGGCAAGTCCATCCTTGTTAGCAGGTGGGGGTTGATCTTGCTTTGAAAGGGGAGACCTCACTCACTACCTGAGGTCTACAACTACCTGAAAGGAGGTTGTAGAGAGGAGGGAGCTGGCCTCTTCTTCCAAGTGACAGGGGACAGGACAAGAGGGAACGGCCTCAAGCTCCGCCAGGGGAGGTTCAGGCTGGACATTAGGAAAAAATTTTTCATGGAAAGGGTCATTGGGCACTGGAACAGGCTGCCCAGGGAGGTGGTTGATTCAACTCCCCTGGAGTTGTTTAAGGACGGGTGGATGAATTGCTGAGGGGCATGATTCAGTGATAGGAATGGTTGAACTCGATCATCCGGTGGGTCTCTTCCAACCTGGTTATTCTGTTAAAGTTTGTGGTCAGGCTGGTGCTGTACATCCTCCCTCTCCTCTGGACAGTCAGCTCATCCAGGAGCCACTAAAAAGCCCATGTTTAATGAAAAGAAACAGATGAGATTTTTCTGTGAGGTGGCTGTTTTACAGGAAAACCAAGCTGTCAAGCAATGGATTTTCCTATACCTTCCTGGTAGAATTTGGTAATTATGTTTACATCCCATCAGCATTTGACTATTTTATCTCATCGCAAGGCTATATTACCAGTGCATTTCATAAAATGTGGTTGTAGTCTTAGAGAAGGCTTTTTTCGTTATGAGAAAGATGTCTGGATTTATGCTGCAAGTGAAATGTTACTTGGAAATGCTTCTTAAACACGATACTAGAGTTGAAAATACCATAATTCTGTTTAAGGTGCTAAGAAAATTTGGGTAATAAATTCTGTCAGTGACATTCTTTGCAAGTCCCTGGTGCTTCATAGAGCTGTGGTAGTCTGATAAAGTAGAGCATCTGATTCTTCAACAGAAGAAATTAAAATGACCTGTCTTAATTGATTTTCTATTTATGTACTGTAGGCAGCTTTCTGGCTAGGAAGTTTTGCTGTATTCTTTTAAGGGGGTGACAGGGAAGGAGCATGAGGATTCATTTCCGTTAATTTTAATATTAAAGCTTAAGCTGGCAAAGATCTGTTTAGATGCATTTCTGGGGGGTACTGGTTTTGCTGGTCTTGCAGAAAGACTGCTCAATTATTATTTTTTTCATTATTATTATTTTTTCCCTAATGATCCTAGTGTATTAACAACTCATTTCTTTACTAACCTATCTTACTGTAATTTTGGATTGGCACTGACACACAAAGTTTCATTGAGTAAAATTTGATTCTTCTGTTGAAATGAGTCTTTAGTACCGGTGTAAGATTTCTTGCTTAGTTGCATGGTTATCCAGTATGTTCTAAATGTGTAGAAAGTAGGAAGATAAAGGAGTTTTCCTGCAGATGTATATATTTTATCAAGATAGGATCTTCGTCACCCATGAGCGTGTTAATCTTGTGGTCCTGCTACCTTTTTCTCACTTACCTCTCCCTCTACCTCTTCCAATCTTTTTTGCACAGTTTGTTTACTTCAGACAAGGAAAACCAAAAAGCAGCATCAGGCAGTCGCAGAAAAAGACGGCGAAGAGGAAGAGCTCGTCTGTCCACACGCATGACATTCCAAAGGAAGCGTACGCACTAGCGGCCCAGGGTGTTGGTACGGATATAGAGGGTAAGACTGAAGACACCAGCCTACTAGAGAATAAGATTGAAGACGCTAACTTACTAGAGACAGCAACAGAAACAGAGGTAAATCTTATTTTTTTGCATTTCACTTCACTGTCTGCAAATAACAAATATTCCATGTGACTGTTTTGCTTAATTGGATATTAACTCTCTGGCACTGCTGGCTAGTTCCCATTGAGAAGTAAGATAAGTGGTGTGCTTTCACTTGTAATAATTAATTTTCTTGCAGTGATGTAGATAACTGGAAAAACCCCATTCATCATGCGGACTGGAGAGCTGGTGTTGTCAAGGAGCTGCCTCCTGTCCGCCTGCTAAATTGAGGTCTTTCATCTTTCACTGCCATGAACTTCTCTTTGGGCAGACTGGTTATGCAGCTGTGACTCCATGAAATGGCAAATCCGGACTGAGGGGCGTAGTGGATGAGCAAAACTATCAAGACTATATAATGCACAGCATTATTTTGGTTTTGTAGCACTTCACTGGCTCAAATGTTCTTAAATGTTTTCTGAAAACATATAATTTGTTCCAGCATGCTCTTAGTAGTCATTGTAAAGCCAGCAGAGATGGTGCATCTTCTGACAAATGTGTTTAAAATGCTTGTGTCTAGTAGATTTTAGTATGTTGAAGATCCTCTAAAGGTAGTCTTGTACTCCCATCAATAGACACAGAAATGTAGCTTGTGATACACCTTGAGATGGCCAGGCATTTACTAATAGAGGTACTGCTCTGCCTGGATCATGCTGTTGCTTTCTTGCTTCAGCTCCTCACAAGCAAGATTTTTATTTCTGTATCAGCTGTTTATTAGACAATCATGGGAACCTTTCTCTCTCTTTCTGTCTTGTAATAAGAAAATGAGCAAAACATAGTTTTGAACAATTTGTTTTTCAATAGGAATCTAGTTTACTTCACAAACTTCACAAGCAACAAGGCAACTCTCTGGCTACAACAGACTTTCTTTTTCTTGGTCTGGGAGTTTGTTTAGGTGGCAGTTTCCCAGTGCATTTCAGCATGTTCTCTATGTAAAGATTTGTGAGTTTAGGGGAGACAGTGCCTCTAGCATGGAAAGCATCTCTCCAGCTGTTGGTGTATTTTCATAGCATACAATAATAGCACCAAACTAGTGTTTGCAAACCTGCAGTGAAGGAGGATACCATTAGCACTTATTATCCTGCTTTCTGTTGTGATGATATCCCTTGTGCTTTCAAGATGTCCTGGGTGTCATGTTAGCATTGCAAAGGTATTTATGAAGCCACGTGCCAAGCTGTATGCAAAAAGGAGAGAGCATGCAGAATTTTGTCAATGAGCCACAGCATCAGCAGCAGTGTCCTTGTTCCATTCACATGAAATGAAATTTAAAAAACAAACAAAAATCACTTGTTTCTCAGCAGCTTCTGTCAAAATAGCTGGTTTGTAAAGCAAATTGAATTGTTTTCTAGGTTATGTAGAGAGCGCACCAGTGGCCATTGGAAAATACTTTGTGCAGATACAAAATATGGGGAGGGTATTGGGCTGCCTTTTCTAAATAGTGCTACAGTCATCTTTGTCTTCTTGTGAACTTAGCGAGAAGTAATCTCTCAAAATATCAAGCTACATTAAGTATGTGCATCAGAAAATAGTACTGCTTTTGTAATTGGCTGAATGGTTTTAGCATGTTTGTTAAATAATACTCTATCACTGAATTAATTGGATGAATGGTTTTAGCATGTTTGTTAAATAATACTCTATCACTGATTTGCTACTATTTAGTAGTATTAAAGAGTAATATTTGCAAGCCACAAGGCAGCGAACAAAACATTAAATCAGTTGTGAAACTTAGACCTAAATTTTTGAGTAGGCATTGTGATTATATTTTTTTTTATAATTTAACCATGGATGTCCAGGCAAGTTTGTTGTTAAAGTTAGTCTCTCTCTCTCTCTCACTAATTGTTTCTCACAGCATGACCTTTGTGGCTCATGTGCCTAGGGTATTTCCAGAATTATTCAGCTTTTCCTTATGTACCTTTAGAACAACTGTGATTTAGCGTTTATTTTATTTGTTTTCCTTAACAGAGGAGTGCTGACTTGTCCAGCTGGGATGTACCGAATGCTAAGTCTGAAGTAGTGTAATGAATGTAAAAGATGCTAGTGAAAGATGCTGTATATACGGAAGAGGAATTACTCATCGGTTACTAAAATTATTAGTATTGACCATTGTTATCAAATGTAATAAAAGTGATGCAATTTCACTGTTTTGTAGTGTGAACAGGTACATGTACTGGCTGCAAAATTGGTTGCTAAGAGAGCTGCTTTAAGTGAAAACTTAGACCCTGTCCAGAGAAATTTAAGCAATGTATTTAATATAAAAGTATGTTCATTCATTAATTGTTTCATACATTGAAACAAAAAAACTACTGCTCCTAAGAAGCCACAGGACTGATTGGAGGAGCTTCTCTCTTTGTACTTAGGGGTTTTTTGTTTGTTGTTTTGCTGTGTAAAGACCTGGAAACCCAGAGGAACATTTATTTGCAATAGCTGCTTACTATTTGATTTAATTTTAAGTCAAGAATTTTACATTATTAATTTGCTATGGATGAACTGTTCTCCAGTCAGTATAGTTGAGTGTATGGTCCTTCGTTTAATTTTGGTAGTATTCCACCCTGCCCAACCCTTCCCAAACAGCTTGTAAGTTGGGATGTATCTCAAATGTGTCAAAAGGCACTTTGCCATGATTTGTGCTATAGAATCACAATGCTTTCTTCCAAATTTGCTCTTGCACTTAAAGTATCATATGAAAATGTATTATCTATGAAAATTTGTATATTTGAATTTGTTTTAGAAGTAAGGAATTTGTGCATAATATTTTTATTAAATGCAAAGTCCTAGTGTTGAATTAATTTTAAACTAGATTTTGTCCAGAATTTAAGCTTGAAGCTGATTTATTTTCAGAGCAATTGCAAAATAGAAATGGTGAATAAATAACCCTTTTGTCTTTTTAAATTTTATGAAGAAAGTTATGATAAATCTGCTGCAGAACACAGTGAGCTTGATGCTAAGATACGTCAAGTGAACAGCTGAGGTAGAGGATGGACTTCTGGAGGAACAGGAAGCAGCTGAAAGACTGACCGTACAGATGAGCAAGCTACAGGACACGTATCCTGACCAGTGACTCCATGCAGCTTCAGTGTGTTTCATAAAAATGGATAATAGGTTGATGCTACTTTCATTTTAATCCTAAAAATATTTAGGAGGCAAAATAAAAATAATATTGCTTTTTTTTTTAATGGAATAGTGCTTCACCTTGCTAACATGTGACACAAAAAGCAGTAATAGGCATTTGCCAGTGTCCGGTGCTTCTGTTGCTTGAATCAATGAGAGTAAATTTATTTGAAATGCTATTTTTAGAGAGTGTTTTAGGAAATGTATTGTATAGTTTTCTGCTGGAAATGATTGGACTAGTTTTGTTGATAGATATATAAATTTTTTTTTTACTATATTGAGGAGTGGGCCTTTATGGAGAGAACCTCTGAAGACTGCTAAGGCAATTATGATATTCAATACACTGAGGTAGGGACTCTGTGTAAAAGCATGGAACTTGCTTTTTAAAATATCGACTTTAAAAAAAATATATCAAGTTCATGCTGAAAAATGGTACAAAAAAAAAAAAGCCCCAAAGCATCATTGAGATGGAAGTACTTATTGAATTGTCAGTGGTTCTGTGGATATGTCTGAAGACCACTTAATGGATGCCGCCAGGCTCCTTTTCAGATGTTCAATGGGACAGCAGACGGCACCCCTCCACCTGCCATGACTTTTACCCAGAGATCGTTCATGCCTTTTGAATATTTGTAAATACTTGTGTTTTTTTTGATTTGGGGTGGTTTTTGTCGTGGGAAATGGATTAAGTAGGATAAATAGATTAAACTGACAGTTACCTTTCCTTCTCCCAAAATATTTCAAGAAAGGTATTTTGGATTCCCTTTCACTGGCATTTCTTTGTAAAAGTAAATTATCAGGTCCTTCTGAGGAATAATTACTTCCCCCTTTACATATTGTTTTTCTTCTTTTAGGACTGGGAAATAAAGATGTTTCCTGTTGATGAGAAATAAATTGATAAGGTTAATGTGATTAACATAAAATAGGATCTATGTATCCAATCTCATTAGCTTTCTCTCACATGGCTGAAAAGAAGAGTTGACAGACAAACAGTTTAGGGGTTACTAAATATTAATTATATCCTGTAAATCTTGATTGTTTTTACATCAATAGGAGACGCAAAATTTTTAAGTAAAAACATTTATTTCTTTGCTGGAATCCTATAATTTAAAAAGTCACTTTTGATTAGATTTGTCGTCTCTTTGAGATCCATGTGAAGTTTGTCTTTCTTCAGGGCTGCTATCATATTTAAACACAAATACCTCTGGTCCTTTGGTGCAAATTTGCTAAAACTGCGTGTAACTTGCTCTCTTTTAAGAAAACTTACTAGGTTTCTAATAAGTTAAGAGTATTTTAATTTTAGAAGTGCGCTTTTTGTGATCCATGTAGGAAACTACCATTCAAGAGCAGAATGAAGTCATTAAGAATCTAGCAAGTTGCCTTCAGCAGACAAAGAAGGATCGAGATGATCTACAGGATGAGGCTTCAAGTGCCACTAGTCAGATCCATGATTTACAATTTCATTTGCATCAGGTGTGCCGCTCCTCCAATTTTCATTTCCTTACAAAGAGAGTAAGAACAAGTTTGGAATATGAATTTGAAAACATATTGAAATTATCGCATAGCTCTTTGTAATTCAGTTTGCAATGCAGCAGTGAAAATGATTTCAGGGCAAGGCAGAATTTTCTCTTGTTGCTTCCTTTTGTTTTCCGCTTACTTGTCTGTATGATGTTTGGGAGGTCATTTCATTTCTTTGTCTACCAGTTTAGCCCTTCTAAGGCAATTTTACCCAATATTCTTAGTGGTTTGGGATTTATACACAACAATCAGTGTAGCGATATGGGCTTACGTGGGATCAGTTTTCTTTGTCTTTGCCAAAGAGAGCTCTGAATATGTGCATGGGCAACTGTAACAGCTCAGCGGTTACACAGAAACTTGCTACCTTAAGGTAAGGTGACTTGGCTCAAAGAAGATTTAAAGTAACCTGAAGATGGGTCGATGCAGCCCCTTATGACACACAGAAATCTGCTTCAGTTCAACAAGTTGATCATGGACCTAATCCCTGGCTAATGAGAGCCTGTCATCTACTTTAAATTTCTTTTTTTTCAAATATTTAATTCCTTTTTGGTGAATGCTCAGTGTTACATTGGCTATTCTGTCTGAATTTCTGTATATTTGTTGTCTCGGGAGCATTGTAGTATATGACAAAGAATAATATTTAATTTTATTTACCATTTCAAGTTTGCAAGAAAAGAATTGTGCTAGGAAGGATTACATGTCTGAGGTGGCTGGATAGGAAGGGTGTTTAAGAAAAATTGAAAGTAAAAACTAGGATTTAGTGAAGTTCAGGCTGGAAAATAAATTCTCAGCTAAATTAAATGCTGACTTTGGAACGGAACAAAAAACACTGCTTTTTATGTACAATTCTGACTACTACTGACAAAATGTGGGGTAATAGTGAAAATTATTCTAGAGATGACTTTTGGGATGTGCTCCATAAGCCATTGAAAGACAATGAAAAAGCCTCTAAATAGCACTTCAGGTGCATTCTAAACAAGGCGGGTTGTTTGTGGAAGCACGTGAGCTTTGATAACAGATGAAAGTACTAATACTTTTAAAAATACTACCTTCTCAATTTTAGCAAAGTCTTCAGGAAAATGTTTTAAAAATGAATTAAGTACATCTTACTATAACCCACATAGGTATAAAATTTTTGTTTTCATTTGGAGGGTGTAGAGAGAAAAAAGCCTTTAGTATTGAGCTGTAAATCCCTTGCGGAGAAGACTGGTTTTGATCCTTGTCCTCTTAGCAGTATGTCCAGTCCTTTGGAAGTCCTGCTTTTTTTAGAAGCTTCATAGAGATGAATTATCTAACATTATTTGTATCTTTACAATAAAGGAATAGTATCTAAAACATTACAAGTGTGGCCTGACATTATAGGGAGATTCTTATATATGGAGAATGAAAGACATGAGGTAAATCTGTGATGAATTAACTCAGTATAAACTATGAGTACTGTGAGACTTTCTTGTGACTGTGAGTACTTTAATGTGCCTATATTAATGAAATGCTGAGCAGTAAAAGCCCTGGGAAAAAGGAATTATTAGAAGCTCAGCAGCAAATGTCCTTGTTTCGGAACCCTCTCAAAGAGCAAAATGCCCTTTTCAAGATGCTGTGTCAGAAACATATGATCTAGTACAGCTTGAGTCTTCTCAAGAGGTCAACACTGTTTAAAGTGCTTTTATAACTGAGTTCTAAGTATTAGGTTTTTCTTGTGATTGTACAAATCAAGGTGGTTCTTTTTGGAGGAAGATCCTGCAATGAACATTTAATTTTTGTGAGAAGTAGCATTGATACATCAGGACTGAAACTATTCTTTAATATGGAATTAAAAATCTGTTCTTGTGAAGGCAGTGATGCTCAGCCAAGGCCAAATAGCTGCTCACAACTTAAGATTTTTTTTTTTTACATGAAATAAGGATTCAGTTCCGGCACTTTAGAATTTCCTTATATATTGAAAGTGCTCCACCCTTTTGCTTCAGAAGGGTTGGTCTTTACCTCTGTTACTAAACTGCTGTATAAGAAGTTTCCATGAGCAGCAGGTCCATCAGGGTTGTTTGAATTGAGGCATGTGGGAACATAGCTGACAGGGGCTTGCAGTGAGGTGAAGGTTGCTGCATGTAAGCATGTAACAGTACAGTTGTGCCTGAACTTGAAACACCTAGATTAGAGTAAAAATTACTGTATGTGTAAACATGTTAGTTTTGGGTACAAAATAAAGTGAAGAACTTACGTGGGACTATTTTAATGTTATCATTCCAGAAAGAAGAAATAAAGAAACTCAAACCCACATAACTTCTTCCTGCTGTAGTGGCATAGTAGTTTGGGGTTTTTTTAAAGAAGTAAATCTATGGGCATCATAATTACTACCATATATTGAAGTAACAGCTTAAAAGGTGCGATTTCCTTTAAGCTCATAACTAGCAATGCCATAGATAGAAGCAATAAAATTTTAATTTTATGGCATCAGATGAGTCAAAATTAGACATGGCTATTCTGTTAGCTACTCCTGCCTACGGTAGATGTTTTCTCAGTGCAAATGGATAAGAGATAGAGATATGTCTGTAGTACTGTAGCATACTTTTTTAGTTTTTAGTTTTAATTAAAATACCCAAAGTTGGAGATGGCCACTATTTTCTTTCTCTCTGGTGGTAGTGGCATATTATTTTCATTACTCAGACAATTTGGTATTTGTTACCACATTTGAGGAGTATTTCAGTTGTTCTTTCCGCTCTCCAGTATGTGTTTAAAAATCCTGTTGCCTAGGCCAGTGATACACCCTGCACTTAGCAGTAAATACTGTTAATGAAGATATATTGAGTATGATGCTTAAGGAAATTAGAACATATCACATTTAAATAGCATAATTAATATGTATAATTTTATTTTACTTTACAGAATACTGAAGACAATCTGATTGCCCAAGTGGAAGAGGACATGAAAGATACTGTTCAACAGCTATATAGAAGCATACAAGAAAAAGAACAGCACATTAAAAGACTTCAGGATCTACTGACATCAGAAAGATTTAATTTGTCTATACTACAGCATACCCTTTCTCTCCGGGACTCAGAAATAACAGAATTGAAAAATGAAATTGCTTTTTCGAAAATGAAAGAACAGCAGCATATTGAAGAGCTGAAAATCAGTCATGACAAAGATATTTGCAGACAGTTGGAGAACTTGAGGGCTGAGCTGGAGAAGTGCCACAGAAGAGAGATTGAAGATGCTAGGCAGGTATATGAAGAAGAAGTTATTTTAAAATATAAGAATGAACTCGAGCAGTTTAAAAAAGAACTCAGTGCTCTGAATTCTGAAGAATACATTCAGAATTTGAATGGCATAATAATTGACTTAAATAATAGTCTTCGTGAGTCTGAAATTAATAGGGAAAATTTAAGAAAGAAACTTGAAAACCAACAGGAAGACTTCCAGAAAGAAAAATCTGAAATTGAAACTAAATACAAGGATTTAATTGATGGCTTTAAGTCTCAACTTTCTGATGCAGAAGAGCAGATCAAGGAAGCCCAGCGATATAAACAAGAAAAAGAGTCCTTGAATGAAGAGATTCAGAAACTAAATTCTTTCATCCAGGAATTAAATGAAAAGCGACTTTATGATGCTGAAAAAAGTATAGATGTAAGGCAAAAGCATGATGAAGAGATTGTCTCCAATAAAAAGGTAATGAAATTCAGGGGAAACCAAACTTTATCAGACGTATTGCAGTTGCAGAAACCAGAGCTTGAGGAGAAGTGGAATAAACATCACCAGTTGAAAGGTGAAGATGAGCTATGTTATGAAAAACTAGAGTTCCAGCGTGACATGGGAGTAGCCTCTTCAACGGATCAATTAGAAGAAAATAAGAATTCAAAGGTCACAGTAAATAATGACAGCAATGAAGGAGATAATATATCTGAAGAATGCTTGTCAGAACTAGAGCCTTTCAGTAGTGGTGAAGGCATATTGGCAAAATATCTGATTTCCACAGAGAGACCAGAAGACCTGTATGTGTCCAGCAAATCTGAAGCTTATGCCATTGAAGAAGGCAGATGCAGTAGATATGGGTTAAATAGTAGTGTGCTTCTAGAACTCAGCAGAGATTTTATAACTCCTGTGTTAAACCTCAGCCTTGATGAGGAAGCGTGTCCTAGTGATTTGTCTCAAGAGGCTTTTGAAGAGACTGGAGTGGGAGCAGAGACCTTCGTTTCATATTTGTCAGATAACTCCCTTCAGCAAATCAAAGTTAGTGGCCAGAGTGATGTAAAGGATAGTGAGACAATTTGTTTAGTAAAGAGCATGGAACTAACTGAGCAGATCTGTGAGAAGGAGTCAGCCTTGAAGAAATCTTATCAGGAGACCCAAGAAGCTGTGGGAAAATGGGAAGAAGTGATGGTTGAGCTCTCTCGTATACATGGAAAGGAACTGGAAAAGGAATGTGAAGCACAGAGCCATTGTGAAAAAAGACTTCTTCAGAAAATGGAGAAGGAGAAAGAACTTGAAAACAAAATAAACCAACAGGATGAGGATGGAGGCCAGCCTTACTGTGCTGTAGGGCCTTTAACACAAGTGTCAATGTCCTCTGCCTGGCAAGAATTGGTAAAAGACCTCCAAGAGGAAAGAGAAATGTTGATGATGCAGCTGCGAACTCAGGAGCAATTAGTGAAAGATGTTCAAGAGCAGAAAACAGCTTCTGATTCTGTAACAAGTGAAGTACAGTCCCTTTTTGGACGTCAGTTAGCTGCTTTGCAAAATCAAAGGGATCAAATGCAAAAGCAACTTGATGCTCAGAAGGCTAAAAATCAGACAATAGCAGAACTGCTTGGTCAGAAAACCATATGTGAAGAGACTTTGCTAAAAGAACAGGAGTTCCTCAAAGTTGAAATCAATAATAAAGAACAAAATTTAGCACTCCTATTGAAAGAAAAAACAGCCTTAGAAGAAAGATTATCTGATATGGAGAAAAATCTAATAAAAGCAGAAAAAGCACTAGTAGAGAATGCTAGCATCATTGAGGATCTTGAGAAAAACATATGTGAACTTAATGCTGAAGTGAAAAACCTTAAAGAAATACATGAGTGTGAAAGACTGGGGTATGAGGACAGATTAAACTTCAGTAACCTAGAAATTAATAAACTTAATGCTGAATTAAAGGCAAAAAGTACTGAATATAATAACAACAAAAACCGGTTGACTGAAGAAATTGCCCATTTGAAGAAGGTTTGTTTGGATCTTGAGACTCGTTTGCAGGAGTCCCTTCAGTCTGTGCAAGCTGCGCAGGAGACACAGTCTGAGATGGTGAAACATTACAAAGAGGAAATGGATAAAATGGAGACTCAACATCTTGCTGAATTAAATACAGTGAGTTTGACACACAAGAAAGAGGTAGGAAACCATAATAATAATAATGGCAGGAATTTTGGGATTTCAGAATGCATAAGGTAGTAATGGCAAATGTTTTTATGCCTGTTTTCAGATAGAAGAATTAAATGCTGAAATAAAAGGTAAAGTGGAAAAACAACAGAAGCTGGAAGAAGAAAGAAAGGAACAGATTGTTTTAATAAAAATGGTAAATGCCGTAATTTGTTTTTTTTTCACAGTATAAACATTTTAGAGATGCAAAAAGCTCTCAGTTTTTTCAACAGTGTCTCTGATTTTGGGTCAAGAGGAGGGGTTCATTCTGGTTCAGTGATTTATTAGGGGGCTAACCAATTGTATTTTGAAGAAAGCTTTTTCTACGCAGGTACATGAACGAGAGCATGGTCGTGAAATCTCTGAGTTGATTGCTAAACATGAAGAGGAAACGGAGAAGCTCCGTGCTAAACTAAAAGATCAGCAGCACCAGCGAGATGAACTGCAGCAGCAAATGGCAGCCACACACAAAGCAGAGATTGAGCAAGCACAGAGGCAGTCACAGGTAAAATGGAAAAAACAAAGTAATTGCTGTAGCAGTTACCTGATCGTTGCGAAGAGAAGGCTTCTTGATTTTTGTCTGAGTATGTGTCCACTTTTGTATAGTGCTGCAATTCAAGAATTAGGAGCGTTCCCTTGGTGTGTGGAGGTAGGTATTTTCTACAGGAGTTCTCAAGGATCCTCACTGCAATTGTATTTTAACATTAATTCTGAAGAAAGCTGCATACTTAAATTGGTGGGTTAACCCCCCCAACTTTGTAGTTCTCCACATGTTTAGGTTTTTAAAAAAAAATTAAAAGTTATCAAATACACTAACCCCCTCCCACCTTTAAATTTTCCCACTAATATAATAAGGAATGCTCCTGTGCTAAACTTATGTAAACCTAACTTTTTTCTCAAAATATTTACTGGGTTTTTGAACAGTTCTGCTAAATTGAAAGGGGAAAAGGGAAGAATGCTTCTGTTGTTAAGTCAAATTACAAGATGTTGGTGTACCATTAAGTTGAATAGTTTTGTTGGTCTATTTTAGCTGCCATGTCTGACTGTTGGATGTTTCCCTCTTCTTTAGTGCAGCATGGTGAATTTTATTTCCAGTCTTCTAATATAACACATTATAACCAACAGCAAATGAGGAATCTTTTTTTGAATAGACAGTGAAAGATTGGGGTGATTTGTGTTCTGCTCTAAGAACATTATGAGGAAGTGGGCAGGTGCAAGGTGTTTGGTAGGGGATGAAGTTAGAGACGGGTAAGGAAAGCCTTTAATTCTCCATGAAAACTTCAAAAATCTTGTAACAAAAGTTGGCTTATTTTCAGGGTTCTGTCCTGCCATGAAGAAACACTCCTCAAGTACAGAATGGGAAAACTTAGATGGATTTAACAGTTGAAAGCAATTGAAACTAGTTATGAAGAAAGTGATCTTAATTTATTAGATGGAAGGGAAAAATCCTCTTTCTTCTCCATTACAGAAACTGCACAGCCTTGAATTGGAAGCTTTACGCCTGAGCTTAAACAATATGCACACCTCCCAGCTTGAGCTTACACAATCTAACTTGAGAAAAGAAAAGGAAACTGCCCTTATGGAACTACGGGAGATGCTCAATGATAAGCGTGCTCAAGAGATAGCAATTCTGCAAAGCCGCCATCAACTAGAGTGGGAGAAGATTAAAGAACAGTGTTTGAAAGAAAAAGAAGATCTTAAGTTAAAGTATCAGCAAGAACTAGGTATTAAGATTGGGGAATAATGGACTAGGAATTGAAACCTCATTATTATTCTTCCTTCACAGGTCTCTGTCTTGGTGTAGAGCTGACCTTTTGAGTGGTGACTGGTGTTTCCTTGAATTAGGGACAGCATCTCGACTGGCATGTGCAAAAGGCCGTGTCTAATATGCAAAATGAAGTTGTCCAGACCCAAGTTTTATGTTAATTTGATTATATGGGTGTTCTGCTGCTATTGCTGTAAGATAGCACTGTACTGAACTAGTTACTTTCAGGAGGTATTAGATGAGCTCTCGTTAAGAACTTCATTGGTGCAAACAAACCGGTTTCTTACTGGTCTTTGCTGCCCTAAGTCAGCACTGACTACTGTTGTGTTTCTGAACACAGGGTATGGAAATGGTTCCTTGCTTGCCTTCTCAGTGGTTTCAGAAGGACGATAAAGGAGTTGGAAAGGAATTGAAAGGCTCAGTGAGAACCTGCAGCTGACTGTCCTTTGAGATGTGTTTGAGATAAGATTATATTTTGATATCAGCAAGAGGAAAACTACACTTTAGTTTTGAAAGCCTGCTGATGGTGTGCTTGGCATTGTTTGGAATGTTTGCCTCTTCCCAGATCAGGATACTGTTTCTGACCTGTATAGCAGAGCTTGAGGAATTCACAGCAATTCACTGAAAGAAAGTTCGGGGACCATTCCTTTAGTTGTCCTTCCCTGAGAGGAATAGAATGTCTTAAGGTTGTGTCTTTTCTACCCAAGAATCAGAAGCCATTTGTTACCACCAGTAATATATTGAACTGATGGCATGATGGGGTGTGGGATCAGGAGGAGGTCTGGATGCAGTTCTTAAGATCTGTGCTGTCTATATGCTGAATGCTTGAATGTAGGGGCTGAGAAGGAGAATCTGGGATCGGATGGTGGAGGAGACCTGGTGGAGAGTTGTAGGTATTTTGATCTGGGGGGCTAGAGTCATCTGAGTGCTGGGACACTGTCTTGTGCCTTAGCTGATATTTCTTTGTCTACTAGACCATTAGTTTGGTAGCTGGCACCATCTTAGTCTCAAGAGTTCTCATTTTCCTCCAAAAGACTTGAAATAAGGTTGTAAGCCAAGGCAACGTTATTTTAAGCCACGAGAAGGAGAGTGATAGGCTTTCACAGGGTTCTTAACAGGAAGCTGGAGTGAATCTGGGAGGAGGGAGAAAGGAAGAAGCCATTGGCATCAGTGGTAACTGAGCAGAAAACAGCAGCTGTCTTGCAGTCTGTTTCCTAGGCATTTTTAGAAGAAATTTGTAGAGTTTTCTACTTCCTGCTGCTGCCTGCCACTATTTCTCTGTGACGTATAGCAAAATATTAGCATCTAAAATGACACTGATATGTTTCTGAATTTATATCTTGTGATGGTATGTTTTTGTTTGGTTTTTTTGATTGTTTTTTAATACCATGCTCTCTGTAGATTGAGTAGATTTTTCTCTGCTAATTAAACTTAACTTAACCCTCAGGATTCTTTGTAGTTGTAACTGCCAGATACTTACCTTCTGAAATGGAAGTGAATTGCTGGGATATAGCATAATAGCAGATTTAGATAGAACCTGGTACCTTGTGCTGCTGCATGCCTAACTTATTCAAGCCACGAGTTTGACATTGAAAATGGTAATCTCATCCATATTTCTGCTTATAATTTAATAATAATATTTTATATAAATGTATTAATAAGCAGTATTTTATTTCACAGTTGATCAGAGAAAGAAAATAGAATTGGAAATGGAAGAGAGACATATCCAGGCGTTAGAGGTACAAATTATTTTCTTCATACAAGAAAAAGTAAAACTTCCTTCAGTAAACTAGAGCTGGTAGAAGTCCTGCATCTACTACACATTTATTGTAGAGGCCAAATAAATGGAGGAGAAAGGAAGAAAAAAACCCCAAACAAACAGTGCTAACATAGTAAATGTATTTGCTTTAATAATGCATATCTTGCTCTCTTAGACTGTCAAAAAAGACTGGGAATCAGAGTCTGAAATGCATTTAAAAAGCATATGTGAAAAGCTATCTGAAAACCATCAAACTGAAATGGTGGAACTACAGAAAACTCTGGAAACAGAATTAGAAAAAGTCAAAATGGAGCTGGAGCTTCTTTTGGTTGAGAATGAACAATCCAAAAGTAAGTGCCATGGACTGGGGAGCAGTTGTCTTTATTCAACAATGGCAAAGCTAACTAAATGTTTCTAGAACCTGTATGAAAAGCAAGTAAGATATATCCATGTATTCTTACTTAAAAACTGCGTTGATGACATGAGACTGTCTAGAAAATGGGACATAAATGAAGAACTGTTTAAAGCCTAGTTAGCTGTGTTTTGACTTCCACAGAATATGAGATATACTGTTTTTAAATGAGGTGCTGTTTTGTTGCCAGCTAAAAACTGGCTTTGGCAATCACTGAATTAATTAAAATTCTGACTAATATCAATAGAAGCTGGTTCTAACAAAAAAAAAAAAAGGCTTTGGATTGTGAATAATTAACACTTGATGGAACAGTGACTTTTAGAAATACTGTTCTGGAAGTGATGTTTTTGAAACTACTGTAACTGGAGTTTTTATTAACTTGACAAATGAAAAATGGATGAGTACATCTATTTGTCTCTTGCTGAGATGCAAATAGGAGGTAGGCCTGTGAAAAGTTTGTGCAGATCTCAAAAATCCAACACAGCTGCCCAGACAGCAGTTGACTGGCATAATAATGTCGGATTTGCTGTCAGTGGTGGCATGAAAACGAGCCGCAAGATATGGTGTGCCATGAAGTGAAGAGACATAACTCATTAAAGTGCCTAGCCTTGGAAGCACTATAAAAGTGAGAAACATGGGAAATAATGCTCTCTTCAAATAAATAGAAATGCAGCGTTAAGGGTGTTGGATGATTCTGGCTAGCAGCAAGGCTGGGTTTGAGAAGTAAAAAGTAGCCTTTTTGACCTGCCAGGGCCTGATGTTTTCACAGTGTTTGGCTCTCCTTTGGCTGGTGTGAGGACTTGTTCGTAGCAATGACTTACTCTGGCCAGCCTGCACTGACTTTACTAGAGTTCCCGGAACGTGTATAGTTAAAGTTTGTTTCATGAGGGTAATGTACATCTCTTGCAGCTGACTGTAGCTGAAATGTGGTTACTTTATTGCAAATTTTGGGAAGGTCAAGATCTGTTGACCAAATCAGGTAGTAACAAGTTTACAGGATTTGAGAGTGTTCAGTCCCAAGGTGGAGTGCCCTTGGTTGGAGCTTTCCTAGTCCCTCCTCTTCATCTCTTCATCTGTGTGCTGCTGAGCGTGGTTGTAGGGGAAATTAAGCTTTTGTAGGCCCTGAAGAAATGCTTGATTCCCTAACGTCCTTGTGTTACAACTATATGTGCTTCTAGGTCAGGATGCTTGTTCATGTGTACAGAGAGCAAATATTTATCCCTCTGGCACTACTGTTGGTTACCTTTTGGCTAACAGTGTGGGATACAGAGAAGCACTGTGTAGAAATGTTAGACTTTACCATTCAAGTATTTTTGTGATTCTCTGTAAGCCAGCATTCTAGTGTAGAAACATGCGTTATGCAGAAGTTGTACAGGTTATTCAGTAACCAGGAAGGTGGTGTAACAGAACTAATTTTTAATTGTAGCAAAATATGTAGAATTGGAGAAGCAACACCAATTAGCCATTACAAAATTACAAGAACAGCTGCAAAGTGAACATAACCAACTCCTAGAAGATATGAACATGAAAAGCCAAAAAAAAGAACAGGATCTTCAGAAGGAGGTAAATAATAATATTTCTTTATGTATTTGAAGTGGCTGATAATATATAATGTAAGAAAGACTAGACCATATGCATATGCAGTTTTGTATTTAGAGATTTTATTGAAAAACTAAAATGTAGGTAAATACTCTAAGATTTTTTTGTAGTGGTTCAAAATCTTTTGAATAAAAACACCTTTGTGCCATTTGGTGCCATTTTTTTCACGTGTCTTGTTGTTTTCTGTTGTTTGTTTGTTTTTTTAAATATGCCTCCCATAGCTGGAGAAACTTCAGGTCATTCATGAAGAACTCAAGACTCAGTCTCAAGAAGAAATCAGGCAGCTTTGGTCTCACCTTGATAGTACCCGAGCAAATCGGCAAGAGTTAAGTGGTACGTTCAAACTGATGCATTTTACTTTTTGCCTCTTCTTCATGTAGAAGTATGCATTATTGACATGAAATACTTTTTGTTTACCAGAAATACACAGGTAGGTCACAGAAGTGTCAGTGAGTTGTATCCCAATGATTTGTTTCCACAGCAAGGCGTGAGTCAGTTTCAGATGACAGTCAGTTGGTTCAGCAATCTTAAGAAGCATCATATTGTCATAGGCAAAGCTCACTTGTTGGAAGAAATCACGAGGCGGGAGCCTGCTTCATTGTGCAGCAAAGCTCAATTTTATTAGAGATCATTGCTAGTTAAATATAGTTGTTAATTAGTCTCATACATATTGCAAAAGCTGAGCTCTCTATTGGTTAAAGCCTTTTGATGAGAACAGCAAACTTACTTACAATAGTTCATTGAAAATAATAGACAATGTGGTTAGCTATTAACAGCTGTGTCCTGTACTCTTATCTGCCTGGGTAGTTGCACATTCCATTTTTCTAAGATTTTGTTACATAAACTTTTGTTCAAGGATAGCACGTTCTTGCTGCATCTACACTTTTACAAGGTCCACAGAATCATGGCCTTTGCTTTGTAGCCATTCAGAAGAAATATTCTCCACATTTCCCCCGTTCTGTTTTTGTAACAGGTGCGAATTACGTTCTGAAAAAAGTTTTCGGGAAACATGTTGAAGCTTCCATAAGCAAAAGCACAAATGTAAATCACGTATATTTTCTATTAATGCTATACTTTGCAGAAATGAATATCGTGTATATCTAGCAAGCGCTACATGTGCATTTTCATTAAACCATTTGTTCTCACACTGTACACACCAGAACCCTCCCGACAGGCGTGTTTGAAATACCCACCAAGTTCTTTTACAATCCCCACAAAATATTTTTACCCAAGCTTTATGCTGTGACGAATTACAATGCCAGCAATTGGATTGATATGGTTTAAAGCAGTTATTATGCAGGTGAGGGATGATTACGTTCTCTAAGTCCTCTTCATCTGCACACAACAGTCTTATACCAAATTCTTTTTCAAGTTTATGTAGCAACGGGTCGATGACTTTGTGGAACCGGAACAGATGCCGGGATCGTGGATTGTCCATTTACTGCTGGTCTTGTCCAACGTGCTGGTACCCACAAGGTTCCTGTAGCTGTGGAGACACAAAGATACCCTCGTCCCCAATATATAACTGTTGCAGGTCCCTCCCAGAGACCTGTTCGTGGGTTCTTATAGTATACCAAAGCCTTAGGCTTACTGAGTTGTCCTTCTGTCTGCTCATAGTGCAATATCGCAGCTGGTGATTTCCTATCTCCAAAGAGACACAAGTGGTTTAATACAAACAAACACTTTAACAGTCTTTCTTGGACACTAGCAATATCTTTATACTTTTCCAGATACTGTTTAATTGTCCCATTTGCTCTTTCTACCACTGCTTGTCCCGTTGGTGAATGGGGTATTCCGAATTTATGCACTATTCCCCATCGTTTGAGAAAGTCTGCAATGCTCTGCCCTCCATATGCTGGGCCATTGTCGGTTTTTATTTCTTTTGGGATGCTCATAACTGCAAAACACCCATACAGGTGTCTTTTTACGTCTCGTGCCTTTTCTCCACTTTGTGCTGAGGCCCAAATGTAATGGCTAAAGGTATCTATAGTAACATGAATATATTTCAATCTTCCAAATCTAGGCACATGTGTAACATCCATCTGCCATATTTCATTCGATTTTGTACCTTTTGGATTTACCCCTATTCCCAATCCTAGGCCCTTATTATGATTACTACATATTGGACACGTCTTAATTATATCCTGTGCCTCAGAATGGCTAATTTTATAATCCCTTGCCAAGCCTTTGGCATTCTGGTGATACAGTTGATGGCTTTCTCGGGCTAACACATAAGCAGGTAATTGTGCGGAAAGTGACACCAACTTATCTGCTCTTGCGTTACCTTCTCCTAAGCCTTCATTCCACTTATGACTTCTGACATGGATAATACTGTATCTGTTTTGTCTCTCTGCCTGTACCCTTTTTAGTCTTACAAACAATGTATATAGTCTTTTGTTGGCGACTTCTTTGATGTATGAGGTCTCTATTCGTGAGACGACTCCTACTGCATATAAGGAATCAGATACCACGTTTATCTCCCGCTTAAAATTCTCTAGAGCCCATATGATAGCTAAGAGTTCTAATGTCTGTAGAGTGTCGTCCTGTGACACACACAAAATTTTTTCCTTCCATTGGTCACCTTGTTTCCATACAACGGCCGCTTTACGAGATCTTTTTCCGTCGTCCGTAAATACTGTTAAAGCGTTTGGCAATGGGGACCGTGAATACAACGGTTCTGCTATCCATTCCCATTCCCCTAGCCATTGAAATACTTTGGAGCGAAAAGGTGTTGTCGTGATTGTAGCTCCCATATTTAACATGGCTTCGGCAAATTCTGGACTAGCCAAAAGATACCAGTCTAGCGTGGCTTTTGCCATTGGAAGTTGCAGTTCTTCTGGTTCCTTGCCACTGATTTCTATACAACGTATACGCCCTCTTCGTATTAATGCCGCTAAATCTTCCATTTTTGTTGTCAACGTTTTGGTTTTTTGAAGTGGAGGTGTAATCCATTCTATCGCTTTGATGTCTTTTTCCTCCTGTCCCATCAAAAACTTCACTGAAGGTGGTAGAGGGGCCACTGCCAAGACAGCTTGAGCAGATCGATCGTCGCAAATTATGGTGACTACAGGGGTCTTCTGTGCTACTGTAAATCCTCCAATACCAGCAATTGGCGTTCCAGAGGTTTGCACAGGCCAAGATGAAGGCCAAAATTTATTGTCTATTATTGAGGTATCCGCCCTCGTGTCTAACAATCCTTCTATTTGAAATTGACTGTCTTGCCACTTTATAATACAGCCTTTTCGTGGCCGGGAATTGAGTGTAATCTGTAGCATTGCTATATCTCCAGTGGAGCCAAAGCTTCCTTGCTCCCGTTGTTTCTGCATTAGAGGTTCGAGGCTTTGGGTAATTTGTGGTAGGGGAAGAATCTGCGCAATACGTTTTTTCTTTTGGATGCAAATTGGTGGAAATGGTGTATATGCCATTATCATAATTTCTCCTTCATAGTCCGGATCAATGACTCCAGGCAAGACAAAAAGTTCCATTATCGTAGTAGGGGAACGTCCCAATAATAAACCTCCAACGGGGATTCCTTTGATTTTTATGGGGCCTCGGACTTCAGCAGGTATTTTTTCCGGTCTTGTGGTTGTAAGAGTCGTGTCTACTGAGGCTGCCAGGTCCAGACCGAGACTCCCTCGGGTTGCGGGGCGCAGTTGTGCTGTGGTGTCGCAGCCGGTGCAGCTACTTGTGTCCTGGCGCGGCCGCTCGCGCTGGGCCGTCCGTTTCCCGGCCGCCTCTTGCATGCATTCATATTGTACGTATTTGATTGACAGCGTCCGCACCATATTCCCGTCGCTGAACACTCCCGGCGAACATGGCCAATTTTTCCGCAGCAGTAACATTTAACTTGCAGCTGCGATGTGCGTGGATAGGCTGGCCCTGATACTGCAGTCGCTTGGAGTGGAGCAAGAGCTGCTAAGACTTGTGAACTAGAAACCTCTGTATGCTTTTTCAATGATTCTGTCTGCCTTTCCAAATTGTCACCTATTTTCTGTAAGGCGTCAATGAGAAAAGCTTGAGCACCTGGAGGCACGATCCAACAAATCTGGGACACTCCAACCCCCAGGCATACCATTACCTAAAGTTTTCGTCGTATTATTGCCATTTTGCAATATACACTGACGCAACAATGGTGCCTGCATATATTCCGCCACACCAGCTTTAGTAATGGCTTCCATCACTTTATCAATAAAAGCTCCCAAGGACTCATCCCTACCTTGTTTAATTCCCATATACAAGGGCGTTCCCCCCGGCGATTTAATCTTATCCATAGCACGTTTGGCGACCTCCATCATTTCCCTAAGCCTTTCTGGCCCTATTAATGCCTGAGCTTCTATCCTTGTGTAAGGACCAGTCCCCATTAATTCGTCCAACGTTATTCCCTGTACAGGATCTCCCTGTCCTCTTTGAACTGCAACTGAGTACATAGCCTCCTGTTGCCAATGAGCATTGAACAACAACCTTTGATGTGGAGTGTAAATAAGCCTTGCTATGCCTTTAATATCCGACGGCAGTAAAGCATTGGAACTAAATAGATAATCAAGCATCTGTTTGACCGGCTCACTATCTACACCATAACTAGCCACTGTTGTTCATAATTGTGCTAACATTTTCCAATCAAGATTCGTAATAGCCGCATTGAGCCCACCCTGAGGGTTAGGTGTATAAACAACCGGAAAAGCCAGATTTTCAGTAAGGGCAGATACCAGATCAGTGTCATTTTCCTCCAAACCCCTTCGGGCTAGCATAGTCCATAATTCCCATCTTTCCCGGACCACCGCCCTCATTGGACCCTCTTCGGGACCTAGAATAGGCTCAGGAGCCGAGAGTGGAAGGACAGCTGCAGGAGGACCCTGACTGGCAAAAGTATCTTGCCCAGGCTCAGTTCTGTGAACCGGCGTTTCGGCTTTCTCCTGCTCCTCAGGAGGTGCAGTGGGCTCCACCCGACCGGCTGGAAGCGTGACGGTAGAATACATTGGCGGGTTTGGCTTTTGCGACTCCCATGATTCTATATACATTTTATTCTGTTCTTGTGCTGTCTTTATCTCTTCCGCAGCCCTTTTTTCTGCTTGGGCTAACAACAACTCATTGTGGACAAGCCTCCACAATTTGCTCATTTTCTTTGCTGGTTTATCATCTTCTAAAACTAAATCCCATAATTTGTCTCCAAACCGTCTCCATTCTCCTAACTGATGTACAGTATGCGGATTTATAAAAAATCCATAACTCTCCGCATAATCTAACAATCTTGGTACATCCTTATCTACATCTAATTCCTTTATCTGGCGTTTCCTCAGAAACGCTTTAAATAAATAATATGCTGCTTGCCTGTCCATAATATAATATCAGTACTGTTGCAGCCACCCCAGGCTTCGGCAGCACGTAGCGGCAGGGCTCACCTATATGACGCCTCTGGGCTTGAGTTTCTCTCTTCTGCCACCCCTCTGCTTGCAGGGTCCGCACCCACCACCTCGTTTCTTCTTTTTTCTCTCCGGGTTCCCTGGCGTTCGCCTTCCAGGTCCCTTGTCCTTGGCCCCTTGTCTTTTGTCCCTGTTCGGGCGCCAAAAATGTCGGAAGAAATCACGAGGCGGGAGCCTGCTTCATTGTGCAGCAAAGCTCAATTTTATTAGAGATCATTGCTAGTTAAATATAGTTGTTCATTAGTCTCATACATATTGCAAAAGCTGAGCTCTCTATTGGTTAAAGCCTTTTGATGAGAACAGCAAACTTACTTACAATAGTTCATTGAAAATAATAGACAATGTGTTTAGCTATTAACAGCTGTGTCCTGTACTCTTATCTGCCTGGGTAGTTGCACATTCCATTTTTCTAAGATTTTGTTACATAAACTTTTGTTCAAGGATAGCACGTTCTTGCTGCGTCTACACTTTTGCAAAGTCCACAGAATCATGGCCTTTGTTTTGTAGCCATTCAGAAGAAATATTCTCCACGCTCACTCCTCTTGTTTTCCTTTCCCTTTCCACTCCATTCCTGCACCCTATAAAAATCTTGAGTGAAAACCAAACATTCTTCATTTCAGTGTCAAATTAAGTGTATTGTACTTCAAAAAAATGGAGATAATGCTGGTCAAAGCAATAACGTACTCCTATTTATATTCACTGTCTTCTACTGATTTTTTGTTGTTTGTTTTTTTTGTTCTGTTGTATGGTTTGTTTTAATTCAATTAATTTAGTCTGGCTTGAGCTGATGATGGATAGCATCACTTAAGTAATCCAGAAATTAAACTATTTTATTTTATTTTATTTTATTTTATTTTATTTTATTTTATTTTATTTTATTTTATTTTATTTTATTTTATTTTATTTTATTTTATTTTATTTTATTTTATTTTATTTTATTTTATTTTTTGTTTTTCTGCACAGTTTGTGCTGAAGTTATTAAGTAGTTTTCCCTGGAACAAAATAAATGTTCTTGACTAAATAATTCCTTCTGGGTCTATGACAAGGAGGTGTGAAGATTAAGCAGTACTGCAGGACTCTACGTGTCAGTAGTCCAGGCATGAAGCACAAGGAGAGAGAAGGGGTAACAATCTCCTGCTAGTTTTGATTCTTGTCAGGAGGATGGTTTCTCTGAAGGTGGTGTAAATGGAAAATGTGGTTTTACTGTCTTCTGAGGAAGGAACATTTCATCTTTCAGAAGTTCATTTTCTTATGTAGCTTGTGGGATAATGTTTTACTGCTACCTCAGCAACTAAAATGTGGCTGATCTTCACAGAATGACTTAGCCTAAGGGTATGTATTTCTGAGTTCTTATGGTGGTTTTGACTTGTTTCAGAACTAAAAGAGCAGCTTCTGGCTCGTGCGTCACAGGTGGAAGAAGTAGAGCGTTTAAAACTAGAATTTGAACAACAGTGTCAGCAAAGAAAAAGTGAGCATGAAAATGAATTGGAACAACTGAGACTTTATTTTGAAAAGAAATTAAGAGTCGCTGAAGAAAATTACAGAGAAGAATTGACTTTCCTGCATCAGAGACTGCAAGAACTGAAGGAACATTCACTGTCAGAGTTGGAAGTGAGTCAAGATCAAGCAGGGGACATCAGGTGATCTGTTCTCTTTGCTTTTATCTCATATGACAGTATGGGTTTTTTTGGTTTTTGGGTTTTTTTAATCTAAAAGGTGTTAGCCTCTAAATCTGTCAGGATTGGGCATTTGGTGATCTGTTGTTAGAAACAATGATGGAAATCATGAGTGCACAGTCTTGAACAATTGCTGTAGCTGCTCTGTTCCTATTTTCAGTACTACATTGTAAGTCAGCAAGTTAAGTTAATTGTGACATAGAATGTTACAATCTTAAAAATTAAAACTCTTTGCTTAGTTCTTCTGTTGCGATTTTTGAAGACACTGCTGGGAGAGAGAGAAAGGATAGACTTGGTCAGCTAAATCAACTGTTAGAACAACATCAGGTAGGATTCTTGATATATTAAAGTTCTTCTGTTCATTACATGACCTGTATGAAAATTGATGTCTAATTCCTAGCTCTTTGCTAAGAGTGAGTTAGTTTGGAATGTTTATTAATGTTAATTATTTTTAAGTATATTGTAAATTATCAACTTTAAACCATTCTCAGACTAGCAGAGCAGATGAAACATGGTGTTCTGCAAATTTATGTCCTCTGTTTGGATTATTCTGTGCCTAATAAGGAGCTTATCAAAGCTCTTTCACACAAGTGCAGAATTCTTGGTGTTTCTCTTATCTGTAGCTTCTTTTATTTATGCACCTATGTTCATATCAAGATCTTAAATTACATTAAGATACTTCTTGGTTCAGCTTCTTTGAAGCTAGCTAAGAGTTTCAGAAAGGAATTTTCCTTTTTTGCTTTAGATCTTTATATTTACTTTTAAATTAGTAGTGTTTGTAAGTGAGGGATTGAGAGCTCATGCTGTCTAGTGTATGTCTCATTTGCTTCTGTTTCATTAGTAAATCATATATACATGTGAGTTAGAAATGAGAAATGTATACATCACTCCTTTATTTCTTGCTGCAATGTGTTACCTAGCTGAGTATGCAACTGTGTTCTTGGATCTTTGCTTCTAAGGTCTGTGGTGTGTTTAGAAGGGGATTTCCCCCTTATTATACTTCCAAACAGCTCCTGAAACTCAGATCTGCCTGGCATCATGGTTTCAGAGTGTTTCTGCCTTAAGGGGCTCTGCCACTCTAGTAGCTACTAGAGGCAGGACCAGAACAAAACCAGATACATACACATCAGGCAGGTGCATTATCATGCAGTTCATGTAGTGCTCTCCTTGAAAGATTCTGTTTAAAGCATGGTTTCCTCAAAGCTGAAGGTGTCTTTCTACCACATTTCTCATGTAGGAAGAACTTGCCTGTTTGCAGGTACAACTTAAAGAACAACACAGACATGAATTAGATTCCTTAAAGTTTTCCCTTGGACTTCAATATAAGGAGGACCTAATGAAAATGAAGATGGATCTGTCAGACAAATATAGAGCAGAAATTGAGGAAATGAAAAAACAGCATTGTTTAGAACTTGAGCAGCTCCGTGCCCAACTTTCAGAAGAACATATTAAAGGTAGGATGATCTGGCAGACTAGGGAGTGAAATGATAAGCTGCTTGTGTGGCTAATGTTTTTCTTTAAATATTTAAAGGCTTATCTGAAGAAGTTTTCAGTTTGTTATTAGTTTAAACTATGTGGAATACTTAACACGTGTTAATCCTGGGCATCAAGCTTTTTTTACTTTAATGAGCATGTTGAGTTGCACTTCGGAAGATGTGGTGACTTGAAATATATTATTCTGTAGTAAAACCTACTGTAAATGTGGAGTAGTTGCTAAAAGGAGTTGATCATGTTTCCCATCTTTCCCTTCTGTTAATTCCTGAGTTGGTATTTACTGGAAAATGTCTTAGTGTTTTCTGTCAGCTGTGTTAAATGTCTCTTGTATATGAGTGAACTAGGCCAGTTCTCCATCTATTAAATAGAATGGACCTACTTCTGTTCTGTGTTCCATACCTCTTTTGCCTGTGGGGGTTTTTTGTGGGTTTGGGAATGCTCTGCTCATTTCATGTTAATATTTCTTTTTCCTCCTGTGTTTTCCACTAGCTGGCATACATTTTGAAATGGATTTTTGGAACAAAGAGGGGGATATTTAGGGGGAGCAGAATTTGTAATACTTTTGCTGTACAGTTCTATGGCTAAATTTATCAAGACTTTCCATGTGATCATGGGTTTCTGTAGTTTGTTTACAATTGCTGCTTTTGGAATTGTAATATATGGAAATAATACTGCTTTGTATTGGTTCAGTATGAAATGCCTGTATTGTTCAGGTGTGGGTAAGGGATCATGGCAGTTCTTGTATCTGCAACCTCTTTCTGGGGGCATAATATGATACATAAACAATTGAACATGTCATCTGTAACTTACACTTAGCTCTGTAATACATGGGACTGTATTGATATTCTGCTGTATGCTGGTTAAAAAGATTAGTACAACTTTTAAAGTTTGCAGCTATATTTCTTCAGTATTTTTTTGTTTTTAATACTAGACAGTATATCAAAACTGCTTAAATTAGAACATATAGGAACTTGTCCCATCTGCTTTTTGGGGAAATGCCTTATATAAATATTATGTGCAAAAGAGGAGATGAAACTTCCATAAACCTGCCATTACTTTGTACAAAAATAAATTTTGCTTCTGTGACTGTTGATAGAAGGGAGGTCTGGCCACATGTTTCATGGTCTTTCCCCATTATTCTGTGTGTGTTGATACTGATAAATTTCAAAGATGGTGATAAAGTGGAATGGAGTGCAAAATCATCCTGCTAAAGGATTCTTGTTAGTCTGTAGCTAGTATGGCTACTGGTGAACTGCACAGCTGACAGCATTCAGCTTAATTTCTGTGCATTAGTAAGCCTTGATAAAAGAAAATAAATTCCAGAATGTCATTTTATTACTTTGGGGTTTTTTTTCTTTTCTTCTTTTTTTTTTTACTTTTTAGAAATCACCAAACTGCGCTTGCAGAGTGCTCAAGATGCAGCACGTCAAGTTGAAATGGAAGTGGCTGAGCGAGTGTCTGTGCTGGAGGAAGAGCACAAGGCTAGGCTCTCTCTCCTCCACTCTGAGAAACAGTATATTGCAGAGCTTTTGGAAGAAATAAAGCATTTAAAGGAAGAGATCACTAAACAAAAAGATTTTTCTGTGCAGAATGAAAAGCATCTGAAAGAGGAAATGGAAAAGGTAATTCACATTACAGTTTTAGTACTTTTTTAGAGTTGGTCAAGCTCAGATCTGTTTGGAAGGCCAAGGGAGGGATAAGCAGCACTTATCTTTAAAGGTGCCTAGTTCAGTGATAGTAACTTCAGCCTTAAGTAGCCTTGCATGGATACACACAAATATTTGAAAATGTGGATCTGAATTTCAGAGCTTAGCGTAAAATGCTTAGTTTCTCTGCAGATAACTTTTTAAAGAACATGGATAGCGTGGGTAGCAAGTGATTCAATGATTGATCCAGTCAGCCTTTTATATTGACATGGGTCAAGCACATGTATACCACTCCAGTACAGGCATGTACAAAAGGTCATTGTCCTGAACATCTCCCTGCACCACACTATAGTGTCCCAGTGTGCAAGAGGGATGATGCACTTGCATACCATGATGTGGAGAAATCAGCAGAAAGCAGATGGAAAAAGCCCTGCTGCTCAACATGTTCCTTCTAAGAAATTCCTGGCTTTTGTAGGGCTGTCTTTTGAAGCAGATAACCAGAAATGTGTTTGTAGACCATTTTTTGAGGGAAGAAGGAACTGAACAACAGATTTCTGCTTTTGCCTTGCTTGTTGTAGCTCTTGTACCTATGTTGTCCAAGTATGAGTTGAGGGAATTGTGCAGAAATGGGGCTGGAGAGGCTGCACACAGGAGCCTGCAGTGTGCCTGGCAGCTAGGAGTGCACCGTGCAAAATTTTTCATGGATCGTGTTTTAATCAAAATTTGGTGGGGTTTGCCTTTCTCTTCTGTCTCTCTGTGTAGGCTGCAGCTTGAATGAATGCTTAATATTTGTTACAATCCTTCAAAGTGGAAACTGAAGAGTAGACTTCATACTGATTCTCCTATGTGTGATCTCTTATTGGTTTTTAATTTTCTTTTAAAAGATGACCCTCTTGTTTCCTTAGTTGACTATTTATTTGTTTACCTGTTTACTTCTAGTGTATTTTTATAGTATTTTCTTGCCTTTTGCTTTTGAGCAATCATTTGGTGCTTTTGTTTCTGTTTTAATGCTACATGAGGCACTGCAAAGGGATCTGAACAGGCTGGACTGCTGGGCTGAGACCAACGGCATGAGGTTTAACAAGGCCAAATGCCGGGTCCTGCACTTGGGGCACAACAACCCTAAGCAGAGGTACAGACTAGGAGAAGCCTGGTTGGAAAGCTGCCAGGAGGAGAAGGACCTGGGGGTGCTGGTTGACAAACGACTGAACATGAGCCAGCAGTGTGCCCAGGTGGCCAGCCAGGCCAATGGCATCTTGGCCTGTATCAGGAACGGCATGACCAGCAGGTCCAAGGGAGGTTATTCTCCCCCTGTACTCGGCACTGGTGAGACCGCACCTCAAGTACTGTGTTCAGTTCTGGGCCCCTCACCACAAGAGGGATATTGTGGCTCTGAAGCGAGTCCAGAGAAGAGCAACAAAGCTGGTGAAGGGGCTGGAGAACAAATGTGATGAGGAGCGGCTGAGAGAGCTGTGGTTGTCTAGCCTGGAGAAGAGGAGGCTGAGGGGAGGCCTTATTACTCTCTACAACTAGCTGAAGGGAGGTTGTGGAGAGGAGGGAGCTGGCCTCTTCTCCCAAGTGACAGGGGACAGGACAAGAGGGAATGGCCTCAAGCTCCACCAGGGGAGATTTAGGCTGGACATTAGAAAAAAATTTTTCATGGAAAGGGTCATTGGGCACTGGCAGAGGCTGCCTAGGTAGGTGGTTGATTCACCTTCCCTGGAGGTGTTTAAGGCACAGGTGGACGAGGTGCTGAGGGGCATGGTTTAGTGATTGGTATGAATGGTTGGACTTGATGATCCAGTGGGTTTTTTCCAACCTAGTGATTCTATGATTCTATGAAATTAAGAAAAGCAGCCCCAACAGAAGACAACAGAGAACCATATTAATTCTAGAGTTTTCCTTACAGTTTTTTCTTTATCCCAATTAATTCTTAATAGCGCAGCCTTACTTTTCTTTGGGATTATGACTTCACTGTGAGAACTGAATCTCTCAAAGACCCTAAATGCCTGAGAGTGTTTCTTTCATATACTTCAGTTTGGCTTTGGTATTTTACGTGTTTTTAATAACTGTGTTCACAGGAAAAAGATAGGATTGCTGAGGAACACAAGAAAAAATTGAGGGAAGCCAGAGAAGAAATCCAGAAAATAGAGACTATTTACAAAGAAAAAGAGTGGAAATGGAAATGTCAAAGCGAAGACCAGAGAACCCAAGCAGAAGAGAAGTTATCCTCATTATGTGCAGAACTGGAAAATAGAGCGGAATATGAGAAGCAAAATTTACGAAAGGAGTTAGAACTTCGTGAAGCTGAAATGCATCAACTTCAAGATCACCAAGCTGCCAAAATTCTAGAGTTGGAGAAGCTGGTAAAAGAACAGCAAAACAATTTACAGCAACTGGAGGACAGCCTTGCAAGTGTACAGGCTACATGGAAATCTCCAGAGCAGTATGACTGTGACCTGCAGGCAGCCAAAGCTCTCATGGTAAAAGAAATGGAAAAGGCCATACTTCGTCTGCAGGAAGAAAGTGCACTGAAACTTAAGGAAGCACAAAACAAGTTAGTTCTGAGTAATTGAGCATAATTTTTTACCAGTTCAGTCATTGTTAATGGCTGCTTTTTTCTGATTTTAAACTTAATGGGTGGTAGTGATGTAGGTTTGTCACTTGATGGCACTAGCCAACCTATGTGTAAAGCTTACTCTCCCAAGCAACAGTAATGCTGTCGATTATGGTTTACTATAGGATTTTGCTTCACGTAAATGTGTTTAGTGTAGCAAATCAAACAAGGTGCAACATACAGAACTTGACTACAGTTAAGAATATAGTCCCCAGCTGAAAATCGTGTATTAGCAATAGGGTGGGGAAAATCTTACAAGACATGTGAGTGGGAAAATTCTCTAAATTTTTTTCAAGTGTTTTGAAACAGTTTGAATTAATTTGAGGATGTGTTTTTTGGTGAATGAAACTTCTATTATCCACTGAATGCTGAGCCTGATGGGTTGTGTATGGTATTCTTCAGTTCTTAGATGTGAAGGTTTTAACTGCTCAGTTTTTCTTCCCCTTTCGACCCACATTTGTTTTATTGTATTAAAGGAAATATTCAAACAACTACATGTTTATATTTGCATGCATTGCTTTAAATTTACCCCTTCTTCCCTTATGGAGTAAGATTGGGGAAATAAGTACAGTACAAAAACGCTGAAAGCAGGAACTTAGTCTTTAAATAATCTATCACTTTTTAATTATTGGTGTCTGTATCCAAAAGTACTATAGGTAGTGATTACAGTAAATTGCAGCAATTCAGATACTAAATCTTGCAGATGTCAGAGGGCTGACATGAGTTTGGAGGAGTCCCCAGATTATCCCACTTACACTTCCATAGTGGTTTTATGCCTCAGTCTTAACCAACTAGTTTTGGAGATGTTTCTTATGATAATTTGTTTGCTTGCAGACAGTGCATTTGAGATGTTGACAATGGGTATGAGATGTCCTAGGTGCTTCCGTGTGGTAGTATTTTCTCAGAGAGACAGTGAATGATGTTTGCATGTTGCTTTCTGTGTGTGAGTAATTTAATAGGGATGCTGGTCTACGTAGTAATAACCAGATACTACCAAGTGACATTGTATAAACCTTTAATTATATGGCTATGAAATCGTCTTTGTGGCTTCCTCTGTGTTAGCTCTATATTTGAAACAAAGTAAGAGTTGTGAAGGCTGAGTATGGCCTACTTATTTTTCTTGATTATTGTTTACTTTGATTATTCTTTTTAAAAAAAAGTTATCTTTTTGACAATATTTTCTTAATGTTCTTGGAAATTATAGGTTTATGGAGGAACACAAAGATATAACTCAGAAATTCACAACTGAGCAAGAGATTCTTCTCCAAGAGCTGAAAAAGGAACATGTCAATGAACTGGAACTCCAAAGTCAGCAGTTAGAGGAGAAGCATAAGCAGCAAATTTTGTGTCTTACAGCTGAGTTTCAGGCAAAGCACCAAGCTGAAATTGAAACACTTATATCTACTTTAGAAAGTAAACAACAGAGTCATCTTGAAGCTCACATTGCTGAACTGCAGGCAAAGCACCAGACAGAAGTTGATGAGCTGGAAGCTAAACACTTATCAAATCTGGATTCCTTGGAGTCCTCCTACCTATCTGAAATTCAGAATATAAGAGATGAACACAGTCAGGCTCTTGAGAAGCTACAGCTGCAGCACACAGAACAGCTCCATGAAAAGGATAAAATGCATCAAGCACTCTTGGCTCAGGAGACAGAGATGTTGAAATTAAAGCATGCTGAAGAACTTGAACTTTCTCAAAATAATTTGAAAATTGAGCTAGCTACTGCTCATATGGAAAAACTTAGAGCCATGGCTCTTCAAGCAGAAGCAGCTCATAAGGTGAGTCAGAAAGAAAACTTGGCGTTAAAGGTGCAATGTCACGGTGCTTTCTGTCAGATCACATTTTCTTGGGGTGTATTTCCACAGGCTCCTTTGTCCACACTAAACTTGTGTGTGGTCATAGTGAGCTGAAATAAGAAACTGAAGCTAAAAATCAAGTCCATCTGTCACTCTCCTCACTCCCTATATGCTCAGACTAGTAAGTTTTATATCTCAATTTGAGGAAAAGGTACAAATAAAGTAAAGTAAGTAAATATTCTTAAATATAATTCATAAATTCATATATTCAATAATATATAATATAAGGAGGGTTTCCTTTTTTTTTTTGGCTCAGAGTTTCTCTGCCTGATAGAGTTCCCATGTAATTCTTCAGAAATGATTAGAACAAAGTAGATGTGATTCTGTAGGTTAAACTACATCTCTAGAAATTCAAAGATCCTCTCTAATGGCACAGTCTCAAGAGGAAGAATAGAAGAAAGGTATCTGTGAAGATCCCTGATGGGGATCTTCAGAGCCTTTAACATAAGTCCATAGTTTTACTCTTGATAAGGCAGAGATGTGAACTCTTGTAGAGTTCAGATGGGTAAAAAAAATGATCCCAAGATTTCTCCAAGTCAAAGAGATAAGCAGGCGTAGCTCATTGCTAAAACTTCAGTCTTCCAGAGAGGCATATGATGGTTTTTCAGACTTGTCTGTCACCGTGGCCGCTTCCCAAACTTAGATTGTATGTGTTTTCTGTGCCCACAAAGGCTAAGAGGAATATCCTGTGGGGGAAGAGGTGGGTACTTTTCTTCTGTCCTGTCTATTCTGCATTTTGAGTGTAAAGAACTTCAAAACCAAAAAGTTGCCTGGCAGAGATGGACCTGGGGGTGTTGGTTGACAGCTGGCTGAATATGAGCCAGCAGTGTGGCCAAGAAGGCCAGTGGCATTCAGGCTTGGATCAGACATCATGGCCTGCAGGACCAGGGAAGTGATTGTGCCCCTGTACTTGGCACTGATGAGGCTGCACCTTGAATGCTGTGTTCAGTTTTGGACACCTCACTACAAGAAAGACATTGAGGTGCTGGAGGGTGTCCAGAGAAAGGCTGCAAAGCTGGTAAGGGGGCTGAAGAACAGATCTGTTGAGGAGCAGCTGAGGGAAATGGGTTGTTTAGTCAAGAGAAAAGGAGGCTGAGTGGAGGGAAACCTTATGACTGGCTACAGCTACGTGAAAGGAGGTTGTAGTGAGGTGGGTGTTGGTCTCTTCTCCCAACTGGCAGGTGATAGGATGAGAGGAAACGTCCTCAAGTTGCATCAGGGGATGTTCAGATTAGACATCAGGAAAAATTTCTTCACCAAAAGGGTTCTTGGGCACCAGCAGAGGCTGCCCAGGGAGGTGGTGGAGTCACCATCCCTGGAAGGATTTATAAAATGGGTAGATGAGGTGATCATGGGTGTGGTTTAGTAGTGGACAAGTATGGTTGGACTTGATCTCAAAGGTCTTTTCCAAACTAGCAATTTTGTGATTGTTTTGATAGTGAGTTATATCATGGATTGAGGAAAAAGCAGGGGATTTACAAAACTTAAAGACAGGAAAAATAAACCCATTTCAATGATATAGAGAGTAGTTTTTTGTATGTGTGCTCATTGTTCATGGGGCAGTATTGTTCCTCTTTACTTAAAAGACGCCGATACAGCAGAACATTTGCTTTACAAAAGGATTAGAAAAATGTTTGTACTTACTTTTTTGCTTTCCTTTTTAATTAATGCTTACACAGGATGATTTGAACACAGCTCTTCAAAATCAAAGGATTTTGCTGGAAAAAGAAAAACGTCTGGCCCTGGATGTATTACGTGAGGAAGTAGTACATATGGAGGAAAAGCATAGAAAAGCACTTCAAGAACTCCGATATCTTCATGAGGCAGAAATTAAGAAACATAAGGATGAATACTCCAGGGAGCTGGAAAAAGAATTGGGGAAACTAAAAGCACAGCATGAACATGAGCAAGAGGTCAGAATACTGCTAATACGTAAACCTAAAATAAGACATACTTTAACATTAAGTACATTCAGTTTTATTAATCTCAGAAGTAAGACTGTGTATCTAGGTGGTTTTAGATTTTTTTTCAATTGTGCCAGTAGATAAGAAGAGGCAAAGTTAATATTTAGAAGACTTGCTTTGTCTGAAAGGATTTAAAAGAATTAATATATTTATTTCTAATAATCTTTTACACTTAAATCCACGTTTGCAGTGCTCTCTTAATTGCAGAGGGGTGGGAGTGAGCTTGCTTTTGTCTGAGTTCCTGCCATATTTAATACATCTTTTTGAAGCTGCCTGATATGGAACTAATAGGTAATAAATTAGGCAATCAACCATTTGTGGAAACTAACTTCTCACCTCAGACTTTTGTAAATGAGCAGCATGTTCCAACATTGATTTATTTTTTTCTTACAGAAATTGTAGTAGGCAATATTTTTGCAAATATGTATTTTTCAGTAAGGCTTGGAAATCTTCCTAGTTGTTCTTAGAGCTTTACATTGTCTTCTTGTTGAGAATGTTTGTGTAAGCTTGATGATATTTGCTTTCATAGTGAAGGCTAAATACTGTATCATCTACACTAAGTTCTCTTTAAACATTGAAATAAAATAAGATCTTCTGTTTGTTCAGTCTTCTATACAATGTGACTTCTGTTGATGCAAGCAGCCACAAGTGATTTAAGGCATCTCTTTTCTATATTATGTTAGAATTCACAAACAAGGAACTTTATCTAGCTATAATCAAACAACATATAGTCAAACGAATTTCGCTTTTTCACTTACTAATTTGAAAATTGGGTAGTGTGCTAAATAACTCCCTCATCACTGTTGCAGTTTTGTGTTACTTGGTGTACCAAAAACATTTAGGTTTGAGGACATCTGTGTTCTTTTATACTGTCAGGCGTTAGAGGCAGTAGTGGTTTCCAGCTGGCTAGAGTGCATGGCAAACTCTACTTTTGAAAGAATAGGTTGTCTGGGAGGTTAGTTGTGGGAAGTTCTCATGATGATTAATTTTTTTTAAGACTTTTCTCAGAACAGAGATAAATCCCATTTCTAGGATTTTTTTTCCCTCCCGTAATTATAACACTATGGCTACAATATATTGTATTACTTACTTGTCTGCAGATGTATGCTTCTGTGTCGGCCTCTGAAGTAGAATCTGTGCGAACAGCTCTTCTGGCTCAATTTGAGGATATAAAATTGAAGCAACAGCTTCAGTTCCAGGAGGAGATTGAGCTGCTGAAATGTCAGTCTGAGGTGCTGCTTGAACAGCAGATTGCACAGCTGAAGGTAGGATCTGATAAAAGGAACTTTGGAGCACACACTGGTAGCATGTTTTTCTGAAAAAGTGGTCTTTGAAACAGTGCAGAGTTCTGTAAGCAGTTACAGAACTGACTACAAGACTGTCTTAAAATCCTGAATTGAGTGTGATGTCCTTCAAACAAAACTAGAAAAAAAAAAAAGGTAGAAATTATTTACCCTGAGCAAAAGTCTCTGTGTACATTTGTGTTCACTTTGTCATTTTAAACTTTTTCTTCTGAGTATCAGAGACTGTGACCTTGGCTTCTCCCTTGTCTACTGTGCTTGGGTGAATATGGCAAAAACCATTGAGTGTTATCTAAGCTTTTACTGAGTGTGTGGTGACAGTGAGTGCTTTGTGGATTAGATTTTTTTTTGTAGCTGTTCTTAATTTCTGTTTTCTTGGTTCATCATTTGAGTTCATCTTGATAACTTAATTTTAGATAAGATACTTACCCCTGAAAATTATATTTGTTTGGCCTTGTGTACAATGTAGTAATTGCCTATCATCTTCTAAGTCTGTGCAAAATGTCTTCATTGATTAGGTGATAAGCATGTGTCAAGCTATAAAATGAATGGAGAGGACACATCCTGTGTTAGAAGAGAGGAAAGCTCACCAACACATTGAGAGCAGTGCTTACGTTCATCTCAGTGTCATTGTACTGAGCATGGGTTGAGCTCAATTTGTTGAGCAAGAATAACTTTGGTTAGATGAAATAGCATCTCCTTATTTGTTTTGTCTTGAGAGATCTGAGCAGATCCTTACTGTTCCTGTCAGTGCCGCAGCCTGAGGTGGGATTTATAACAGATTTATAACAGCAAACCTCTAAAACTGGATACTGCACACATGCAGAAATTTCTCCTGTTTCTTGCCTCTGGCCCACTGTGGAGTCCTGGTCATTCTTGACCTCTCCTGCTACAAGTGCATCCTGGGAAGCTGCTGGAGTTATATTGGGCATTACTGTCCTCAGCTGAACCCCACAGAAAGTAGGACTGGGCTGACTGTTGGGCTTGTATCCCAGAAGTGATTCCTGCTTTTCTCTCTCTTGTGCTTCCTAGATGCTTTAGTTGCTGAGTAGCATTTGGGACACCAGAAACTTCTCTTCTTGTTGAAATTTTGCCAGAAGTCATTCTACTACTGGTACAGCTGAGCCTGTAGGGTTTTTTTTTCATTAACTTGATGACTGGTCTTTTTTCACAAAAGAGACTGACTGGAGTCTGCAGTGTCAGGCTGAGCTCTGATGCAGGTTTTCACAGTGAGCACTTCCCCCATGCACATTTATGAGATTGTCTTCATGCCAGCCAGTTTCCTTGCTTTCTTCCCCTTGCCTCCCGAGCAGTTTTTCAGGTGTTCCGAGTTCCTTCCTGCAGTCTGACATACTATGTTAGCAGATGCACTGCTTCTGAGAACAATGGGCAAACTGTTGCAGAGGCTTAGTCCACAAGTTTACTGTACTGGTCAAGGAAAGTCCTTGTATTCCATTGTGTCTGTTCATTCATATCTTGCTGACTGCAAAGCACTCTGCTGTGGATTCTGGGTAGGAGTCAGTATTGCTATTACCGAAGTGCCAGTGTTTTCCTTGATCTTGGCTATGATGACAGACCTTATGGTCTCATCAAGCAGCAAGTAGTGGTCACTTTAAAGAACTGGTGATGGATGTGTTATTCTGTTCAGTGCAAGGACTGGCTGAATCTTCCACGAAGGATCCAGGACAACCAGGTGACTTCATACATACTCGTATGCTCTACTCTGAAGTCATATTTCATGTCTCACGAAAAAAATTTTTTTTGACTTATCAGTTGAAAAAAAGGTAGCTACCTCCTTGGAATGTATTTGTTTTCATAGATTAGATTTTATGTGTTTAGGTTTTTTTTATATACTGTGATCTGGAAGACTTATTTACCAGTTCTGGTGTTGCAGAAACGATTACTTCCTCTTAGGCTCATTGGGAAGGGATTGAAGGACCTTGTGTGACCCTGTAACAGCCTGCTTCTGACACCGGTAGTGTTGGGGACCCACCTTGACACGCACAGTTGAAGAAGGAGGGTAAAAAAGGGGGTTCTTTTGATACCTGTGTGGCAAATCGGAGACTCACAAATATCCCAGGGTAAATTCAAATGCACTGTGTATTTTGGACACAGCTAAAATCACGAAACAGATGCTTGGGTGCATTCCAAGTGGCAGCTTCTCAAAGTTGCAAAACCAGATCACAGTCTGTTACCTCGAACACAGCCAAGGTCACTAACCAGACTACGACACAACTTGGATTTGATATGCCATAGTGCCAAGGAAAAGAAGGTACAGTAAGATACATCAGCAAAGGAGAGAGGAAGAAGTAGCAGGGGAGAAGAAAAATTCTTGCCATTCTAGTGGGGCACAGGGATTCCTCAGGAAAACGTGGTCCGCAGCAACTCTTCCAGCAGCAGTTCTTCAGGAACACATGGTCCAGTAGTTCTTTAGGCCTGTTAAGCAGCAGCACTTCTTCAGGCCGGTTCCATGGAGTAGTGGACACAGGCCCTGTGCCTTCTTGGCAGGCCCTGCTTGCAGGGCAGATCCATCCCTGTTAGCAGGTGAAGGGTGGTCTTGCTGTGAAAGTTTGCATTTGTGGGGTGGGTAGCACCTGCTGCTGCCTCTCCTCTGCAGGAGCCACAGAAAAACCTCTCAAACACATGCAACCCAGACAATGTTTGAGACATAACAAGTATAGAAGTTGGTCTTGAAGTTGGTCTTTACAGACCTCCCTCATGTGCTGATGTAGAAGAGGGAGAATAGGAGAAAGAATTTAATAGCTTCTAGATTGTTTAGCCATGTGAATCTACCTTGCAGATGGTAATTTTTTCTGGTGAATCACTCCTATGTGGAACCTGGTACTGTGAATGCTGTACTGTTTGCAGTTACTGAAAGTGGCTTCTGTCTATCTCTGTCCTGACTTGTCCATCTGTTTTCTATTCCTCGCCAATATCTCGGCAGTCTGAAATGACTCGAGTCTCAGTGAACATATTCGGATGGTTCACTTACCTACTTAACTATTTTTACGTCATAGTTTTGGTATAACTTTGTTCACTGGGGGTGTTAACTGTGTGATTTACTGCTAGTTTATATGAGACACAGGGTGTGTACACTAAAAGAAAAAAAAAGGGATGGAGGAGGGTTTTGATTGTAGGGATTTTGGAGGTTGGTTTGATGCTTTTTTTTTAGTTTGAGGTTGTCTCCCTCCAACTCCTGTAAATTAAAATATGTGTGACTTATGCAGGATGAATTTGAATTTGAAAAAAAAGTGTCACTACATGACAAGGAGCAGATGTTGATTCAGGCTCAGCAAAACGAGCAGTTATTATCAGCCCAGCTACAGGAAAAAGCAGCAATAATTACCCAGGTGTGTGGAAAATATTTTGAGTCTAGATTGTAAGTAAGATTGTGGTTGTATTTTAGCCTGGTGCTCTTGCCTTTCTCAATATGTTCATAGGGGGATTGTGTGTATAATTCTTGTGACTCCTGATTTTCAGGGTGTAATGTATGATGGTCTTAGTTGGATTTCTACAGTAGTAACAGGGAAAGCAAAACTCATAGCAGCTTGAAAACTGATGTTCAGCCTTCTCTTGGAGAAATTAATACTGCTTTATAAGAGAAGGTTACACATTTGCCTTTTTGTTGTCTGTGCACAGATGATGTCTTTATGTACAGTATTTTTTTATCAAGAAAATATTGTTAAGTTCATAGTTTAAGCAAAATTATAACTTTATTGGATTGTTACTGTACTTTCCACAGCTGGAAAACAAAGTGGAGTCTTTGAACTGTGAAATAGAGGAGACCAACTCTCAACTGGAGACACTTGTTCAGCAACGAGACAGAGAAAATCAAGAAGAAGGGAATTTGGTAGCCATGTTGAGATCTGATATTGAAGAGTCCAGGAATGAAAGGTTTGTACAGCTTTGGTTATATGATGCTTAGTGGTTGGAGTTTTATTTGCTTGTTTTCTTACTTTTCAAAAAGATATCGGTGACTAGACAAAATTAAGACAGCTCAGATTAATAGTGTATGATGATGATATGTTGGATTTATTTACAAGTTTTCTTGAGGGTTTTTATCACCAACTTATTTTGACATGGAGAGCAGGAGGGAGGTTTCTTCCTTTTTTTTCTTGTAGTCTGATGAATATTTTTGGGGTTTCTACTGTGTATAATCTTGGAAAAAGCTAGGAAATGGAAGAAGTTTCTTATTCATATAAACCTTTCAGTGCAGTGCAGATTGGTTTGATATGTCATTGGAAAGTGTAAGTCAGAGAAGCTGTTGTGCTAAATAAGCTTCTAGAAGAATCCCCTCTCTCATCTTTAAGAAACTTGCTTACTGTTTTTCCTAAAACTGAAATATTTTCATGAATATAACTTATTGTATACTCTGCCAGAACTCCCCTACTTATTTGGTTGTCACAGATAGTATAGTAGTAGATGGTTTCTCCCTACTTGTGCTTCCACAGATGTGGAAGCCTGAGATGCTTGTGACTGCAGTATGATCTCTCCATCTACTTGTGGAGAAGAAAAACGTTTTTTTGCTAAGCCTGCTCTGTGAAAATGACCTTAGTTTTTTTGTTGGTCGTCAGAGTCATTTTCAGTGATAACTGTCAGACTATGGCAAGATATCCATTTTAGACTTTCAGTTTTTTAGTGCCTTTTAAAAGAAGTGCAGTGTTCTATATGCTTTTATTTTATCTTCTAGGGAAAAAATGCAGGAATCTTATCAGCATCTTTTGAAATTACTTATGGAGTTGGTGAAGGCTACAATAGCTATTGAGGACCTCATCTGTAGCAAGATTGGTCTTTGCCTTAATGACAGTCTTGCTTCTGGAGGTTCTATAGAAAGTCAGAGTATTATGGAAGATATGGAACTTGTTCAGTATTTCAGAGCCAAAGAAAAGCATCACCTAGAAAAAGGTGAGTACAAATCTGTATAACTGGATGTTGTCAATACATGTTCTTGAAAAATGCCTTATTTCCTTCTATGTGTGTGAGGTTGAGAAAGTGCTGCAGTGTTTTCTGTGTCTCTTTTGAAGTTGCACCGTACTTAAGAGACTGTCTATCAGTGTTCTTTCATTTTAATTCTTTTAATAGTGCAACTACAAAAATGTTGGAGAAGGCTGAATGGACTAGAGGGCTAGAATGGTGAACTTGGTGAATGCAGTGTTTCAGGCACTGGTGTATAGCACAATATGTCCAGATATTGTGAAAGACTGTCTTGATTTGTCAATGTGGAGTTATTAAAGTGTACAAGTTTTCACCTTTTTATATGTATTCAGGACCAAGCAATGTCACTGTCTGATGTCAGTTATCTGAGTGGCCACTTCTGTGACATTTTTCTGTGTTTTAAAGTAGCTTGCTTGTTTTCAGTAGATGAGCTCCTTGATGAAACTTTCACAGAACACAACCAGCTGTCTCCAGTGACTGACGTGGGATCTGACTTGAGCCAACACTTATGTGAAAGTGTTTTTGCAAAGCCAGAATTGGCATGTGAAAATGAAGAAATGATACTGAAAATTGGTCATCGTTTGCGCACTGCAGTGGAGAGACTTCTGGAAGTGGTTACAGAATCAACTAAACAAGTAAAACTCTTTAATCTATATAGATGTATAATTATACTGAAAATGTGAAGTCTGTTTTATTGCTTCTGTTACTTAGGACCCTATAGGATTGGCGCCTAAAAAGAAACAGATTTTGTCTGAATACATGACAAGTTACCAGTATAGGGAGGCATGTGCATCCCTGCTTCTTACAATGAAGATTATGCCCATGTTTGATAATTTCTTAATAAATGAGACTTCAGCAACTTTGTTTTCCTTCTGGCAGATCCTGTAGAAAGGGTATAAGTTGGTTGCCTTAAGTAGATTTAAAGTAGGATATTAGATGCATTTAGTAACTTCAGGTGACCAAGATTTTAAGGGGTTTTGAGGGGCTTTATTTGCACTTGACGTCATTGCTTCTGCAACATGGATAAGCAGGTTCAAGAAAGCTCATGTTAAAATGTTTTGGGAATATGTAGATAGCAGCAAGCAAACATCCTTGCAATTTTATACTGCTTAATTGTGATAAAAGAAGCTGAACTCAATATCATGAAAGAATTTTAGTATTTCCATGCTGAGTTTTGCAGTGTCCTAGATATTCAGCTTTGTGAAGAGAAATTATAAATCTGAGGTAGGTGCCAGAGAACTGTATGCATTTAAAGGATTGAATTTAGTCTTATAGTAATTAATTTATAGAGTAAAGAATCCCCTAATTAAAAAGCAAGTGTGAAAAAAGGAGTATATCTGAAATTCATCTTCTCATCAGGTGTTTTATGCAACCAAGACATAAGTGTCTATGTGAAATGTACATATACCTTCTTAAAAATAAACAAGTAAACAAATCCCTCGTTGAATGAGAGGCTTGAACTTTTGGGTGCTAATACTGGTTCCACTAGCATGTAGCTGCCTTTTAGTTAAAGCACTTGCCGTAGCTGTGGCAAATCTAGATTCTAAGTCAACCTCATCAGCTGCATTCAGGCATACTTTACTTATATCTATGAAGTCTTGTATCTGTCAGGATAAGCTAAATATAAACTAAAGGGGAATGGGGCTGCTCTATTCCTTTCCCTTCAACTTGAGACATTGCATGAAGGAATGCAAGACACAGTCTCAGACAACTGGTACCATACCTTGAAATCCTGAGTGTGTATTGACTTCACTGTCTGCTAGACATGTCTGAATCTGAAGAATTTAAGTGCAAGTATGCTTTGAATTTCAACTAACACAGGAAGTATCAAGCTGAGTAGTGCCCAAGTAGGATTTGCGGCAAAAATACAGGTACAGGGAGTCACCAAAGTGTCCTAGGGGTTTGAGCAGAGTCAACCTAGTACTAAAATGAAACTTCAAAACCTGCATCTTAATGCATAATTGTTATACAAAATTGAGAAGGTCTTTGTTTAAATGTCTGTAGTATTGTTACTTTGCATATGCATCCAAGATCTGATGCTAGAGGGAATTGTTTACTTTTAGCTAGAGAAAATGCATGAAAACCATGTGCAATTTGAAGAAGAATTCAGCCGCCAAAATCGGGAAACTGCCCAAGTGGTTAGTCAGCACCAGGAACTAATGGAGTGCCTCAGTGAGGAAAGTGAGGCCAAGAATCAGCTGGCATTAGAGCTTCATAAAGCAGAAGGTAAGAAAATGAAACAATGAAATGAATAGGAAGAGGTTTTGATTTTTTTTTACTCCTTATTCCTCCAAATATCTATAATATGTGTTTTGTTGTTGATTTTTCTGTCTATAATCTATTTTCTGCCTTTCAGATTACTAAACTACTTGAAGCTTGCGTCTTCTCTTGCAAATCTACTACTTAACTCCTCATCAGAATTGCATCTCTCTGGGATAAGTGTGGCTAGATCTTAGTCCTATACTTATACAGTATAAATATATACTGTAAGTATGTAAGGGTCATAACCCCATGCAAAACTACAGGCTTGGGGAACAGTGACTGGAAAGCTGTCCAGTGGAAATAGACCTGCGAACGCTGGTCAGCAGCAGCTGAACATGTGCCAGCAGTGTGCCCAGGTGGCCAAGAAGGCCAACAACATCCTGGCTTGTGTCAGAAATGGTTTGGCCAGCAGGAGCAGGGAAGAGAATATCCCTCCGTACTTGGTGCTGGTGAGGCTGCGCCTTGAATCCTGTGTTCAGTTTTGGGTCCCTCCACTACAAGAAGGATGTTGGGTACTTGAGCATGTCCAGAGGAGGGCAACTGAGCTGGACAAGAGTCTGGAGCATGGGGTTTATGGGGAGTGGCTGGGGGATGTGAGGCTGTTTAATCTGTAGAAAAAGAGGCTAAGGGGAGACCTCATCACACTCTATGTCTCCCTGAAAGGAAGTTGTAGCAGAGTGAGTGCTGGTCTATTCTCCTAAGTAACAAGTGATCAGACGAGAGGAATTGGCCTCAATTTGCACCACAGGAGGTTTAGATTGGGTATTGGAAAAATTTCTTCACTGAAGGGGTGGTGAAGCATTGGAACCTGCTGTCTAGGAAAGGGGTTGAGTCTCCTTCCCTGGAGGTGTTAAAAAAAATATGTACATGTGGCACTTAAGGACAGATTCCCTCAGGGGTCCGTACTGGGACCAGCGCTGTTTAATACTTTCATTAATGATATAGACATTGAGATTGAGTGCACCCTCAGCAAGTTTGCAGATGACATCAAGCTGAGTGGTGCAGTTGTCACACCAGAAGGATGGGATGTCATCCAGAGGGACCGAGGCAAGCTGGGGAATTGGGCCTGTGTGAATTTCATGAGGTTCAACAAGGCCAAGTACAAGGTCCTACAACTGGGTTGGGGCAGCCTGAGGGGCCAAGATAATTGAGAACAGCCCTGCAGAGAAAGACACAGGGGTGCTGGTTGATGAGAAGCTTGGCAATGCGCACTTGTGGCTCAGAAGGCCAGCTGTATCCTGGGCTGCATCCTGGGCTCAGTGTTGGGTCCAGCCCTGTTCAATGTCTTTATCAATGACCTGGATGAAGGCATTGAGTGCACCCATAGCAAGTTTGTGGATGACACTAAGCTGGGTGGAAGTGTGGATCTGCTGGAGTGTAGAGAGGCTCTGCAAAGGGATCTGAACAGGCTGAGACTAATGGCATGAGGTTTAACAAGGCCAAATGCCAGGTCCTGCACTTGGGACACAACAACCCTGTGCAGTGCTACAGACTAGAAGTCTGTCTAGAAAGCTGCCTGGAGGAGAAGGACCTGGGGGTGTTGGTTGACAGCGAATGAACATGAGCCAGAAGTGGGGCCAGTGGCCAGCCAGGCCAATGGCATCTTGGCTTATATCAGAAACGGTGTGACCAGCAGGTCCAGGGAGGTTATTCTCCCTCTGTACTCGGCACTGGTGAGACCGCACCTCGAGTACTGTGTTCAGTTCTGGGACCCTCACCACAAGAAGGATGCTGAGGCTCTGGAGCGAGTCCAGAGAAGGGCAGCAAAGCTGGTGAAGGGGCTGGAGAACATATCTTACGAGGAGCAGCTGAGAGAGCTGTAGTTGTCTAGCCTGGAGAAGAAGAGGCTGAGGGGAGATCTTACTGCTCTCTACAACTGCCTGAAAGTGGCTTGTAGAGAGAAGGGAGCTGGCCTCTTCTCCTAGGGGACAGGACAAGAGGGAATGGCCTCAAGCTGCGCCAGGGGAGATTCAAGCTGGACATCAGAAAAAATTTTTCATGGGAAGGGTCATTGGGCACTGGCAGAGTCTGCCCAAAGAGGTATTTAAAAGACGGTTGGATGAGGTGCTGAGGTGTTTAGTGGTTGGTAGGAATTGTTGGACTCGATGATCCTGGGTGTGTTTTCCAACTCTGTGAAAAGAAGTGTGTCCAGCAGGTTGAGGGAGGTTGCCTCAGTCTTTAATTGTAAAGAAAGTTGTTCCCTCTGCGTACAAACCCCTGAGCTTGAAGAGCAAAATGAGGCTCCCATGGTCCAAGAGGAGGTGGTCAGAGCCTTGCTAGCCCAACTAGACACCCACAAGTCTATGGGGCCGGATGGGATTCACCCAAGGGTATTGAAAGAGATGGCGGATGTGCTAGCCAAACCCCTCTCCATCATCTTCCAACAGTCCTAGAAGACTGGGGAAGTTCCACTGGACTGGATGCTGGCTGATGTTGTGCCCATCTACAAGAAGGGTCGCAGGGAGGATCCAGGGAACTAGAGGCCTGTCAGTCTGACCTCAGTGCCAGGGAAAGTCATGGAACAGGTGATCTTGAGTGATGTCATGAAGCACATGCAAGAGAACCAGGTGATCAGGCCCAGTCAACACGGGTTCACAAAAGGCAGGTCTTGCCAAACTAACCTGATCGCCTTCTATGACAAAGTGACTCGGCTGCTGGACGAGGGAAAGACTGTGGATGGGGTCTTCCAGGACTTCAGTAAAGCCTCTTCCAGTAGAGAGGCTCTGCAAAGGGATCTGAACAGGCTGGACTGCTGGGCGTAGTCCAGTGGCATGATGTTTAACGCGGGTCCTGCACTTGGGGCACAACAGCCCTGTGCAGTTACAGCCTAGGAGAAGTCTGTCTAGAAATCTGCCTGGAGGAGAAGGACCTGGGGGTGTTGGTTGACAGCCGACTGAACATGAGCCAGCAGCGTGCCCAGGTGGCCAAGAAGGCCAGTGGCATCCTGGCTTGTATCAGAAACGGTGTGACCAGCAGGTCCAGGGAGGTTATTCTCCCTCTGTACTCGGCACTGGTGAGACCACTCCTTGAATCCTGTTTTCATTTCTGGGCCCCTCACCACAAGAAGGATGTTGAGGCTCTGGAGCGAGTCCAGAGAAGAGCAACGAAGCTGGTGAAGGGGCTGGAGAACAGGCCTTATGAGGAACGGCTGAGAGAGCTGGGGTTGTCTAGCCTGGAGAAGAAGAGGCTGAGGGGAGGCCTCATTGCTCTCTATAAATACCTGAGGGGAGGTTGTGGAGAGGAGGGAGCTGGCCTCTTCTCCCAAGTGACAGGGGACAGGACAAGAGGGAATGGCCTCAAGCTCCACCAGGGGAGATTTAGGCTGGACATTAGAAATAAAATTTTTCACGGGAAGGGTCACTGGGTGCTGGCAGAGGCTGTCCAGGTAGGTGGTTGATTCACCTTCCCTGGAGGTGTTTAAGGCACAGGTGGACGAGGTGCTGAGGGGCATAGTTTAGTGATTGATATGAATGGTTGGACTTGATGATCCGGTGGGTCTCTTCCAACCTGGTTATTCTATGATTCTGTGAGGGAGGCAATTCTGCCCCTCTAATCTGTTCTCGTGAGACCCCACCTGGAATATTGTGTCCAGTTGTGGAATCTTCAACATAAGAAGGATATAGAACAGTTGGAACAGAGGAGGGCTATGAAGATGGTCCAAGGGCTGGAGCACCTGTGCAATGAAGACAGGCTCAGAGAGTTCGGATTCTTCAGCCTGGAGAAGAGATGGCTCCGAGGAGACCTTGTAGTGACCTTGCAGTATATGAAGAAGGTGTTCCAAGAAAGCTGTGGAGGGGCTTTTAACAAGGGTATGTAGTGATAGGATGAGGCAGAGTGGCTGTAAATCGGAAGGCGGATGATTTAGATTAGATATTGGGAAGAAATTCTTCATGATGAGTATGGTGAGACACTGGCACAGGTTGCCGAGGGAAGCTGTAGCTGCCACTTCCCTGGAGGTGTTCAATGCCAGGTTGGATGGAGCTTTGAGCAACCTGATCCAGTGGGAACTGTCCCTGCCCATGACCTTTAAGGTCTCTTCCAACGCAAACCATTCTATCGTTTAGTAGGCACAGTGTTGTTGGTCTGAGAGTTGGACTTGATGATCTGAGAGGTCTTTTCTGACCTTAATCATTCTATGGTTCTGTACTTTTGACTCTGTGTGAAAAATAACATAATTTTTAAAACAGTGGTTTGCGTTCCTACATGTCTAAACATGGGAGCTTGGATTGTTGAAAAGAAGATTTACTCCCAATGTAAGTCAGCCCTTCTGTCTAACCCTGGAAGCATTCAGCATGAACTAGAGCAATACTGGATGGTAGTACAGGCATAAAGATGCTCTGTAATAAGAGACAGAAAGACTGAGGCTGTTGATCTCAACGCAATCACAGACTGCATATCATTGGTCTAATTGCCCCTTGTAAAGAGGTCTTCTCCTTTATGTAGGAGAATCTTTGACGGTGTTCATGTCCTTCAAGCTTTTCTCCCTAATCATGGACCTGCTTTACATTCCTCTTCTTATATTCCTTTGGGCTTTATTTGGTCTTTCCAAAATTCTGTTTTCTTCCTTTTTGTGACTCATTCCTGGATTTCTTGATCTCTGAATCTAACACTTGATCTTAATTTTGAAAGATTGTTTCTTCAAACTTCAACCCCTAGAAGAAGATGTGTCATGCTGTGCTATGTTGCGAGGTGATCTCAGGCCATCAAGGCTTAGCAATCCCCATGTATGTTCCACCCGTTTGGAGGCATTTTGTGACAAGGCAGCCTCATAAAATTGGTTAGAACATGTTAATTGGTACATTTTATTCCTTAAGATACTTCAAAAAGCCTAGCTACAATGTAAATTTAAGTCATCATGGACAACTGCCTTTGTATGTCACCTTCCATTGTTTGCATAAAGTTGTTTATTCGTGTCTTCAAGCTGCATTTTTCCAATACATAAGCTTGTCTACTGCTTTATTTGAATTCTAACTTGGGATTTTAGGAATTATTGAAGGCTATGTTGCAGAAAAAGCTGCATTGGAAGAGGCCTTGAATCTGAAGGAGGAGTCTGAACGTCGCCTTGTTGTGGAGCTGGAGAATATGCGTGAACGCTTCCAAGAGCTAACCCAGGAGCAAGCGATTCTAGGTGAGGAGTGGTGTATGACATTATTAGTGGAAAACAAAATTGTCTCTAGTCAGGGCACATTGCAACGTGTTTCAGTCTTTGAGATTACTGAGAAGCTTGGTCTTGTACAGAGGTTAGCACTGTCTTCCTCTAAAAGCAGAAAATAAAATAAAGCAGCTGGTTCTTGGCTTATAAGAAGGTAATGCTGTTAGTGAAGAGTACTGGCATAGTCTTCTGCTTAGTTAGAAAAGGGAAGCTCTGAGAAAGTAAGAGCAATGTATTAGTTACAGATAGTTAGTTGCAGTAGATACTTAGCACCAAGTTACTAACTGAAATGCTGGTTATTTGACATTGCAGTCAACAAGAAGTTAGAGCTTCCAAGCCTCTTGACTGCTTCCAGGACAAAGGAGATAGCTTAATAATGATGGATGAAATTAAATACTCCTGGGTGATTAGTTGAATTATTGAATTTTGAAAAAAATGGTAGTGATGGTATATATTGAGTTTCATACCTAGGCTTTTCCCCTGCTCCCCAGCCTTGTCCTGGCAAAATACGCACACACAGTCAGTAAGGGTGACTGTGGAAAGATTTTAATGATCAGGCTAAAATCTCTTTAGATTTTTAAAGGAAGGTACATGGGTCTAAAAAGCTGATTGAGGTAGCATTGTTGGAGAGAATAAGGTGAGGCAAGTATCTTAAACTTTTTACAGAAGGATCTCACTGCAAGCCAAAGACAGCTGCTGAAATACCAAATCAAACTTAGTTAAGTAGGTGCAGTCTAAGTTCTCCACTCCCCCACTCCCTCAGCCCCCTGGAGTATGTGGTATGATGCAGTCTGGTTACAGGGAGCTCGTGCAGGCAAGTGGTGTAGAATAAGGGGGAAACTCCAACATACTGGATGGAATCTAGGGACACTCAGTGAGTGGAAGTTCGTGCTGTGACAACTCACACTGCAAATAAGGGGGCACACGTTTTTACAGTGATTTAATAAGGACTCTGAAGGATCTCAGTATAGTATAGCTGGTTTATATGTAAGTTATTTTTTTTGATTCACAGAGGAAAATTCAGGGATGTTATATGACCTGCACTATGCAGAAACTCAAGACTAGCTTATGCATGTTCTTAATGATGAATCTATGAATCATTTAAATAGTATTATATAGCTTTGACTTCTTAAATTTATAGCCTTAATTCCATTGAATACTTCTACTGGAAATTTATTTCCAGTAAAAATTTATCATTTGGGCTCCCTGCCTTTCCATTTCTGCTAACGCACATATTGTTCTGCCCTCAGTTACGACAACATGATGCCACCTTCAGCTATGTTGCATAGATCTTTGCTGCCTGAGCAGATTACCTAATAGGTAGTTGTACATGGAGCATGCAGAAAGAAACAGTTCTCTAGTGATTTTTTTAGTTGTCAGTGGAGGAGGAATGTAAAGATTCTAGATTTTAGGTTATTGACCCAGATCCTTTAGGAAGGCTGTGTTTGACTGAACACAGTCTAAATGTTGGAATTATCTCTCCACTAACTGGGAGCCTCTGTTGTAGACTCCTGCCTGGCTTTCAGCCCTACTTGTATCATTCCTCTCCAACTCTAATTTGACTCTTGCCTCTCCCCCACCTCCTCCTCTTCTCTTCAACTTGCTTTTCATATCTCTTCTGGCTCAATTGTACTGTTGTACTGCTTCTGTGGGCTGCCATCTTTCTGTGTTTTTCCTTTTGGCTCTGCCCTTGATCTTTCAGACATAGCGCAATCAAAATACTCATGTTGTACATAAAGTCATTGAGTGGTTTCAGTTGTAAGGAAACTTTAAAGGTCAAGCCCTCCTGCAATGAACAGGGACATCTTCAATGAGAATAGAATAGAGTCTTTCAGTTGGAAGGTACCTACAACGATCAGATGATCTAACTGCCTGACCCATTCAGGGCTGACCAAGTTAAACTGTTGGCACTAAGGGCATTATCTAAATGCCTCTTGAACACTGACAGGCTTGGGTCATTGGCTACCTCTCCAGGCAACCTGTTCTCTCTCCTGTACAATGAGATTGTCCCTCAGCCTGCTTTTCTCCAAATAAGACAAACTCAAGAGTCCTCAGCTGCTACTCACAGGACATGCCTTCCAGCCCTCTCACCAGCAACTCGATCAGGTTGCTTAGAACTCCTTCCAACTTGACCTTGAATATTTCCAGGGATGGGGCATCTGCCACCTCTCTGGACAAACTGTTCCAGTGTTTTACCACCCTCATTGTAACAAATTTCATCCTTATATCTAGTCTGAATTTACCTTTTTTTCACTTTTAAACCATTACCCCTTGTCCTATTTCTACGGGCTCTTTTTAAAAGTATAGTACACATGTTAATATTAGAAGTTGGGTCTGTTTCTGACTTCTCATATGACATGTTAATAATATCTTACTATTACCTTAAGAGAAAATTGAGTAGTGGTCTCATGTAGATAGTCCTTTCTTACAAAGTCTATGCTTGTTTGCCCCAATAAACAGAAGCAGAGGTGGGGGAAGACCTCTCTGCCTCAGGGGAAAGACAGCAGAACATAAAGAGATTCAGGGGCTGTAACTGAAAAGTATCGTGCTTGCTTTACAGCAGTGTTTACAGCCTTGAGTAATACTTTCCACCAGAAACACAAAATAAATTCATGATATTATTGAACTAAGGTATGCCAGTGTCATGGAAAAATACGGCAGATTGGAGGCTAAGTCTGTGCCAGTGAGTCGTGCTGGACTGAATCCTACTTTGAATCCTCTGGCTGGAGCTAAAAAGGGGCTTTGGAGTATTAATTATTCTGTCTCTGTCTGGGGAAAATTGCAAAAAGATTATTGATGGTCTTGAAAAAACACAAATTACTAGCCAGGAGCGTTGCAGCAAACTTACATGGTTATGTTGTAAAACCGTTTCTAGAGTAGCTCTAGTCCAGTTACAGACATGGTTCAATGTTTGTCATAGGGAGTGTTGCATCATAATGAAGATGATGTGAATTTTTGTCAAATAAACAGGAGGCACTATCTATATTACCTCTAAATTTTTAGGGTTTTGAAAGACGGAATGGATCACAATGTTCTGTTCTTGTCTTGTATATGTCTTTGTGTTTTGATTTCTAGGACGACCTGTTGCTAATGTAGCACAAAGAAAAGGTTCGGGTTTGTAATGAGTGTGGTTTTTTTCTCTTTCTGTTACTGTTACATTGAATGAATGAATTGATAGTTTTGCTTTTGTTTTAACAAAGAGGAACAGTACTTTATAAATAGCACAAGAAATTACTGGGGTTATAGATATCCTGGCAAAAAAAATTTACAAGCTCTGGGATGCATCAGAAAACAACTAGAGCTAAAAATATTCAATTCACTGATCAATATTTAAAGAATTAACTGGTTTTGCTGCTCTTAGGCTTAAAATACTTTGTGCCATTATCTTTGTGTTTGCCAGCTTCATTTTTCTTTTGAGTGGATGGAGTAAGCTTGCTTACTCCACAGTAAGAGATACGCAGTCAGCTGTTAAAATTATTAAATGAAGTTAATTTTTATTTAAATAAAGTTAAATTAAATTAATTTAAAGCAAGGGAGAAATATTTGAGATGATGTAAAATGGAGACTAAAAAAATACAGCAAAAACTGAGGGAGGTCTAAGGGAGGCTGGAGAAATGTAACTGAATGGATAGGTGGATCAGAAAAAAGGAGAGAAGAATGGTAAGGAAAGCTGGTTATGGGAGGGACGGTGAAATAAAAAAACAAGCAAGAAGGATCTGTAGAGTTTTCTGCTGCCTTTGGAAGTCTAATGCTGAAGTAAAATTTGTAGCTGCCAAATTGGAAAAGGCATCTTCTCTCCCCAACCCCCATGAACTAAAGTATGTGTACTTAACTCCTGATTTAGCAAACATTTAGATCTGATAAATTTATAGCTGCCATGTTTATGTTTGGTGTTCTACTCCAGGTATAATTATCTTATCACATTTTTAGATTAATTTTATTTATACAAACATGTATATTTGTAGAGGTATTCTCTTGCATATTTCTCAAATGAATTGGAAAGAATGATATGGGTAAATTCCACTTAAAGAGCTGCACTGGTCTCTCTTGCCCATTACTATATATTTATTCCTCTGTTCATTCAGATCTCCTCAAACATTATGTTTATTTAACATATTTCTGATAGCCACTGTCCTGAAATTTGCTGCTGCCCGCTCAGTGAGGGAATGTCTAACCTAGCTGGTTAGTGTGTGTTTGAGGATTGCCATTCGCCCTGTAGCTGCTGTCCTGCCGTAAGCAGCTTGTTAGAACCTCAAGCAGCTACATTTGCTGCAAGTGCTGAGCCCTCAAAATCATCCCCTTTCTCCTGCCCCAGCCATCTGTAGTACTCTTCCTCTGGTTTGGTATTGTTTGTAGTGTGTGGAAAATATGACAAATCATATTGTTTGGAGTTGGTTGACATGGCATATTCTTTGAAAAGCTGATACCTCATCTCTTTCTTGATGTGCAGCACTAATATGAGTGGAATGGCCTCGCTAGTGAAATGCGCTTAGAATGGAACTTAGCGTTTGCTAATGATGATCTTGGGCCTGCAGAGGAGTGCCAGGACATTACCAAAGTGAAACTGCATGATTTGAATTAGCTTTGATAGATAACAGGTTTGTCTCTACAAAGAAACAAATCTGCAATCTGATGGTCTGTTCATGCTGCTTGTAATTACATTTATACACTGGAGGAACATGTGCTTAAAAAAAAAAAAAAAATAAAGGATTGCTCAAACAGATTGCTCTTCACTGAGATTTGCCAAAATTTGATATCTGCTTTCTATGGAACATTTCCAGTTCCATGTAAAATCCGTTAGCCTAATACTTTCAATTTGTGGAGATGACCATGACCATCTATTTCAGTCTTATCTGATTGGTATTTTGTTCCTCAGAAAGCATTAGTGTTCTTTTTGAAGCTGGAAAAAGACAACTCGTTAATGACCATGTTTCTTAGGATATAGAAAGAAAAATTCTTGTGCTTTTTTTTTTCAAAAAAGCATTGGTTCTTTTCTCTGCGTGTCAGTACCTCCATGCCCTTTCAGTGGGTACCATATGTCTGTATGCGCTGCACCGTGCCCTGCTCCATGCACCAGGTATGAGCACTTACAGTGGAGTGCACTTTTATTTCCATCTCAGACCTGACAAAACATGGCACTTGGTAAAAGAAATTCTCTGCTGTGCAGCCGTGGCTGGGATTCCTGCTCCTAATGGAATTCAGACTGTTGTCAACTTTTTTTCTGGGCTGTGTGTTTTAGCCTTGAGTAACTTGCTATGCTCTATCTCATGATGACAGGAGACTTTTGCAGCTCCAAGTGGGCTGTGAGAGAAATTGCTTTGGTGGAGGCTCTTCATTTACCTGCATGCATTCTGCCAGAGCCTGAGTTACATCCACAACTCCGTGAACATTAGATTAAGAAGCGTGGAGCTTAGTTCATGTGACTGTTTAGCACTGTGCTAAACAAGGGAGTGCGGCAGAGTGACTGCATGGTTGCTGTTACTGTACATGCAGCCGAGCACCTGCTTTTGGTAGTGGTGAGTTTGCAAAATGAGTGCTTGGAGTGAAATGTAATTGTAATGTAGTTGTACATTATCACACAAATGCAGAAATTACTTACCAGGACTAGGCCTTTTTTAGAGATGGAGTCTGTGAGTGTATCTCCAGCAGTTCCTCGCAGTCCTCTATTAATCTGTGACTCGTATTTATCAGCTAATAGCAAACTTAAAATGGTAGGAGAAGCCTGATGCCAATGTACCTGGCTGTGAGGGAGGGCAGGGCTCTTAACATGTTGTCTGAATGGGTTTCTCCCTTCATGTGGTGTGTCATGGTCTCACATGGGCAATGTATATGTATGGTACATGTCTTGAAGAATTCAAGGGACTGATAAGCAATTTTGTGTCCTTTTCAGTTGGTTTCAAAAGCTGCCACATGTCCTGAGCAAATCTGACAGACAGTTAATGAATCTGGCACAGTTACATATCTACTGAGTTTTCTTTTGCTCAAGTAACTTGTTAGTTTTATCTTGCATATTTTAATATTGTCGTAATGCACAGTAAGTCTAGTTGCTACAGTAAGAAACCTAGGTATCTAAACCAGGAAGTCACAGGGTTGCTGCAGACCTCTAGAGCTCATTTAGTCTACATTTTTGTGCCAAAGTAAAATCTACTTCACTTGTTTCTCTTTGTCCAGCCTCTTTAATTTCCAGAGGCAGAGACTTCACAGTCCCGGCACAGTCCAGCACTTCATTATCCTTACTGCCATGACATTTTTTCAAGTGTTTTTTTGTAAATGTTATTGCATCCTTCTAAGGTTTCACAAGTTCACTTTCTTGGGGATCAACATAGAATGGTTTTTGGTTTATTTTAAAGTGTCTAGAAATTTAATTAAATACCTGTGGTTAGTGAAGTACAAGAAAAGATTTTTGTAAGTAGGCTGTGGTATCATTTTTGGTTTTGAAGGTTTGTAACTGCAACTTAAAAGATGCTAGGTCAGGAATCAAGTGAATTGAGTTGATGACACTTGGAAAATTGTCCTGTGCTGGGAGTTTGGCTGGATGCCTAGTTAAGGTCCTTGTTTGAATCAGTCTATTGACTGAAAACTTTTAAGGTAAATAGTGGAACATTTCAAAAGTAATGCAATGAGCTCTTGCAGGACCTTGTTTTAAATACTAAAAAGTTGGACATCTATTTTTGTGTTCAGATTACTTTTATCTATATTCACATAATTTTTTTTCTCTAAGTGCATTAACAGTGGAGTCTAAGTTTCAGTCTCCTGAACAGCACATTCAGTGTATCCTACTGATAGAAAATGTGGTTTGTTGGTATAAATTAGTTCTTGATAGCTTACATAATCTTCCATAATCTTCAGCTACCTATGTTTTCAGAATTGGAGTATTTCTTTTGCATTTTTGTAGGGTCAGTACATGCTATCCTTTTTCCCAGGTATTTTTTCTCCTTCTAGCCTCAGAACTGGACTGATTTTCTGTAAGTGTGATTTTTCTCTGGGTTTTAATTCCCACTCAGGTTCAGAGAAAAAGATTAATTCTGCTTTCTCACAGCGCTTAATTTCAGGATAGGTCTGGGCACCACCAGCTGCTGAAGAGATGGACTGGGTGCTAACTCAACAATGTGGTCAACAGCAGCAGTACCCAGCGTGGCAGGAGGCAAAGGATTAACCGAGAGGCTCACCTAGACTGGGTGTTCAAGGTCTAAGGAGGATCTTGGCATGGCACTTTGGAGGAATTGAGAAATAAGTATTGGATAGCTTGATCACGAAGAGATTTGACGTAGGGTGGGAAGTGGGGATGGATGGGGTGGTGAGGATTTAGGATAAAATAGTGATGGGTGGGGCAGTTGGAAGGATGGATATGAAAGTGAGTTGTGGGGCTTAAGCTTAGGGATGGAACACATCTGGAATAGAGTGAATTTGGAGAACTGAAGCTCTGGTGTGGTTTGGAAAGAGCCTCTGGGAAGGAGGAGGATGGAACCAAGGTTGAGAGGGCAACGACCTAAGGAAGGGACTTCAAAAGACTGAGTGATACGGGGCTCTCTGGAATTGCAAGGTCTCAAGGCATGAAGGTGAAAGCTTTCTGCGTGGCCAGAGTATCTCCAACGAGGATTTACTTTGCAACTGAGAACAGATGCCTGTGTCCTCCTTTACTACATCGTAAGGTAGCCTTAACACAATGGACAGTCAAGTGTCACACTTCCTTTTGTGTCTCAGATGGACGATCTTAAACTCAATTTGATTTTTGTACCCTCCATTGAAAGCTGTTGTTATTTTTGTGATCCTATTCAGGTCTACTCAAGGAAGTAGAATTTTTAGCAAAGGAGAAATTAGAGCTTCAGTGTCAGGCAGAAAAGGACCATTCCAACTTACGCTCTCAAATGAAAGTTTTGGAGGTGGAACTGGAAGAACAGCTGCATAATAATCAAGACCTGGCTACACAGTTATTGGAGGTTGCTGAATTAAAACAACAAATACAAGTTCTTGAAAAACAGCTTAAAAACCAGCGACAATTCATGGATGTAAGCAAGCTTGCTACCACATTTCCATGGTTTTGGAGGTGATAAATACTCTTTGTGATTGAGACTTGGAATATGGTTCCTGCTTTCTGTTTTATTTGAAATTGAGACCTTGGTATTCTAGTCTTGTAAAAGGAAAAACAAAGGTTGTTCTTAAATTCCTTTTCTGTAGTATTATATGGTTCTTTTTCCTTTTTTATTAGTTGTTAATTGTAGTTTGTATGTACATTTGAATGAAAAAGGGCTTTTTTTGTCTTTCCCTGTAAATTTAGCTCTGCTTTCAGGACTATTAATAGATGTTAATTATTTTTTAAGTGAGCATAGTTTCTTCACCATGAAAAGACCCCAGATTTTTCTTGTATTCCATATTCTAATGAGTTGAAAAGTTCCTTTAAAAGACTTTAACTATCTCTGGCTGTGTTTACAGGAACAAGCTATAGAAAGGGAACATGAACGTGATGATTTTCAGCAGGAAATTCAGAAACTTGAAGAACAGTTAAAACTTGCAGCAAAATCACAGACTTCAGGAGAGCCCAAGGAGTATAGGGTAAGTAAAATCACACTTAGTGGACAAAGGAGTTTGTTTACTGCAATTAAATACCAAACCCTGTATTGTCTTGAGGGACTAAGTCTTGAGAGACCTTTTTTTTCCTCTTATGTCACCCAGAGTGCAAATTTTCTCCCATGTGACCAGACTACACTCAGGCATTGAGGGTGTACTTGCATTATTTCTTGTGGACATGGAAAGAAATGTTGTATGTTCTTTACAGTAAAGTTTTGTAGCCTATGAGCCTGGTTTAAGTGAACTGAAGAAGATAACAATACAGACAAACAGTTCTACATAGCACAGCTGAGGGATGACTTCTGGATTCCAAACATCTTCAATTTTTCCTGCTACACAAAGTGTCATAAGAGATGTTCTTTGTCTGCATGCTTAAAGATTCTAAATAAGTCCTTTTTTTCACATGTTCATTTGTTTGATGCTTGGTTTCAAAGATTAATTTTTGCTTTTTCTTCTTGTTTTTTTCTTTTTCACGTAAAAAAACCTACAGAACTATGAATTGATTCTACAGGTATGGAAAACAGCATGAACATCTCTTTAACCTTCCTGCTCTTTTCCTTCCAATCCCTTCTATGAGTTAGATCTTTTCTTTCCTGTTCTTTCCTGTTCTTTCCTGTCTGCTTCAATTTGACTCAGAGATAAGTACACATGTTTCAGGGAGGCGGAATTCTTGCAAGGAGTGAGGAAGTGCCTTCAATTTAATTTCCTGTACATAAGTGCTTCATTCTCCTGACTTATTGTTCAGGTACATTACAGGCAGTTACTTACTGTAAAAGAGCTTTTTGTCTTGAAAGGAAAACTTGAGATTTGTAGTATGAAACAAAGATGGTGGAATTACGGTGGTAGACTGTGCCACAGCCTTCAGCTTTTGCTTGTGGCCCTGCTCTTAAACTTCAATGTGTATACTACTTAATTTCATTTCCATCTGTTAATTTACAAACAGTTTATGAAATTATGCACTTCTTTGTGAGAGAAGCAAATCATGTAGGAACAATTGAATCTTTGCTAGAGGAATCTTCCATGCTGGAGGGCAACTGATTGCCACTTGCCTTCTGTAACCTCTGGCAGGACTGCATTAAGCTTCGTAAGAAATAGAGTGATTATGTATCATTCTGCATCAATGTCAGCTTCTCATTTGCATGAGAATGCAGTTATCCGGCATTAAGATTTTCTGAGCGCATCACACACACAGCCTGTGTATTACTTACACTGTGGCAAAGATCAGAAGAAGAATGGCAGAGATTTCTGTTTGGAAGGCCTATTGGAGATTTCTGTTTTGAAGACCTGTTGGAGATCTGTTTGTACCCAGGGCACGTCCCTCTGTGGCAGTCTTGGGCATACAGAATCACAGAGGATATATGTCAGGTTATTCAAAATATGTCAAACTGTTAAGACCACAGCTTGCTTTCTATCCAAGATGTTAGGTGGATGACAATAGGTTATCCTTTGCTAGTGTGCTTGTGGCTTAGTAAAGAGGAAGACCTGAAAAAAAATAAGACTACCTGCAGTAACTTCGCAGCCTCCATCAGAAAGTATTAGGGAAGGTAACTCAGCAAGTGATGTTTGTGGGTAGGGCAAGGTATGCACGCAATCTGTGCTAAATAAAAAAAAAAGTCAGGATTTAGACAGTGCTTGTACAGTTGTTTGATGCTGCTGTAACATCAGTAATTGCTTAACTCAGTCTGAAACAATTTGGTTCACTTGAACTGATTTCTGTGTGTAGGAGTTAAAACAAGTTCATACTTGTTCTCTCTGCTGCTCTCGAGGGTCAAGGTATATATGACTGGGATTATTTTGTGAAAATAATGCTGACTAGTACTGTGAGCTGCATCTGAGAGTATGCTAGGAAATTGAAGGTTGTGATAAGGTTTCCTTAGCTAAAGAATTGCAGCACTGGCTTTCTAGCAACATAGCATTAAACACACTTGTTGTATATAAAGTTTCACAGTGTCTGGGATTCTGATGATATATACCAAAATTTTATAGTGTTGGGAAGTACTAAAGTTTTAAAAGATTGTTTGGTACTGAAAAGCTTTTCTGAAAGGCCCATGCTATGCTTAACAGTTGCTTAATTGCTGATGAGAAGGGATTAAGGTATATACAGAATTCAGCAAATATATATATATGCCTACAAGTAGCTGAGAATATCATGTTAATCACTTGATATATTAACTAGTCTGTAATGTTCTCCATGCTTATTAATTTGACCAAATTAGATCTATTCTTCTGTATTTTACTGGAGGGTGTTCTTCTGCTTTAGTAATATCTCTAGAATACTTTGAAGGCATAAAATTCTATATTAATACAAAGAATTTTTTTAATGTATAATATTGCAGTGAAATTTGCACAAAGTCAGACACTTACTGATGAACAAAGCACTTATTTTATAAAATATCATCTTCCCTGCTCATTGTAATTGACCTAATTGTTTCTCCTTCAGAAAGTTTCCTTTTAGTTTCCTATTGAAGCTTGCTTTCACTATGCTTAATGACTTTTACTTCCGACACAGTATGTCTGTCACACTTGATTCTCTTCTGCCTCTGTTACCCACCAAATCTCCTTGCCTTGCCTTCACATTAATTACTGGGATGAAGGAGAGACTGTTTTCCTTTAGCAATCTGCGTGCTTTGATCTCATTGAGAACAAGTGCAAAATTATTACCCTTTTCATATTGAAATTGAGTTGCATTTCCATATTTTTGGAAAAAGAGTACCTGTTTTATGTTGACTGCTGATTTGCAGGCATTGGGCTTGCATAGTTATCTTTCAATTCTTGGTATATTCCTTTAAACTGGAACTCTTTGAAGTAAAGCAAGAGGATTCTTAGGTTCCATAAATACATCTAATTAATATTACCTTGTTTTGTTTTGTTTTGTTTTAATCTTAAACAAAAACCAACAGTTCCCTCCCCACACACCACAAGGCCCCTTTTGACTCCCACTGGGCCTTGAGAGTACGCCTTCATCCAGTACTTTGTGAGAGGACTGCCAAAATTAAGGAGGAGCAATCAAATGTGTATTTAAGAGGTGCTGCATTTGGAAAACAAGTTTTCAGAAAGTTAACTTTTTCATCCTTTCTGTCCACATCTGCTTTTACTTTCTTCTGGGATTTCAGCCCTAGTCTAGTCTGTAGTTAAACTCCACCTGCTTTGCCATGAAATTACTCTTGCTTCCAATTGGAAGTTTGTTATATTGCCTGAGTATCTGTATAATGTGATTTATTTTATAGGTAGAATCTTTACAAGCAGAAATGAAAGAGAAGGTGGATGATTACAATGAGCTATTATTAGAAAAGGAACAGAAAGCCCATGAAATTACAGCTCGTGATAAAGAGATAGAAAAACTAGTGGCACGGATACGACAACTGGAGCACGGCAGTACTGAGCTCTCAAAGACTGTATGCTGCTTGGAACAACAACTGCAAAAACTGAAGAAAGTGGAAACTGAATTAAAACAAGTAATTTTAAATAGTTATTTAAGTGGGAGTGGCTTATGCAGATGGTATCTTCATGGGGGATATCAACGGCTGTGTTACAGTGTTGTTTGAGACTCTCCCTGGCACCTAGTGGTGAGTTAAACTGTTGTGTAAATGGCAGGTATCACAGCCACAGTTCTAAACAAACTCTGGTTTTACAAACTCCAAGCCTACTTAGTGCAGAGCCTGTTTTCTGACAGTTGTCGTGTTTGTGTGGATCAGAGCAGCTCTTTTGCTTCTCTGGAAATTCGTGAGAAGATAGAGTTACTGAAGGTTAAACATGGTGGGTCTTCAATAAATAACTGTGTTTAAAATCATACTATCTGAATCAGTAGCTCCTCTTGATATGTGTCTTTGGAGCCAAATGTGTTTGCCATAGCCTGAAATTTTTAGTGCTTTGTTACTACTGCAGATTTAATCACAGCTTAGAGCAAAGAATTACATTCCATTTGGCAAAAGTATTTGTCTCCTACCAAATATCTGAGTAACCTTTTCTACCTTTTTAAACTAAATGTTTCTATATCTTCCCTGCAATTTTCCTTGGTTAAGTATTATTAAAATGACTGTTGGGTTTGAAGAGTTGAGTAGCATAGTCTAAACTAAATGTATTAGTTTGCGCATTTTGTAAATATTTGCTTCCATTTTATTTTATTTTAAAAATATCGAACAAAATACTTCTTTGGTTTAGCTTCAGTTAATGTGATATAGATTAGCCAGTCATAGTTTGTTAGGTAGTCCTATTCCCATTTGACACTTGTGAGGTTGCACCTGGAGAATGGCTTGGTTTTAGAATCTCATGTACGAGACAGAATTTGGCATACTGACGCAAGTCTAGCAAATGACCATGAAGATGGTCAGGATGCTGGAGCAAGTGACTTTTGAAGGCAAGCTTAGAGATCAGGGTTTGTTTAGCTTTGTGGAGATCTTATTGTTGCCTGCAACCACGTAATAGGAGGTTATAGAGAAGATGGAGTAGGACTTGGAGGTACACAGTGAAAAGATGAGAAGATACAAGCGTAAACTGCAACAAGGGCAATTCCAGTTAAAGTGTAGAGGGAAATAGTCATCCAGGGGGCAGACAGATGTTGAAAAAGGGACTCAGAGTAGCAGTGGTGTGTCTGTGACTTGGAGTTGCTCGGAATTTGTCTGGCTGAAGCCCTGAGCAGAGCCAGATTGGTTCTCCTTTGAATCAGAAGTTAGCAGAGAGCTCTAGAGACCGTTAGTGGCTTAAGCTATTCTGTGATTTTATCCAAACATACAAAAGTCATGCCCGTTACCTTTCTGTTGGCTTGCCTTGGAGTGTGATGTTGACTCTGATATTGCTATTGGCAAGTAGCTCTTGTCTCTGAAATTTTAGCTTTCTATTAAACAGGCTTTCTTTATCCATGCAAATCCAAAATATTCCTTCTGTCTCAGTGTTCCAGGAAACTGGTCTTTCTTAAAATTTTTACATAATCCAAATCCAGACTCTGTTTATTTCTTTTTCCAAGAAACTAATTTATCAGCCTTAAACAAGGTTATACTATTCAGTTTGCCAACTGTAGGCTTGTCTTGAAGCAATTTCATGCAATAAATAAGTGCCAACAGAGCCCTAAAAATGATTGCCTGTCGTGATTTTTTTTCTGTAAAAATACATGTGGTGTGAGTGGCAGTTAAAGATTTTTACTGCTGCCTGAATGCTAACACACAAAACATATAGGTGTTGCAGATAATGGAAACTAGCACTAATAAGAAATGGGTCTGGAAAGAGTAATTTAGAATATGGAATAGTATCTTTTTGTGGAGAACATTGACTAAACTCATAGGTAGCAGAATAAGTGCTGAACAGCAGAGCCAGTTACTACCTCTAGGTTTTGTGCCCATCTTTCCCTTATCATATTAAGTACAGATATTATGCTTGCTGTTAGAACAACTTCCCAAGTGCAGCCTTCCTCCTTGCACTGACACAGCTCCTGAGAAGAACTGTGAGAGAAAGAGGAGCAATGGAAAATTTTTTAAAGTAAATAAATAAAACTACGGCAGTTTGACAGACTACAAATGTGACAAGCTTAATGCTGGTGCTTCACATTCTGACTTAAGCTGATATATCTGTAGTAGGTTTTGATCTACCTCGAACTCTCCCTATCTTAAATTAAATGAAGTCTCCACCTCTTAAATTTAACTTGGCAAATATATGTATCATAATATATTTGGAAATGACTACAAGAACAAGATGTTTAAGTTCTTAAGCATTTAAAGCACTCTGTAATTGAGAAAGTATAACATTAATGAATGCTAAATTTTCAGAAATTGTTAAATGTGGTCTAGAAAAATAAAGGAGTAAAAGCTTAAGTGAGCTGAAAACACCCAATTGTTTTGAATTTCTATTTCTCTAGTGGCCAGTGGGGTTATGCACTTTTCTTCTTATATTGGGGTTTGTCAGGTATGAAGAAGTATTTTGGCAGGATTACTCTGGTGAGCTAGATGTGTATATTAACAGCAATTCTAACATTAAAAAAATATGTATTTTGCAGGATAAAGAGGCTTTGCAACAGCAGCAGTACAATAACCTGATTCAGATCTCTGCCCTACAGTCTAAATTGGATGAAGCGAGGCACAGGGTACCAGCAGATGGCAGTTCTGCCCCAGTACTGAAAGAGCAGTTACAGGCAGAGCAGGAAGCACTTCAAACGAAAGAAAGAGAGGTGGGAATTTTGGTAGTCCTGGTGTCTTCCAAGTCAGTGACATAATTGCAGAAACATTTTGTGCAAACCTGTTATTGGGAATTTTCTTGTTTTGTCATTTCCTGTCTGTCCATCTCCCCTCCCACTGGAAACTGCCTTGCGATAGTTATATCAACTTTGAGACTGATTGATCAATATCTGTTGTAAAGTAATTTTCCTTTCCATCCGAAGTTGAAGTGGAGCCAAAGGTAGATACAGTTTTCTTTGACATTGACAATAAGCAATAATCCCTTTAAGAATAGAAAGGTCAATTGCACATAATGGTGTTATCTGACCTTCTCTACTTGTGAACCAGAGAATGTTAGCAGTAAGTTGTTGTACCATGCTAAATTGCAACTCAATGCATTTGATGACACTATTTAGAACTTTTATTGGATTTACACACATGGATAACTCCCCACATGCTGCATATTTATGTCATATTATATAGTTATCGTAGTCTCTGCAATATAGAGCCTATAATCCAGTTTAGGATGTGCAAAGAAGGAAAACATGGGTGATATTCCCATTAATTGTATGCCATTGTTTCAAGACCAGTAAGATAGTAAACCCTGATTTCTTACAGGTGGAAGTTCCATGTCTCTCATGAAGTACGACTTAAGTAGCCACTAAGCCTTTTTCATTCTCAAAGCCCTATACCTCACTAGCCATTAAGCCAAAAGATAATAGAAGCTGTGGGTGGCAAGATCAGTCTTTCCAAATAACTCTTTGTGCTCGAGCTTTCAAACAGCTACAAGCACAGAAATGTGTGGTTATCAACTCTTACAGCTTGAAGAAATCAATGCTCAGAACTTTTTTGATGGCTTTAAATTGGAAGGGGGAAAATCTAGATTAGACATCAGGAAGAAATTCTTCACGAAGAGGATAGTGAGACACTGGCCCAGGTTGCCCAGGGAAGCTGTGACTGCCCCATCCCTGGAAGTGTTCAGGGTCAGGTTGGATGGGACTTTGATCAGCCTGGTCTGGTGGGAGGTGTCCCTTCCTCTGGCAGGGGATTGGAACTGGGTGATCTTTAAGGTCTCTTCCGATCCGTTCTACAGTTCTATGACTGTGTTACTGGGATTAGCACTGCAGTGCTAATTTCTGTCTTTTAGGAAGACAAGAATGGTGCTGCTTGAAATCAAATGCTAACATGTCTCCTATTATGTCAAATTACATCAGCATCAAGCCTTCATTGGTCAGAACATAGATTAACATACCTTTTATGAGGAGTTAATTTTTTTTTTAAAGAAAATGGAAAACCACCTTTACAGTACTTTGGTTTCTTAGCTGAGGAGCTGGAATGCTAGCTTCTTACTGTCTTTTTATGTCTCAAGTGTTTTATTAATGCAACTTGATTACAGAGAGTTCAAATAATTTGCTGAAGTTACTTGCTCTCACTAAATATAGCAACAAATGAAGTGTTATCTCTTCTGCTTAAATAAAAGGACTCAATTCAAACAACTATACATTTTCTTCTTTTTTTTAGATTGCAAGCTTGTTAGACCAACTAGAACAATGTAAAGATAATTTGACCAGTAAAAATGAGGCGATATTGCAGCTGAACTTGCAGTTAGAAATGGAAAAAAACCTTAGCAGTTCGAGCATTAGCCAGCTTCAGCTAGAGAATGCACACTTGAAGGTAGGTTTCCTTAGCTTTAGTGTGTGCCAGCTGAAACTCCAGACACCTCTTTTCTTGAGTGTTCTGGTCTTCATCTCCTGATGTTATAAACAGATACATAGTTTGTTTCTCTTGTCAAAGGAATATTGAATTATGATTACAAGGCTAGTGCTGGTTATTGTAGAATGAAGAGCCCTTAATACTCTAGATACATGTTTATGGCAGTATTTTCTACAGTTGTTTGATTTAAATAAAAAGCTTAGCTTTTTTCTAGCCCTGACAGATTACAAACTACAATGTTGTCATTTAGTAAGTAATACATTTTTCTGTTCATTTGTGACCTCTACAGCCCTAGCAAATGTTACGCATCAGAAAACTGGTTGGTTGTCAGTCTGACAACTTGAATGTTCATCTCTTACCTTGAAAGAGGTAATGATTGCAACAACGTTCTGAAATGTGGCAATCTAATCTGCTGGTACAAGTCTAAACAAAGTAGCTGTACTCATGTTCTTGAGTTCTTTAACATTATAGTAAGGCGGAGAAAGTATTAATAAAATCCTTGGTTCTGTTTTGCCATTAGGTTGGGAGAAAAAGTTGTTTCTAATGAGATTGCTGTTTTTTCTGATTAGGAGAATCTAACAAAACTTCAAGTGAAGCAAAATCAGGACCTGGGTAATAGTGATTCCTCAGCTTTGTCATTCCCACAAGCACTACTTAAAGAAAAGAATCAAGAAATTGATGACTTGAATGAGCAGATGAAGAGACTCCAGCATGAGCTAAAGAATACCCTGGAGAAAAAAGTAAGAGTACTTACTTTATATCCGTTGCTTAATTTTGAGGGAAGGAAAGTACACAGAACTTTATTGTAGATTAAATCTATTGGATAATTCTCTTAGAGTAGGGAGTATTCTGAGTAGCTACTAGCTGAAGTGAGCAGTTCTTCCTGCTGTTAAATGTGTAAATTAATGCCTGTGTGATTCAGAAGAAAAATGTAATTTAAACTATGTGCAATAATAATTCTGCCTACGTACAGTAATATTCAGACCTTATCCTTCTGCTCAGATAGTAGACGACCAAAAATCTGAAATTGAAGAACTTAATACACTTGTTGAGCACCTTCGCAGTGACCAGGAAAGGCTGCGTAAGGACAAAGATGAAGAGGTAGAGCAACTCCATGGAGTAATTGAGAAGCTTCAAAAAGAGCTGGCACAATTTGGACCAGTATGTCATGAAATCAGTGAGAACCAAGATGATCTCTATCACCTTGCATTGGGAAAGCCAGTGGAAAACCTTCAGAATGAGTTGAAGAGGGGGCTAGTGGATTGTCAGGGTGATATTGATCCAACCAGAAGAAATGAATTACTGCTCTCTAAAGTGAGAGAACTCCAGGAGGAATTAGAACTAGTCTCAACTGCTAGAGATGCTCTGCAGCAGCAACTGGAAGAGAAGGAATTGCATTTTAAAAAAGAAGTGGAAATTTTGGAGAAAAAGTGCCAAAAATTACAAGAGTCATCAGAGCAGCAGATTGCAGAGCTAACCTCTCTGAGAATACATGACAATGCACTTCAGGAAAAGTACAGTCTTTATCAAACACAACTTTCTCAGAGAGAGATTGAAGCAAGGGTGACTACTACTCGCATTCAAGAACTTGAAGACGCTGTGAGAGAGAGGGAAGAAAATATTCTAGAGAAAGATATGCAAATAAAGGCAATGGCAGAACAAAGAGAAGCTGATGCAACCCAGTTGCAGTACTTAACAAAAAAGGCAACAGAGCTTCAAACCAAGTTGGAAAAGAGAAATACAAGTCATGCTCAAGATGTTTATAATCTTCAGTTAGAATTCTCTAGGCTTCAGTTACAGGTGCAGACGCTGAATCAGAAAGAAGTAGCTTATCAGAGAGAAATTAATGAACTGCAAGGTAGCACTGCAAATCTGAAAGACCAAATCAAGACATATGTGAAAGAGCTTGAAGCCTTACGACTGGAAAGAGGTCAACTTATTTCACAGTTGGAGTTGTACAAGCCAAAGGAGCAACGTGATCATGAAGAGACTAACCTTCTCAAGCCGTCCTGCCAAAGAGAGAGAAAATGTGAAGCTCTTAAAAGAGGAATGGAGGAATTGAAAGAACTGGAAGCAAATGTTGATCGGTCATTTGCAGTGCTGGCTTCCCCTACCAGTAAATTGGTATGTGATTTGTTTTTTAGTAGTAGTATTTGTTTTCTAAAATAATCTAATTTTGTGTGTCATATAAAGCCCTACAGTTTATCCTTTTCAGTGCTCTGAGAAAGGGTGAATATGAATACTGTTGCATAAAACCAGCTGTGGTGAGACAGTTGAAGGCTCTCTATCTTTGTGTAGTTTCTCCAGCGAGCAGTGGCTAGAGGTGAATGCAGGAGGGTCTGAGTACAGAGCAAGGATGTGTGGAAATCTAGTCAAGTCAGGTTTTTCTGAGCTGGATATGGGGTATGGATCCTATGGTACATGTTTGGTGTAGGTGTCAAGGTATTGGCAGTAGGATATTGTTAGAGCCCTATTTGAAGAACATAAATAACTGCCATAACCAAAAAACACTGTACCAGATTTACTGACTGGCGGAGCTTGAGGCAATTCCCTCTTGTCCTGTCCGCTGCCACTTGGGAGAAGAGGCCAGCTCCCTTCTTTCTACAACCTCCTTTCGGGTAGTTGTAGAGAGCAGTAACGTCTCCCCTCAGCCTCCTCTTCTCCAGGCTTAACAACCCCAGCTCTCTCAGCCGCTTCTCATAAGACTTGTTCTCCAGCCCCTTTACCAGCTTTATTGCTCTTCTCTGGACTCGCTCCAGAGCCTCAACATCCTTCTTGTGGTGAGGGGCCCAGAAATGAACACAGGATTCAAGGAGCGGTCTCACCAGTGCCGAGTACAGAGGGAGAATAACCTCCCTGGACCTGCTGGTCACGCCGTTTCTGATACAAGCCAAGATGCCATTGGCCTGGCTGGCCACCTGGGCCACTGCTGGCTCATGTTCAGTCGGCTGTCAACCAACACCCCCAGGTCCTTCTCCTCCAGGCAGGTTTCTAGACAGACTTCTCCTAGTTTGTACCTCTGCTTAGGGTTGTTGTGCCCCAAGTGCAGGACCCGGCATTTGGCCTTGTTAAACCTCATGCCATTGGTCTCAGCCCAGCAGTCCAGCCTGTTCAGATCCCTTTGGAGCTGCCCTACCCTCCAGCAGATTGACACTTCCACCCATCTTAGTGTCGTCCACAAACTTGCTACGGGTGCACTCGATGCCTTCATCCAGGTCATGGATACAGACATTTGAACAGGGCTGGACCCAGGACTGAGCCCTGGGGGACACCACTTGTTTTTTGAGGATGTGTGGGAAATGATGAGGATGTATGATTTGAGGATGTATGGGAAATATAACATCTATATGAATATGGAAATGGCTCGTGTAAAAAATATTTTTCCTTTAAACACAAAGCAGGGAGAGTTAAAGGCAATGAACAATTCATAGAATGAAAATAATGTAATTGTAAAGACGGCGTCTCATAAAGAAGAACTTCATTCTGAATTAGGTCCAGCAAAAAGGGTGTTAGAATTCAGTGAAGAGAGAAATGGTGAAATTTGCAGGGATATAAAGGTATACTGGAATTCTGGGGGCAGTGAAATGATTTAAAAAGTAAGCAACATAGATTTGGAATTATTTAAGTTACGTATGTATGTCAGTATGTGCATTTCCATGTTTACCAAAGTTTTAAAGCGAGTTGAGGAGGGACAGTCATAAAAGTTGGAGAATGTATTACGTAAAAGTAAGCGATTACTGTCTTTTCCAACATTCCTATAACCTTTTATAGGGATTTAGCTCATCCCAGTATAAGGAAAAGTACAATATTTGTTTTAGAGTACAAGCTGTCTGGGCAAGATAGTGAACCTGAACCCGAGAGCTGGAGAAGGGTAAAAATAACAATATTTGTGTTCTAGTATGGATTAGCTAAATGTAATTTTTCAGCATGGCTCTGCAGCAACACCCTTCTCATGGTGCTTGACACACCTGCTTGTTGACAAGAGCATTAAGGTCATAGGAAAAGAACAATTATTTCAAGAAGCCTTGGGAAGGGAAGAAAGCTCTTTGGTATAGGAATGCAGGCTACATGAGAGACCTTGTAGCAAGGCAGGCAGGAATGTATCTGCATACTCCATAGCACAGTATTTACGATATTCAGATGTCTCACATTTTGAAGGTGGAAGGCCTGGTCAGTGACTTCACGCTATGGGAAAGGTAGTGTAAAGGTTCTATGACCGTTCAAATACCCAAGTCCTTAGGCTGGAAAATATATATTTATGTACAAGGATCACAAAAACTGTGGAAGATGGATACCTGCTGTGCTTGTGCTAGCTGTGTTTCCCTGTTGTCCCTCTGTCAGAGATGGTGATTGGGTAGAAGGACTTTAGTCTGACGTAGTGTGTTTATTTTTGTGGAGTCAGAATATGAGAAATGGTCTGCAGTGTTGCCAATCAGCAGAGACTTCAGTTTGATGTTTGATGCTTGGAAAAGCATCCCTATGGGAAGAGAATGCCAAAAGGTGCAAATATGGCCATACCAGAACATAGGATATAGCATATTAATGTGTATGGCTGCTGTGTCTCACATGATGAGATGTGTGAATCCATGTTGTTGTTCCTTCCAGCAACTAGAAGTAGATGATAAGCAATTTTTCCTGGATTTAAATGGCAGGCATAGGAACTGTCCATAGACCTCTTCACCAATTTTTTCCCTGGTGTCCTGGATCAGGCATTAAGCTTTAAGATAGTTCAGGTCATTTCCAGTTAGGAAATAATGGAATAGCCTTGTTCCCTGATTGATACAAAAGTCAGCTCTGGAGAAATACATTTGCTTATTGTACAGAATTATTTTTTCTCCTATTGATGATATGCTTATTATAAAGCCTGGTTAGGTGGCATATAAAATATACTAAAGTATTGGATCATGTTTAAATAAAACCTGGAATAATTATAGATATGACTATCAAATTTGTGAAGAAATTTTTAAATGCATGTTTTTCAGTTTGCAAAATCACATTTGGATTCCATTAAACAATTAATATGTGTTATTTCATTGTAGAAAAAAGATGAAGTTATGTTTGAGTTGACGACGCACGATATAAATCCAAAAACTCAGACTGCACAATTGCAAGCAAATAACTTGACTCAGGATTTGGACGGGATCAACAACTCTGAAGAAGAGCAAGATTTGAAAAAGCATTGCCAGCAAATGCTGGAAATTCATGAAACTCCCAATTCTCCAAAGCACAATTTGAATATGGACAAAGACACTTCGAAAGACTTCCAGAACTTTATTGCAGGTATGGCTTCATGGGCCTCACCTGAGATTCTGAGAAAGCAAGATATGAGCATGGAACTTCAACCAGTGCTTCATCTGACACCCTTTTCGGAAGTTGAAAGTGCAGATTTTGAAATTATGCACATCAGGTCATCCACACAAGAAGAGAATTCTGTATTTCTGGGATGTTCTAACCTGTATGGAAATGTCAGTGAGGAAGCAGCAGTCAGAGTAGAGAGCAAATCTCCAGCTTTCTCTGAAAGTATGTACTCTGATGACCAAGATATGGAGAAGAAGATTTTGGTAAGTGATATTTCATATTTGATTTAATTCTAATTAAACAAGACTGCTCAGCTCTGTCCCCCTCAGAACATTGTTGGCTCCAAGTAGTAGGAACTTACCAAGATGAGTAGGTCCAGCAGTATTCTGGATGTACGATTGTTAGTTCCTCTCTTGCTGTAAGACAGCAGAGCACATTCTGGCCTGCATTAAGACACAGCTTGTAATAATTGAAAACAGTCTTTCAAAACATAAAATTGATCTCTAAGCTGCTTACAACAGGCTTTGTGTCCTGCATGTCTTTATGCTGCTGTTGTAGTGTCAGTAAAAAGATGGATATTGCTTTTGTGCTCTCAAAAGATTTGTTGAGGGGATGGACTCTGCAAATCCTCATGGTTTTGCAGTTATGTTATGTGGAAGCAATGGATGACTTTGTGATAATACTTCATGTTCAAGAAATTGAGCTAAAACCTGCAAAACTTTTTTACTACCACAATACCTAATTTACTGTGTCAGTCTTCCTCTTACGAATATCTGTCATTGAGTGTTAGAAGAGATCATTTCAAAATTGGAGAATGGAGGGTTTTCTTTTCAATGGAAACATTTTATACATTTAAATAATTTACATAAGTTCACAGGAATATAAAATCTATACTTCACAAAATTAAACTTTGGTTGTACATTTCTGTGCCTTGCTCTTGAAGGGCAGTTAATTATAAATACATGACTGTTTCTTAAGACTATTGAAAAGGAGAAAGAATTGAGATGGAGTAGGTTCCAAAGAGCACCAGTGTTGCCTTCATCATTGTATTTGCCATCTCTAACACTGTGATCAAGTAGGCATTTGCTATTATAAAATCTACATTAGTAACAAAGTTGTTATAAGTGTAGAAAAATCTACAGCTGGATTCAGAAAACTAAATTAATGTGAAAATATATTTCCAAGCAGATGAAAGAAGCTGATAATCTAACTTTAACCCCTTCTGACTTGCAAGATGATGTAAGAATGAAAGCGTCTGCCATAGATGCGATGAGCAGTGGATGTGGCAGCAGTAAGTAATTCTGGTTGTGGATTCCTTGCATATTTTAACTTCAATATAAAAACACTACATTTCGTTTCTCCCATTTCCTTTTACTATAGATCTTTTATTTGAAAGCTGACTTTCTTAGATGGTTCTTTGTTTAGAAAGAGCTTTAGAAAGACTTGTATATTTGTGCTAGCGAAGCCTACCTTTATCTTTTCATCTTTACATGTTGGAAAGGAGGCATGGATTTTAGTGAGTCATGGTTTAACTATAACACTTTCTCTGGTGCTAAAGGCAACTTACAAACGTTTTACTTGTTTAAGTTGGTTAAGGTCTCAACTGACAGCCGGCTAGCATCAGCCAACACTGCAGTCATACTAGCAGAAGAAATCATGGTTATTTTGCAAGTGATTATGCTGGTTTCATGTTCTTTTCATCTTTGTAATACTTGAGGTTGGGGGACTGTCTCTTTCTTCAGATACCAGCTCAAATTTGGCAGCTAAACTAATGCAGGAGCTACAAATGTCGGACAACGTAGATGCTAGTTTCATGGCTTATCTTCAGTACCACGGAATGTTTCCAGATGTTATGGAATCTGTGAGAGAAAAAGAAATACTTTCACCACAGCTGAAGGTAATACATGATTAATATAAGCATACCAGGAAATTGAAACTGAAACAGTGAAAATTTAATGCTAATATTAAATATAGTTAACAGCTTACACTGTAAAGGTAGGAGCTCCATAATGTTGTAAACTCCAAGTTGATTATGATTCTTGAGTCACTTTTGCATCTTTCATGTGACAAAACTAATAAAGTTTTTCTGTCTTGCACTTGCTAGAATTGAAAAAGTTTTACTAGGACAAGCTCTGGTGATGTTCCAGAATGTGGCAGTGCAGAGTGGCAGGGCAGGGGCGGGGCGGGGCGTGGGGCACAGGGAGGATCAGAACAGAGCTGGGAGCTCTTTAAGGACATCCTTCTTAAAGCACCAGAGATTTCGATTCTCCAGTGTAAGAAATCAGGCAAAGAAGTCAGGAGACCAGCATGGCTGAGAAAGGACCCCCAGGTCAAACTAAAGCATAAGAAGGAAGTGCACGGGCACTGAAATAAGGGATATGTAACCGGAGAAGAATGTAGGGACACTGCCTGGATGCGTAGGAATGAGATCAGGAAAGATAATGCACAGTAGGAGAGGAATTTGGCAAGGAACGTGAGGAAGAATAGTAAGAAGCGCTTTTGCGAGTACATTGGACAGAAAAGGAAGATTAAGAAAATGTACGCACACACACGCACACACAGGCGATAAATAAGACAGGATAGCCAGCAAGGCTGAGATGCTCATTTCTCCAGGTTTTCACTGACCCATCACTCTTCTCATATCATAAGTTCCTGAACCTCAAGGCCAGGACTAAGGGAATGAATTTCCTTACATTGTAAGAGAAGATCAGGTTCAAGACCACCTGAGGAACCAAGACATACACAAGTCCATGGAACACAGAGATAAATCCTGGGGTCCTGAGGGAACTGTCAGATATAGTTGCTAAGCCACTCTCCATCATTTTTGAAAGGTCATGGCAGTTGGATGAAGTTTCTATGACTGGGAAAAAAGGGAAACATTGCACCTATTTTTAAAAAGAGTAGTATAAAGGACCCTCGGAACTGCGAACCTTTCAGCCTCACCTCAGTGCCCCATAAGATCATGAAACAGATCCTCCTGGAACTTACATTGACACATAGAATACAGGAAAGTGATTAGGTACAGCCAGCATGGCTTCACCAAGGGCAAATTAAGCCTGACCAATTTAGTAGCTTTCTACGATGAAGTGACTGCATTGGTGGACAAGAGACAAGCAAGTGTTATCTTCTGTGTGGCCTTCTGTAAGGCCTTTGATATGGTCCCTCACAATCGTCTCCCCCTGAATTGGAAAGATATGGATTTGATGGATGAAGTGTTAGATGGATAAGGAATCAGCTAGATGGCCATGTCCAACCAGTTGTTGTCAACAGCTCAATATCCAAGCGGAAACCACTAATGAGTGGTGTTCCTCAAGGGTCTGTAGTGGGACTGATACTATTTAATATCTTCATCAAGGGCAGAGACAGTGGGATCGAATGCACCTTAGGAAGTCTGCAAATGACACCAAGCTGAGTGGTGCACTTGAGAGTCCTGAGGGATGTGATGCCATCCAGAGGGACCTGGACAGGACGGAGGAGTGGGCCCATGGGAACCTCATGAGGTTCAACAAAGCCAAGTGCAGGGTCCTGCACCTGGGACGGAGCAATCTGCAGTTTCAATACAGGCTGGGGGATGAAGGGATTGAGAGCAGCCCTATGGGGAAGGTCTTGGGTGTACTCGTGGGTGAAAAATTGGACCTGAACTGGGAATGTGCGCTTGCAGCCCAGAAGGCCAATAATGTCCTTGGCTACATCAAAAGAAGTGTGGCATGGGTCTAGGGAGGGGATTCTCCCCCTCTACTCTGCTCTTGTGAGACTCCACCTAGAGCCCTGCATCCAGCTCTGGAGCCCTCAGCACAGGAAAGATGTGAATCTGTTACAGCAAGTCCAGAGGAAGCCACAAAGATGATCTGAGGGCTGGAGCAGCTCTCCAATGGGGACAGGCTGAGAGAGTTTAGGTTGTTCAGACTGGAGAAGAGAAGGCTCTGGGGAGACCTTGTATTAAATATATAAAAGAGGCTTGTAAGGAAAACTGAAGGTTTTTTTTTACCGGGGCTGGTAGTGACAGGAGAAGGAAAGGAGGTAGATCTATACTGAAGAAAGAAACCAGTTCTTTATGATGAAGGTGGTAAGACGCTGGAACAGGCTGTCCAGAGGAGCTGTGGATGCTCCATCCCTGAAAGTGTTCACAGTGAGGTTGGACAAGGCTCTGAGACACCTGATCTAATGAAAGATGTCCCCAAGATCCCTTCCAACCTGAACCATTCTATGATTCTGTATAAAAAAAAATAATAGGTATTCATGGAAGAAGTGAATTTTATTTTATCTTAAGAAACAAATTTTTTTTATTCAGCTTTTTTTTGTGGATCATCAGTTTACTGGCTGCAAGATCTGAGTACATGCTTCAGTACTGAATGTTTAGTTTGAACACTTTAGGGTGCTCCTGTTGTTAATGATTACTAAATGTTTTAATCATTTAGAATTGGCTAAATTATATATGTATATATAAAAATATATAGTTTATATATTGTAAATATGTAATAGAAATATATTATGTATTGTAAATATATGATATAAATAAAATAATATAATATGTAATACCTACTATGATAACATGTATTGCAAATATATGAAATATACATTACATATAATATAAATTACATATAAGTATATATTATACTTTTATGTGTTATTATATATATAAAAATAAAATCATGAAATAATTATTATTTTTATTCCAGTGATTAGAAAAGCAAAAAGTTAAGTTGTTCAAAAAAGTACAAAGAAATACTATCAAGAGTTAAAGAAAAGTAGTCTGCAGTGAGGAACAGCTCCATATAGAGGCTGGGATGTTTCTGTTGAGATGTATGTAGAAAAGGACTTAAACCTCCAGTGACTTTACTTGAAAAGAGACCAGGAAACATCTGTGTAGTTTGTGAACAGGGTATATCTTTAAAAAGATTGTTTTGTCTGACAACGTTAGAAGAAATTATTTCCACTTTGTAAATTAAGTGATCATTTTGGGAGATGTTTTTTGTACATATCCACTAAAGGTTGTCTAAATACTTAATTCAGTTTTTCTGGCATCACTGGGGTTTAGTAACATGAATTCAGTCTTGATAGGATTTAATTTATTTCCAGGAAAGTTAGCTAGACAGTTCAGAAACAACAAAGATCAAATACGGTCCTTTGACGTGATTGCTTATTAGCATGTTGATGTACGCACCAATAACATGTGCTGGCCAAGGCTGCCGTTGGTACTTTAATATTAGTTACAAATCCAGTATTCAAGAATAGAGTGGCCACTGTATTCTTAAACTTTGACCTCAGTTCTTAGGAGACAAAAATTCTCTGGTAGCTGTTGGCTCACTCTATATCTATATGTATGTGTGTGTGTTTATTCTTAGTTTATTCAGCTTGCCAACTAGCAGGACAGACCGGCATGCCCTTATCTGTATCACAGCCTCAGACAGCCTTCTTATTTTTGTTGTCTAGCACTATCCCATCCTACTCTTACGCTGCCAGAATGCTGAGGCCTGTTTCCTAATATTAGGCATTATCATTTTTTTCCTTCTCAGGCAGTGCTGAAGATGGTATATGAGGAGAGCTGGAAACTCTTGGCTTTGTCAGGACATCCCTTTGATATTAGGGAGCTGAAAAATGTTCATCAGAGCAGAGTGGCAATGGAGGGATGGCAGAAGGAGTGCTCTACCTTGCTGGATGCTATACAGTCGCTGAAAGATTACCTTAGCAAGGTGGCTGAGAGAGGAGACAAGGTATGACAATGAAAATATCCTTTAAAGCAAGGTAAGCAGTTTATATTGAGAAAAATGTTTATTGTTATGTAGTTATTGTGTATGCTTGTATATCTATACATGTGAGGAGTGAGACTCTTTGCTTTAAGATTTGAACAGGCCTCCTCAGAAACCTTTGGCATGCTTAAATTAACAGATAGGTGTATTCTTGCACAGTAATGTTATGAAAGACAGGATTAGAGATTGGGAGAGATGCCTTTTTTTTAAAACAAACAAACACTTTTAACAGGAACATTCAGGTATTGCTGCTGACTGGAGAGGAGAACTGCTGCAAGCAGTACAAAGCGTGCTTGAGAAGGAGAGAAATGTGTTGCAAATTGACTTGAATTCTCACTTCTCCAATCGTGGGTCTGGAGATGAAGGTTCCTTAGTGGAAAAACTGGAGTATATTATGAAACAGCAAGTAAGAAAACATCTTGAAGTGTTTATGCTCATAAATCACTTCTTTGTTTCCCCTATATTTTTTTAAGATTTTTATAGTTTCTTTACTTCTGTTGTTAAATCTTGTCTTGTGCCTTACTCCAGATGGTGTGTGATCAGCTATGTTTCATTATCATTATCCTCAAACTTTGTATGTTGTGTTACAAAGCCTATTGATTATTTTACCTGTCATCCAGAAAAAATAGTGACCTGGAGATTGTTATAATAAAAGGCAATAAAAAAAGAAAAGAGGGGAAGAATTCCATTTAGAGCTTCACAAACTTCTCTTACAAAGGGTATATATTGAGCTAACTCTGAATTTGTTTGATTTTTTTTTTGCTGATAGTGTTTAGGTTTTAGGTTCAGACCAGATGCTTTGTTGTAACTATGATGTATAAACTATAATTAATAACTATTACTCTATTTGGAGTCTAGTGAAGTGGGGGTTTTCTTTCTTTTAACTTTATGTTAGCATGAAACATGGACTTAGTCATTTGAAGTTACCTCAGTGTAAAACTTGTACTGTGCGGGTTTCTGTAGGGTTTATCTTTGTGGAAAATATGGGAATAGCTTTGCAGATTGAATAGGGCTTGGTTTGGTTTATAGGAGGAACAGAGGCAGATGGTTGTAGAGCACCTCTTCTCCTTGGACCGGAATAGCCTGCTCTCTGAAATACAGGACCTCCGAGCTCAGCTACGCATGACACATCTTCAGAACCAGGAGAAGCTGCAGCAGTTACAGGAAACCCTTACCAATGTGGAAGATCATGGGAGCAAACAAGAACATCATCTCCGAAGGAAAGGTAGCAATTGCCAAGCTGGTCTTCTATGTCACTTTTTTCCTTTTTTACATAAAAGACAAAAGGCAAAAAAAGATTTTTTTGCAGAGAAGCAGATGGCTTCAGTTTTACTAAGGCACTCGGGTTTCCTGAGTAGCTAGAAGAAGGAATTCTTCTTTTTAATATTAGCAATTAAAAAAAAAAAAAAATCTGTGAAAGTCAAGGAGAAGCTTTAAAATAACCCAGAACAATAGAACTGAAAGACAATTCTTCGTTACAAAGCGTACGTGTGTTGAAAACACATCAAGGATACTGAAATACCCTTATTGGTTTATGTATATGTTTACCAGTAAATGTATAGGCTTACTTAATGAGGTTGAAAATCCATTAGTAACAGGTGACATTATTGTATTATTATTGGTTACGTTACAGTATATTGAAGTAGCTGTCATAGTCTCACGCAGCTTTCATGTTGTTCTCGCTTTGCCTGGTTCACTAGCAGCAGAGCTGTAGCATATATGTGGATTTTTCTGCTGATTCAGATCATGTTTGGAAAGAAATTAATTCTCCAGACAAGAACACTGTAATACAGCTGGGGATTTTCCCCTTAATTTGAACCACTGTAACTGAAAACATATTGTCAAGTTCTCTCCAATGCAAATAACTGTTAACATCATCTTATTCTAGTTGAATTATTAGAATATAAGCTTCAGCAAGAAAAATCTGTCGTAAGTGACTTGCACAGCACCCTGTCTGAGGAGCAGAAGAGAGCCTCTGAAACACATGATCTCTTGAATCAAGAAAAAGTAGCCCTGAAATCAGAGCTTTATGAAAGTAAGCAAGAGAATGAAAGGCTGCAGAAATCCCTAGAAGAGCTTCAGAAGGAAATAAACCAGTTACGGTGAGAAGTAGATTTATTCATTCACTTTATCAACAGATCTGAAGGGGCTTTATACCTACTGGATTCACAAATGGCTTACCACTTAGAAAACTGGTGATGAAAACTACCCTCTCATTTTTCATGATTATGTACATTTTTCTTTACTAATTCCTTGAATGTATTTATTCTTCAATTCAAATTTGCATATTCACCTTTCTTGTTAGCCTTGACTGAGAAGATTGTGACAACAAGTGCATGTTGTGTGAGAGGACTGAAAGTGAACAGACTGGGTCCTTGTATCCCTGATGTACTCTACTGCTGCAGCTTTTGTTTTAGTCTTCTGATTGTTACATCTGTTTGTCTGTCACCTTGTGTATGTACTCTGCACCCCGACTCCTTCCTTATTCCTAGTATATGCCAATATTTTCTCCTGCCTTGCAGGACAACAGTTTTCATAAAATTATAGAATAGTTTGGGCTGGAAGAGACATTAAAGCCCATCCAGTTTCACCCCCTCTGCCATGGACAGGGACAGCTCCCACTTCAGGCTGCTCAAAGCTCCATCCAACCTGGCCATGGACAACCTCAGGGTTGAGGCAGCCATAACTTCTCTGCACAACCTGTGCCAGTGCCTCAGTACCTTCACAGTAAAAGATTTCTTCTGAATATCTCATCTAAGTCTCCCCTCTTTCAGCTTTTTAAGCACTACATTCCCTGATAAAGAGCCCCTTTCCAACTTTCCTCTAGGCCTCCTTTAAGTACTGGAGGACTGCTCTAAGGTCTCTGTGGAGACTTCTCTTTTCCAGGCTGAACAAGAGATGGCTGTGGTTTTGGTGTGCCAGGGTAAAGAAAACTTCTCTAACTTTTAACTGTTTCTAGGTAGAGCAATCCTGGCCTTGTTTGCAGGAAGGTAAATGTTTGCAGATGCTAAACAGCCCTTACTTGCAAGCTGACTCTCTTGAGAAAAAACAGAGGCCAACTTAAAGAAATAAGTCAATGGACCAACTCGCAAAAATGAGTAACTCATAATGTTTTCCTTCCATTGCTGTTCTGTTCTGGACATAGATAGAAGTGTCATTTTCAACTTTGCAGGTTTGCATTGGAAAAAAAAGAAGAGGATTTGAGAGCTGCACTTGAAGACTTGCAGACTGAACATCTGAAGGAAATGAAGCTACAAGCTTTATATGAGGAACAACAGCTTGAACATAAGAAGACAGAAGATGAAAAGACAAAGGCCTTGGAGGTACTGCCCTACATCTCAGTGCTTCAGTTAGATTCATGCACGAAGGGAGGTGAACTAACAGGTTATTTTTGCAGTTATTTCACATCCAGTGTTTTTTGTTTAATAACTGTTTAAAAAAAACCTCAAAACCCCCAAACTTCTAATGAATGTGTGTATGGTTTTCATAGAATTGGAGCTTTCAGTTATCATCCTTAATTGCATGTACAGAAATAAGCAAGAGTTGTATGTATGTATTTATTTATCCATATCTTCTTAGTGGTTTTGGAGACTTATGCTTTCATGTTGTTGTGGTCGGTTCTGTGCTGTCCCTTGCAGCACAAGGAGAACCAGATTCCATAATTGTGTAACTGCATGCTTTATTCCAGAACAAACATACTAGAAGGATGTGGTGTGTATGATCAACTGGAATGATAAAGAAAACCATCCAGTTATAAGTATGCTTGGCAGAGAGTAACCGGAGCCTTTCCAATGTTACCTGTATTTTTGGAGTTTAACCAATGGCTTTATTTTTGTTTCATAGAATCATAGAATCACCAGGTTAGAAGAGACCCACCGGATCATTGAGTCCAACCATTCCCACCAGTCTCTAAACCATGCCCCTCAGTATCTCATCCACCTGTACCTTAAACACCTCCAGGGAAGGCGAGTCAACCACCTCCCTGGGCAGACCATTCCATTGCCTAATGACGCTTTCACTGAAGAATTTTTTCCTTATGTCGAGCCTGAACCTCCCCTGGCGGAACTTGAGGCCATTCCCTCTTGTCCTGTCCCCTGTCACTTGGGAGAATAGGCCAGCTCCCTCCTCTCCACAACTTCCCTTCAGGTAGTTGTAGAGAGCAAGTTTCCATTCTTCTAAATTGAATGGGAAACAAGTGAACAGCTTTCTTCGATACTGTAATAGCAATGACTCAGTTCTTGTCAAAGGCCTACAGTTACTGCAATAGAAAGAATCATTAAATTGTTGAGGTTGGAAAAGACCTCTAAGATCATCAAGTCCAACCCTCAGCCCAACACCACCATGCCTACTAAACTGTGTCATTAAGTGCCACCACCTCTACATGTTTTCTGAACATCTCCAGGGATGGTGACTCCTCCACATCCCTGGACAGCCTCTGCCAGTGCCTCACCACTCTTACAGTGAAGAAGTTTTTTCTAATATCCAATGTAAACTTCCTCTGGGACAACTTGAAGCCAATTCCTTTTGTCCTGTCACTTGTTACCTGGGAGAAAAGACCAGCAACTTCCTTGCTACAACCTCCTTTCGGGTAGTTGCAGGTAGTGATACATTCTCCCATTAGCCTCTTTTTCTCCAGACTTCACAGCTCCAGGTTTCTTATAACCCCTGTTCTTCAGATCCTTCCCCAGATATGTTCCCCTTCTCTGGATATGCTCCAGCACTTCAGTGTCTTTCTCATACTGAGGGGCCCAAAACAGAACATAGGATTTGAGGTGCAAGTCTCACCAGTGCCAAGTACAAGGGAACCATCCCTTTCCTGGTCCTGCTGGCCGCACCAAGGCTGATGCAAGCCAGAATGCCGTTGGCCTTCTTGACCACCTGGGAACATTGCTGGCTAATGTTCAGCTGCTGTCAACCAGCACCGCCATGTTGTTTTCCACTGGACAGCTTTCCAGCTACTCTTCCTGAAGCCTGCAATATCCACAGCCTTTCTTTAATCCACTGGGCAGGTGGCAGGTCACCTGGTCATAGAAGGAGATCAGGGTGGTTAAGCAGGACCTGCCTTTCATGAACCTGTGCTGGATGTGCCTGATCCCTTGGCTGACCTGCACTTGTCTGCTGAACGCACTGAAGATGAACTGTTCCATAATCTTCCCTGATATTGAGGTCAGACAGGCAGGCCTGTTGTTCCTCAGTTCCTCCTTCTGGCCTTTCTTGTAGATGGGCATCACATTGGCAAGCCTCCAGTCACCTGGGACCTCTCCTGTTGACCAGGACTGCTGAGACATGGAGGGTGGCTTGGCAAGCTCCCCTGCCAGCTCCCTCAGTACTCTTGGGTGGATTTCATCCAGTCCCGTAATCTTGTGAGTGTCCAGGTGGCATAGCAAGTCATTGACTAATTCCTGCTGAATTATGGGGGTTACCCTGCTCTCCATCCCCATCATCCAGCTCAGAGGGCTGACGATCTGGGAGATAGTTGGTCTATTAATCATGACAGTTGGAAAATTAAATAAATTAAAATAATAGTTGATCTATTAAAGACTGAGATGAAGAAGTCATCAAGCACTTCAGCCTTTTTGTCATCCTTAGTAGCAATGCTCCCCTCCATATCCAGTAAAGGATAGATATTATCCTTGGTTCTCTTTTTGTTGTTGATGTATTTCTAAAAACATTTTTTTTTATCTCTAACAACAGTGGCCAGATGGAGCTCGAGTTGGGCTTTTGCCTTTCTAATTTTCTCCCTGCATGACCTAATGAGATATTTGTACTTTTTTTTTAAAGAGTTGCCCACCCTTTCTTCCAGAACAAGAACTATCTTTTTCTTCTTGAATTCCAGCAAAAGCTCCCTGTTCAGCCAGGCCAGTTGCCTTCCCCACTGGTTCATCTTGCAGCACATGGGGACAGCCTGCTCCTGTGCCTTAAGATTTCCTTCTTGAGAAATGTCCAGCCTTCATGGACCCTTCTGCCCTTTGGGACTATTTCCTAAGGGGCTCTCAACCAGTGATATGAACAGGCCAAAGTCTGCCCTCTTCAAGTCCACAATAATGGTTTTGCTGACCCCACTCCTTACTTCATCAGGAATTAAAACCTCTATCATTTCCTGGTCGCTAAGCCTAGGACAGTCTCCAGCCACATCTTCCACCAGTCCTTCTCTGTAAACAGCAGGTCAAATGAGGCACGTCTCCTAGCAGTCTCACTTAACTGTGTTAAAAAAGTTATCTTCTACACATTCCAGGAACCTTCTAGAGTGTTTCCTCTCTGCTTTGTTGCAGTTCCAGCAATGTCCAGTAAGTTGAAGTCCCCCATGAGAACAAGGAGTAGTGATTGTGAGGCTTTTGCCAGCCACTTGAAGAATTCTTCATCGTGGTCAGGTTCTGTAACAGACTTCCAGTAGGATAGCTGTCTTGTTGGCCTTCTCGCTCATCCTTACCCAAGGCACTCATCCTTATCATCAGTCATTGACCTCTGCACAATCAAACGCCTCCCTAACATATAGAGCCACAGCACTACTTCTCCTTCCCTGCCTGTCCCTTCTGAAGAGTTTGTAGCCATCTGTTGCAGCTCTCCAGTCATGGGAGTCATCCCACCATGTTTCTGTGGTGAGAACTGAGTCATAGCTCTCTTGCTGCACAGTGGCTTCCAGCTTCTCCTGATTGTTGCTCATGCTGTGTGCATCAGTGTAGGAGCCCTTGAGCTGGGCGATTTTGCCCCCAATGCTGACGTGATACCCCTAGGCTCATCTCTAGTGAGTCTGGTTCTATCCCCTTCCCCCTTCAAATTTAGTTCGAAGAATTAACAAGATTTACTATAAACCTATTCTTAAGTTTAAAAAACGAAACAAAACTATCAGAAAACTATCAAATAATCCTAATTAATTGTGCTAAGTGATTTCCTTGAAGTCTGGCTTCTCACATCATCTTTCTGGTAGATGTTTAGGATTGTGAGTGGTTTTCCTTTTTTTTTGAGTTTTGTTACTACTTGCATGGTAGGATCATGGTGCCAACATCCTCCAACTTTTAAAAAGACTGCTCCTGCAGGGAAGGCAGGGGCCACTTTAACTGAGACGAAGAGAAAAGTGCATTGCCACAAGGGCAATTGTGCAACAGATTAAAGATTTCAGAGTTGACTTTCTGCAGCTTTGCAGTGCCAAATCATCCCTTGAAGCCCTACTATGGGAAGCTGATGCCACTTAGCGTCTGATGGCTTTATGCAAGATCAGAGGGGAGGTTGTGCTGGCTGAGGACCCCGCTGCTAGGGGGCTAGCCATACAAGCTCTGATGCTTTGCAGGATGTGCCTGTAATCTTGCCCCTTCAGTCACTCCTCTTTCTTCTGAAGAGAAGCTGGCTCCCAAAATGGACTTAGGGATAGATTATTTTTGTCAGCTTGTACTATGTGCTTTAAACAGATGGGCTGTAAAATCCAGAGGTTTACATCTACTCTTACTGCTTAGATTTTTAGTTCTATTTAAGTCAACATGGATTATTTCTGCTTCAGATATCATTTTTTAAGAGCATTGAGTGATGCAAAGAATAGTCATTTCCTAATGAGAATCTTACTAATTGAATCAAAAGTAACATACCAGAAACTACTTAAGTGTTTGGTGTTGTTACTTCATGTCACGTTGCTAACAAGCAGGCTTTTGGCACTTTAATTTAAAACTACAAGTTTATCTTCTAATTACAGCTTTTTAATACCAGAACTACTCTTAGTTCAGTCTTGAATTTCTTCCTAGATAAAATAGGATGTTGAAGACTGCCAAATGCAGCACAGATGAGTGTTTATCTTGGACTACTAATATATGCTTCCTCACTTTGAACAGGAGCTGCAGGCTGCCTTGGAGCTGCAGTCAGTGCAGAATAGCCAGCTGGCCGTGTCCATAGAGTATGAGAAAGCGGTAAATGATAATCTCCGCAAGGAACTTCAGATCGAGCACTCCCGCTGTGAAGCGCTATTGTCCCAGGAACAGGCCAAGCAGTTGGAGCTGCAGAGGAATTTGGATAATGAGAAGAATCACTCATTGGAGCTTCTGAATTCATTGAATCATGAACGTGTTTTGACAGAACAGTTGAGCATGAGACTGAAAGAAGGTGTTTCCTGTCAGCACAGGGAGTCACTGCTGGAACAAGCTTTTGTTCAAGAGCTTCAAGCCCAGCTGGAAGAAGAGAGGTCCCGAACTGTGGAGCTAGCTGCTGTTATTGAGAAAATGCACCAAAAGGCTATTCATTCCAAAAGGCAGCTAGAGGCTGAAGTACAGATACACTGTGAAGAAACCCAGAAGGAGAGAGAGGTCAGTGACAAATTACGAGCTACGCTGGAATCTCTTCAGGGTCAAAATCAAGGGGTAATCCATTCCTTAGAGGCCCAGAAGGAAAGAGAGGCAAAGTTGGAAGCTGACTGGGAAGAACTGAAGTTGCTCTTCAAGATGAATAAGCAAGATAAGAACAAGAAAGAGGAAAAAGAACAAAGGCAGCAGCAACAAACAGAGCTAGAGAAACAGAAAAACTGGAAGAGAGATCAAGAGAAAATGGTGAGAATGCCTTTGCAAGTCTTACCTCATATTGAAATAGCCACAAACTGCGATTTAAGCCCATGGATGGTGTTTTTTAATTGAAATGTTTCCTTCCCTTAAACAAAGCATTCTGAAAAATGCATTAGATGAGCTCTTTTCCTGTATTTCTCAAGTGCAGCTGTGTCAGGGCTTTTTCTTTCCACTTATTGTTGACGGAAGTTGATCTTTACGTCTTTGCCTATGCTGGAAATTGCTGATTGTTAATGGATGGAGAAGAATGTGACTTAAACACAAAACAAAACCTACCTAGGTTTCGTGTCATTGCCCTTATTCTGAGCTGGGCTCCTCATTAAACAGTATTTATTTTACCCTTCTAGTTTCTCAGCTCCTTCACTTTCATTAGAGAAGGAGAGAGGCTTTGCGTGCTTTCTGGAGACTTGTCAGTCACTGCGTCAGAGTCATTTAATGGCTTCTCCGTGGCCCTGGAAGCAGGCTTACAGTACTAAAAGCAGTCTGCAAGTTAAGGAACACATGAATGGATATGCTAGTTAGGTGTGATGCTTTTATTTGTAGTCTGTGTGTGTGTGCGTATAAAAAAACCCAAAACCCCCACTTATATATGTGTCTGTATATATGTGTGACCATTGTGAGACAGGTTAGTTTTACCCTACTGATGATGTGTTGTTGCGATAGTAATTCTGCTCAGTACGAGAGGAACCACAGGTTCAGACCCCTGGTGCGTGCGCTTGGCTGAGGAGCCACTGGCGCGAGGCTACCATCTGCGGGTTTATGACTGAACGCCTCTAAGTCAGAATCCCGCCTAGACTTAGCGATACCATCTTGAGTGCTATCAAGAAGCACTTGCAAGAGAACCGGGTGATCAGGCCCAGTCAACACGGGTTCATGAAAGGCAGGTCTTGCCAGAGTAATCTGATCACCTTCTATGACCGAGTGACTAAACTCTTGGACGAGGGAAAGGCTGTGGATGTATCTTCCTGGACTTCAGTAAAGCCTTTGATACATTTTCTCACAGCATTCTGCTTTGGAAACTGTCGGCCTCTGGCCTGGACGGGCGCACACTCTCCTGGGTGAAAAACTGGTTGAATGACCGGACCCAGAGGGTGGTGGTAAACGGAGTTAAATCCAGCTGGAGGCCAGTGACAAGTGGGGTTCCCCAGGGCTCAGTCCTGGGTCCAGTCCTGTTTAATGTCTTTATCAACGGCCTGGATGAAGGCATTGAGTCCTCCCTTAGCAAGTTTGCAGATGACACCAAGCTGGGTGGAAGTGTCGATCTGCTGGAGGGTTGGGAGGCTCTGCAAAGGGACCTGAACAGGCTGGACTGCCGGGCTGAGACCAACAGCATGAGGTTTAACAAGGCCAAATGCCGGGTCCTGCACTTGGGGCACAACAACCCTATGCAGAGGTACAAACTAGGAGAAGCCTGGCTGGAAAGCTGCCAGGAGGAGAAGGACTTGGGGGTGTTGGTTGACAGCCGACTGAACATGAGCCAGCAGTGTGCCCAGGTGGCCAGCCAGGCCAATGGCATCTTGGCTTGTATCAGAAACGGCATGACCAGCAGGTCCAGGGAGGTTATTCTCCCCCTGTACTCGGCACTGGTGAGACCGCACCTCGAGTACTGTGTTCAGTTCTGGGCCCCTCACCACAAGAAGGATGTTGTGGCTCTGGAGCGAGTCCAGAGAAGAGCAATAAAGCTGGTGAAGGGGCTGGAGAACAAATCTTATGAGGAGCGACTGGGAGAGCTGGGGTTGTTAAGCCTGGAGAAGAGGAGGCTGAGGAGAGACCTTATTACTCTCTACAACTACCTGAAGGGAGGTTGTGGAGAGGAGGGAGCTGGCCTCTTCTCCCAAGTGACAGGGGACAGGACGAGAGGGAATGGCCTCAAGCTCCGCCAGGGGAGATTTAGGCTTGAGATTAGGAAAAAATTCTTCACGGAGAGGGTGGTTAGGCATTGGAACGGTCTGCCCAGGGAGGTGGTTGAGTCGCCGTCCCTGGAGGTGTTTAAGGTGAGGGTGAATGAGGTACTTAGGGGCATGGTTTAGGGATTGGTGGGAGTGGTTGGACTCGACGATCCAGTGGGTCTCTTCCAACCTGGTGATTCTGTGATTCTGTGTGTGCGTAAGATGTGATTAACTACTATTTATTCTGTTCAAATAGGAAAACTTGGAACAGCAACACCACAGGGATGAACAAAGAATTAAAGAGCTGCAGGAAATGCTGGCAACACTGCAAGAAAGCGAAATAAGTCTCCATTGTCCAAACTGTCAGCGAGAACTGTTGGGTACCTTGAACAAAGATCTAAATGCCAAACAGGCCATGACAAAAGAAACTGAAAAATCACATTTGCAACAGCAGCAACAACAGCTAGAGAAGATAAGACAGCGGTTGCTTTTTGTAGTTGTGCACCTGAATGAGTTCATATATAAAACTGTAGATAAGTGAGTAGTTGTTCATAAAATAGTAGTTTTCCTTCTGTCCTGCTTCTGAACTTGCATGGGTCTTGGCTGAGAGCTGAAGGGAATGAATGATGTATCTGCTTACAAGGCTTAACCTTGTGTGAAACCATCATTTTGTGGTGGCAGCAGGCACTGGTTATTGTCATCTGACTGCAGCCATTCCCAGTAGAAGCTTGTATGTCTGCATTTGAATTATATCTATGAAGTAAGCCTGCTTATAAAAAACACCCAAAAGACCCCACTACTGGAAAAAGTCTTCTGGTAGTTCAGCAACTGCAGCAGTCTTATTAGAGAGCACTCAAAAACCAAGTTGATTAACTCATCTGCAAGTTCAGAATGAGCAACTTCATTGAGTGTGGCAGCAGTAGGAGTCAGGAATGAGTGGCCAAGTCACAGTAGTTATTTATTGCTTTGGCAGCAGAGAGAAATACTAGTGATATTTTACTGCAGCCTGAATTTGCATGATATTATTTTAGACTGCTATAAAACTGAAAGACTTCTGAATAAACCAAACATGGCACTATTTAGAACTTCTACTCTTAAAAATTAATAAAGCTTACTAATTTCTATGTGTATTCATAGTATTTTGTATAGTGAATAATGCGTAAATATAGCCTCAAAACCTAAAGGTCATCCAGTGGGGAGAAGGAAGCAAATCTGTGTTAACATTACTACAAATCAACCTGATACTGAAAAAGTCTTCTTGTTTAACAGAACAGGTAACGATTGGGCTGTATCAAATGGTGAAGCTGTAGCCTCCTTACTGCAGACATTAAAGGAACTAAAATCAGATTTATTGTCTCCTCCTGTATCTCAGGTAAGGAAAAGAGCATATATTTGTTGATTATCAGAAAGATGTTCTGTATTCTTTGAGCTGCAATACAAATGTGCGTTGATTGATTTATTTATCCCACTCCCACCCCTTCCTTTTCTGGTAAAATTGTATTGGAGAAAAGATGTACACATGTACTCACTCTGTCATTATATTAACATATCTCAGTATCAGACTGGTTTTTTATTGTATTGCAGAATCTGCTTCTGATGGCATTTTTTTCCTAGATATGTAATATATCCCAAGGATAATAGACCCTGGAGTGTGATGCTGCTGCATCGAGAGACAGTTGGTTTTTAGCAAATTATCAAGTAATTTTCAAAAACCGCAATAGTTGTTTGTCATCTCAGGAGGGATTGTTTTCACTTGTGTTTGCAGTACTGCAAATATTTTACACAAGCCTAGTGATAATGAAAAACTGAGCTCAGGTGTATTGATACAAAATGTATAGCTTCTAAAATCCATCTTATTGACTAGATAGCTTTGCCCTATCATTTGTATCTTTCTCTTGTAATAAAGAAAGAGATCTCTGTTGCAGCCCTTTCAGCCAAAATTTGGGGGTTTAGGGCTAGCTAACAGTCTTGGCTCTGTTTGATTCAGCTTCTCTCTACTCCCTCCCTATCGCTTGATAGCAAATTCCTAGAAATCAAACCTTTGAGAGAGAAAGTTCTGACTGGCTAGTACACAAAGACGATTGTCATACATCAGATCAGTTCTTCCTGTGTCTAACTTCTTACAAATTAGTTTCCCTTCTGTCACCTGTGCAGCAACTTAGCAACTTGGTGGTTGCCATCTCCTGCTTTCAGGAGGGGGATGTAACCTCTTGCAGAGTGGGTGTTCACAGAATTATTTTGGTTAAGCCTTCCTCTCGCAAAGCTTTAGAGCCCTCTGCTGTGGACACAATACTTGGAGAGCCTGTAGGGGGACCAGGCATCCTTATGGCTCCGTTTAAATCTGACTTAGGAGAACTCCCTCCAGAGCTAACCTGGGGCTCAGCTCCCTCGAAGTTCTTACTTTATAGGAAAAGAAAAAAAAACAAAAACTTGTCTTGTTTATTTTCCTCTGACATTAGTCCTTCAGCATTGGAAACGGTTGCAGACACTTCACAACTTATAGGTTTTCCAAGCTCTCCTCACCATCAGTTAGTAGGCCTCTTAACATTAAGCCAGTGAATGCCATGCAGAATAGCAATCTATTTTATTGCTGGACTGGACTTTGCAATTGCCTCCTCCAGGGACTATGACCACAGTAAAATAAAGGCATTCAAGTTTTCTGACTTTGTTTTTTTAAAAAATAACTCAGTGAAGAATGTTAAAGAACTATGCCTTCCTATAGCTTAGAGAGCAAAAATTCTACCTTGATGTCCTTTCTCATGTGAGCATGAACATCCCTCATCTGCCCTGTTTTCAGGCTTTGATTTTTTGCACCTTTTGTTTCAGGCTGCTCCCTGAATTTCTCCTTCCTTTAAGGTACTGAACCACATGCTCTAGAGGCTGAAGGAGTTTACTGCTGTTACCTTCTTGAGTTGTGATAAGTTGGGGACTCTTAGGCAAGGAAACTGGCAAAATGCCAAAATGAAAAATCTTTTCCAAAATGTGTATGGAGTCCTGTGGTCAGCCAAGTGGTGCAGTAGTAGTCAAGTGGGTAGATGGATCATATAGAACTCCTCAGATACTACAAATATCTCTTATGTCCTTCAAAAAAATTGAGCTTTTATAGGTCTGTGAAATGCCCGGGATGGTGGGACCATAGTCCTTATTGGGATGCTTGCTGAAGAGACCAATATAAAGCAACTTCCCTCCACTTCTGTATGATACAATTGGGTTTTGTTTCCCATATTTGAACTATGCTGTAATAATACCTGTCTGAAGTGTATTTCATATCCAAAGTCCTTATCTCTGGATTTGTTCTCAAAATGCTTTTCCATCTCATCTTCGTGTGTGACACGGCACCACTGCCATGCCAGTGAAAGCCACAGACAAGGAAACGCACAAGCATTTATCTAACTTCAGTATAAAAACCTGAAATTGCATAGAACACTGGTGAATTAGATAATAAGTACAGGATGAGAGTTTAACTTGGACAGAAATAAATACCTATTTTCAAAAAAATCCTGAAGGTAGTGTTAGATTGTTGAAACATTTTTTAACTCTAAGAAGTGTTAAAAAGCAGCTGAGAAGTGGAGAGCCTTTGCTTTCAGAAATTATAAAGTCAAAATGGAGGGAGGTAGATAATGTGCTAGAAAGGTGTGAATAGCATTGGAATCCCCATTTGTTGCTGCATGTATTGTAAGCAGTAAAAGAACTTAGACGGCTGTGGTTTAGTAAACCTTATTATAGATGATTTTTTATTTGAGAAGTTGTGCTGTTTGTAGAAGATAAACTTAAATGGCCTGCCTTAGTGTATTGAGGTATTCATGAAATTACTTCTGAAAAAGTTCAAACTCCTAATAAGGTTGCTCTAAAATAAATCGCTGAGAAATTCAGTCCAGTTGTGTGTACTGGTTCCTTTAATGTACAGACTTTATTACAAGGGATAAAACATTAACCACCACAAAAAATATCCTTTGTTTCTCTGTGGTCTGATGCATCATGTGTGAATGTAACTGTTGACCGTTAAATTGACAGTCGATACAAAGAGGTTATAAAAGCAGAACTTCCACAAAGAATTGGACCTGGAGTCATGGGCCTAATTGCTACAAGAGATAACTTACCACAAAACTGAATTTCTTGGATTTGAATGTGTTTTTCCAGAATTAACTTCTGTAGATGCTTCACAAAATCATTTTATGCACACATATACAGTGTCAATCTCTGTGCTGCCTGGGGATGTAGAAGAAAGCCAGATGATTTGTTTCGGTTTCCCAAAGAGAAAGGATAACTGTAAAGCTCATCAGACAGATCTGTAGATAAGGGGTAGCTTGATTAACAATCAGTTTGTCACTCCTTCAAGAAGGGCTGCTTGCATGTTTTGGTTTCCCACCCTTCCGTTTAACCCCTGAGTGCCATTGCTGAGTTTCAGTATTTTTATGGTCTTGTTTGCCCATAAACTAGATTGTTATTCAGTTTGAGATGTTTGGCTGTGGAAGTAATGTGCAAAAACCGTCATGGCTCACTTCCTTTGGATCCTCTGTTCAGATCAGATCCATGGACGACACCGACTCTGTTCAAGAACTGGAAAGGAATGCTTGGCAGCGAGAGAGAAATATTTTGCAGAATGCACTGAAACAGGCTGAAACCAAACTGGCTAAAGCAACTGTTGAAATTGACAACAAGCCAGTGGTAGAATCTTCCAGTCCTAAGGTAAAACGATCATCATGGCCAGCACATAGGCTGTCTGGAGCTTGGTAAGCAAACAGTGCCATAGCCCTTAGCATGTCATTTAATCCTTTGGCACTTGGTTTGCTTTCACTGTCTTGCCTGATGTACAGGTTTGCTCTGCGAGCACTGTTACAAACTCAGGATCATAAAAACCTCTGCAAAGTTCAGTCCTTGGTAATGTTGTTCTTGGGCATCATCTAGGGGATTATTGTCACATATAGAAAAGGTAATCTAGTAATTAGAACAGATAATTTAGTAATTCTCTTTTTTTCTAATAAATATGATTAAACTTGCTATGGCAGAGGACATGTACAGCTTTGATTGCTGAGAACATAAATATCTGTCACATTATAGCATTTAATTTACACTTATTGCTGTAATCTTATTCTGTTGCTAATTTGTTAATCTATAAAATCATGTTTTAGTTTTATAAACTGCATATTAAATTAGGAACACTTTCCCCATAGGTACCTCATCAGAAAAGTTCCTAGTAGCTTTCTTGATGTTAGACAGGAGCTTCTACAAAAAGTAACAGCTTTTTGGAATCTCTTTCTACTCTTAAATGAGAGGAAGATTCCAATTTCTTGTCTAAGCATGCAAATATCAAACGTCAACTATTTTTAATCCCTCCATCAATCTTAAATACTTTTTATTCCTCTGACGCATTTGTCTGTAATCAGGTCAGATGGGCTAATGTCTATTTAAAGTAGATGTTATTTTGTTTGTTAAAGAGTTAAACCTAGAGTTTTGGTTGAACAGTTTGCTTTGAAAATATTCAGGTGATTGATAGCAGTCTTACACTCCAAAACTCTGGTGTTTTTTAGCTGTGTATGGAATTGTTCCAGCTGCCTTTGTGTCCGACACATGTGGATGTTCGACATGAAGACAGCTTTTCTATGACTGGTTCTTTGCACATCAACCAGTAATAAGACCAAAATTTTCTAGCCTAGATAACACTTCATAAATATAGAGAAATTCAGTAGACTTGGTACAAGCTACTATGTATGTTGTCCAGACTGCCAGAGCAATACCACTACTTTGCACCAAAAGCAGCCAAGTCACAGAATCTGTTATACAAATACTTGCTCAAAAATTTATTTAGAAATAAATGTACACTGCTTCTATACTTTATAATTATTAAATAGCTTTCTACAGTTTTGTAAAGCAAAACAGGTCTTAGATATCCATGCAAAACCAAGTTATGGGAGATATTACTGGAAAAAGCTTTTGGGGCTTTCTGTAGCTAAACCTTGGTTTATTTTTTTGGTTTATTTTTTTGGTTTATTTTTTTTCTTTTTTTTTCTTTCTCCAGTTGCAGAGATTATATAGGAAGTACCTTAGAGCAGAGAGCTTTAGAAAGGCTCTAGTTTATCAGAAGAAATACCTCTTGCTGCTTCTTGGTGGATTTCAGGACTGTGAACAAGCAACACTCTCTCTAATAGCACGTATGGGAATCTACCCCTCACCCAGAGACCTGCAGCTTTCTGGATCATATTCCCGCCCTTTTACCAAGTTCAGATGCACAGTCAGGGTGATCATTGCAGTATCAAGGTAAAGCCAAAACACTCACTGTCTCTCATACATGGTGTTTTCTTGGAGACGTCTAAAATGGAGAGTCCCTGTGGTTGATCCTACGTTACTATTAAGCAAAAGGTATCTTAAAAATTAGTTCAAATGAGACTTGTTAGCTGCAACTTTGGCCAAACTGCTATTTCAGAGCCAGCCCTGGGTTGATCTGAGTAGCATGTAACTGAAGATTTATTAAAAGCTGCTTCTGTCTTGTGATATCCAACTGGCATGTATTTGAGAATCAGTGCACAACCGTTACAAACTGATGTCTATTTAGGTCTGACTCTTCTCTATGCAGGCTCAGTAGATAGTCTAGCTTGTATCAGAATAGGATCCTCTCATCAGTAATGAGTTTCCTCTTTTGAATCCAGTAGCCTATGTTTCATTGGGTATGATTCTATCGTACTCTGTTCCTTACTATCAAATGTATTTTGTTAGCTGTTTTGAGCCACTATGAAAAATAATGAAAAAGTATAGGTTTAAACAGAATAGGTGGTTACTTCTTAGCAATTTTGTTGTCTAGTAAAAACAGTTACTAACAAGTTTCAGACTTTCAGGAGATGACACAGTGTCTTGAGGCTGTTATCTTTGTTGTAGATTCTATAATAATAGAATCATATAATAGTTTGAGTCAGAAAGGACGTTAAAGATCACCCAGATCCAAATCCCCTGCCCTAGGCAGGGACACCTCTCACTGCTCAAAGCCTCATCCAACCTGGCCTTGAACACCTCCAGGGACAGGGCAGCCATGACTTCTCGGGGCAGCCTGTGCCAGAGCCTCACCAAATGACAGTAGTATCAATAGATGTAGCAACAGTCACCTCCAAACTACTCCTGTGAGCCAGAAAGAGCTGCCACAGAACTCTCTGGAGATTAGGGACAGAGCAGAGAAACAGTGGCAAAATGAACAAGCCTTTCCAACAGTTAGAGGATCTCCAAGAGTTAAATGGGATAATCCTTCATTCTGAAGACCAAAGCTGAAGAATTCTTCCTCTGTTCCTGCGAGGGTTGTTAATTGTTTGATGCATTTCATGCTGACAAGGAGTTAAATATTAAAAATAAGTGGGTTTTTTTCCTTGTTTTTACCAATTGTACAAATTTATTTTGTTACTAAGGCTAAAGTTTTTGGTGAAGAAGTGGAATAAAGTTGGCAGAAAGAGCACACAGGTTGAAACCACTTCTCACAATATGGGAGGTAATACAGGTAAGTGTTTTGGATAAGTACATTGTTTTAATAATTTCTTATTAGTGATGTGTTTCATTTAAAAAACAAACAAACAAAAAACACCCATAGAAGTGGTAAAACCTGTTTATATGTTAACACAAATGTGTTTATTTTCTGAAAACAGTGATTATGAGTTTACAAAGACATTGTGAGAAGTTACAATTGAAAACTTAGAGAAGAGTTCCTTCTTCTTGTTTTTTTGCACCTCCTCAGGCTGTGAAACCAACTCCTGTTTTCATAAAACTCATCACAGAATTATGTTTGGCACAGTTTGAAGCTACCTGGCAATGGATATTAATGCCTTGAGTTTTTAATAAGACATGGACAAATAATGCTGTAATGGTATTAAAACGGGTACATGCAGTATCAAAATAAGTATTAGAAGTGGTATACTTGCTAGTGTTACGAACGATAAAAAAGGGGGTTTAGCTGGTTCAGAAGACACTTAATCTGATGGCAGATATCCCCTAAGAATTAAAATTTCTTGAAATAAAGAATTAAAATTTCTTGAAGTAAATATTTTGCTCATGTCAGCCATTGAAGTGTCTCCTGTGCAGCTGTAGCAATAGCTGATGGAAATGCAAATCTGGAGGATGAAAACAGTGCAAGTTCTCCATTTACAGGAAGCAATTGTTCAACATGAAAATTTCAAACTTCTGTTAAATTTGATTGAAACAAACAAACCAAACCAACCAAAAAAGCAGTTGGCCCTAGAAAGTGTATTTTAGCAGCATTTAAAACCAAACACAACTGTACTCTGCTGTAATTCTTGTGGGGTTTACTGGTTATGTTTATGATTAGCCTGTTTTGAATGGTTCCCAGTGCCTTTTTTTTAACTGTTTCATGTTTAATACAGCCTGTGGTGCTAGAACAGAAATTCTGAAAGAGCAGCAGCCCCCAGCGGTTCATCTTAGCTCTTCCCCAACCCAGGACACCAGGCTGTGCCACAGAACCAGCTCTCCAAGATTTGTGAGCCAGTCCCCCAGCTCCTCTCACCGCTCATGCCACAGGTCAGTCTGCAATCTCTGCCTGCGTTAATCACCCTGGTGGACAGTCTTTCATAAAAACTTAACCACTTATTGGAGGAATAGGAACAAGAAGAGGAATTTGTTTTCTTTTCCTTCTTTCTGGTTTATGTTTTATTTCTTTCAAGATGTTGCAGAAGAAAACATCTCTTTTGCTTTGAGCACATCTGATGTTCTTGGACTGAGAGCATTCCTAGCAGTATTCCCTGGCTTAATTTGGATAGTACAGGATTTGCAATAGCAATGTCTGTTAGCCTGCTTTGAGGAGTAATTCTTATTGCCTTTGCTGTCCAAGTTGGAGATTAATTTCTGGGCATCCTGTGGAAGGTATTAGTATTAGCTGCCTTCAGGCTCTGTGCATGCACACAGAATGGGAGGTGGAGAACTTGCAGGGCGTGTGCTGTTTCAGGTTTTCATGAATTATGGCCAGTTCCACACAGAAATTCAACCCCAGCTGTTGCTGTGTTGGATGTTGCAGATGACATCCTGTACAGTGTGGCTTAGGCAGTGCCTGAGCTGTAAGCTCCATTCTTGAGTTGGAAGAAGGTGGCCTTCAGCCATTATTGACTGTCTACTCCCAGGTCCTCCTGGGACTTAGAGGCGTTGTGTAGTCCATTACTGGGTGTAGTATCTCCTTTCTCAAGCCACTTCTTGCATGTGGCTTCCTCCTTAAAGTAGGGATTTGCCAGAGTTGATGTGGAAGGTAGCTGTTCTCAGTCCCGTCAGCTTGGGATGTCCTGTTTGTTTCTTAACCTTCTTGCTAAATTAGCAACTTTAACCAGCAAGCAAGACTTTTCTTCATAAAGAAAGAGTAGCAAGGAAATAGCTATTGTGATCTAGAGGTACACAAAGACAGCAGATGCACCAAATTATTTTATGTTTTTTAACATTGCTGTCTGATTTTGGGGACAGGAAGGTGCTTGTCATGAGGGACAGTTAATGTTCTGGTTTGAATAGAATTTAGCAAAACATTTTGGAGAGTTGGAGACCTACAAGCATTTACCAAAAGACTTAATTCTACACCATTTCTCTGTCATGGCACATATATGGGTCTGACAGCCAGAAACAGTAGCTGGCAGCCTACGTATCACAAAAAGACATATGTATTGTGTGGAACAAGGATATTAATAATAGGAAGCCCTGACTGATTACTCAGTGTGACTGGGTTAGTGGTAGCTCTAGTCTAATGTCGCTCCAAGATAGGTTAAACTATGCCTGTTACAGTTTTTGTTTCCTGGCAGGTCTATGCAGAAGGAAGGGATGGAGAGGAACTACCTTCCACTAATCAAAAGGTGCAGGGGGAGGAACAAATCCTAACTCCACATAAAAGGGTGTTGGCACGGTGTGTCCCCTGCAATATATATTGCTGCTAGTATTTGAAATTTGTTGTTAATGTCTAGAAAAGAAACAGTGTCCCACCTAATGGGTCCCCTTTTGCAACCTTGACCTTCAAGACAGCATTTTATTTGCCTGAAGAGGAGAGTGCATGCCTTGGTGCAGCATCCTCCTCTTCAGTCCTTCTCTGCAGAAATGGGTCTTTTCTCATTTGGACTTCTGGATTGGCTTCTGACTGCAGCTTTTGTACCTGAGGGACTTAGTGTTGTGGATCAGGAGAGAGAGATTCATAGGTAGTCCCTGCATACAAGGTTGCCCGGTCTATATTGTCTTATATGTAACTTGGTGGTGGTTCTTATTGTTGTTCTAGTTTTTGTGCGGTGTTACTGCCTATAGGAATGTACATGTAATATATTTATTTGAGAGTATAGCATGAGAAGAAAATAATTTGTTTTCAATTTAAGAGTGCATCCATCCACACGTTCAGCTTCAGAAAAGTCACTTGTGCCTACTCAGGATCCTGAACGATCGCTAACAGAATACATCCATCGCTTAGAGGTTATCCAGCAAAGACTGGGGGGTGTGCAACCAGGTAAGAACTGTTTTGTTACCTCTCAGAACTGCCAGCAGTCTGGGCTGCTTTTTGCGAGGTTCTTCCTACATATTGTCTATAACAGTTAAAGCATCATTTTAATGAAAAAAATATTAATATTGGGAGGGAAATTAAGTAAGCCTCTGAAATGAAACCTTTTTGAGTGATATCTAAAACTAGTCAAAGTGTGGCATTTCTCAAAATAAGTTCTTAGTGAAATTCCTCATGAAATTCAGAGATGACGCTGAATAATTTCATGTGATTTTCCTCACCCCGTTATCAAGTATAAGTAAGCAAGTGTTGCACTTTAAATGAAGTTATGTATAGAGTTAATTTGCTTTAAAGTCAGGCAACCATTGTAATAGCTGAACAGGGCTTTCACTGCAGCACAAACTATAATATTACCCTCATTTATAGCTTCTTTATATTCCATAGCAGATTAAAACAAAATTGGAGGCTGGTAAAAACAGTCGTCTAGTTCTAAAACTGATTGAAGAACACACAAAGGATTGTAGTAGCACTTATCTTTGCTATTTAAAACACTTCCACCTAATTTCTAGATTGAATTTACTTATTTTAATCTTCTAGTTACTCTCTCCTGTTATATCTTAGTTGTATCACAAAAATTCCTTGTCCTAAGGAAGAACTTAGAAACTGTCATCATGTCATCCTCAAATAATCTCCTATCAAGATATGATTAGATGTGTTTTTCAGTGTTTTTTATTTTTGAGACTCCCAACTAAACTTTCTTCAGTGTTAGAGTATCTCTGGATTGTAAACAACAGAGCTGGATCTCCAGCTGCAGTGTCATTTGTACCAGTCCAAATACAAAGATAAGTTGTTCCTTGTTTATACAGGTAACCATCATGTTGTAGGAGCAGCCTCCTGCTGCCCGCCTTCCCCACTGTAGGGCAGCAACATAAATTAAACAGCAATGTAATAATGTCACTATCCATGCACATGTACACAGAGCCTGCCCCTACAGCCCATGCGGTGGCTATGCCAGGGAAAGCCCGGCTCCTCTTGCCGGTCACAGCAGGTGACTAGAGGAGAGCACCCATGCTAACTCACATCACTGATAAAGATGGGATTGTGGTGACCACAGTCCACATTGGAGTAGAACATGTAGCTTCATCCCAGGCCCCAGCACTGCTGTCTGTGTGGAGGCTCCTGGGGTGCCTGCTGACAGCTGTTCCTCCAGGGTCATAAGAACATCTTCCCCAAAGCTTGATTCACCCATCCAGGTTTATGTTGCTAGTTTTCTGGTCTGAGGTAAGATGGGCCACCAACTCAGATAATGCCATTTGTTTTCATCCAGCCTTTACCCTTTTCATCTGCTATTGCTGCTTCCATGCTCGTTCTGGCTGCTCATCCCCACAGCCTTATGATGCTACTTTTGATCTCCAATTGCTTCCTTCCACCAACCACCACCCTTGGCCTCCTATCATGGCTGTGGCACTGTGGCAGGGCCATGTGGATTCCTTCACACATTGCACATACGCATCTTGCCCATTTCTTCCACTAAGCATAACTGTTCTCAGATGCTATATCCCAGGCAGACTTGCCTCCTTTAACTGTCCTCAGCCTTTGCCTAAAGATGTGTCAGCCTATATTGGTTGTGCCAAGATGAGAAAAATATTGACTGTATCCAGAGAATCTCTGCCAGCCACCACTACTCTTACTGCTGGGCACTCCTCCAGTCTTCAGCAGCAGCAGATCATCTCTGTGGCAACTTTCACAGGAGAAGGGCTGGGAATTCAATCACTGATCCCAGCGTTAAAGAGTGACTCTTGGCTCTGCAGTCATTGCAGATTCTCATTCAAACAGCATCTACTGTGCTGGCTTCTCAGCAGCACCAGGTCTGAACATTTATCTGTGTTGTAGAGACGATGTTATTGTTCAGTTTCCCCACAATTTATAAAAGGCGTTATTATGACTGCTGACTTTACTGCTTTTGGAAAAGTAATGATTCTTAATTTAATTTCTGAGACAAATTTTTTATTATTACACGTTGCACTCCTAACACATTTTTAGTGTTAACTTTGAAAAATTAAATTTGAAACTTACACGTTTCTCTAGAAAAAGTGTAATTCTGGCTTTGTCAACATTCACAGGAGCCTGGATAACTGGACAGCAGCTCTGGGGAAAGTCAAAAATGTTGCCTGTTCTTTTGGATTTCTGAGTTGATATAATTAAAAAAAAAAGACTTTTTTAAAAAAGGCTACCTTTGCTTACAAATCCCAGTTTTGCTGTGAAGTCAGCAGGTACAGTGACATTCCATAGCGACACTTCCATATGGGCATTTTGACATTGTTATGAGGAAGAGTTAACCTGGACCCCTTAATACCATGGCTTTTTAGGGCTTGGGGGCTTTTTTTCCCCCAAATACTGCAATTGTTTATGGCAGATACAGATGAATAAACAAATTTTAGAATTGAAGCCTAACAACATTTCACAGAAATAATGGTATTTTACTTCATGCTAAGAGTGGAATGAATATTCCACAACTGGGACAGCATTACTAGCAGTGGAAAGTGCATATCACTTGTGTAATTTTCACATTCCCAGGGTACTGATGTCAGGAATTACTGATTTATGTTGCAACCTTTAGAACAGTTCTGTAAGCAAAATGGTTTCCCAGTTTCTAATGAACTTTAAGGTGACAAGACCTTCTCCAGGAACAGAACATACATTGAATCATGCAAGAGCAGCAGAGCTGGACCAAGTGGCCCTGTTGCCATGTGTAAAGTAGGCCTGTGATTGAGCACAGGTCTTAATGTGTGAACATTCGCTTTGGCAGGCATGTGAGCTTTCAAATCTTGTTTGGCGTTGTTCCTAGGTGTCTCATGAAAATGGTAATTGCTTTCAGTGTGGCTCATATGAAGCACATTGAGGAAATAACATGCTGCTAACTGCACCCTCTTGCTTCATAACACAAGCAGTTTTCTAATATCCATTTGCTTTATTTAAATTCAGGACAAGCTCCAGGTCCACCTTGGCAGAAGAACATGAAAAAGTGATGAGAATGCTTCTGAAATCTGTATAGCAAACATCCTTGAGTTATTCCTTCTATCTGAGGTGGTCCATACCGAATGGAGGCACTTGCAATCCCTTATGAAACTGAATAAAGGGCAGTGCTTTTGCATCACATTTTTATATGACTTTTAACTATATTTTAGTACTTTCAGAGGAAATTACTTTTCACTAAAAACAATGTTCTACTTTCTCACATGAAATTACTGCTAAGCTAAGAGCTGAAGTGTGCCTGCATCACCATATTGTAAGTTGCAAAGAGTCTCTTTGGTGTTTATTTTTCTATAGTGTATAGGTGAATTCCTTGTAAAAAAAGTTATTAAAATGGCATTTTATTAGTGAATTCTTGCATTGTATGGTTATTTGTTTCCAACTTACCTATTTGCTTTTTTTGCTGTTCCCAAAATTGTTTGAGTTTTAATATTTCTGTAGGATCATTCTGACTAACAGAACAGGTAAAATACTCTCCCAAATACCAGATGCATGTAGCCCTCTGTGAATTTAGGGTTTGCTCTTCTGGTTTTACAATAAATAAGTCCTCCCTCCCTCAATCTTTCTCATCACATTCCATTTCAGTGTCAACCCACTGCTCCTTGAGCTCTTCTGAGCTATGCATGCATGATACATTTAGTTTGACTAAATTAATGCAATATAATTCATATGTGCCTTCTTGGGAAGTCAAATGTGTGTAGAAATCCTTCATTTTGACCTTCACCAATCAAACTGATTCTTCCAGCCATGAACTTGACTCGGCATAAGAGCTCTCCTTCCAATTTCCATTAGTGTTCCCCCTGGGAGAGAAGGAAGAACAGAACTTTGGCAGAAGATTGTATCTCCATACAGCAGAGGATGTCTGTCCTCTCTGCGCTGCAGCGGCGTCGTGTTTGGTGTGTTCCCTCCATTCCACTCAAAGTGACAGCTTGGGTGGGTTTCTTCTCTCGCGCCCTGTCACAAGCAGCTATGGGGTGCTGATGGTTTCAATAAAGATAGCGGATGCTAGTGCACATATGAGCAAAACCCTGCTGGAACTAGCGCGCTAGAAGGGCGCTAATCCTCTCCCGGGAGACTTTGTAGTTTGGAAACAGCTGCAAAACCCCCGAACTATACCTCCTAATGAAAATGAAACTCCTGATCGCAAATGCTGGTTCTGCCCAAGTATCTGGTGCTGAAGCTACCTTTTTGGGGGACAGTTCCAAATGCATATGCAATTGCTGGTCAGAGAAGAGGTGTTCTGGTGATGCACCCCCTTCCACTGATCACGATTCAAGTGCAAGACTGAGAGATTCCACATACAATAAGACCTCTCTGTGATGTTTCCCTGTGGTATTTGTTATCATGGTATTTTACAGAAGCCAAGTGTTTCTTGGGATGACCCAAGACTAATTCTTCTCTTTCTTTTTCTTTAAAAAAGTACAGGCAGAATTGTAATATCATGAGTACTTTAATACTCTAGAAATGTCAAATCTCTGCCTTTGAAGCATGCATTGTATTTAACTCCGGGGTATCAGAAAAATCTGTTCTGGAGGCAGATTATTCTACTACAGCCTATTAAAAAATCTATCTCTGCAGGGTATTTGACAGTTGGGATATTAGCATTTGTCCGAGATTGATGGGCATAGTTAACTGCTTTTGTCTAACAATGGTCTTGGCAAGCCCTTGTTTATCTGTCAGGTAGATCACTCTTTGGTTCTCTAAAAAATATGTGGTGTATGTATGTATGTACATAGAGGACCCTGGCCTCCAGGAAGCAAGGCAGGAGAAGACGACCTGTTTGTGCTGATGGCCACAGGGGCAATGCCAAGAGCTTCTGTGCCGTGTGAAGGAAACGCTATGGAGAGTTTCTACCAACACGAGGTGAAGGAAGAGTCTCCACCAGAGGTGCAGGGATGCCCCTGCTGCTCATGGCTCTGCAGCAGCTGATTCTGTCTCAGGGTGACAGGAGCCTGGCTTGGTGAAGCTCTGTACCTGGCATCTGTATTTTTATTGCTCAGTGGTGGGAACATCCAAGGCTGCATTCCTGACTCCCAGCACACTCATAGCCACCACTAGCAGGTTAGACACTGTGCAGTTCAGGCTCGGGAGACTGCAAAGCCACCCCTGGGCAGTCCTGTAGCTTTGGTGATAGGCGGTCCTGCTGCACTTGCTCTCACTCTGGCCACCCTTTGGGGAACTTCATGCTGGGTTCCTTTGCCACTTGCCACTCTACCCATTCCAAAAGCAAATGTGGTTTTGGGATCTGGGACCCATGTAGTGCTTTGCAGGCTGCAGGTGGGCCAGCCCCTGAAGAACTGCTGGATACATCCCAGGTGGCATCCTTCTGCAGGGAACTGGTAACTTACTGCCTGCTGGGTGTTGGTAAGGCCTTTCCCAATGCTTGCTCTTGCTCTCAGTGAGCTGCTGCTGTGCCGCTGTGCTAATTATTTACAATTTTGAGAATGTTTATTGGGCTGGCTGAAGTTATGGTTAAAAAAAAAAAAAGTAGCAATGGAGTTAGCTAGCTTTGTGCTTTTCATTGCTACTGTGGTAGCAGGTAAGAAATGCCTTCTTACTTGAGAAAAATATACTAGGTGACCTGTAAGGAGGAGGATATGAAGGGTACCACCATGCGTGGGAGGATCCCAGCTGTGCCACTGCAAGCGCTGATTCAGACTCTGCATCCACAGTCCCTGGTACCAGGAACTGCCCTACACAGGGTCAGGACAGTGCGTGCCTGTGACCCAGCCCATGCAATGTTATCTTGGCACACACACAGATTATACAAGAACCTATTCCCTGATTTAGCATAAAAGTTATTTGGCACAGACAAACAGTACCTGATTTGGTAAAAAAAGTTTGCCCAAAGTAACCAAACTTGTCCAGAGTTCTAAACCAATGTGAACTGATTAAGTTTATACTGGATCAGTGACTGTATTGGATTTCTGTTCAAAATCTGATTCTAGAAGTGTTTAACGCTGGATGTGGCTTTTGGTCAAGCTGCACACTGAATAGTGTTGCTGTCCTTTTTGTTTAGAATAGTGTCAAGTTTATTTTCTGTTATAAAGAGTACATTTCTAGACCAGAGTTCAAAACTGCCACTAAATCAAGTCTGTAATTTCACACTCACATATGAACTGCACTTTTCATTTTGACTTGGTAAACAGGCAGACTATGAGACCTTAGGGCCTGTACTGACAGTGGGCTTGTAAGTAGTGTAACTCTAAATTAATGGCTAGTTTAAAGACCTTGCATTTTCAGGTGGACAATAAAAAACACCTTTTAAAGGCAAAAAGGTAAATTTTCCGTGTGTGTATTTAGTTTCCTGGCATGCCCTGGTGTTCACTGGCTGTCGTATCACAAGGATCACTTCTGTTTCAAGTGAACTTGGCTTTGCGTTTACATCTTTTCAGATCAGTCTACAGTCTAATTTAACGTTACAAAGATTCACTGCTCTCAGGCCAGTCACCGACAAGGTGGAAAAAATTCAACACCGTGTTAGCGTGTACGCAAAATCCCTAAGAGCAAACACTTCTTTCCCTCAGCACTTGGCGCTCCTCGGGAGAACTTGGTGCATTTCAGGACTGGGCACGGAAAGAAGAGAGAGAAGGCAGGAGCGGAAGGGAAGGGACGGTCAAGCAGTGACGGGTTGTAAGTAACAGGAACGGGAAGCAGCTGATCCCAGGAGTCATTTTTGGGTCGTCTTGCGTGAAAGGACCGTGAGCAGAGACTCACCTAATACTGCATTGATGCCAACGCCCCTCTCCCGCCCGCGGAGCTCTCACCAGGGAGAGTTCTTTCTGAATTAAGTCGTTGTTAGCAGAAATTTTTTTCCCTACTTCCCAGCTCCAGGAACGCTCCTTCTGCTGGGGGAGCCGCCCTCACAGTCAATACGCCTGCGGGGTGCCCGGCTCGCCTTCGCGGGAGCCTCGAGGGCCAGCGAGACACCCAGACAGAACTAGCAGCGGGACGGCGGCCGAGGCCGGAAAAGGCGGTGGCCGAGGGGGCGTGGTCACTGGGGCGGGGCTGGAACGCGCGTGGCCGGGGCTGCGGCGCGGGGGGCGGTGCGGGCCGCCCCGCTTTCCGCCGCCAGGGGGCGCGCCCCGCCCCACCCTTCCCCACTCTTCCCGCCGCGGGGCGGCCTGGGAGCGCCCCGCCCCAACCCTGGCGTGGGGCGCGCGCCCGCGGCTGCGGCAGCGCTAGCGCTAGCGCCTCCCGGTCCGCTCCGCTTCGCTTCGCTTCGCTTCGCTCCGCCCCGCCCCGCGCACGCGGCCCTGCCCCCGGCGGCTCGGCGGGGCGCTCGGCGCGCGCCATGGCGGCGGAGCGCGCGGGCTGCGCGGCGGAGGCGGTGCCGCTGCCGCTGCCTCCCGAGGTGCGCGAGAGCCTGGCGGAGCTGGAGCTGGAGCTGTCGGAGGGTGAGCGGGGCGCGGCGGCCGCGCGGCACTCCCAGTCGGCCTCGGCCGGCGCCGGGCCGGAAGCCCTGGAAATCGGGCTTCTTCGAAACGCGCGCTGCCGGTAATGGGCCGAAACCCGAAGCCCCTTCGGGTCTCCCCGCGGTTCCCGAGGCGGCCGAGCGGAGGGCGGCGCCGGCCCCGCGGGTTCCCCCTCGGCCCGCCTGTCCCTTGCCGCCCCCGAAAGGTGCTGTTCGCGTCGGGAGCGGCGCTGCAGGTCTCCGCGAGGTTTCCTCGGGCAGGACGCGCCGCTCCTCGGGCTCAGAACGGGGGCTGCTTCGGCCCCGCCCGGCGGCCGACCCGCGTCCTACTTTGGGAAGCGACTGACGGGCCGGCTTCTCCTCGCCTCCGGCATGGAACCTCCCGTGCGGGAGCAGGGGGAAAGAACGGGCCGGGTAACGCTCTGTCCGAGTCGGGCCTGTCTCCGCACGCTGCCGGAGCGGCGGGAGGAGAGCCTGGCGCGTCCTGGTGCTTGTGCGAGGAGAGCTGCTGTGACTCGCGAGCCGAAGCGGGTGCCACATGCTCTCGGTGCTGGCGCCGGCTGATCGGCCAAGATATCCTGGCGTTGGTTCCTCCTTTGTGCAAGTCCTGACTCTGTGTTTGTTTAACCGCGAGAATCGTTTTTTATCTGTGGGTCCGCAGGATGTTAAATCCGTGAAGAACCTAATGATTGTGAACTGTCTCGGTGTGGGGCGTCGTAGAATCACCAGGCTGGAAAAGACCCCCAGGATCATCAAGTCCAACCATTCCCATCAGTCACTAAACCGTGCCCCTCAGCGCCTCGTCCACCCGTGCCTTAAACACCTCCAGGGAAGGTGAATCAACCACCTCCCTGGGCAGCCTGTTTCAGTGCCCAGTGACCTTTTCTGTGAAAATTTTTTTTCCTGATGTCCAGCCTCAACCTCCTCTGGCAGAGCTTGAGGCCATTCTCTGTTGTCCTGTCCCCTGTCACCTGGGAGAAGAGGCCAGCACCCTCCTCTCCACAACCTCCTTTCAGGTAGTTGTAGAAGGCAATGAGGTGTCCCCTCAGCCTCCTCTTCAATACTGAAGTAGGTATGCCTGCTGCATTAAATATGTGATTAGATAAAGCAATAATGCTAGCTCAAACTTCTTGACCCTTCTGAAGAGTCTCCACCAGGGGAGATTTAGGCTTGAGAGAAGGAAAAAAATTCTCCACGGAAAGGGTGGTTAGGCATTGGAACAGTCTGCCCAGGGAGGTGGTTGACTCGCCTTCCCTGGAGGTGTTTAAGGTGAGGGTGGATGAGGTACTTAGGGGCATGGTTTAGGGATTGGTGGGAATGGTTGGACTCAACGATCCAGTGGGTCTCTTCCAACCTAGTGATTCTATGATTCTAAGACTTGATTTATGATCTTAGGTACGATCTTTGATCTGAGGTGCGATTCCTTTTCTGCATTGCCTAAATGACTTGAAAGTGTTTGTGGGCAGGTAGTGTGTTACATGTTCACATTCTGCAGTCACTTGATGTTTGTATTTGGAGCTTTTAACAGACCCCTTCATCGTTAATACTATTCAGAACTTGTTTTACTTGAAGAGGAAGCAGAATAGATTAGATACTTGCATTTGAATCTATCTAAAGTGGATACAAGTATTGTGTAGTACCCTGCTACTTCCAGAAGAAGTAAACTGATACCCAGAGAGATTTTCAGTTACTTCTCATTTTGTTTGAGCATAATCCAGCCTGTAGTGGAAAGTCAGTGCTTTCAGCAGCTTTTTGCTGTATGTACAGTGCTCTTATGCACTTTGTGTGTGGATGTTGTAGCTCACCTCAGCCTTACTGAAGGTGTATGTGTGAGAAAAAAGGAGGACTGCAGGGAGATGTAATGGGCAGTTTATGTATTGGGGCAGGAAAAACATATGTTCTCTTTGATGACATTATTTTCACGTATAAATTAATCAGGAAGGTAATGAAAAGCTTCCTTTGGTCTTGCCCCAGGCTGTCATAGTGAAAGCTGGGAAGAGTGGTTGCATTTAGATTTAGAGAAAAATGAAGACAGAGTATACTGCTACTTTCTAAAGACAATACAAAACCCAAATAAACTTTTCAGCTTAGAAGAGTTTTGGATGAGGAGGTAACTCGACTCTTGCTGCAGTTCTGATCATGTGTTATGTGACAGATCCTTCAACTTTTACAGGGTCTCGATTGACAATTGTTTGTATTCTTATGTACTAGAAGAATAGTAGTTGCAGGTAAAAAAAAAAAAAAAAAAGACAAACCAAAACCAAACTGGAACAGTGCTGCTATGTTGCTTTGCTAGATCAACTCAGCAGTTTTTAGCTGAAGAAAAATAGTGGGTCTTTTAGTGAAAAGTAAAAGATCTGCCACAACCTTTTTGAGTGATAAGGACAGTTTGGAGATGGTGATTGGCAGCTGAACTGAATTGTAGCTCATTGATTTGTAGGCTGAGCTTTCTTACTTTAGGACTGTAAGATACTGTGACTTTCTGATGTAGTGGAAAGAAGCAGAGTTCCCTAATCAGCCTGGCAGGATCTCCTGTAAAAGCATTAAAGTGATGCTGTGGAAGTCCAATACTTTATTTTCTTATTACTCAGTACAAAATGTTGTTTTTTCTTCTGTGCTCTGAAAGAGAAATAGAGTTATAACTCACTCCCCGTTTGAAAAACAATCCAATTTGCAGTAGAAATTTTGTAGGAAAAACATTCTTTTTGAAAGCCCTACCTGTTTTATGATAGTGTATCATATACCTGTGTGTATTATTATGTGTATAAATGGATTTGTACATTGCTTTTCATTAAGGTGTGATAACTTTGAAGACCAGGTCTTATTTAGACATAAATGTTACTTGTATAATTTGTCTATTCATTAAATTCATATTTTATTTGAAAGCTGTGCCTTTAACCAACTTTTGACTGTTCTCTTGTGTAAAGGGCTTCTCAATTTTATACTTTTCAGAGCTTTCCCACTATTTCTGCTACAGCTTTTCCATGGTGCATAGCTATAATCTGCTGGCTTATGAAATGAGGTTCATGTTTTGGGTAAGAGAGGGATGGCATGAAAGCCTTCCTCTGGCATAAGTAAATCTTGACATTTAAATACCTTTTTATGAAGAGAACTTGGCACTACACTTCCACCATTTATTTCAGCAGCTTCACCTGTCGTCTCCTGAGCCTAGGAGATGTGGAATTTGGTCATTTTTTGCTTCTTCTCAGTCATCTTTGCAGATGCCATTAAAGATAAAATGGTATTCTATGTCTGTATGGCATTGAGGACCATCTCCAGTGGTGTTAACGTTTTGTGGCTTTATCTTCTGTAGTTGTTTATAATGGCTGTGCCCACAGCTAACAGCTCAGGGTCTTACAGAACACTCAACTACACTTGTTTCTTTTCTAGAAAATTTTTTGTATTGTTGCTATCTCATTCTGGTGAGACTGGGCTGTTTAGGTGCATAACAGCGTTTTCATACAGTAAATGTTACACAAAAGCTGAGGAAAGAAAACTGTGGATTTGCAGACTTGCATGTGGCTGTTTGACTAGCGTTTGAATGCTGCTTTTTTTTTTTTTTTGATTGAATTTCTGATCAGCTTTAAACGTGAATGTATAGATTTGTGTTTTTTTCTGTTTTGTAGGAATTTGTAGGTCAGGCTTATTTTGGAACCTAGCTGAAACTCCTAACAGATATTACCTACCGTACAGATTGGGACTAGAAAAAGTATCTTCAGCTTCTATTTCATTACCTCACTGGTTGCCAAATGGGAAGTGCTTTTCTTGATGGCTTCTGTCAAATAGGCTGCAGTATTAGTCCTCAGATAGAAATGTATTGTCATGTAGTTTACTGTCCTAATTAAAACTCAATTTTGCTGTTTATTTGTGGTCATTTTAATACTTGGAAATAAATATAATGTGAGGCTGTCAGTGACAACAGCAATTTGGACTAGGGAGGCGGATGTGTGGTAAGTGAATGGTAGCCTGTGAAACTTGACCTGCAGCGTCTTTGTTGCCTAATTTCTGGGCATCTCCAACAGAAACTATTAATTGTGTGATAGTACATGGGGATTGCCAAATGCCCATGGGGACTGAGGAAGTCTACACAGCTTGTTCTCTCATGTTACACCCAACACAGGTCTTAGGAATCAACTGGCTGTCCTTCAGGCTAGTTCATATCCTTAGGTCTACTTTGTGACTGAAATTGTCACACAGTGTTCAAAGGGAAGCAGGTTTCTGATCTACTTGTTTATTTGTTTATTCATTATGGAACAGTCTTGTGGCAAGGAGTGGTTGCCATTGCAAGCTTCGTGGTTGCTATTGCAAGCTTTGTGGTTGCTGTAAACAAGAGGTCCTTTAAATCTGATCATGTAAGGTAGCTGAAGAAGGGCTTTGAGGGCTCATTGTTGGTGACTATCAATTGATGGAAAAGGGCTAGTTTTTTCTCTGCCAGCCCTGTCTGGAAGTCAGGTACTATTGTAGTCTTTATGAATACTGGCTGCTTTAATGCTGTATTGTATGTACATGAACAAGTGGTTGCTAACTAAAAGATGCCTTAAATCCGTACAAGCACATTTGAATCCTTTCATCAAAATATGCCTGTCCCTAAGCTGATTTTGGTTTGAACAGATTTTGATTCTACAGCTGCACCATGATGTAGCTAACTGTACCTTCCTGAAGTATTCAGAGAATTCAGGAAAAGGATGGAGTTTTCATAGGCTGTTGCAGGTGAGGAATTTCAATTGTTGCTGTTTGAACACATATATGGATTTCCAATATACTTACAGCCAACTTTGAGGGTATCTTCTAGGAAGTTAAAGCTGGTGCCTCCTCAGTGGTAGGCCTTTGCTCCAAAATCTCTTTCTTTTTTATGTCCAAGGAGATTTCTTGCCTGCTGCGAAAAGCTGGTAAAGGGACTAAAGGAGTTGCTGCCCTAGCCTTTCCATTCTGCTGGTGGCTTCAGTGGGTATGGAGTCACCTGCAGCTGTTCACAGGCTGGCAGTGCTCGCCTCACCCCATTGGTAGGTCATCTAGGCTAGGTCATTAAACAACAGGCATGACTGGACTTCACCTTTCTGCAGCTGTGTTCTGGTTGTTTTTAATGCCCCTTTCCCTTCCAAGTAAAACTTTCTGATTGTGGTAGAAAACACAAATTAACTTGTATAATAAGATGATGCTTGGAATTAAGTTTTTTTTTTTCTTTGCTGTTTATGACAACTTTAATGAAACTATTGACATTAAACTCTAAAAAGGAAATGGCATCCTTACTTGTTTTAGTGGCAGGTAGGAATGGTTGGACTCAATGATCCAAGAAGTCTTTTCCAACCTGATGATTCTGTGATTCTATGGTCCAGAGAGGCATTTTTGTTTTGCAAGTGCAATCAGAATCTTTGTAGCCTGACTCAGGCAGAGTGAACTTCCTTTGAAGGCTACGTATGTGTTGAGACAGACAGACCATCTGGGTTGTTTGTAGGTAGACACCTGCTGTGTGGGATGCTTCCATCCATTGTGTTCCTTCTGGCCACAGCACGTTTTGAAGGCATTTCAAGCACTGAGCCTTGCCCCCTAACCATGAAGTAGACTGCTGGTAGAGCTTCACTAGTGGGAACTTCTTGTTCAGTGTTCCTCCTGGACACCAGGAAGAAAGATTTGTAAAATTCTGCCTTTTCTAGTATTTGCTATTTATGGACACTGAAAATATACTAATAACTTACGTCATAATATTAGAGTGGTAGATGCAAACAATCTTTTATTCTGCCTTTTTATTATAGTTCATTGTGACCCAAATTTTTTGTGTGTTTTTCTTTTTTCCCAGTTTTCTTATTTCTTTCATTTCTGCTTATCCCTTTTTTTCCTAGAGTCTATTTCAAAGTAAACAGCTACTTCAGAAGAAAATTAGAAATGTAGCATTTCTTTATTTATCCTTAAAATGATATTCCGGACTACTGCAGAAACTGCCAATTACACTTAGGAGGCTTATGATGATGTCTGAAGGGTGTGCACTTGCATTGGGCAGTATCAGTTCTAGATCCTTTCATTCTTCTAGAAAAGAGTATGATATTGGGATTTTGCTTCTTCGTTTTCTGCTCTATTATTTTTATGTAGTGGCTTTCTGATGGAGTTTGGGGGCACCCTTCTGCTCCTCTAAGACATCATTCTTTCCATTTCCCATCTTGTACTTGTTCTTTACAATGAGGACTTTTTGCTTGCCTTGCTTCTCTACAGCTGTGAAGGGAGCCCCAAGGGGCCTCTGTCCATCCCTGGGCTCCTTCACGAGGCTGAACCAAAGATTGTCCTGGATCCAGCCTGTAATGAAATGTCCTTGATGGTTGTAGCAGCGTTTTGTCCTTCTAGAACCTGAACTATAAAAACTTCTCTTCTGCTGCAAAATCATTATGTTTGTGTCCCACAGATCTGCGATTACTCAGATAGAAGGAAATACAAGTCGCTCAATATTTTATCAGACAGAGTTTGAAAAAGTAATTTACATACAGAGAACATGCTGTGATGGTAGGTGGTTCAGTGAATAACTAGAGGGCTTTCAGCTCCATCCTGCCATGAAGAGGTTTCTTCAGGGCAGTTCGGGTCCTGTAGCTTTTTTGGAGGTGAGGAAAGCTGAGGGTTTGAGTTCTCTTGTTTTCCTGTTGCAACAAGTCAGGTAGGTAGGAGGCGGCCAGCAATGAAGAGTGCATGCGCTATGGAGGATGGTAGTACAACTGTTAGACTCAAAAGAGAGGTCCTGTGGGTGAACAACTTCTTTGTGCAGAGCAGATTCAGCTCACAGGTTCTGAGTGGTGAGTTTCCCTTTCAACCAGGCATTAGGTTCTCATCTGTCTTGTGGGTTCACGCTGACTGACACGTTCCCCTCTGACAGCCCACCCTGCTCTGAATGCACTGCTGAGTCCATCCCATAGCTCTAGTGGTGTGTGCTACGTATTAGCCACACCATGCTATATGCTTCTACTGATTACTGTCTACTGTCCCAGGGTGGACTCTCATTCCTGGAACATTGTAATTATGATCCAAGGTAACAAAGCAAGGGAGATTTCCAGCTGACTGTCACGCTGTATCCTGTGATAACTAGTTTTTTACTGTTGATCTTCGATCTGGCCTCTTTTTAGCAGAAACAATCTGCAGGCTATAATAAAGTAAGGAGAAGAAGCTGAGGGGTAAAAGAGCATGCTACTGTATTTTGTTATCTTCAAGATCATTTTGCTTCCTGGTATCGACCCTGAATTCTGTAAAAGTACCACAGTACGAGATCTCTGCATTTTGTTATAAAGAACTGTTAAGAAAATGCATGAATTTGTTGTGGCAAAGAAAGTGTGGCAGACACATCATACACATCATGTCATTAAAGCACACTGGGAGGCAGGGTTAGGAGAAGGTATTTGGGATCAATGGGGGAAAACTTTTGCTTACAATTGCATGCTATTTTACAAAAATATTTAGTTTTCTCATTACGTATGTTTGTATAATTTATATTTGATGGGAATTACTTCAGTTTTCAAAGAGTATTCACTATTTCCAGAAATAGGAGCTCAGTAAATATTTTTCCCTTCATTTTTTTCCCCAGAAACAGTACTTGAAGAAAGTGAGTATTTAAGTTTGGGCACCCTTGTTTAATTTTTTTATATATTTATTTAGTTATGTAAAGTTTATATATGTAAACTTTTGTCCCAGCAAGCTGTATGAGCCTTTAACTTTGAGATAAGTCTGTGTTGTAAAATCATGGCCAGATGTGATGAAGTAGCTTATAAGCCAGATAGCTTACAGGCTGATTTGGGACAGTGGAGGCAGAAGAGCAGAATGCCTAGTGAAAATGAGTAACTTGTGGATGATAGTAAGAAATAAATGAAGTCTTGAACTTTTAAAATGAAAACTATATAAACAAGATTTGACAAATTCAGTGCCTGAGTAGGTACTTGCACAACTGCTGCATTGCTGATCCTTCTTCCCTGGCAGAACCAGTGTTATCTGGGATGCATCCAGAGGAGGGGAAAAAAAATAAAAGTCATTTGAAATACGCAAAACTTATGCATAGCTGGTAGCTGACAGCTTGTTCCTGTGATCATTGTGTGTCTTCTATGCCCTGCTGTAGTTCATTGCATCTTGGCAGCTAACTTTTGCTTCGGGGTTGCTTTTACTGTTTATTTTGGTTGTTTCCTTCTGTGGACAGGCCACTTTGGTCACTGATGTGCTACAAAATAGATTTTCTTGACTGTGGAAAGAGCTTGGCCTTGGTTTTATCCAACTCTGTCCAAAGTCTTCAGCACTAATGGTAACCCATGAGTTTTTTGGTGGCTTTATCTTTCTTTAATGGGTATTTGTGAGTAGTGAAGTGAACCAGTAGAAACTTTGTGCTTAACTTTGAGCTGTACTCTACAGTGCTTCGATCAAGCTTGCCTTGTTGGTGCAGTTTGAGAAGCCTCATTAATTGAAGGCTGTTCTTTGAATACTGGAAATCAAAGACTGTCAGTGAGGTGGATGCTGTCTCTTGTAGTGTGATTCAATGCATGAAGCCCAGTAGCCATTTCTTTGTCCTGTTGGCAGTGGTTATGTGCTGCACTGAAAAGTGTGACAGCAGGATAAGCTCTTTGGCATAAGGGAGTGAAATGGCAGCTGTCTTACAACTTTGGCAGATGCTTTCCTTAAGAGCACACACACCTGATGGGTATTCTCTGAACCATTAATTCTTTTAATTTCTGTCCCCCAGTGCTTTTTTTGTTACTGACTGTTTTTCACTGAGCACATCATCAGTGATCACAATAAAAATGACGTTGGCTGAATCATAAGAAGAGGCGGCCTTGCTGTGTTAAAACAATGTTTTGACAATGCAAAATAAAGAGGGATTATGAATTGGTATGAGATAATTCCCTGTGGTGACTAGAGGGTACTGTTTAATAGATTGATGACTCCTGCAGTATTGATGTTACCAAAATCATGTTCATCATATGAAATAGGTTCTCAATGCTCTTTTATAAGGCAAATTCTGAACCTCAAAACTTGAGGACTTATTTTGCAGTTGTTTTCACTCAATATTGAATTTGGTAGAATAACTGCAGTAAAGTTGTTAGCTGATGCTGTATAAAGACCATTGCATACTTTTGTGATATGAGGAAAATACGACTGTCCACTGCAAAATAATGGTGTTGTGTTTAGTTGGTTCGGGTTATTTTAGAGATTTTTCTGTTAGCAGAATACCTTTACATTGTGACCAGAGAGGGACCCCCTACACCTTGCCAAGAAACTGATTGTGTTGACAATACTGCTTTCAGATGATAAACCACATGATAAAATAGTAGCTTTTGCAAGTTTATAGATTTGTAGATATTTTTAATAGCAGTGAAGTAATATGCATTTAATGGGAATGAAGCCTTTGAGTGTTTAGTGGTATTATGCCAGTGGATTATATTTTAAGACTGGGGAAACTTATGTTTAAAAGAAGTCTAATTACCAATAGTATAGGAATTGATGTTACTACATAAAGACTCAGATTTGGGACTTGTTTTTATATATGTGATCTATTTGATTCCAAACATATCCAAGTATTCTTAAATTGTTACTGAATTGCTAGTTTGTTCAGTCTACACTTGAAGGGCATGAGCATTTAAATAGTAATAAAAATACCTGTTGGTATTTTGAATAGAGTAAATGTGTGAAGAAATCAAAGTGGGCTGTTCTTGAGAAAACCAGAAGGCACTATTATTACAGTTATTTCTTAAATTGAATCATAATAGAATCACAGAATGTTTTGGATTGGAAGGGACCTTTAAAGGTCATCCAGTCCAACTCCCTTGCGGTGAGTAGGGCCATCTTCAACTCAGGTTGCTCAGAGCCCCGTTCACCTGCCCTTGAATGTTTCCAAGGACTGGTCTTATACCACCTCTCTGCTCAAACTTTTGCAGTGTTTCAATGCTCTGGGTGTAAAAAACTTCTTCCTGGTTACTTTCCAAATAGTATTGCTCTTTTCTTCAGTGTCTCAGTACTTGATCAGTATAGATTCTTTTTGCCTGTGTCTGGCACTTGCTCTAACTCTTTGTCTACTACTTTCTTTTTCTATGGCATGGAGTAAAAACGAAGAATATGCTCTTGCTTTCTGACTCAAGATGACAGGATGAGTGGACATCAGCTTAAAACAGGGGTAAAGCAGAGGAGTTTTCTAATGCTAGCTAAGAAGTTTTTATTACACCTCCTCCTCCTCCCAGGATCAGTTCCAAATAAGCTTTCCTTTTTTTGATTCTTGAAAAATGCTTCTTGTCTTATACTAAATGCTTGCAAAATCTTAGGCAAGAAGGGGCTTCCAAGAGTATGTTCCCAGATGGACCTTGATGCTTTTTGCGCTGTAGGAAGTTTGCAGAATGCAGTCCTCTGCTGCCCAGGGAAGATGGGAGCCTGAGAAACAAGGAAACTCTTTGAGCTGGATGGTTACTGCTTCACAAGCAGCCAGGAAAGCTGTGTGGGATGTTTCCATTTATGCATTCACATGAAGAACCATTGGTGCTTCTACCAGGAGAACATTTACTTACCTGTGTTCAGAAAGGATGCTGAAGAAAGCTCTTATTAGTTCCTAACCTTCTTAGTTGCCAATTAGCAAAAGTTGGCTCACTGCAATTCTCTTAGGTTTTTCAAGGAAGTTTCTTATGTCAGGGCTTTCATGTGACACATCTTGGAGTATCTGGAATACAAGTGAATTTGTTAGAGGATGTTCTCAGCAGCAATAAATATAAAATCTGTCACTTGGCAGAAGAATGTTATGTTGATGTCTTTAACCTTCTTTTTTTTGTGGTTCCAGTAGATTAAATTGATTCTTGAGGCCCTGTTATTAACGTTACTGCTAATGTTTCCAGGTACTGCAATAAAGGACTTCACTGATAGCTTTTATAGTGCGTTATGTTCTTGCTTACAACAAAGTAGCAACAGGGACTTAAGGAAAGTCTGCATGCAGGATATGAACTTTGAAATTACTTTTTTTTTTTCTTTCCTAACTGCAGTGACTTGTATAATTTCTTAGGGCTGTTGCTGATGGCTGACATGAATAATCAGAATTTCTTTACTTTGGTCTTTCTTCTGGGAGGAATGTTAAAATAATGCTGCTTTTTAGAATATCAGGGAAAGGGTACCTCAGCAACTGTAAAAGCTTTAGAATTTTAAATTCTTTAAATATTAATTAATTTGAGAACTAAAATTACTTTTAAATATATTAGTAAATTGGTTTAGCTGTTGAGGCAACACTTGAGTGTCTAATAAAAATATAAGAGCCTTTGAAATTATTACCAGCTTGTGTCCATTTTTGAGTGTTTTAAACCCATGGGTTACAGGCTAAGTCATGTACACTGAAGAAGCTAACAAGTTAGAAAGATACTTATGGAAAACAATACCATTGTTTCTGAGAGAAGCTAAAGCAGCATCTCATTTCTGAAGCACAGGAGGATTTAGCCATGAAACTGTAGAGAATATAGGATTATTGGCAGTCAGTTGTTTTCATATAGTACACATACTAAGAAAACACATGCAAAAGACAGAAAAGCTTCACAGTTTGGGGATATAGGAAAGTTCAAAGTTGTATAATTTTGGCTGAAAAATGGAGCTGTTAATAGTGGTATACCAAGACAATTTTCTTGCAAAAGTAGTTTTATTTCCAAAAGAGAAATCTTGTACAAATATGTGTATGTCATAGTATAAAGATTGCACTAAATAGATTTTTCAGGAGTAAAAATCTAAATACTGCCTAACCTTCTCTATGAGAAATTTGTGTTGGGCTGCTTTCCAGATTTATTTAAAGCTTATGGGAACTCAAGACATAGGATTTTAAAGCTCTCTTACCAGACCTCCAAAGGGTCTAAATTTTCCAGGAGTAAAAAGCAAAATGATCTCATAAATTAATAGAAGTCATGGTAGAAAAGTAGATAGTAGCTTGGTGGAATTTTTTTCCTCATACTGAGACTGGAGAGAGAGGACTGCAGAAGTTGAAAAATTTAGTCAAGTTAGATGAATGGGCAAGGCAGATGAAACTTAGCATTTGTATAGGTCATATCAGCAACGTATAGATATTAGATGAATGGATTAAAAATTCCACAGCTGTTTATATAATGCAGTAAGGCCATTAAAAGTGTCCTCTGATAATCAGTCAAAATGAAGGGGCTGATTATAACTGTTCAAATTCTTAACTCGAAGAGTATCTGTATTTTTTCTATTAGCAGTGTAGGCACTTCTTTATTCCATACTAAAATAATGTAGGGCCCTGAAGCATTTATCCATTGTGAACAGAAATATCTTTGTCTTATGAATGTTTAAATTTTTTGAATAATTAGTTTAAGCATAATTTGGAGTGTCAATTTCAAAATGGTAGTGCATTTTACTTGGTATCTTAGACATCTTTAATGTATTGATGGTAACTGAAGTAGTCACCATAGTAAGAAGTGTGAAAGAGTAAGTGAAAAACAACTGATCAGTAGATAGCTTTATTCTGTAGATACCTAGAAACTATTTGAATACAGGTTATACAAGGTTAAACCAGATCCAGGTGTTATCTTTGAAGATACCAGCTTCTGTGCAAGCACTGCCTTCCCTTCTTTTTAAAAAAAAAATTAAAAAAAAAACATTCTTGTGTGGTCCTGCTTTCTGTATTGCATCTAGTCTCAATCATTCAACAGATTATTGCTGCTTCATCAGGTTCTGAACACCAGCAATAGGTACTGCTGGGGATCTTGGTAGGACTTCTGAAATAAATACACGCTCAGATAAATCTGAACTTAGGATGAGGTGGCTTTTCATACCATAGCATATCTGAATGAGACCATTTTGAGTATGAACGAATACAGATTTTTTTATTTTGAGACTGAAAAATTTGAACACATGGTGCCAGTCTAGTAACTTGCTCACAACTACCCCCAGTCTGTACCCCTGACCGTGGCCTTCCTGTTCGTGTTCTTTTACATTCTGAAGCCTGTGCTATCCTGGAAAATGAATTAAAAAACAAAACACAAAACTATTCAATATTCTGTTCATCGAACAATGTCTCTTCAGTGCATTGGATGAGTTAAAGATCTTGCTAAAAATAAATTTGACCATGTAGATTTTCCCAGTACTTGCGTGCAAGAGGCTACATTGGATTGAATGGACAAGCTTAAATCTGATGTTTTTGAACTTCCATATTTGTCTTTAATATTTGTCTGAACTTGCATTTTGAGGCAGTCAGGCTTTGTATGTTAGTGATGAGTAGCATTGCATACAGTGGATTGTTTTTGTATTAGGTTTCACTGTTATGGTGTCAGATATGTGAACTTTAGTTCATAGATGAGTACTGTTTTAAAGGAATTGCTTGCAATCTCTTTTATAAAGAGAGTCCAGGTGATTAGGGATTATTAATCACTTAATAGTAACAGTTTAGGAGCTGTTGGGAAATGCTGGTAGTAGTAGAAGAGCTTGAGGAAAACGTATCTGCTGTTAAGCTGAAGAATTCTGGTATTTCACCAGTGGCTGAGGACAGTGTTGTTCCTTGCTGCTTGGTATATCCTTTGTTCTCTGGGCAGCAGGATGCTATCCTCTATGTTACCTATGGGACTCAACAGAGCTTTTGATAAACCAGTTCAGACTATTGAGTTAAAAGAAAAGTGATTCTCCCCACCCATCTTATTTTGTGCCCATAAGGTTTTTTCCTGGGTTTATCTCACTCAGGTTTTGGAGGAGTCTGAGTGCTAGAGCTGGTGCAAAATTGTGGCAGAAGCAGTTGTTTTAATCACACTGACAGGGAGCAGGTCTGTCTCTTCCAGCTGCAATCCTGCCTTGTGCAGCCACACCCTTTGCCTGCTTGCCAAGGTGAAAAATAGTTTTGTGCCGCACCCCTCCTCAGCCACCCTCTTAATGAACTGAAACAATCCTCAGCACATTTAAATGTCCTTTCAATAACACTTGCATTAATAACAGCACCAAACCTGCACACAGATCTGACACTAGCTCTAGATAAAACTGTACAATGTAAACATGGGCAAGGTGCAAAACAAGATTAAGAGAGCATATGTACAACAGAAGAAAAAGGGAAAACCTCTCCAATGAGTTACCTAGCTTTGACACTCATGGCTGTCCCTGTACAGTTATATTTTCTGTGTACTTTATTGATATTTCCTTGTTGTGGTTTAACCCCTGTCACGGTCCACTCATAAGAGGATGTGTGATGTTTCGTTTCATTTATAATCTTGGAGTGCAAAGGAAAAGCAATAATTCAACAAGTCAAGGGAGTTTTCATAAGGCCTGCATCTATGATTTATACAGTCAAGCTCTGAGGCTTGGCATCTGGTGAGGAAATGTTGAGGCAGAAGTCAATCCTTTGACAGACCCTTACAACCCCAGCTGGCAGCTAAGCACCATCCAGCCACTTGCTCACTCACCCTGCAGTGGAATGTGGGAGAGAATAGGAAGAGTGAAAGTGAGAAGACTCGTGGGTTGAGATAAAGATATTATAATAGGACAACAATAGAAGACAGAGTGAAGATAGTAATAACATTGTATACGAAGGTGATGCACAATGAATGGCTTATCACCTGGCTGCTGATACCCAGCCTTGGTCCCAAACAGTAACCCCTGGCCCTTGACCAACTTCCTGTTTATATATTGGGCATGATGTTGTGTGATATGGAATATCCCTTCGGCCAGCTTGGGTCAGCTGCTTGGCTATGCTCCCATCCAGCTTCTTGCACACAGCCTCACTAGCAGAGCCTGGGAAGCTGAAAAAGTCCTTGACTTCTTAGCAACGTCCAAAAACTCAGTGTAAATCAGTGACCAGGTTTCAGATGTGAAAAGAGAACTGGCTGTTTGTTAACCAAACAGAAAACTTACCTGGCACAAAGTGAATGGGTCTGGCTCTTTATTAACTTACTAGCTATTGACTAAGTGTAATTCGTGATTGCAGGAGCCCTATGGCTGCCGTATGGGAGGGTGCAATAATTGGGGGTTACAAGCAGAGCTACATCTTTCAGAAGAAGTAACCTGTTAAATTAGCCAAGGTGTGTTGCACGACCAGGCTTAGAGAAATTAATCTGCTTTTTTAATCCTGTTTTTTTCAATTGAATTTCCCTTAGTATCCTTTGGCCTTGGCCTGGGACCTTACATATCTACTACACTTGTTCTCTGTTACTTACCTGCTGACTTTGAGGATCTTCAACTGCCTGTTGCTGCTGTTGAAACTGCAAGTGTTATCTTGAGAGAAGGTCTACAATCTTTTGAGATAGGTTTCTGCAATGCAGACGTTGTGTTGGTCTCCTTCTGCTGATAAACAGGGAGTGAATGCTCTTCTTTTTGTGACCTGAAGCTAGACTTTCTCTGTATGAAGCTTCTGTTGGTGGGTTGGTAGGAAGAAAGCATCATGATGGGGATATGCAAGATCTGACAACACAGAGAACTGTCAAAGTAGTCATTGTTTTCTCCAATCCAGTTTGGGGAGAACTGTTTCCCAAACTCAAGAAAATAAGAAAATGGCCACCAAGGAGCCAGAACCTTAATTGGGCAGGTAATATCTAAAGCAATTTTATTTTGCATGGATAGATGCTTCTGGGATAATATTGCTACGAACACTAAAATAATGGATGAGAAGGCATACTCTGTATTTTAAAATGCTATCGTCCTCAGGTTCAGAGCACACAAACATCAAAAACTCATCGAAAGGTGACCCATCAAGGCTGAAAGAATAACTACATTGAGGGCAAAAGAATCTCGAGAAATTTTGGGGCATAATTGTATTGAAAACCCATATCACAGAATCACTAGGTTGGAAAAGACCCCCAGGATCATCAAGTCCAACCATTCCTATCAACCACTAAACAATGCCCCTCAGCACCTCATCCATCTGTCTTTTAAATACCTCCAGGGATGGGAACTCAACCACCTCCCTGGGCAGCCTGTTCCAGTGACACTTCCTGTGAATTTTTATTTTTTCTGGTGTCCAGCCTGAATCTCCATTGGTGGAGCTTGAGGCCATTCCCCCTCATCCCGTCCCCTGTCACTTGGGAGAAGAAGCCAGCTCCCTCCCAATAAGGTCTCCCCTCAGCCTCCTCTTCTCCAGGCTAAACAACCCAGTTCCCTCAGCCACTCCTCGTAAGACTTGTTCTCCAGCCCCTTCACCAGCTTTGTTGCTCTTCTCTTGACTCGCTCCAGAGCCTCAACATCGTTCTTGTGGTGAGGGGCCCAGAACTGAACACAGTATTTGAGTTGTGGTCTCACCAGTGCTGAGTACAGGGGGAGAATAACCTCCCTGGACCGTTATATATCTCAAATAGTTTAGGAAAGGCAGAGCTACCTAAAGAAATTCCCTATTGGGCAAAGGGAATGGACAGAAGATGCTCTATGCCTTTTTTGAGTAATAACTGAGAATGTTAAGCCTTATCCACCGGGGTGAGAAAATGTTAAATCAGCAGCTGAGGACAGTTTGCGTGCAAGAGCCCTTGAAAAACGAGGGACGAGATTAGTAGAGAAGGTCTTTGACCTGTTGGTGTCTCTTATTTCCAAAGGGATTGTCCAGAAAATGGAGCCAGGCACTTCGGAGTCGTATTGAAGGGGGCATGAGAGGCAGTAAACTTAAAATGAAGCAGCAGACATCTGTCTTGATGTAAGGAGAAGAATTAGGATTGGCCTTTTTGCTGTGAGGATGATTAGAATTTCTAAAGAGGCTAGGCAGCCTCTGTTCTGGTTTTCAAGATCCAACTGAGTAAACACCTGAGAAACCCCGTTCGATCTCCTAATTTTCTTGCTGTTAGCCAGAGGTCAGACTAGAGAGCTCATGAGGTCCCTTTCAGCCTGAATTACCCTCTGATTCTGTGTTTATTTTTCAGTAGTGCTAGAAGGAGTGGGAAGAGAGGAATTAATTCATGAAGGCTTAGCTCAGGAGATAAAGGGAAAAGACTTACGAAGCTTACAAAGAACCCTCCATAGCTTTAGAAGAACCATTAAATGGGTAAATTGGAAGGAACTAGGAAGCATGGGGTAACACAGGCAGTTAGCAGATGATAAATGAGCATATCCTATGACAAGATGGATAGGGAAGACCTGAGAATCTGGCTTGTCTGTATGGACCAAATAGTGAATAGCAACCACAGCGAAGTTCCTGAAAAAAAAATAGAGATATTGGAGTTATTCATGTGTCAGTAAGAAACTAGGATGATTAGAAGTCAGTGAATGATTTAAAAAAGGAACTTAATGGGACAGCCTTAACAATTGAATTATGACTGCCTCCTGAATAGTAGCATTTTTAATAGATTTCCCAGGTTTGGCCCAAATATAGACACTTAATTCATTTAGCAATTGAATACTTCTCAGATTCCAGTGGGAAAAATAAAGTTAAATAGCTAAGTGGCTTGGTAAGGAGATTTGAAGGCAGTACCATTAAATACCAGAATAAAAGATTGCAGGGCAGAATCCATATACTGTGTTCTGGGAAGCAGTAGTTGCAAAGAATAGGAAGAAGTGATGAATAATTAGTCACTGCAGGTTCTCTGTATGGTCTTGTGGCATGTAACAGTAGTTCTTCATTTCAAGGCATGCCAGAACATTAGGCAAGCATGAGCTTGGCCAGGGTGATGCTATAGTGGTCAGTTTAGGTACTGCCTAACTGCTCTAGGTACTGCCTAACTGCTCTCTAGACAGGGAGCTTGGAACAAGTTGGATGTCCACCTGACTTTAGATTGAATCAAACAGGTTCCACTTAATTTTCATAGAATCATAGAACTGGAAGGGACCTTAAAGATCATCTAGTTTCAATCTCCCTGCCATGGGCAGAGACACCTCTCACTTGATCAGGTTCCTCAAGGCCCCATCCCACCTGCTCTTGAACACCTTCAGGGATGGGGCATCCACAGCTTCCCTGGGCAACACGTGCCACTGACTGACCACTCTCGTTGTGAAGAAATTCTTCCTTATGTCTAGTGTAAATCTGCCCCTCTCCAGTTTACAGCCATTGCCTGTAATCCTATCACTACAAGCCTTTGTAAACAATCCCTCCCCTGCTTTCTTGTAGGCGCCCTTCAGGTACTGGAAGGTTGCTATAAGATATTCTCAGAGCCTTCTCGTCTCCAGGCTGAACAAGTCCAACTCTCTCAGCCTGTCCTCGTATGGGAGGTGTTCCAGGCCTCTGAACATCCTTACAGCCCTTCTCTGAACTCATTCCAACAGTTCCATATAGTTCTTTTGTTGAGGATTCCAGAACTAGACACAATATTAAGATATTAAACAGCACCGAAACCAGTACAGACCCCACTAGTCACGGATCTCCATCTGGACTTTGAAACATTAACCGCTACTCTCTGAATGTGAACATCCAACCAGTTTCTTATCCACTGAACTGTCCACCCATCAAATCCATATCTCTACAATTTAGAGAGAAGAACGTTGTAGGGAACCATGTCAAAGGCTTTACAGAAGTCCAGCTAGATCACATCTGTTGGTTTACCCATGTCCACTGCTGTGGTTACCCCATCATAGAAAGCCACTAATTTTATGTCAGTGGCAGTGCTGAAGAAATGCTTATGTGAGCGTAGGGGTGGGGGATGCAAGGAGCTGAATATCCTGCAGGAGTTTTCTCAGTGTACAGCTACTGAAAGTTTGGGAACCATTGGCCAAGATGGATCATGTTCATGCTGCGTGCATTACTATATTCTTGAATAGATTATAGCTGCTTTCTCTAGTGGTGTTGTGCATGACTCTTGCTGGGAACCTCTTTGCTCTTGCTGCCTGTAAGCTGACAAAGATGGAGGGGACTAGAAGAAATGGGAGAATATGCTAAGGAACTGGGCCTGGTAGTTCTGAATTGACTCAGTGTATGCAGGAGGCAAGTTAATGCTTACATGAAAAACAAAATCACAGAAGGAATCAGTAGGAAGCAGTGGCTGGAAACAAACGTAAATGGAAAGTAAGCACACAGTTTTTACTGGTAAGAAATATTGGAACAACATTTCTGGTATTAGAGTATTTGAAATCAAGGTGATGTATACTTGGAAAGATGCTGTTGTTTAAGTGCTGAAGGGTGCCTGCATTAAGGAGAATATGTGATTAGGTAAAAACCTTCTGTATGGTGTTGACCAATATTGAGAGCCTGGATAAAGCCCACGTGTCAATAATAAAGTTATGTATCTGGTTTTGCCTAGGGACGGGAGTCAATGTTGTAAGCGTAGGAGTGTGTTCTTGTCTTAATGGTCAAATCCCTCATTTTGGGGTAGTTCTTACTTAACTGAAGTTCAATACAAGTTGATTTTGTTAATCTTTTGAAGTATCAAGGTGTGAAAGCAGGTCACTAGTCATAGCTCCAGCACAACTTTGCTGGGTTGGCATGAGTTAGTAACTCTTGAACAGCAAAACCAAGAATACAGCAGAATAATATTTTTGGTCAATGAAATCGAATTGAACTTTGGGGTTTTTCTATGTTCCTAGGTTAGTCTTTTAACTGCCATTCACATTCCAACTAAGTGAGGGCTGAGTCTGATCTACTAGGTTGAGCAGGTGTATAAAATGTTCGAATATATAGAGGAAAGTAATTCTTTGCTAGAATCCATGTGAAGTCAATAACTTCTTCCTAGAAGGAGCAAGACTTTCAAAATTTGCACTGAGAAAAATTTTCAAGGCAATGCTGCTGATACAGTTCTTGATGACAGTCACTTATGTATATCAGGGTTTTTGTGTAGTGTAGGAGTAACAGAGAAAGTAAAGAAGAAAACTATTAGATGGCGTTAAATAGACTAGAATTGGTAAACAAAAGTAACTGTGCTGGTTTATTGTGGTTTTTTTCCCATAAGGTCTGATTTCCTGGCTGACTAATTGAGTTGCCAGTCTGTTGCTTGCTCTTCCTATGTTATTTTTAGTTTTGCAATTTAACGTGCTTGATCTAAAAGGGGATTAGATTCCACTGAACACATTTCTCTAACAAAGAAATAGCTCAAAACAGAGTGGTTCACATGAATGAGACTTTGCACACCACTTTAATAGCACATGTTTGCTCAGGCATAGCCTAACGGTTGGTGGGGCTGTTGAGGTAAATTTTCTAAGACGTGTTGTTCTTTGCCATGTTCTAAAGTTTATGCATTAGTATATCTGAATTATAAAATAAAGGTAAAAAACCTTTCAATTTTAATAATACGAAGACTGGGCTATACACTTCGTTAAATTAAATAATAATGTTACCAGAGTTGTTAAAATATGTATGTTATGTACTGGAATAAAAACCAGATGAAATTGGCTAGAGCTGCCCTTCATATTACATTTATAAAATTATCAAGTAAGTGTTATGTTTTGGTGAGTCTTAAATAAGGAAGTATGTCTTCACTCAATAACTAAGATGGAATTTAGCAGCGAAGCCCATGGCAGTGCTTCAGAATATGTTAGAGTACAGTGATGACCAAAAAACCTGGTTGGGCCAACTTACTCCAGCAAAGTCCTCAATTCTGTTTGTGGAGGATTGCTGACCCTTTGTGCTTGCTTCTTGGTTGTATGTAAGGGAACTGAAAGTAAATTTGGCAGGAACAAGTTCATTTCAATAGGTGGTGTGTCCAGTGTGCTACAGCAGTGGTGCAGTCCTGCTCAGTGGCTTATCCACAGAGGTAGTTTCTTAAATTATTCCAGAAATGAAGCACATGGACTTCTGAAAAGACAAGACAAAAGGGTGGATGTAGGTGAGAAACTTTTCTAATATATAGGAACCAAATAATATTTTATTCTAAACCTTTTTTCTCACATTTTGAATATTGAGTTTTCCATACAAAAGAGCATTAGAGAGGGCAATTTGGCAACATGTACATTTTGGTAATCTTAAATGGGTTTAATAGATTCAGCAGTGCTATTTCTCCTGCCTAGTCCATGGTGACACTCATTGGAGAGATTTATTGTAGTGATGTTTCTAGATTCCCTTTTACAAGTCTTTCTGGACATCTTTTATATCATTGGTAGCTAAGGGTATTTTATTGCAAAAGAGTATTTTTCAGACACATTGCAACCTTTTATTACTGGTATCGCCACATATAAAACTCTGAAAACATGTTGTTTTGTTTGTTACTGGACCTGTTTCACTTTTTCTCCCTAACACTCTTTGTCCTTTTTACTTAACGTAATAAAAACAATGTGCCACTACTTTGGTTTTAACAAAACTTGCTTTATGGAAAATACTGCTAATTAGCCACTGCTAGCCGCTGCTTCCGCAGCAGCATGGAACAGTGCATTACATTCAGCCTCAGACAGACTGCTAGTTGTAGGCTTGAGCATCTGAGCCTGCAAACACTGAACTTGACTTTCCTTTGGCTCTAACAAGGTAAGCGAAGAGAAAATGGAGCTGACAGAAATGGCAGCATTTTGTTCTTGCTGTTCAGGGGCAGCTCCAGTTCATCACAAAATAGATGGCTGGGTTTTTCTAAGGAATATTTGTCAAGTTAAGGATATGAAAACATTCAGAAAGAAATCTTCCTTTTGAGGAACTAATTTTACTGTTGTCAGCAGCAAACTGGCGGCTCCTGTCTGATCATTAAGTAGAAATGGCTGAGCCGAGGGGACAGGGAGCGTGCAGGAGTGATGCAGTCTGCTTGTCCATAACCAGCACCCGTGGGGGCCTCAGGTGGGTGCGATGGGCTTGGTTCTTGATAACAGCTGCTTTCACAGACAGTTGGTGTGAGATGATTGGTTTAATTTTTGTGAGCACTCAGTTGCTGACTTTGAACAGATACGTGGCTGTGTGATAAGCTTGACTGGTAAAGCACTGTTTCCTTGTGTGAGTAATCAAGAAAGGCCTTTACAACCCCTATTCTTCCACTTTTCAAGTAATGAATTCAGGCAAATACTTTGTTTGCTCATCATTTATAGGCTCAAAGGCTCACCTGGACACTTAATAAGTAGTGTTGCAACTAGAAATAACTAAGTGTAGCCCTCACAGGGACCCATGCTGGGGCTTCCCAGGCTTGTAAGCACTTAGGTTTTCTGGTGGTAGTAGGGATTGGTGTTTCTTTTCTCCTGCCACGAGAGGTTATTTGTGTGCACCAGCTGGCTTGCTTTTCTACATGCTTCTGTGAACAATTCTGCTGGTTTCTTTTTTTTTTTTTCAGTTTTTCAGTGTAATTTATCATGTTGTAGTTCAGCCAGGAACTCTGAATCACTTCATCTGTTTCTTTGTGATCACAGCAGATGGTCCAATGTGAAGTCTTTTAGTGAGGGATAATTTCCTAGTAAAATTATGTTGTATTATGTTATTTTTTAGCTTTACCTTGGGTACAGATGGATTTTTCTTTAAATTTATACTACCTTTTTATTTTAAAAAGTCAAAGTGGCTGCATTCATAGTACAACATGGCCCAGTAGCCACCGCCGTCCTGCTGCAGTTATTTCAAGATCAACTTTAAGTCTCTTTTGACCTTACCTCTAAAACCATGGCTTGACAATACATATGTGGGTGTGGTGATAATGTATTAGGAAACTAATTAGACCTGAAACCAAGATCGAGAAATCCATTGAAAAATTTTCAAAATTTACAAATTAAAATAACTTGAGTTGTGTATGGTCTAGCTATTGCAGGTTATGTGAATTCTCTTTGTATGTTTTGAATGTACTCTGTGAGTTTAGAAAATTGTGCTGTGCTGAATTATTTTCGATTTGATGGTGGGTTTTAAAAAGACCTTTAATGGTCTAAATAATGAGTTGGATCTTCCTGTACTCATAAGTTTCTGAATAAGGCTGCTTCCATCTTTGCATTCGTGCCTAAACAGTATCTTTGCTGTGATCTGTTGGGCTTTGTGGTTGCTACCTAAGTATGAATGTGAGCTTTTTGCTACTCGTAAATATGAAATGCTCAGTTCCTTCTAAAACATCTGCAATTGATGGAGTTACTTCTTGGCTACTAGTGGAGAGAAAACAATAAATCAATGTCATTGACATCGAAAAAGTACAACATAAAAATAAAGCTACATAAAAGGTGCAGAAGGGTGATAGCCTGAAATATCTTAATCTTGCTCACTTGTGCTTTATGTAATGAGTGTGTGGAGGATGGGAAAGGAAAATACTGTCTTCTTGGATCAGAAAGGGAGTTAAAACAACAGATTTAAACAGCGTTAAATGGTGCATATACCCTCTTTTATTTTTACACCCACATTCCTCAAGGCAAGGGATGACTTCTTGTTATAAGGCATTTATTAGCAAGTTAAATGTGAATTTTGTTTTGTTATTGCTTTAACTGAATTATAGAGAAAATTTATCTAGCCAATACTTTTCTTCTCTTTGCAGTGTTAGTGAAGAGGAGTGTGTACTACAAAAAGTTTTTCTTTTTTTTCCTTATGGTCTCCCATTTCTGTACCTGATTGTTTCTAGATTTGCTTCTTTGGGGGCAATTTTCAGGGAGTCTTCCATGCTAACCACTGAACAGAGTTTGGTCTGAAACTATTACAGGATGTTATGGCAGCAGAAATTGTCAGTGCAAGCAAATGAAGGGAAGAGGTCTTTGTACCTAGCAGCAAAGCATCTTCCCTCTCCCTCCTCACTGCATGCTTTAGGGTAAAATGATTGGTTCACACAGTTATTTGTGGCCTAATTCATTATAATGGTTGATTACTACATGCCAGGCATAATTATTCTACTTCTATAGTGCATCCCTGATGCATCTAGAAATGACAAGCAAAAAGTCTGAATATTTTAATCTCTGCAGTGCATGGAGATTTTGGTTATTTTGAAATACCATTTTCTTGGTAGTGTTTAAAAGGGGATACATTGCATGCATACGACATCCTTTCAAAAGCTTTTCATCCCTGTATTTTACCAAAATAATTTCCAGCTGTGTCAGAAAATCTTTTTTTAGCTTGAATTTTAAAATAAACCATTCATTGATCTGCCCAACTACTCCTAGTCCCTTCATTTAACCTCTTTTGTTTGCTTTTGTGAGGAGCAGACGGTACATTCACAATGTATCAGATGATTTCCACCACTTTCCCCCATCCATATAGCTTTCCTCAGCTTGTTAATGGGAAAGGCATGTTAAAAGGGATTCATGATTTACATATTAAAGAGATATGGAAGCTGTATCTGGTTTGATGAATTCTGTTCATAACCTCCAGGTGAATATTCTCGTCAACGTTACAGAACATATCACCCGAGTGTTTCAAAAACTGTTTTCCTACTTAAAAATGCCTGATGTTGTGAAGCAGCAGGGGTATTACATTTTGAAGCTTGTATCTGCCATGGAAATACAAACTGTAATTTAACATGAGGTTAATGAAGGTGGTTCATCATTTGTCCTTCTCGTGCAGTAGTTCATAAGAGTATGTTCCACTGAAAGTTAACATCTCAACTTACATAAAACAGGGCAAGTTTTTAAATAACTGTTAGAGGAGGGAGCTGGCTCAGACTGGTACACCTACAGATGTATGTATAGCAGGCATCTGTCAGTCTGTTTCTGCATTCTACTGAGAACTCTAATGGGACAGAAGTAGTGATAGAATTTGAGCTTTTCTTTTCTCCCTGTGGAGTGAGCTTAAGGATTTACAAAGCTGTATAAGAACAATTCATTAATTGGACTAACTGAGTCTGGAAACTTGCCAGGTTGCTTTTGTCATCCAATTATTTAACCTTCTTTTACCCCGTCTAGTGCCGACTCCTGGCAGATGAAGCAAATAATGGCTTAAAGCCAGACTGCTCAATGTTTAAAAAGGAGTATTCGATATACATGCCCAGTTTACAAGTGTGGCTTTATGTAGAATAGAATAAACTGGAATGTGTAGACTTTTCTCATTCTCACTATATTGTATGCTTCATTCACATTAGCTTTTCTTTTTTTGGTTTGTAAAATGTAAGTGGTGTATAAATTTGTCAGAATAGGGTGTTCCAGTTCCAACATTTAGCATTTCTTTGCCAATAGCAAAACTCCGGATGGCTAGATCAAACTAAATGTAGGCCAATATAAAGGACAGTAGCAATTAGTGCTTTTATAAAATAGATAGTCCAGTTATATAATTGTACACAAAGCGGAAAACTTAGTCTTCTACTAACATATTGATGAAATTACTTCCCTTTCTGTCAGTAAGATACATGCAATAAGCTAGTCAATATTTGTGTAGTTTCTAGAACTTGACGTTTCAGTGATTTTGTTGCATGTGCAAACGTTTAATGAAATGCATTTAAGTGGTTATGTATCTCCGTGTTACCATTTGTACATGCAGACAAGGTTTGTACTTTAAAAACTTTAATTTTGTCAAAGGGATAGAAGTCTTGCTGCAAATTGGGAATTAGCAATACATACATTTTCAGTTTAGTTGTGTGATAATAAGGTGTTTTGATGCTCTCAGAATGTTTAAAATGGGATATTTGAAATACAGTTTATTAAAGGTTAGTCAAACATGACATCATGTCACCATACAGAATGGTTTGAATACATTGCAAACTTAGATGTAAGGAAGTGTTCTTTCTGGACAGTAAAGATAAAGCTTCATCCGCTCCTTATGCAGGTATTCTATGCTTTTCAGAAGGCAGTGTGAACATAAGCTTAGTAGCTGTGGCTGAAATACTGTGCTATAGATTGAGTCTTGGAGTTAAGGTGTGTTGTATGGAGGAAAAAAGAAATCAGAACTTATCACTAGGAATTGCATGTCTAAATGGACTTCAGAGTACATGACAAGTTCTTTCTAGCCATGATTGCAAAGCATGAGTTTTATGGAGGAGCAATTAATTGGAAACAGTTGCTGTTACCACTCTTGATCAAAAAGAAAAAGCCAAACTTGAACCCCCAGACCTCTGAGTTTGGCAGTATTTTTGTCTGTGTACAGTCACTTACTTCAGTATAAAGTTCAGTAATGATGGAAATAGAGCTTATAATAAAATTTTACAAAAAGAATCAAAGGTTAAGATTGAAACAGGAAAAATGAGAGTAACTAAAAATGTAGAACCAAGAATACTTAATAGATTGTTTACAGACAGGTGAGATGTTCTGGTGGTTTACCAGTACACTGTTGATTAATAATTCAGCTACTAGAGAAAAAATCCAGTTGTAAACTTCTGTTTTGCCTAGGAAAAAATGGTTGTTCTTCAGCTGGCAGAAAAAGTAGATGAAAACTTACTGTGGTTTACAGGAGAGCTGTGTTAATGAGGACCCAGTCTGGAACTAGTTTGTTTAGTAAGTGCAGCAATTTCCTGGTAGGGGTAAGTGATAGTTATGGAAGAATTTTTCTTTTTTCCTTAAAACACTTCGATTACCTACCAGAGACCATATATCGGGGATGGCAGCAAGTGTTAGCTTCTGCATAGCTTGGAGGTCCAAAACCCTTTCTTTTATTACAAGTAAAGATTTTCATCCTCTAGTTCCTTTATTACCTGTTGATCAGTGTGACTTTTGCCTGATCTGTACAGAAAAGTGTGGTATCTAGGAGATGAATGCGTAGTAGGTAACCAAAGCCTGTAATAGGCACTAGTGGTAGGTTTAGGATAGTGTTCATATTTAAATGGTGATTAAAACTTGAGAGTTACTGAGAATGATTGTGAACTGTCGCTCAGCAAGAATCTGTTGCTCCTATATGCAGCCCAGCTTGAAGGTCAGGAGTGCGTATATGGAGAAAATGTCCCTAAATCACTTCCAGTTTTCTGCAAATTTTTCTAAAGCTACCCCCTTACTTTTCAACCCTGAGCAATGTACAACTATCAGAATATGCGTTCATGAAACATGTCTGTAGTCTCGGAAGGGAACGTCTTTCCAAATGTTTGCTAGATCAAGACTTTATGTGTATTTAAACAGTGAGTATAGATGGTATGATGTTCTTCTGGAAAAGTCCGCAAAACTTTATGTATATATTAACATTCTAGTGTGGAGGACTTCTGTTTTGTTTTGCTTTTCTTGTTTTGTTTTGTTTTCCAGGCCAGTAATACCTCAGTCAACTTTGTTGGCTCTGCCCTATAACCCCAGTGAGGACTGTGACCTCCCAATGTCTCTTGCTTTCCTTCCTTTGCTGGATAGTGTGCAATTCTTGCTTACATGGCAAGTGATCATGAGTTCATAATCTTATAACTCTGGGCTCAGTCCTCTCATCCGCAGGTTTAGCAATCCCAGAGTGAAGGCTAGACAGGACATTTCTTCTTCACTGCTGTTAATGCAGAGGCCTTAGCCATGTGGGGGCTTGTCCGTCAGCCACTGCAATAGTGCTGCTTTCACCTTCTTCGAGAGAAAATCCTGCACTTTGGAAACACCCTCATAATATTTTATTTTGAGACTTTAATTGAAATTAATCAGTGATGTTGGTGAGCTTTTTCATTACTTGGTCTTTATTTTGGTATCAGGTGTTAACAGGAGAATAGCTGTTTGATTAAGGTGCTGACCTTGCCTTTTCACCAGTTTTTGAGTGCCACAGCCTGAAGCTGCCCTGTGCAGCACAGCCTTGCCCACGGAGGGGGTTCAGCATCTGAGGAGCTGTTCCTCCCCTTCCGCACAGCCCTGTTCATGACAACAAGTTTAAGCATAAATACATCCACCTCACTGTATTTCAGCACCACACCCTATTCTTTCTTACGGTATCAGAAGCCAGTATATGACATACTTCGGAGCTCAAAAGCTAGGTAGTGAGGGATGTGTGACATTGCTTGGGATGTATCATATATGACTGAGAACATAGATCTGACTTATAATAATGACTCAGTATTCATTTCAGAAATTACAATTGGCTACTGCTGTGCATGTCCTCCTTGATCAAAAGCTTTATCCTCCATTTTCAGTCTTTTACGTGTTGATTACAGTTAGCAAGGGTTTTCTGAAACCTACTGATCTACTGTAAATACATCTTGCTGAAAAAGGCACAGGAGATGAACTGAACCTTTTAATGACTCTTCAGTGTGTGAACATGAAGTTACAAAGCAGAAGGAACAGCACTGAGTACGCTGTGTCCTGTATGTTCAATATGCTGAAGAGGAGAGACTGCTGCAGTTGTGGGTGCCTTTTTCTGGTGGTGATCAGGGAAATAATGTTCTCTTAGATACACTGTATTTATTTATGGACAAAATAGTTCACGTATGCCCAGTTGCTGGTTAAAAAAAAAAAAAGCAACAAACTTTTTATGCATTTCTATTTCTACCAGTGGGTAGAGCTACCATAAAATACTTGTGATTACAAAATCAGGACTTTGCAGTGTGTGGACTTTACTGGTGAGGGGGGCTGGAGAACAAGTCTTATGAGAAGCAGGTGAGAGAACTGGGGTTGTTTAGCCTGGAGAAGAGGAGGCTGAGGGGAGATTTCATTGCACTCTACAACTACCTGAAAGGAGGTTGTGGAGAGGAGGGCGCTGGCCTGTTCTCCCAAGTGACAGAGGACAGGACAAGAGGGAATGGCCTCAAGCTCTGCCAGGGGAGGTTCAGGCTGAACACTAGGAAAAAATTATTCACAGAAAAGGTCATTGGGCACTCAAACAGGCTGCCCAGGGAGGTGGTTGATTCACCTTCCCTGGAGGTGTTTAAGGCACGGGTGGATGAGGTGCTAAAGGGCATAGTTTAGCGTTTGATAGGAATGGTTGGACTCGATGATCCAGTGGGTCTCTTCCAACTTGGTGATTCTATGATTTTACACTGCCATGAGACATGGCAGCTGTACCTTCACAGTTAGGCATATGAAGCTTGGATATGAAATGCTAGCTGAAATGTTTGAAGCCAGCAAGTTGATTGCTCATGAAAAATAGTTCATGGAAACCTAATAAAATGCAAGTAATTTTTACTTAGTTAATTTGGCATTAAGATTCTGTTAGCTGTAATGCTAACATTGTGGAATAAAAACATGCCTGGGTAGATTTATGATAACTGCATGTCAGATTCTTTGTGCACTAATTAAATAAACTATTTTTATAGATAATTTTAAGAAATGCCTGTGCTTTCATCACTGTTTAGACTAATTCTCTTGAAACCTCTGATGGATCTTACAATTTGTCAGATATTCTAGGCAGAAAACTAACAGCTTGACCCAGTGTCTAGCTTCATCCAGGCCTCCCAGCTGGTTTGCTGAGCCAGAGGAACCTCATATTGCTTTTGTGTAATTTAATAACTAAGGAGAAAGTGAGACTGAGGGACAGCAGCTGTGGCCTCGCTGTACCAGATGTGGCTAAGAGCTCTTTTTGGAAGAGGTGAAGTATCACAAAGAACCCCAAATGATGGGTTAATGCCCTTGAGGCTTTGAGGGTGAGGGGGTGGAGAGCAGTTGTCAGAGGGAATCCCTCCCAAGCTCAGCAGAAGAGAACAAAGAACAGCTTTGCTCAGCAGCCAGTGGGGCTACAAGAGGCGACAGAAATGCTTTTGACTTCGGAATTTTCTTAACTCGATTCTAGGAAAATTCTTCAAGTTACCATTCCTTTTTAGCCAGTAAAATCAAAGAATTACAAAATGTTGTGAGGAGCCAAGGCTTGAGATATTCTGGTTTAAATGAGACTCTTTTCAACCCCGTCTTTTGATCTGCTGCTTCCATGGCATACCTCTTGAGCTGGGTGGTACCTGGCAAGGCAGCTGATCTGCATGGAGATTGGATTTAAGGATTACTTGAATCATTTATGAAACTCTGAAAACTACTGTGCTCGCTGAAGTTACGGTATGGCGAATTTTAGTTACATACAGCATTTGTCACTTGAAGAATTTGCTGAGATTGCTTTAGTCTTCCAAATTACAGGTGTTTCAAGATAAATTGTTCTTCCTGCTGGTGGTTCTTGTCAGTTATTTTTCCTCCACCACTGAAAACCTAAATCCATTCAAGCATCAAACATTTTAAGACAGAAAAAATTTCAGATTTGATAGAATGCAGGTGGCTGAAGGTAGTCGATTTTGCTTAATTTGTGTATATGTAATTCTTGATTTTATTTTATCTCCATAGTTTACTTTGATTGTTTTTTTTTACCATTATGTTGCTGGAAGAATATGTTTCATGCAAAGATCTAAAAGTAAAATTTTACTTTTGCGTCCTAATTAAAGTCAGGACAATTATCTGCCTAAATTTCTAAAATTCACCTTTTACTTGAGTATGTTTTCAAAAATGTCATCAAATATTTTTAATATTTTTAATCTTGTTATATTTCATACTATTGTGATGCATTTGGCAGTTATGGAGGGATAGAAGTCTCTTCTTAGTGGAATTGCATAATATCTCACTGTTTTTAAGCCAGTGTGAGGTTTGGGAAGTGAGAGAAGTTTTAAGTTATTTGAGATAGTTGATTTCCTATCTATGGTGAGATCTAGAAAATGGACAAAGCTTATAAAATTTTGGTGGGGTTTGCGTTTTTTTAATGTTCATACTAAGCTTGCTGCTGGTTTTGCATCAAGCCACCTTGTTCTGTTGGTAGAATTATTAAAGTACAAATTCTGAAATGTCTTTAAAACCTCTTGCAATTTTCTACAGAAATTTTCCTTCTGTTCTAGCCTGTGTGAAATCGCATCACTTTAACAGTGGAGTCTGCAATCTAGGTTTAAAACAGGCTAGCAGATTACAGCTGTGAATAAAAACTAGGGCTAGAAGATTGTCACCTCCTAGAATTTAAAAGCAGAGACAAATGTGCTGCACAGTATAGAGTAGACAGCATAGTCTAGAATCCGAAAGGCACTACACATTGTACTAGAGGATGTGCCCTGGTATATTCAGCATTTCTGATGCCCTACAAGGGTGCAGAGCCAGGCTTGTTGGGTTTGTTGGCTTCCGCTATGCTGCAGAACTTTTGTGCTGCATTCTGTGTTATAGTAAATGCCTCCAGAGCCAGGTTCAGCACGGGTGATGGAGACAAAACTGCTATTCCTCTGTTGTATACCTCCAAGACAACCATGTTTGTATGTGCACAGATTGGACTGCATAGGTGGTATGTATACGGCTGTGGATTTCTGACATGTCCAGGTCTTTGTTGCTAATGGGACTGATTCAGAGTGAGCAGGTGTAATCGTACGTATAATGAAAATGAGAAGGCTTACTTAAAAACTGTTCAAAACAATATGTATTTATTTCTTCGTTTCTTTAGGGGACATTACTCAGAAAGGATATGAAAAGAAAAGAGCAAAGTTGTTGGCACGATACATACCACTAATTCAAGGTAAGAGACCATGTGTAAGTTACACCTTTTGTGTCACATCTGTGAAAATATGTAATAGAAAAGTTCTCACCAAACAGAACAGATGAATTAGTAGTGTTTGGTTGACATGGCATCTAACCAGCAGCAAAAAATGGCTGTTGTAGAGAACTGCAGAACAAGAGAAAAGTCTGAATATTTTTTTTCTATTCTGTGTGAAATGTTGAATTGTAATGTCAGCAAATGTCAGTTTAACAGCCACAGCCAAGACTTTAAGATAATTTTAAAAATGAGTAAAGTTATTCCTGAAAGCAAGAGTGCTGGTTTCGTTAGATGAAAAAACTCACTAGTCATCAGTTTTGTTCTTTAGTGTGCAGTTTTGAACATGCCCACTTCCCACTCCCCAGTTTCTTCAAAATACTGACATTTTATTACAGACTATTACTTTTTAAGCTGTTTATTATGAGACTTTAGCTTCAATTGCCAAAACCTAAAGACCAAACTTTATTTATTTTTATACTATGACATTTAGAACACTGGAGTTTTAAGCTGTTGTGCTGCCATTGAGCTTTGGTGTTGTATAATAACCCTAGGACAATTTTTCCATAAATTGAGAGATAAGGGGAAATGAGAAACCAACTGAGATGAGCAGAACCAATGATGAGACACTCTAGACAGGTGAGAGAAAAAGTGTAACAGTATTCTTCTGCAATGTTAGTTACACTTTCAGATCAGAGAACAGAAGGATTAATGCTATGATACTGGTCCTGTTCTGGTTCTGCTGTTGACTTGTTAATTGGCTTTGGAAGAAAATTAAAAAAAAGAAGAGTAACAAAAATAAGTTAATTGCACTTTTTTAGAACTGTGTTCACTGAAGCTTCTCTTTCAAACTTGACATGTTAAGGAGTGTTACATTCAGGGGAAGTGACTTCATATAACATAGGTTCGCACCTTAACATCCTGGACAATAATTGTAAGAAGGCACATCCTAAGGAGATAGCAGTGCAATTCACTGGTCTACTAGTTCGTCTGTGTTCTGATATTAGGCTCAACTGAGAATCCTAGATCCCATTAGGTTTCCAGCTGCTTAAAATTTTCTCCTTGTTCATCCATGTTTTCCCTTACCATGTTACAGAGTGGTTGAATATTTGACAATCCTGTGGGTTGTTCTATTTACTTAATATTATGTTTTTCTAAGAAATATTGAATTACCTGATTTGTCTACCACTTTTGCCTAGCTTTGCATTAAGATGACAGGAATTAAGCTTTAGTATGCTAAAAAGAGAGTGAGCGAGCTGTGTGCCTCTGAGCACAAAGAATGATATTTAAGCAGAAAGACAAAGCATGCTTAAAGCCCTAAGCTAACTGCTTATTTCAGTTCCTGACCTGTTCCGTTAACCCAGTTCTAGTGTGGAATTTTGTTAATTGATAAAGCTTCAGCATGGCTCAGATTTATGTGTGGGAGACCCAGTGGCTTTCAGCCTGCAGTAATTTTCTAGCATTAACAATTTGATCACAATTTTTTTTTAAAAAAAATAGTAGCATTCCTGATAAAATTTTCTAAGTTTTTTCCATTACCCATCAAGGTTTTGCAAACTGATGGATGTCAGTATTTTAGATTTGAAAAGTTTTTAGTCTGTGATTTGGCCATCTACAGGACCCACAACGTGTCTTTCTAAAGCTGATTTGGTCGTATTTTCCAAGTATAATCATTGTTGTCTTTTCTGTGTTCGTGTATGAGGTAAGGACTGCTGACCAGTTATTTTTATCTCATTTTCTTCAGAATTTATTTGAATTTCGCAAAATCTAAGGCATCAGTACCTAGCTCTACTTATTTTGTTAGGAAACTTAGCTGATAGTGTAATTCTGCTGATTTGTAAGGTTTTTAACAAATATTTAGGGTAAGCAGTGAAAGTACTGAGAGTACTGAGTGAGAAATAGGATTCCTAGTAAGAGTCAGGAGAGTGGAAAAAGGATTAGTGGGAAAATCACTTGAAATGAAAGGTTTTGATTACTGTAAGGTTATGAAATACAAAATTATTAGAGAACTCAAGATAGGATTGCATGCTGATGTGCTACTTGTAAAGAAGGAAGAAGTGGAGGTGCAGATTTTGAAGCAATTGTGGAAAGAAATGGCATAAACTGAGAAGAGAGAGCAACCATTCTGTGAATCTACTGTAGGTTCTCCAACTTAGACTTGAATGTGGACAGGGTTTTGTAGGATTTTGGAGTAAGTCAGTCTTCTGTCTTGTTGGAAATTGTAAATGTAACTGTAATCATAGCATTCAGACTTATGTGAATAATTGATGGTATCTTTTAGTAATAGTTTTGAATCAGTAAGTAGTGTATGATCTTTCTGTCTTCGAGCATACTCATATAATCAAAAAGATTTGAGTTCTTTTCATGTTGTAACTTTTATACCTGTTATGACTTTTCATGTTATACTTCATCAGCTGCCACGCAAAAACGAATCATATGAGAACTCCTGCTCTTTCAGTGCCATGTAAAGTGGATTGGATTAAGTTTCTGCTGCACTGTGTAGCTGAATGGATCCAAATCTGTATGGATCTGTATGGATCTCAATCTTTGTGCAAATAGCGTTAAATAACCCCACAGAGGGCTTGATGCACAGAAAAAGACAGAAATGGCTCCAAAGCATATTTTCAATTAACAGTAAAATTAAGAAGAGCATTAAGCATTCCTGCAGGATAAAACTGTGAGGAGGTACTTAATTATATCTTTAGGCAACCTGGCATTCTGCTAGGTGAAGCTTATGAGTAAAGCGTAAAGCCAGACACATTGCAAAAATCCATTTTGAATGTGGATAGAGCTTGGGTGTAAAAAGGTACAGAAATAACACGATAAAATGAGCAGTTAAATTTGGTAGCTTGCATCCTGGAGTGTACTGTCCTGATGGAGAGCAAATAGTGTACTCCCTTTTCCCTTTTCTACTTATATTTCCTTATATTTTTCCAATTCGTTCTCATTTTTCTCTTGAGCTTGAGGAAACCTTTGATGGTTAAAGGAACTGTTTCTTTCTAGAATCATTTTGTACTCCCACATGTGGGATATAACTTGGAATGAGAAACAATACCAAGGACAGTGACAACTCCAAAAGCCTTTTCATTAGCACTCTCAGTGCTGTGCTTGGGAAAGCAGTCAACTTCTACCTCTAAAGCTATGTTTGCCATTGGAGCATTAAAACAATCATGTCTGGAAGTGGAACGTTGTGAGCTGATTGTTGAATATAACATCAATAAAATTGCTTCTCTGCACTCAAATATGATATGCTGGTAACTTCTGCTTGAATTCTGCTGATAGTGCAGACACTTGAAACCATTTCAAAGCTATTTTAACCAAAAGTGAAGCTGAAATACGAGCCTTAAATGACTGGCAGCAGCCAGTCAGTCACTTGAAGGTAGCATGCAATCTTTTTGTTAAACGGGAATTAGTATGGAACCATCTTTTGCTATGGTGATTGCTGAGCAGGAAATTACCAGCTGTTTCTTTAAAAAAACTAACATTTTCTGTAGTTTTAAAAGCTCAGCCAGTGTAGCTCTTTTATATATATATGAATATATATATATTATATGAATTTTGTATATATAAAATAATAGCAATATAGTGCAATATATTTAGGTTTTTATTTACCTGTGTTTTGCTTGTTTTCTTCCTAGATCTCAAGCATTTCAGGAGTCTAGATTTTCGTGCTCTGATTATGCTTTCAGTTGAGCAAATACAATGCTAGCACTTGAGACCAGCTGTTACTGTGTAAATTAGTTGTCAAATGCCAATGGAATCAGACCAGTGCCTTGAGCACGTGTATTCCATTGATGCACACCTTCCATGCTGGTACTGGATTTGTTGATTGACCATTGTGCTTATTCATAAGCTTGGGAATCTGTAAGATAGATTGATATTGACAGATAAATTTGTTCTGTATCAGCTCCGTCACTGTAATTAGCCACAGCACAGTTCCTGTTAGCTTTCTTATATGAGGCTGTTCTGGTAGATGTTAGAAACAAATCAGGCAAAAGAAGAAACAATCAGTGCCAAATTACAATTTTGCCTCTGCTACCTCTGGTTGTGTCTTTAGTTTCACATGAAAGTTCCAAATGGCTGTCCTCAGCTTTGGCAAATAATTTTTTAGGATTGCTGCTTTTGTGGAGTTATCATGAGAAAAAATAGGAGTGGTACAACTGCCACTGCTGCTTATCTGTTAGTAACAATATAGCAAATATAAAGAAAACACTAATGAAGAGATATGTAAATATACTACTCCAGACATGCTTCTGCTTTATAAACGTGAATAACTACACATTTGTCATTTTCCTCAAAGTGCTGTTACTTAAAAGACATAGTGCATTTGTCAGCTCTAGCTGCTAGTCTGGGTTGATGGTGGTTTTGAGAAGCTTTGCCTGAGTGAAATCTGGCATTTTTATAAAGGGCAGGAAGAATGAGACTGGAAACTACCAATATGTCAGCCTCACCTCTGTGCTTGGGAAGATCATGGAACAGATCCTCCTCGAAGCTACACTAAAGCACATGGAGGACAGGGAGGTGATTTGAGACAGCAGTCATGGCTTCACCAAGGGTGATTCCTGCCTGACCAACCTAGGGGCTTTCTATGATGGGGTAACCACAGTAGTGAACATGTGAAAAGCAATGGATGTGATCTATCTGGACTTCTGTAAAGCCTTTGACGTGGTTCCCCACAACATCCTTCTCTCTAAATTGGAGAGATATGGATTTGATGGGTGGATAAGGAATTAGTTGGAAATCGTATTCAGAGACTAGTGGTCAACGGCTCAAAGTCCAGATGAAGATCCATGACAAGTGATGTCCCTCAGGGGTCTGTACTAGGACCAGTGCTGTTTAATGTCTTCATCAGTGATACAGTCAATGAAATAAAGTACACCCTCAGCAAGTTTGCAGATGACACCAACCTGAGTGGTGCATGTTGGAAGGATGATATGTCATCTAGAGAGACCTGGACAGACTGGAGTATTGGACCTATGTGAACCTCATGAGGTCCAGCAAGGCCAAGTGCAAGGTCCTACACCTGGGTTGAGGTTTCAAAATATGTGGTTTCAAAACAGGATGACAGTGTGATTGAGAGCTGCCCTGCAGAGAAAGGCTTGGGGTGCTCATAGTTGAGAAGCTCAACATGAGCCGGCAATGTGTACTTGTAGCCCAGAAGGCCAACCATATCCTGGGCTACATCAAAAGAAGTGTGGCCAGCAGGTCGAGGGAGGAGATTCTGCTCTTCTCTCATGAGACCCCCACCTGGAGTACTGTGTCCAGTTCTGGTATCCCTAGCATAAAAAGGATATAAAACTGTCAGAATGGGATCAGATGACGGCTATGAAGATGGTCCAAGGGCTGGAGCACATCTGCTGTGAGGACAGGCAGAGAGGGTTGGGCTTGTTCAGCCTGGAGAAGAGTTCAGCCTCCTTGGTACCTGAAAGGGGCATACAAGAAAGCTAGGGAGGGACTTTTTACAAAGTCCTGTAGTGATAGGATGTTGCATCTCAACAAAACCCCCCTGTACCAGACTCTCGCACCACTCCGGCGAGGACCATTGAGATGCAGACTCTAATATAGAGGAAGCTCAAAATGGCAAATTTATTGATTGTGCAGTCTGCCTTTATAGCCGCGTCCCACAAGAGGCCCTCCTTTGTGGGCATTTCCTGACCTGTATCATCACTTCCCATGTATCTTCCTGACCTACTCTGCCCACAAACCCCCCTCCCCTTGCAGGAGTAGCACACGTTGAACAGCAGAGGCATGCTGCATGCCACGTGTACGTGCGAGGAGACATTGAAATGCACAACTCAAATCATTGGAAGCAATAATAGAAGAAGCAAAGCTGCAACACCCCATAGGATCCATTCCTTTAGACTAAATGATGCAAACCAGTCCCATACACCCTGCAAAGCATCAGCCAGAGCATCCCATCCCTCCCCCCCACCCCCCCAAATCGCTCCCCGGCCACCAAGCCAAGATAGCCAGAGTCGCACCCAGCCCCCGTTCTATGGTGTATTAATGGTTAAAGGTAACTGTCCATAAAGCTAGTACTAACACATTATTGGCTAAACTACTGCACACGCCAAGAAACCAAGTTAAAGTAAAATGAACGATGTTGATAGTTTTCTTGAATTGTTTTTCTGTCAGCTGATACTCACTCTCACTGAACCAGCTCTGGTATTCCTTCCAGCTGCTTATCAGAAGGCTGTCTTTTCTCCTCACCGAACTGGCCTTTGTTTATCTTTCAGTTCTCTGTTTCAAGGCCTTCTTCTCTGCAAAAACGTTCCCATAATTCCTCTTTTTTGTTTTTTGATGGCTAAAGCGTTTAAGTGAAACATATGATTGACTTGATGTTGTATACACTGTAACACACAGGATAATTGTTAAAGCAATTAACACCATTAAGAATAACATTCCTCCTCATTCTTATCAACTGCTTTTGTGGTTGAGGCTTAACAGTTGTCACACAGCAACATTGCTTGTTTCATCTTGCAGGTGCCCAAAGAGTTCCTGTATCTGTGAAAACACAAGCATAACCTCGTCCCATGTTAGTAGCTTACACAGACCTGTCCAGTGCCCATGATAACTGTGTTTCAATAGCACTTTCACATTGTCTTGCACTTGCTCTAATTTTGACGACATGGTTTGCATATGCTTCAACATCGGCACAATTTTATCATCTCCAGCTAATCGCAAAAGTTTCATTACGTATTGCACCTTCATCAATGTGCTTTGTAGTGTCGCTCCTGATTCCCCCCTGCCATGCAGCACTTGGCATATTTTGTCATCGGGATATAAATGATTATCAAGTCTTGACCTAATAACTGAATACTTCTTTTTCTCCCCTCGGTGACTATCATTGTAGTAAGTTTAAATCTAGTTACTATATTTCTGTTTGCTGCTTGTTTTTAAGGTTGAAGTGGTATAATATCCACTCAATAATTTGTAATGAATCATTTGAATTTTCCTGTGTCATTGGCTCAATTATCCCTAAAGATTGTCTGCACTAGGACACAGGAGTTGCTGACAAGTGACTCTGGAATGTAGAGTGTTCTCGCAAATTGGCATTCCCCAAGAGAGATAACACCCACCGTAGACTCCTCTGGACTTACTTAGAAAGGAAGGAGAAGGGCGAAGGGGGAGAATTCACACACATACAGCTGCAAGGTCAGGCAGTTTTTGTATGTTTTGCTAGGTATTTTAAACTTTTTACTTCTGAAGCCTTCCGTTCCAAAGATCCCCAGGTAAATCTACCTGGTTGCCGGCTTAGTGGACATTTGAGATTGAAAGGTCCCAGAGATATATTTTCAAGATTAATCAAAACCGATTTGTAAGTCTCACAAATGTTTGAAGTACTTCAAACACACACACACACACAAACACTCATTTCTCAGCTAGCCATATACATTCATACAATTGGTTAACACTATTGGATCCACACTTCTACAATGCTACGTGGTACCGGGAACATACAACACTTAAAATATGCACATGCATTATCCAATAAGGCTTATATCGATTTCATGTATGATAAACCCCCCTTCGTGGGGGTTTCCTGACCTCTATCATCACTTTCCATGTGTCTTCCTGACCTACTCTGCCCACAATAGGACAAGGGGAATGGCTTTAAATTGGAAGGGAGAAGATTTAGATTAGACATTGGAAAGAAGTTCTTAATGATGAGGGTGGTGAGGCACTGGCGCAGGTTTCCCAGGGAAGCTATGGCTGCCCCCTCCCTGGACAGTTCAAGACCAGTTTGGATGGGTCCTTGAGCAGTCTGATGTGGTGGGAGGTGTCCCTGCCCTTGGCAGGGGGTTCAGAACTGGATGATCTTTAAGGTCCTTTCCAACCCAAACCATTCTATGACTCTTATGATAAAGCAAAACCTACAAAACCCATGGTCTTAAGGCCAAACTCCTTGTAGTAGTGTTAAAAAAAATAAAAAATAAGCTCTTGCCATGTGAAGCTTCTCATCTCTTTTCTTGAGAGCTAACATTGGCTTACTGTCTTGGAATGTTTGTGTGATGGGTTACTCTAGTGTACTTTTTCATAGAGTAATAGTGTATCTCATGAAAATAATCCCAGGATTTATTGTCAAAACAAAATATTCTTTCTAATATTCAAGATTAAAAATAAAAAGCCCAGAACCCTCCAAGCTTCTGTATGGCAGTGAATCACAGGTTATTTTATTGAGTTAAAAGTGATGCTAAATATCACATTTTATAAATATCAAGGTACCTTAGCATATAATATTTTTTTTAATACAGGAAAACCTTGCCTCCGAGTGTTGTGTGATCCACTGATAATTCATTGTATCAATTAGGCTAGGTTTTCATAGTGCTTTGATCTGAGATAAATTAACACCTGCAGAGGTATCTTTCACTTCTGTAACTAATGCTGTCAAATTTAAGTTGGAGAATAATTGTGATGAAATAGCCTTAAATGTAGCAAGCTGATCTTATTTTTTTTTTATTAAAACACATAGTTTTCAGATTTTTTTTTAAATAAGGACAAGTCATTTCTGCTTGTTCTTTCATGGCTCTCGAAGGAGCTCTTTGAGGCCTTAGCCAGCAACGCTATTCAGTCAGTGTCCTTTACTCACCTGTATGTTCTTAAGAGCTAGTATTTTGTACTGCATTGGTATCTTTACCAGTGAGGGCTTTATAAAGGCAGCGTGAAATTTTAAAGCACCCTGGGTGTCATTAGTGGCAGTATTGCTTGCAAGCTATATAATAGATGAAGGTTGTGACATCAGGGGTTTTGTAAGCAGAGAAATGTTCTGCTTGGTGGTATGTCTAGTAAAAGTCAAGTACCTACAGATGCATGTGAATTGTATGATAAAAGAATTGTATCTCAAATCAAGGGCTTTTTCCTCCTCTTGTCTACTGTGTCCCAGCTGTTACTGGTTCTGATAAAAGGTAGTGTATTTCTGCATAAGCATTGATGCGATTTAATTTGCAGGTTTTTCTATTCCAGATGACCTCCCTTTATTTGGGTCATTAAACCCCCAAAAGATTAAAAAGCATGCGATGTGTTACTCCTTTTTCTCATGTTATTATTCTTGAAAGCAAATGAACTTACTTTGGTTTCAAGGCATAGTCAAAAGGAAGGAGACGGGGGTTCATGTGCAAGCAGATCAGGGGAAGAGTTTATTCATCAATGTATCCAAGGTTACATAAGCTGGATGGCTGCTCCGAAGAATCATATTGAAAAACACTTCAAAATATTTGCAGAATGGTGTGGTAATGGCAAATATGGTTTAGTTTAGCAACTGAGAAGTTTGACAAAGGGCTTATCATAAGCAAACCACCAGATAACAGTACAAGCAAACTTATCTAGTTCATTTCAGATTTCTCCTTTTACTTAAGCTTAGTGTTAGGGACTACCCCCTGACCAGTTCCTTGGGTACTGTCTGAGGAACAAAAGTAACCATAAGGTCCTCCCTCCTTTCCATTTGATATCTTGAGCTGGATAGGAGATTGGTGTTGGATATTAGCTGTAGGACTTCTGCAAAAGAAGGAAAAAAAAAGATTCTGGAGGAAAAATAGATGCAGAGGTAACAGGGACACTCACTGAAATAGAAAAGATGACATCATTCTGAAGGAAAATAATATTTTGCTTGAGTGAAAGGGAATGAGCCATCCAAAAGCCTTATCTCTTAAACAGAAGATGAGATTGTCACCTAATTTGTGAGATGCAGCTAGGGGATAGCATCTGCCATTGAGTGTTAATTTTGCTTCCTTACATTTGTAGGTGCTCTGTTGCTTTCTATGCCATTGCCAATTCTTCCAAAAGTTTGTTGGTTTCAGTTACCTAGAACAACCTTTTCTCATTGTTTTCTCAGGCACATGTTTTCTCCATAGAATTGTAGAATCATAACCATAGAATGGTTTGGGTTAAAAGGAACCTTAAAGATCATTCTAACTCCAACCCCCCTGCGATGGGCAGGGACACCTCCCACTAAATCAGGCTTCATAAGGACCCATCCAATCTGGCCTTGAACATTTCCAGGGATGGGGCATCCACAGCTTCCCTGGGCAACCTGTGCCAGTGCCTCATCAACCTCATTGTGAAGTTCTTTGTTATATCTAGTGTAAATCTACTCCTCTCCAGTTTATAGCCATTGCCTGTAATCCTATCACTACAAGCCTTTGTAAACAATCCCTCCTCTGCTTTCTTGTAGGCACCCTTCAGGTACTGGAAGATTGCTATAAGGTCTCCTCGAGTCTTTATTTTCCCTTTATAGTGAGGTGATTCCACTGCAATTCAAATAATTTTCTTTTGTTACTTTCTCCCCTTTTTTCCTTAACACTTCTGCTACAGTAGCGTTAAAATGCTACTGTTTTAAAACTTTAATTTTTAAGGCAAATGATGATGGAACCTCCTCTAGTTTTGATTGAGGCCGGCACATGACATATCTCTTACACTTTCATTGTTTTATTTTATGTAACTTACTTGAAGAACGCTGCTGCTGATTCTGTAGGAGCCCAGTTAGAGCATCAGACAGTCAAATAGTACTTAAGGTAACTTGGCAGTGTATCCTAGCGTGAGTAATCATTTTGTCTATTGGCCATATGAAGTCTTGAAAATAAGAACATGCTTCTTACGCTGTGATACTTTTGATTACTTGATAAATGAGAAGTGCATATTCTCATAGCTGTGCTGAATAGAAAGGCATGTTAGAGTAGGATTAAGGCACAGTCTGCTAGCTCATTTCAGTTTCTCTAGTGTCTGAAAAATGTTCCTGCTGGTAACAAGAATATATGCTCTTTCTATTCCTTCTGAAAGGATAGACTAGATGATCTTTCGAGGTCCCTTCCAAGCTGGTCTGTTTTATGATTTTTATAATTGTGATTTTTACTTCTCTATAGGTACTTTCAACCTAACAGTTCAGTTAGAATGGGATGCTACACTACAGTAATTTGTTCTGCAGTTCCTTTTCTAAGGAATGTGAAACCTACTCTGGTGTCCTGGTGTCTACAGTAGCTTTTGTAATTTCTTACATATGTGATTTATAGGGGGAAAAATACAGTTACCTTTGTTGATGCTACTGAATTAAGACTCTATATTACAGGTAGAATTGCTATGATTAAAATACATGCAGATTTTAATAGGCTAATTTGGTTAGATGTTAGTGTAATTTGTTTAAATTAAATATATAAATATGTAATGTGATCACATGGTTTAGTTGAGAACGCTGCTTATAGCTTGACTGCTTGCAGTTTCTGAAAATATCAAGAGATTGCTATTCCTATGACTTTTAATTAAGTCAGGTTGGATTTCTTTTCAGTATTGTACCTTTATGATCAAATTTTGTAGTACATTATTTTGGAAACTTGAATATGGAGATTGTGTTGTTAAATTGACTGGGTTTTGTTGAGGTTTTTTGTGATAAGTAAATTTTTATTGAAAAGTCAGAACCATCTCACAGCGATCTAACTATCTGTCTAGATACAACAAATATTTTTGGGATTGCTGACAAAGGAAGAAACAAAATGTTGGTAATTTCATTCTCTGAAATAATAATTAAAAAATCATTCCTTAAGCAGGTGATTCTAAAGTAATCTGAATTTAAGTAGTTAGGTCCAAGCCATTAATCTTCTATGTGGTTCATTTGGTAATTAGTTGATAGTTACCACCTAAGTAGTGGAAAAGGCTACCTAGAGCTTAATAATCATACTGTTACGGACAGTATGTTCTGTATGTATCTTTGATGCTATAGAATATTTGATTAAGGGTTTAGAAGGTTTGTGAAGTACACATGTTGGTGTAACCCTGGCATAATCAAGGGTAAATGATGAAGTAGAATACTAAACTCAAAGGATTTTATTGTGTAGGAGACATTAAGCTAAATAGTTTGAAAAAATGATAAAATTAAAAGCTGTATTTGTGTGATCTAAGAATTTTATCTGGAAATTATCTGTTCCCTAGAAATAGTGGACTTGGATGTAGGATTTGTAGATTTTGCTCTCCTTGGACATGTTTTGGCAGCCCTTGATGCACCATTGTGCTTATGAAGTGTTGCTGCTGCTCTTTGAGGCATGTCTTTTTGACAGTGCCTTATATTTTTCTCAGAGCAACAATGTAAGACCTCTGTTCCTGTCAGTAACCCAAAATGTTATATCCCGTCATCCTTCATAGAGTGCTTTCTTCTTTTCTAATTAGAGTTCTTAAACAGGCATTTTCTGTACTGGCTCAGCTAACATAACCGAATTTACATTAAGTGATATGGCCAACAACGTCACCTTGAATGACAGTAGCAAAGCAAGAGAGTATTCTAATGGGAGTCTTCCAAGGTCCAGGGTGTGGATTGTCCCATTACTCTATGGTGGAACCAGGTGCTGAACACCTGTCCCTGTCCCTGCTCCTTGCATACGTTAATAAATGGCTGAAAAACCTGCCAGGGAAGACTTTACGTATTCCTGTAGACTTCCTATCTCTTAACTAGGAAATTCCTCAAGCTCCCTCTCCTTTAGGGCAGACAAAGGGAACTAAGAAATACTGCAGTCCTTGGTGAAAAACTCCCTTATTTTAGTAGGGGCTCTTCATGAGTGTGGCTAGTAAACAGGCTGCAAGGAGAATCCTGAGCAGAGGGTCTGTAGGGCTTTAATCCCTGAGAGGGAGGGTTGGAGAGGCAGGAGGGAAGGAGTGTACTGCATACTGGATGGCTGGCCATTGTCTTTGCGCAGGGCAGGGTGCCAGTTGCAGAGGATACTGCAGAGATGGACTAGAGCAGGACTAGAACGAAATGTTGTCCTGGAGCCAGAGCAGGAGTTTCCCACACTTATTTTCTGGTTTGTCATACCTTTCCCTTTCTTTTAATACTCTGAACCTGGTCAGCATCTGCTGTTTCTTTCTTATTTCTTTATCCAGTTCAACAGCTGCAGAAAGGTTTAATAGTGTACAAAGAGCCTCAGATTTCCTCTTGGGCCTCCCTATTCCTCTCTTCTCTCTGCAAAGATCTTCAATATGACATGTCATCTTCTGCAGACTGTGAATGTTCAGAGGCATGATATATAACTGAGTAGCAGTGCAGGTAGAACTGAGATGATGGAACTGTTGCTGTGCTATTTTAACTCCTTTAGTTTTACTTTTCAATTTACCATTAAAACTTAGAAGAGAATACTTTTGAAAGGTGCTGCTGGTAAACTGATACAATTTATCTCATATAAATTAACCTGCTTTAGAACTGAAATTACTTTATCTGAATTTCTATTATGAAAGTTGAATTTCAAGATCAGTCTTTCTACAAAGGTAATTAGATTTTAATAGCTGTTTCAAATAAGGATTTGATGAGACATTGGTGAGTCTTTAAAAACCGTTGAGTTTACCTGGGGATGTTGGTTGACAGCTGACTGAACATGAGCCAGCAGTGTGCCCAGGTGGCCAAGAAGGCCAATGGCATCCTGGCTTGTATCAGAAATGGCGTGACCCGGGAGGTTATTCTCCCTCTGTACTCAGCACTGATGAGACTGCACCTCGAATCCTGTATTCAGTAATGGGCCCCAGCTGGAGCATGTCCACAGCCTCAATACAAAGCTGGTAAAGGGGCTGGAGAACAAGTCTTATGAGGAGTGGCTCAGGAAGCTGTGTCGTTTAGCACAGAGAAGAGGAGGCTGAGGTGAGAACCTATTGCTCTCTACAACTACCTGAAAGGAGGTCGTGGAGAGCAGGGAGCTGGCCTCTTCTCCCAAGTGACAGGGGACAGGACAAGAGGGAATGACCTCAAGCTCCGCCAGGTGAGGTGCAGGCTTGAGATAAGGAAAAAATTTTTCACAGAAAGGCTCATTGGGCACTGGACCAGGCTGTCCAGGGTGGTGGTTGAGTCATCCTCCCTGGAGGTGTTTAAGGTGAGGGTGGATGAGGTGTTGAGGGGTATGGTTTAGTGATTGATAGGAACGATTGGATCCCGTGGGTCTTTTCCAACCTAGTGATTCTGAGTTTGATGTTAAGACATCACATCTTATGCAGATGAAATGGTAAGAGGCAATAGGGCAACTTTTCTGCATGTGGGTTGCCCAGGAGAGTCCTCTACCAATGAAGGTTGTTCTTTTGCTAGGTATGTTTTTGAAATTTTTCTCTCTGCTTATCTGATGTCAGATGTGTTTAGCTAAGAATCTTCCCTAGCAAAGAGTCTTCATTGTACTGTCAAGTGTTTAGTGCTCTTAGAGTAAAACAATTTTTACTTGCTTAAATCAAACTTGCCAGAAACGTCAGTATTGGTGTTGATTCTGCAGGTAGTGGCTGGAAAAATACAGTTATAAATCAAATATTAGCTTTAATTTCATCCTGTATGATCAAATTGTTCAGTTATTGGACAAAGCAACCTTTTGAGATGACATTTAATTCTTGCTAACTTTGGTAAGTTGAGGATGGGCAAAATACAGTGAAAGTGGATCGAGCCTCTCTAGTGAATACTGCTAAAAATATCTTCTTATTTTTACCAAAAGTCATGTTTTTCAGATTCATCCTTGGTATTTTTTTCACAATCATAAGAAACCTCCATTGTGAAAGGTAAAAGAGATTTAACCTGAAGAAACACAGTTGTGGTTTCCCAACAGTACTGCTGATTTTGTGCCTCATTCTCATTTAAAGAGAACTTAAATGGGAATAGATTAGATTAGATTCCTAAATTTTACTCAAATTAGCTGTCTGGTTTTTAAAATAGAAAGAAATTGGGTGGGAATAGTTCAAGCTTTATTTAAAAGATGGAACAGTATCATCTTGTCTCTTCAGGATCCTCAAGTCCAATGTTTAATTGTAACCGCAGCTGCAGCATTTCTCTTGATGTCCAGCAGTGAGCTGGGAGAGGGTTGGTTTTCCTCTCTGCATGGTTCTGGCATACAGAACACTTAATAAGAAATGGTTGCAAACAAAAGTTTTTTCTGTTATTCAGAAGTGTTTCTTATCATCTGTATGAAATGCTTACCAGCTCAAGCTAGGTTTTTGTTTGAATAATTCAAAATGCAGTTGGATGGTGAGTTCTTACAGCTTCGATTGAATTTTAATTAAGTGTCAACGGCAGTAGAAGAACGTAGACGTGGAAAGCTGATTTTATTTGCGAGCCTTAATTTGTACTGAAATAAAACTGCATTTCAGGTGTGGATCCATCCCTGCAAGCAGAGAACAGACTTCCAGGCTCTTCGCAAGCTGCCGCTGCTGTATTTAAACAGCAAAAATCCCGTTCTACCAACTCAAGGGATGAGCGCTTCCGATCTGGTAAGGAAAAGAAATGTAGCTAAATATCAGGTACCTTAAGAGGCAAAGTGTACCATTAAGGTAGTAGCTATACCTGAAGAAAAAGTTGGAAATGCTTTAGAAGAAAGAAAGAGGGAATGAATATTTTTGAAATCACTTTTTCTATTTCCATACATGAGTCGTTTTGTTTGAATCCTGATTGAAGGAAATGCTAAGAGGGAAAGAAATTGCAGACATGTCTCCTGATAGTTTTCTTATTGTGAATTTTATACCATGCCTAACAACTTTTTCTCTTGTTGCTGGTTAGGTTTTCAGTCTCTAGAGTGGTTATTTAGAAGACTACAGTGTGTGGGTTGTGGGGATTTTTTTGCTTGAATGGTTGTACTGTTTTGTAAAAGGAAGGTTGTATGATTATCATATTTACTGTAGCTCACTCTAAAATATTTCCTGTTTTAAAGCAAGTGCACAAAAAGGGGAAATGTCTCAATGGATATTCTACTGAATTTTAAATGGACACCACTGTGACAAACGTATTTTGGAAACTTTTGTGAAAATAACAATATCCTCATCACATCCTGTTTCCATTGTTATTTTTCAGGTGGTTGAAATACACTGTTTCCTTGTGAAATTCCTTATCACAATAGTGAGAAAATGCAGGTGTTTGTAAGCTTTTGTCTTCTAAATACCTTTGGACTTTTTTGTTTTGTTTATTTCTTGGATTTGGGGATGAAAAGTGCAAGTAGTGACATGAACAGTGCATCCTTAATATGTTGTTGGTCTTGCATTGCCTAGCTTTGCAACTGCTTGGGCATAAGGGTTGTTGAGTCATATTTGGATTGCTGACATTTAAAACCTGGCTCCAGAAATGGAGCTGATATGCCTATACAGGTTCCTTATGAATAATTGAAGAATAAATGAGACTTCTTAAATAGTCCAAGGATTAAATATGGACTCCTGAGAAAGATATATGTATTCAGCTACACAAAAAAGAAACTTCTGAATGTCAGAGAAGATTACATAGTGTCAAAACTAACTATCTGACATGTTTAAGAGCATGTATGAATTTAAATTTATTTTTGCATTTCAAATATATCATCAATATAATTCTACCATCAAATGTATACTCAGATCCCCCCAGATTTAGTGGTTGATTTACAGCAACGATTTCCAAGTTCCTTTGTGACTGAGCAGAGACCAAATAAGTTACAAGCAATGATTCATATAAAGTAATGTTTGGTATTATTAAACTACAAAATTTGCATGAAAAGCACAACTGCAACAGGGAATGTTTGGGAACCATTACTGGAGAAGAGCTAGGGGTGTTTTGAACAATATGATGTAAAGAAAGACAATTTCCCTGTTTCAGAGCATCAGATGTCCTATTTAATTTGCACTGAGGATATTTGAAAAAAGCAAACGATCAAAACAAGATACAAGTAAGCAACCTTGCAATTTTACTGGTATTTTTGGGGGGAATTTTAGCCAAGGGGCCCCTAGTCTTTCAGTGTAGGGCATGTAGAAGTGGGTGGATATCAAAAAGTTCAGCTAGCATACTTGCTTATGAACAGATGTGGCTCTTAAATGTTAGTTTAACTATCAATGCTAATTATCAGTGTTTCCTCTTCTTCTGGAGTTAATCTATCTATGGCCGTGTTGATTTATAAAAGTCTTTGAATTTACTTTCAGTGATTCTGAATTACTGCTCACAGTCTGGTCAGTCTAGAGCTTAACCAGTATTTCTACATCTCAATATGAGTATTTCTGAGTGACCCTAAGTGGACAGTTATTCAAAATAGATCTTGATATGTAGAGGTTTTCTTGTACTTATCACTGGCCAGTGCCAAAGCCCTAGGTGGTACTTGATATGGACTGCCACATCCTTCTGTGGTTTCCCATCACTCCTCCACTAACTCATGGTTTGTTGAAAATTCTTGTTTAGAACATGTTACTCACTTTGAAACTTTAAACTCTTGGGGAAAAAATTCTTAAGTTGTAACACATTTCATTGGATTCCTTTTACACATTAGTGGTGCATCACAAATCTTAGTGTGCTCAGGTGGTATCAAAACCAAATAGTGATGTTTTTGCTTGACTAGATTTAGGTTAAACTCATGTCTAGGCAAGGCAGTGTAGATACAGTTTTCAGATGCCAGTATCTTCTCCCCTTTTTCCTCTCCAATTTTTAGAAAAAAAACAGGAAACCTTACCCGGCCGGGACTCGGACAGGATTGACAGATTGAGAGTCTACCTCTAGTCCTTGTGGGAGACTTCAATTTCCCAGTTATAGGCTGGGGGTATAATACAGCAGAAAGGAAGCAGTCCCGGAGGTTCCTGGAGTGTGTGGAAGACAACTTCCTCACACAGCTGGTGAGCGAACCGACAAGGGACGGCGCCCTCCTGGACCTGCTGTTTGTGAACAGAGAAGGACTGGTGGGGGATGTGAGGGTTGGAGGACGCTTGGGGCAAAGTGATCATGAGATAATAGAGTTCTTGGTGCAGGGTGAGATGAAGAAGGTGGAGGTTAGCAGAACAGTTGCGCTCAACTTTCAGAGAGCAGACTTTGGACTGTTCAGAAGGCTGGTCGGAAAAGTCCCATGGGAGGCGTTCCTTGAGGGCAAAGGTGTCCATGAGGGCTGGGCGCTCTTCAAGAAGGAACTCCTAGCAGCTCAGGAGAAAGCCGTCCCCAAGTTCCGGAAAAGTAGCCGGCAGGGTAAGAAACCGGCGTGGTTGAGTAGGGAGGTCCGGAAAGACATCAATAGGAAGAGGAAGGTCTACGACCTTTGGAGGAAGGGGCAGGCATCCTGGGTGGACTATAGGGAGGAAGTGAGAACGTGCAGGGAAAAAATCAGGAGGGCTAAGGCCCAACTAGAAATGCGATTGGCCAAGTCTGTGAAAGACAACAAAAAGTCTTTCTACAAATACATCAACAGCAAAAGGAGGGCTAGGGAGAATCTCCAGTCCCTAGTAGATGCAGAGAGAACAAGAGTAACAGGGGACGAAGACAAGGCTGAAGTGCTCAATGCCTACTTTGCCTCAGTCTTTAACAGTAAGGAAAATTGTTCCCTCTGTGCACAACCCCAGGGGTTGGAAGAGAAGTACGAGATTACCAAGGTCCAAGAGGAGGTGGTTAGAGACTTGCTTGCCCAGCTAGATGCCCACAAGTCTATGTGGCTGGATGGAGTCCATCCAAGAGTTTTGAGGGAACTGGCGGATGTGCTGGCCAAACCCCTTTCCATCATCTTCCAACAGTCCTGGATGACTGGGGAGGTTCCGCTGGACTGGAGGCTGATGTCGTGCCCATCTATAAGAAGGGGCGCAGGGAGGATCCGGGGAACTACAGGCCTGTCAGTCTGACCTCGGTACTGGGGAAAGTCATGGAGCGGGTGATCTTGAGTGCTATCAAGGGTGATGGTAAATGGACTTAAATCCAGCTGGAGGCCAGTGACAAGTGGGGTTCCCCAGGGCTCAGTGCTGGGTCCAGTCCTGTTTAATGTCTTTATCAACGACCTGGATGAAGGCATTGAGTGCTCCCTTAGCAAGTTTGCAGATGACACCAAGCTGGGTGGAAGTGTCGATCTGCTGGAGGGTAGGGAGGCTTTGCAAAGGGACCTGAACAGGCTGGACTGCTGGGCTGAGACCAACGGCATGAGGTTTAACAAGGCCAAATGCCGGGTCCTGCACTTGGGGCACAACAACCCTAAGCAGAAGTACAGACTAGGAGAAGCCTGGCTGGAAAGCTGCCAGGAGGAGAAGGACCTGGGGGTGTTGGTTGACAGCCAGTGAACATGAGCCAGCAGTGTGCCCAGGTGGCCAAGAAGGCCAATGGCATTCTTGGCTTGTATCAGAAACGGCATGACCAGCAGGTCCAGGGAGGTTATTCTCCCTCTGTACTCAGCACTGGTGAGACCGCTCCTCGAATCCTGTGTTCATTTCTGGGCCCCTCACCACAAGAAGGGTGTTGAGACTCTGGAGCGAGTCCAGAGAAGAGCAACGAAGCTGGTGAAGGGGCTGCAGAACAGGCCTTATGAGGAGGGACTGAGAGAGCTGGGGGTGTTTAGCCTGGAGAAGAGGAGGCTGAGGGGAGACTTCATTGCTCTCTACAACTACCTGAAGGGAGGTTGTGAAGAGGAGGGTTCTGGCCTCTTCTCCCAAGTGACAGGGGACAGGATGAGAGGGAATGGCCTCAAGCTCCACCAGGGGAGATTCAGGATTGAGGAAAAAATTCTTCACAGAAAGGGTCGTTAGGCTTTGGAACAGTCTGCCCAGGGAGGTGGTTGACTCACCTTCCCTGGAGGTGTTTAAGGTTAGGGTGGATGAGGTACTTAGAGGCATGGGTTTGAGATTTGTGGGAATGGTTGGACTCGACGATCAAGTGGGTCTCTTCCAACCTGGTTATTCTGCGATTCTGTGAAAATAAGTCTTCAGATTTGTTGCATTAGTGGTTCTCCTCTTTATCTCATTGAAGAGATAGACTGAAAGAAAAATGAAAGATGTCTGCTCTGTGTGTTTTTGCTCTTTGAAAGTATTACTACTGTGATTCTAATAGATGTTGTATCATCTAGTTGATTTGAGTTTGGAAATGCCTCACGATGGTTTTGGTGCTTTTTTCATGGCAATTAATGCTGTGAGATTTATGTATATGTAGGGCATGAATAGGAATGTTGACAAGTCATCTAAAAAACCACCAGTTAGTGCCAGGTAGGTTTACTTTGTTCCTCTCAATACTTCTGTGTGAAAAGTGTCACAATGTTGCTTCACAAAGCAGTATCAGTTTATCTGGGAAATTCTGGCTATGCTAAATGAATTTTCTACCTAAAGAAAAGATGTCCTCTACCACCAGCAGCTTGAAATGTTGTTGCCTCTTACAATTTCTCAGTATGTTGACACACATTACCTGTTGTGATACATAGACAACATTAAGCTATAATTCTGGGTACTATTGCTGCTTCTGTGAATTGCATGTGTTATTTATTCTTTAGACTTTCAGGGAGAGCAGAGAGTATGTTGTTTCTTTTATTTATTTCCTTCTTTCCTTTCTTTGTATCTCATCAGTTCTGCTATGTCCTTTTGAAGAGCGGCTGATGAGGGTGGAATGCAACTTTTCATGGAACAGGATCTCTTTCTGGAACAATTATGGTTACTTTAGAACCATCAATAGAAATAACTTCAAATAAGCGAGCAAAACAGTTTTGGCTTTTTATGTGATTAATCTACCGTTCACTAGCTGTAAGCACATTTTTTATAGTTTTCCAGAGCTGCCTGTTTAAATTAACTGTAGTTTTTAACACCCACGTATTTTTGTCTACAAGCGGTAATTATTAACAAAAAAATTCCAACAGTGAATATCATCAATAAATGCTGTGGGCTACTAAATTACCTAAGAGGTCCCAAAACAGCAGTTAACATGGCAGTGCTTTAACTAGGTTTTTGTTCTGTTAAGTGATGACAGTGTGATAGAGAAAGTGAGCAATACAGAGACTTTGCAAGCATTTGCATGTCATGAGCATGAAGACACTGATATACTGGCTTGGAGGACACTGAGTGATGAGCATGTTGCTATTGCTGCTGGCTTTTCTTTCAGGAAAGGCATGCAGCTTTTGGTGCAGGCAGTATGCCTTCTCCTTTTTTGTGTTCCACTGCTGCCTGATTTTGGATAAGAGCACAAACAAGTTACCTGGTGCCTGAAAAAGTTTTCCCAGCAGCTATACTTTCCACTCCTGTACTTTTTTCTGGTTACAGTTCTTCAACCTGTTGGATCTGCAGTTCTAATATTTAGCCTATTCTCCTGGCTTGCCTGAAGCAGGACAGAGTGCTCAGTTGGGGAACTGTTCCAGCTGAGGACCAAGCCTGCTTAGCAGGCAAGGGCAAAACCAGTACACCAGTGTGCAACATAAAACATACAGCAGTGCTCTTTCATTCCATGTGATAGAGCTTGAACCCACACTAATCCTCTGTGCCCCGACTTCCTGGAGTCTTACTAGTTTTTTAGTTTTACATTTTTGTATTTGTTTAAATTTCAGTCCTTGTCAGAGGGATGCAATCATATGGGAAAGTGGTTTGCAGCGTCCACTTGTAGAGACAGGCGGCACTGTTTACTTTAGCTGCTGGAGCAGAAGGGAAGCTGGACAACCTACAGACATAATTTTTTCTTCAAACTATAGCAATTCTTCCTCCTTTGCTGAAAGGATCAGAGGCTGATAAAAAGCAGAGGCTACAAATGGGAAAGAAAAATGCCTTTTTAATAGCTGGCAAGTTTAGGGTGTATGAGTTTAGGTGATTTGTAGCCCACAAACTATTTATTATTTTTCCTCTCATCATTTAAGGAAATATAGAAAGAAAGAAAATGAGAATAGGTATGTAAAATGGGAGAAACAATTATGAGGAAGGAAAAGGTGTTTTGAATCAATAATAAATTGTTGATTGTTTGCAGCGTAATAAAGTACAGAGACACAGAGCTATTTTTCCAAGACTCTTCTGCTTTTGGATGGCAGCATACGGGATTTTGTCCTCTTTTTGGTATGCATAATCTTCATGTTAGTAAGATGCTGGGCTTGCTGTTCATCTCTCTGTTCAGTCTTGAACATTTGTGTTCCCTAGTCACAGAAATATGACCTAATACAGGTCATGTTTGATCTGATTTTAGTTACTATTTAATGAGCTGAAGTAAACTGAAGTCCACAGTTCCCACATGCTAAATCAGTTTCACAGTAAATTTTTAAGAACTTAGTACTAGAGAATGGTAAATAGCAGGTTTTGCAATTCCAATATCCAGTTTAACTTTAATTTATAGTAATTAATGAATTTTTGTACGCTAAAAGTTCTCTCTTAAAAAATTATTTAATTTCTTTTACTTTTTTTTAACAAAGTCTGTTCCATTTTGTACATAATGTAAAAAAGATCTTAAAGGAAGTGTGGAATAGGAACAAAGCATTCCAAGGAAATGAAACTGATTACTTATTTGGCTGAGAGGGTGGTCCTGCTTAATTGTTAATCAAGAACAAGATATTAAAAGGAAAATTTCAAGCTGGAAGTAGAACTTGATGAGTACAGAAGGAACTGATAAGTTAGATCAGTGCCATAAAAGCAAAACATGAAACAATAAAAATCTATTCTGACTGTATTATGGTTGGGTTTTTATCTTTCTGTTTGGTGTTTGCCGGGTTTTGAGGTGGGAGTAGAAGGGCTAGAGAAGGAGGTGGTGCTGATTTTTGCCCTCTGGAAACCGAATGAAAAGTAGTTCCCATGCTTGCTACCGCAAATCTGTGTGATGTTATGACATGTCCCACTCTACTTTTTTTAAATGCCTCAGTGCGCCTTACCTTGCGCTCGTCCTTTCCATTCCCTAACTACACAACTAGTAAGAATGCCTTTACTTCATCTGCAACATTATTTAATGACTTAACAAATTTATATGCAGACTATAAATGTTGTGTGTTATTTTTCTTCTGTGGAAGACCTTTTCTGGAAGTAAAAGCATTTCTTATGTTCCCCTTCTTCCTACCAGATGTAATGTAAAATAAATTATCTTCTACCTTTAAATATAAATATATGCATGGTTGAATTGAATGCATCCAATATTTACAACATTTTTTTGAAAAACACAAGCTTGGTTTTAACTGGAAGTTCTGGTATGGAAATGTGTCCTGCAGAACTGCATTTTGCCCCTAACTTTTAAGGCTGAAATAATAACCTTTAATTTAAGTGATATTCTAAAGTCTCTGGATAGCAATGATATACTTATTGCATCTAAGTAGCACGACAGAAGTGTATTGAGTTCTGCTTAAACTTTCTGGAGTACTGTGAAATTAAGAGGTTTGCTTCTGGGTATCCATGAGAATAAACTTCAGCACTAGACTCTTAAAAGGTGCTGAAAAAAAGTCCAAACTTAAATGCAGAGAGAAACCAAGACTTGACAAAAATCAGTAGCCCATATGAGGGGGAGGGAGGCAGGGAGACCTAGGGAGAGAGTAATGAATTTTTAATTCATGAAACATCTGTTAATAACTCATTAGTGTGAAGGACTTTAGCAAAAATCTAACATAGTGCTTAGTATTTAAAAGCAAAAAATCCTTTCTCAAAAGATAAAGGTTTAAGAAGTGGTTTTAATTTTTTTTTTCGCTTTGTAACAGCAAAACCCTTAAATCTCATGGGTTGGTTAGGCAGAAAGTTCTTATTTGAGACAAGCATCATCTTAGTCATTTCCCAAGTCTTCTAAGAACACATGGGAGGTATAGCAGATTTTCATATATAGAGATATTTTAAATACACCACCGAACAGATTATCTGTGGGGAGCTGCAGACTTGGAAAGTGCTGTTATCACTGCAAAGAACTTGGTAGTGTCTAGGACCATATGCACTGGGCTAATTTTGATTTTTCTGATCCATTTGGCCAGGCTGTAGGGAACAGTTGGACCTAGGATTAAGTAAAGCAACTCCTGATTTTGGGTGAAGAATGGATTGGGTTTTTTCCTGGCATTTCTCTTAAAGGCATTGTGCTGTTCCACCACTGGGGTTTTACCTTGCTTCTCTCATGGTGTCTCTTTGAATTCAGGTATTGCAGTAAATCATTCTGTGTAGTTTGGCACCAAAATTTGTGTGCCTGAGTACGTGGGGTGAATAGCTTTGGAGCAGGTGGGAGTTTACGCGTGGAAATGAAGCAGTTTTCGTCTACCATGGGAAGAGATGTCTGGTTAAGCTATGGTGATTTTTGTTTGATTGACTTAAGAATAGAAGTTCTGAAAGAAAGTCATTTCCCAGCGTCTACTATTAGAGTTGAGAAAATATAACTAGAGAAATACATAACATGGAGCCTTTTGTGGCGAGTTCATGGGTGGCACTGGTGATCTGTGTTTGAAACAGAGAGTTGAATAGTTGTCCCTCAAATGTCAGGTGTTTCTCCAGTGAGTGGGACACAGCTGCCTTTGGAACACACTCCATGCCAAGACTGCCTATAGGTTTGCATCAACATGCTGTGCTTTACCATTTCATAGCCTTTCATTCTCTAGGATGCTCAAAAATCTCTTATGATTTAAAATACATACTGATATGCTTTCCCCTGAGTTACCTCTTGTTTTGTGAAAGTTAACTGGAACTGATCAATGTATTTAAAATAGATTAGGAAGAACCTTGTGCTGTGCATGACCAAAGCTGTCTCAGGGCTAGTACCAGAAATGGTATAAAAAAAAAAGAGTACTGAAAAACCTGAGTCTTTACCTGTATATCTGTAGTCTTCAATCAAAGTTAGTCCCTGTAGGTATAGGGCAGAGGAATTAGTTCTTTTCTTTTTTATCACAGAATCACAGAATAACCAGGTTGGAAGAGACCCACTGGATCATCGAGTCCAACCATTCCCACCAATCCCTAAACCATGCCCCTAAGTACCTCATCCACCCTAACCTTAAACACCTCCAGGGACGGCGACTCAACCACCTCCCTGGGCAGACCGTTCCAATGCCTAACCACCCTCTCCATGAAGAATTTTTTCCTAATCTCAAGCCTAAATCTCCCCTGGCGGAGCTTGAGGCCATTCCCTCTTGTCCTGTCCCCTGTCACTTGGGAGAAGAGGCCAGCACCTTCCTCTCCACATCCTCCCTTCAGGTAGTTGTAGAGAGTAATAAGGTCTCCCCTCAGCCTCCTCTTCTCCAGGCTAAACAGCCCCAGCTCTCCCAGTCGCTCCTCATAAGATTTGTTCTCCAGCCCCTTCACCAGCTTTGTTGCTCTTCTCTGGACTCGCTCCAGAGCCACAACATCCTTCTTGTGGTGAGGGGCCCAGAAGGGAACACAGTACTCGAGGTGCGGTCTCACCGGTGCCAAGTACAGGGGGAGAATAACCTCCCTGGACCTGCTGGTCCCCGGTACCGAGGTCAGACTGACAGGCCTGTAGTTCCCCGGATCCTCCCTGCGCCCCTTCTTATAGATGGGCACGACATCAGCCAGCCTCCAGTCCAGCGGAACCTCCCCAGTCATCCAGGACTGTTGGAAGATGATGGAAAGGGGTTTGGCCAGCACATCCGCCAGTTCCCTCAAAACTCTTGGATGGACTCCATCCAGCCCCATAGACTTGTGGGCATCTAGCCGGGCAAGCAAGTCTCTAACCACCTCCTCTTGGACCTTGGGAACCTCATACTTCTCTTCCAACCCCTGGGGTTGTGCAAAGAGGGGACAATTTTCCTTACTGTTAAAGACTGAGCAAAGTAGGCATTGAGCACTTCAGCCTTGTCTTCGTCCCCTGTTACTCCTGTTCCCTCTGCATCTACTAGGGACTGGAGATTCTCCCTAGCCCTCCTTTTGCTGTTGATGTATTTGTAGAAAGACTTTTTGTTGTCTTTCACAGACTTGGCCAATCGCATTTCTTAGCCCTCCTGATTTTTTCCCTGCACATTCTCACTTCCTCCCTATAGTCCACCCAGGATGCCTGCCCCTTCCTCCAGAGGTCGTAGACCCTCCTCTTCCTATTGATGTCTCTTTATGTATTTATGTGTTATTTTTTTAAGAGCAGGTGTCACCTGAGTTTCATACCTAGGAGTCTATCAATGTGTTACATATTTGCAACCTTGCATGGATACTTATTGAAAGAAGATATCGGTTTTTTTCCCCCATATTGAACAGTTTCAGTCCGTAATTTTTGCGTAGCAGGTTCCATGTAATGTGGTAAGAAAAATGCATAATCACAGTACTTGCTTTTGGGCTGTTTGTTACCATGTGTAAATGTATGCCTGTTGTACTTCTTTTCCATCAGTTTGAATCTTCAATCATAAGTAGAAGTATATTTTTGATCTGCCTCATTTCTCCTTGACATCTGTTCACTTCTCATGATTTTTCTTTCTGCGTAAGTTTTAGCTCTTGACACCTTAGAAATACATGTCAAAGAAAAAATATGCATAAGGCAATTTAGAATTACATGGATACATTAAGTTTTATCTGCAGTATGGTCTTGATTGGGTACTGAATTTGACTTTAATCTCACTTTTGGCTTAAAAATAAGAAAAGTTAAAATATACCCCGTGAGTATATTAGAATTATTTTTGCTTCAGGAAAGTGACAACAGTTTGTGTCTCTTCCCTAATTCTTCATATATATCAGCTCTTCTTTTTGTTTTTTTTCTTACTTGCATTCTTTTTGAGAGCTTCATGTATACATTTTTTGCTTTTTTTCCCATTGTGAATTTTGAAGGATGAGTTGTCCAATGCTGTTGCTGGTTTACAGTATCTGCATTGAAATTTCAACAAAAAATAAAAAAGCCTTTGGATTTGAGCTACAAAAGATGGCACTGATGCCGTCTTTACTTTTAAAAAGAAATAACTTTTAAATTTAATTTCTTGACCTTTTTGGTTTGTTTTGTTTTGTTTTATATATAGATGTCCACACTGAAGCAGTTCAAGCAGCACTCGCAAAATACAGAGAGAGAAAAATGCCCATGCCTTCAAAAAGACGGTCTGTTCTTGTGCACTCTTCAGTAGAAACGTACACACCACCAGGTATCTACTGAGTTCACATACATAAATGTTGCCGGGTGAATGTGATAGCAAAATATAAAGAGCAAATGCTTATTATGCTAAGTTATAAGTATGTTGCAGTAACCTGCTTCTGTATTCATGGCTATATTTCCTGATGATCAGGTATTGGTTGGATTTGTTCTTTGATGTCTTTCCTCAAGATTTTGAATGTATCACCTAGAGATACTGTAGCTGCTGAGCGTATACTTGAAAACAATAATAGAATGAACATTTGCCCTTTTTGCAGTAAGTATGTTCGCTTATGTAATATCGCGCTTGGGAGGAGATAATCTTGGCAAGCATGTCAGAGCTGTAAATACTTTATTTCTCATTGCATAAGGTTCTTTTTTTAAGAGTTGAAGAAAATGCCAGACCATTAAGTTGCTGCGTTAGCTTGCAGAACACTCATCAGATGATTTCAACTGTGAGCAATTTAAAACATTCAGATAATCATATGCTATAATTGCTCACATTGTTTACATCGGAATGTTTTCTTCAAAATTTTTTTGGGGGAGGAGTGGAGGAAGTAATCTTCCTATTGTCTCACAATGAATTCTATTGAGATTAAGAAAGCCTTTATCCAGATAACACGTTGTGCTAGCAAGCCAAGTGTTTTTGGGCCCCGCATCTTGTATACAAAGAAGAGGAATTTCCCTAAGCTCTTAAGTTTTGAATCACGTGCTCTTGTTTTTTCTAATGAGGCCTGGCACACTGACCTGTAGTGCCCTTTTCCATTAATTCTATTTGTTATCACCCTTCTATAAAAGAGCAGATCTGATGTGCTGTTCTCTTGCTTCCTGGGCTATATTTCTTCTTTCTGTTCTTCCCATATAAAAGAAATTCCACTTTTCTTTGGTAGTCACACACTACTGTATATTGTGTTTTTGTGGGTTCTCTGGTCATTTCATGAGTTAATAGTTAATACACTTCTGTAGTCTTATATATTGATGCCTGTAAGATATATTAAGGTATTTTGCATTTTGTTTAGCTTATTCTTCTAGTACTCATTTACTTAGAAGCCCAGGAGGGGCTGCTGTTGCAGCAGGGTGGCTTTCACACTCTTGAGTTTTCTTGCATACCTGTTGGTTTTGTATGTGAAAGTTGTCATGAATTGCATAAAGTGAAATCCTGGAGTAAAGTATAGTATAGCAACCTTCTGTATACAGAGGCTTTGGGAAAGAGGCCCTGAGGTTTCTGCTTATAGCTCTTCAAAGCAATATTCCTTCTTGCTCTCTAAAATAAACTGTGAGAGTCAGTGATGATAAAGCCAGTGGTGCATTTAATATAGCATCGCTCTGTCCTCCTTTCTCATTCCCCTCGTCTGACAAATCACTGTGTGCTTGTCATGAGGTTTATCATGACAAGAAAAGAACGTGCTGCTGCTCTGCTTGATATCTGGTGTGCAAAAAAATGGCTGGCATCCAGAAGCTCTGCTGAGAGCAGAGGATGGCTAGGCTCTCCTGTCTCCCTTTGCATTTAAAACTAGAAGGAATCTCCTTGCAGGTTTTTTGAGTGAACCAAAATACTTTTCTGCATTGAATACTTCTGGGGCAGAGTTGAAGCAATGTCCCTGTGGTTACTGATGTACCCTCTCTGCCTGTGGTCAGGGCTCTGCCTGGTGCTCTGAAGGAACAAGGTTGTCGGGGGTTGAGAGACTCTCTAAAACAAAAAATTGGGGTGCAGTATGTTAACCGTTCCATTATGTGATAAAAGCTGGTCTACACACTTCAGCAGGAGCACAGGGAGAGGGACTAGGGGATTCCAAATCACTCCCTGCCCCAGCGGTGCCCAGCCATGTCCTGGGAGCCATCAGCCAATCATAGACCTACCTCCACATCCCAGCAGAGCACAAGCAGGAACAACAGGCAGGAACCAATGCTAAGGACTCAGAAGAAGGGTCACCCGCACAGGCCTCTCCCCATCCTGTCCCTGGAGACCCTCAGCTTTCCTGTCTAGGCATGAAACCCATCAGACCAGCCAGCACTGGAGCACCTTCTGGGCTAACATGGGCTGCTGCGAAGGAGAGTGGGATGCATTATAGGATGCAAGGCAAAAGTATTTGGGGACTACATAAGACTTGTATGGGCTATTTAGGTGAGGAGCCACAGATGGGAAAAGGGCTGATTTGGTGATTTGAGGAGGAACAAGCATGGAGAAAATAGCAGAGTAAGAATATGGTAAGGGCTGGTCCTGTTTAAATAACACACTTGCCTGGCCATGCCCTACACCTGACCCTGCAACCTGTCCACTCCTCCTGTTATACTCAATTTCCAGCACCTCTCCTGGGTGAAGGACTCTATTCATGTGCATAAGGGCTAAGTCTGTCAGTCTATACAAGGAAATGGAGTGGGACTGCACCCTCAGGCTCATGTGCCCAGCTGCCAGCAACTGGAGAGACTGGAATCTAGGAAGAGCTGTTCAGCAGCATGAGCATCCAAGCCCTGCTGCTGGAGGGATCCCTGTTGTACAGGCATATGCATGTATGACCACTGTCTTGCTCAGTTGGAAATGGGAGCAGGAGGAGGCCCTGGGATCTGCCCAGGTTTGTGTGAGTGGTTTTCTGTGTTTCTGCTGCTGTGGAGTGTCATCTTCGAACATGCACACCTGAGTGGTTAGTAGAAGAGACAAGTATAATTGTGGTGGACTTCAGCAGGATACAGAAGCCCCCTAAACTAATATCTTCGGGGTGGGGGTGGGTGGGAAGAGTTAAATGTCACTGGGATCTACCATGCTGTTTCTAAGAGAAGGTGACTTGTTATGAGATCCCTTTATCTCTCTAGGAGAATAGGCCACCGGATTAATTATGTATCATGGGAGATCAGGTCACTCAAAAATAATATGAGGGCTTGCTTCAGCTGTATCGATTCACAGAAGCAGTTGCCTTTTGTGGGCCTGCCTTTACTTCCAAAGTTAGCTCAGCAAGAAATGTCTGAAGTTACGACCTGAGTAGCACTGAAGCACAGTTTTGTTGCTTTGAGCTACTAAATCACTACCCTAAAATCCTTGTATTGGCAGAAGTTAATGCAGTTAAAAGGAGGCTTTCTTGATAAATGAAATTTTATTACAGTTACCATTGGTTACTAGGAAGGAAGCACTGGTTCCTAGTCACAGTGTTAAATTCAAACTCAGCTTCTGACTGGCGGTAATGGGATTGTTTTCATCAGTCATCCTTCAAAAAATTTATGTGCTTTTGGTTTCGTCCTGTCTTGTCTCTCAACCTTCCCAGACAGATCAGAACTTCACCTGTAGTCTTGATGCAAATTTGGTTCAAAGGGTGGCAGTTTCTGTGGCTACATTAGGTCATCTCCCAGCCAGAAAGAGCTGCAAGGCAAGTACATAGCATTCTGCTCACAGGCACACTGAGACTCACTGATTAACTCCTGACCCAGGCCTAGTTACTGGTATTAATTACCTTGCTACTTTTCTGTTGTAATTACATTTCAATTTTAGAATGTTGTGGAACCTTCATTTTTATACAAGATTAATATTTTACATTTAAAGTGTATTTTCCCCCCTCCACTTATGTAAGACATCTGAAAGCTTAGAAATTTTAGAGACACTTCATTTAACTTGTATCTGGATAAGGAGATACTATTAATAGTATGTATTCTTTGAGAAACTTGTTTTTTCTGTAGCTTTATTTCTTCCTCTTAAGTGATCACAAAGAGAGAGGGAGGGGACAGCTGAAATCTGAATGTTTTTAATCTTACCTTGTTCTGTATTCCTGAAATTCTTTATTCTTGCATTCAGCCAAAAAGAAAGGGAGAGTGGTAAGCACTTAAGCATTGGTTTGGCTCCTCTCCAGGGCCAGATGGTGTCAGCAGCCAAAAACTACAACCATGGCAGTAGACCAGAAATATCATAGGTGAACCCAGGAGTGGTGATCCACTACAGCTGTATCTTCTGAGAGATCAGTTGTTTGTGGATTTTTTGTTCAAAATTGTCATGTTTAATTAGGGATAATCAAGTAATGAGATATCTGCAAATTTAGCTTTGAAAATGCCATTGAGTTACATAGGCTTCTTATGAAATACATTTCCGATTTTTGTGGTTTTAGCCTGTTGAAGAGCAGTTATTCTGAAGCTATTGGAAATGCACATGTTCTTGAAAAGCAGAAAATTATACACTTGGTAACTGAAATTTTTTACTGAGGATCAGGTAAATATTTTTAAAGGCTTCAACAAAGTTTATATGGAATTGTATATGGCTGAGCATATTCAGAGGATTAAAAAAAAAAAATGGCCAAAGTTAAGGTTGCAGAATTTCTGATGTAACCCAGGATTTCTGTATTACCTAGGATTTCCATGTCTGGAAGGGACTTTAGTATAGTAATGGACATACTGTCTTTTTCAGAAGCTATTTTTCAGCTCCTGCTCACTTCTTAATTGGTCTGGCCATTATATGTGACTCAAAACTACTCTTCAGAAACTGACTTGATGTGTACTTTATCAGCATATGGGTAATGCATTGTTTTATCTGAGGGAAGGGAGTGTGAACGATGAAGTTCTTAAAATACAATAGTCTCTTTAAGAAGGCAAGATTTTTTTTCTCTGTAAAAAAGTTTTTCATTCAAAATCAACAATGATGTACAAAGTTTGACACAAAAACCTTCAAGACTAACCCTATAGCTTGGGAACCTTGGGAGCAGAGAGACAAAGAGGTGATTATAGAACATGTTCTGACCTGTCACAGTGAGACAAGACTTGCTTCACTGAGTACGAGTGGTGGTCTCTTCAAATATAGGTGTCTTCCCTCAGTTAGAAAGTGTTGGTGTGTAAGAATGAGCAGCGAGTTAACATCATTTCTTGTGAAACTGCAGAATTCCACAACAAACTTTTCAGTTGTTGACTGAGACTTACAGTGAAGAATGCATGTCTTGTGTACATGTTTTTGAAAGACAAACGATTTTTGGAAGGCAGAGAAAGTGTGAAAGGTGAGGATCGCCCAGTTGCCCAAATACAGCAGTTACCAATGACAACATTGAAAAAGTGAGAGATGTGATTTGAAAAGACAGAAGGTTGAGTGTTTGAGCAGTAGCTGAGAAAGTTCATTTGGACAGCAAAAGTGGTCACTGTAATCTCACGGAAGAATCGAACATGAAAAAGATTTGTGCAAAAATGGTTTCAAAAACGCTGTCAGATGAACAAAAATAATGTTACAAGGAATTGTGTTTCAACCTTTTGCAATGCATTAAGGATGAACCAAATGTGTTGAATTTGGTAATTACTTGTGATGAAACTTGGATATTTATATATGATCTGTAAACCAAGTGACAGTCAATGCAGTAGAAGTTAGCAACATATTCAGGACTGAAAAAAGTATGTGAGTCGTTTGAAGTTCAAGGCCATGTCGATTGTTTTCTTTGAAATGCAGGTTTTTGCATTTCAGCAGCCAGTCAGTAAATCAGCAGTATTACATTGAAGTCTCGATGAAATCACTCACAAAGGAAATGTCCAGAATTGTGGAGAAATTGATGGATTTTGCACCAAGATGATATGCCAGCCCACATCACTTGCTTGAGCACCCACCTGTTCGCTAGACCTCGCTGCCCACTGTTTCTGCCTCTTCCCAAAGTTAAAGTTGATGCTCAAAGGAACCCATTTTTTGTTAGTTGAATATGTGAAAACAAATATGATGGATGTCCTCAACAGCCTTTCAGAAAATGATCTACAGAATTACTTTGAACATTGACAGCATTGTATGCAGCTGTGTGTGACCTCGGAAGGGAATTATTTTGGAGGTGATAGCAATTGATTTTCTTGATTAGTTAAATAAAAAGTTACCAGCACAGGCTTGGTGCTTTTGTGTTGGACCTTGTATTTTCTTGACATTTAGAAAGACTTTTAAAATTGTTATTGAATGGGTAATAAATGTGGAAAGATTGAGTGCCAAAGAAGAACTTCTGGGAAGTTGTGGATAACTGAACACTAATTAAAATACGAGCTCTCTATCAGACTTTTAACAGCAACAATTATACATTTAGAATGAAAAGGTGCTTTACTAAGCATTTCTATGTAGTGTTAGGCAATATTAATTTATGTTGTTAAAATACACACTTTAAAATTAATTCAATTATTGTTAGATTAATGAAATTACCCTTTCATTGAATCTCATATCATTGTGCTTTTCTTTTTTAGTAATTAGTTCTGAAAAAAATTGCCAAAAGAATCAAAAAACCGAAGTATTTCTCCCCCCAAAATAGAAAGAAAATACCCAACAAAAAATGTAATGGAATTGAGTCAGGTGGTTTGAGATTCAGTTTACCTGTTCAGAACAAATATTCTTTCATTGGTACTGGGATGGCCTGCTCACTGAGAATGGCTAGTGAATGTACTAGGTAACCTTGGTAGAAGCTTTTTTTAAGTCTTAACGTCACTCCAAATACAGGAGTTACGTGAAACTTTGCTTCAGGTGTGTTCTAGCTGTGATGTGTAGAGGTTGTTAAACTAAAAAATGGCAATGAGCAGAATTTGTGCATGTGAATATACCATTTGCTTAATACATGCTTCTTGTGTAGCACACGAGAATGTTATGTGAAGAACATGGAAAAACTTCATGTTCCCGTCTGTTGGGTCATTTCCACATTATGTGCCTATCATCATTATTTTAATCACAGACACATCGTCAGCATCAGAAGATGAGGGCTCGTTACGTCGGCAAGGGCGGATCACCTCCACTCCGTTCCAGAGTCATTCCAACGTAGAACCCTGGCTTAACCGGGTTATTCAGGGCTCCTCCACCTCATCCTCTGCATCCTCCACCTCATCTCATCCAGGAGGGAAACCTGCTGCTGCTTCCAGTACTGCTACTGCCACCGCTGCTGCCACTGTGCTTGCAGATCTCATGGCACACACCCAGCTAGGTCAGTAAATAACTGCCTGTGTGGTTGGAATAAAATAAAATTAAATATCCCAAAGCAGGGCTAAACACAAAAGTGTTCACCAGAAGATATTTGTAAATAGCTTTAAAATGTACAATCCACAGACCGGGTATGTATGATAAGTACATATTTCATTTAAACCAAACCAATTGTTCATGAGATCTGAACATACATTTTTCTTGGTAAAATGCTTGATTTATCAAGAAACTAACGTTCAGTTTTACTGGATTCAAAAGCAGAAATTCAGAGGGATCAAATGTTTGGTGCGTGCTTTCCAATCTGCATGTATTTACCCTAGACAATATCAGGTTATGGGTTTCAAAGGTGACTCAGTTGGTAAATAGCCTAAAGTCTACAAAAACATCCAGAATCTTTTGGAAGCATATGAAACCAGAAGTACTAAGAAAGGCAGATTTGAAGCTCAAGTGTACTGTTTTTTTCTTTAATTAAAATTTAAGTCATGAATAGTCCTTTATTGTGAAACTCTAGAGTGAAAACAGAGAAGTACTGGTAAGACAAAATGTAAATGTGAGTTTTATCTTAATCTGAAAGTCCATAACCTTAGGTTATTTATTTTTGTCCTGAAATGCTGAGTTCTAGTCTTGTGGGTTTGGAAGATTTGGGAGGGAGGGAGGAAGACAGTCTCTTCCATCACAGAAATAATTTTTACAATGTTTTTGTACATTGTAGTGAAGATCGAGAGTGGATTTATATGCATGCAACATGTCCACACTAATGTTGAATGATGTGAAAGGACCTAGAATAGAGAAAAAACCTTTGCATTTGAAACATTTTTTCCGCAAAGTAATTAAGAAAAATGAAATTTAGAATGTTATTTGTATTTCAGCTGTGGGAAACAGCATGAAGTTCTTGTGCTACTAGTAATATGCAAGAAGCATCACATATATCATTCATAGACATTTCAGGTTTTGACAGTTTAGAGCTCTACTTCCTTGACTTTATCTGTGTCTGAATGCCTATGTACACCGCAGTTTTTTTCTGTTTCATTGCAGAGAACAGGTTAGTTCAGATGAAGAAAACACATTGATATGCTGTAGATTTCAATTCAGTATACATGCTGCGGTTTACTTAGAGATGTCAATTAATGTGATAATTTAAGGCACGGATAAATTTTTGCAAATATGCATTCATTTAACTGATTTCTAGCTATTACCTTCAAATTCTGTTGAAAGCCTAGTCATATATCTTTTAGACATCTCTCCTTAGATGGTACTCACAGTTCACTTAAGTGTGAGGCAGCTGTTCATTGAGAGGGTTGATACTCTTTGCTGGTTTGCCCTCAGTTTATACTAGCTATGGGCTTCAAAACAGGGAGGGAGTTTTACTTTTTCAGATTCCTAAAGCACATTATGAAACAAAGAAGGACTATGAACAAGCTAGATGCTCTCTGAAGAGGATCATCTACACCTTATATGTGGCTTAGGTGCCAACAGAAACAGATTGACTCATTATGCCATGATTGACATCCCAGTTTTCACAGTGCAGGCAGGTTGCTGCAAATGGAGCCGAAATGAAATGAAGTAGTATCTTGCTTTGTGTTCTGGAAGGCTTTTTAGATGTCACAGAGTCTGGGAAGGGTTATGTGTGTCTTTCCTACTTGCTTTTTCTCCCTCTTCTGTCTTGCATGGCAGTCTCTTTGTGTTGGAAACTAATTGCAGAGAGGAATTCTGATACCTAACCTTTTACAAGGGAAAACATTTTTCCCCAAGACTGCTTAGTACTGTTGCCTGTGGAACCTGTTGCATGCTGGAGTGTTGGTTTTTGTTTTGTGACTTACGAAGTTATGGGCAGAATTTGACTTTGTTCGTTTTTCTGCACTTCATCAGTACTTCATCCACAAGCACGGTTAGAAAGATTTGCCTCTTTGGTTGACTTCTGTGGCTTTATTGCTAGTGGTTTTTTTCCTATTCATAGAAAATATACCCATCTTATTGCTTTAAAGAATTCAGAATTTTCATCTTCCTGTTTCCAGGCTTATTTATAGTGAGAAATTTGCATTAAGTGTTTTATACTTGGTGGGTATAAGTTAGATAGAATATGCCTACACTTTGCTTTGAGGACATTCTGGATTTCACATTATGGTTATAGGAATCATGTTTAACTGCTTAAAATTAACAAATAAACTTGGAAGGTTAGCTGTAATTTTAAGTGTGCTTTTTAGAATTCTTAGTATAGCCATAAAAAACTTGCAAGATATGCAAAACATAATATAGCATCATGTTATACCTGATATCTCAGGTCACGTAAATACATATCGCAACTAGCTTCTTAAGACCTATCCATCAGGAGTATTTAATCATCAAAATTGTATACAAAATCAAGGCCTTATTAACAGTTCAAAGTCCATCATTTAAGTAGCTAAATGTTAGACTGCATGCAGTGGTGTATTTCATTAAAGGGAAATAAATATGCAGTTGCAGTCTCCTTCAGAGAGGAAGCTCAAGGGTGATTCAGAGCTGATCTACAAAATTATTCAGAAAGGTAAAATTTCCAGTGCCTTTGACAAAAAAAAATAGCATTCTTTTGCATGGATGGCGAATAAACTTCCTCATTTCTGAAGTGCTTGCTGTATTCCATCAGTTCTTGTTTCTAGCTTGGTAACATTTATGCATGTCCAGTAATAATTCAGTAGTGACATTCTTCATGTTAGAATAATTGATCAGCATGTTCGTCTGTAGTTTTCCTTGCTTACAAGAATATGAAAACTTACTCTGTTCTTACATTGAAAACTTTTTCTGTTTTTGATAAATATTAATATACTTTCACAAAGTATATCTTTGATTTGTCCTAAAACACACAAGAGTTTAATGTGTTGATTAATGTGCTGACATCAACAATATAAAAAGCATCTTGCATATTTGAAATACTATGTCATATTAAATATTCTTTATTTTGACTATCTACTGAATAGCTATTCACAATTTTGGTGTGTTGGAGAACCTAAATTTAGCAGACTGTTCTCTTGCAGGTCATCTTCTCCAGCATCCATGTTTAGTTATGAGATCATACTAAATTCACAAGCAATAAACTACAGTGTTGAATTACAAGGTTATGAGATCTAATGAAATGAGATAGAAATATGCATTATTATTAAGCTCTTTTTCTTTCATGTATGAAAGCAAGGACAACATCTACATGTTGTTTTGAGGGCTTTTTACCTTCTAGTGTAATATTTTCTTTAAAATTAGTAAGGCTAGCAGGGTATCTAGTTTTTTTCAAGGTCATTGTCACAGCTGTGGAGTATTTTCCAGCTTCAGTCTTGTAGAATGGCAGTCACAGGGAGAATAGAATATCATCATATTTGACCCACTAGCTATTTATTGAAAGACTTAAAGGTATTATACAATGCCATTTCTTAAGGGGAAGCAGGGTCGTTAAGAGTAGGTCTTCTGAACTGCTGTGGCTCTGTAAGCAGATTTTCAGGAGTTGTAAGTGTGAAATGCGCAAGAAACAGTTTCAAAGAGTTTATTTAAGACGAAATACAAGAATGAAGTAGTAGCTTGTGTATCCCGTTCTGTGTTCTGGATGGGTTGATGTGCTCTTTTTTGGTTTATTGTTTCAATACAATTTAATAAGCTTCTAATTGTCCATTTTGCTTGAGTGCTTTCCTAGAGAAAAAACAAGCATACACAGCCATCTCTAGGTCTAACTGTGCTCTTTGGGGACTTTTGTAAAGTGTTTGAGTCTTTGCCCTGAGAGACTTTGCTTCCTTAGAGACTACTTTCTCTCTGATGCCTAGCTTTTAATTTTCTGTGATCTTTCTTGGGCCACTGCTCTCTTTTGCATTTATCCCTGTCTTCTAATCAATTATGGAAAGGTACTTCAGTCTAATACCAATTAACTTTATTCCTGAAGTCACAAGTCTTTTCAGACTTTTTTTTATTTCGACAACACACCACTTGTCTTTCTCTGCTTTTCTATAGTATCTCTGGAAGATACAGAGTAATTTAAAGGATTCTCATGGGCATGTATTAATAAGATGCTTAAATAATTAATTAAGCTAATGTGATTTTTTATGTGAGCATAAATCTGGAAAACTGATCTTACTCCTTCTATATGCGTAGAAAGAATTTTACCTTCTCAAGGCAGATTTGGGAGGGGGAGTCAGTTCTCAGCTGTGTGTGAGATGAAGGAGCTGTGGACAATAGAGAAGTTGTTTGTAAAGACCCCTGGCATTTCCCTTCTATGGTGAGGCACATAGGTTTGCATGAATATTGGCTCAAAGATGCTTGTAAGATACATGAATGCTGTAAATTAGGACCTCCACATATGGGGTTTTTTTGTGGATTTTCTTTCAGTAGGGAATGATTGTTAATGGATTTTTTTATTTCACTTCTGAGCATTCTCATTTTTTGTGTAATGTCTTTGAGCTGTTCCCAAGTACACAGATCTTCCACTAATGTTCCCAAATAGCTCCTTCCTTATGTTATTTTCTGTGCATCTAATTGCGGAGCTTTTGTATTTCAAATATCTGCCTCATGCATGCGGGCAGAAGATTGCTTTTTCTCATCAGGCATGTACATGATAAATCCACTTGACATTTCAACCTCTGTACTTTATGCACGGCTTCTGACCCATATGTGCAGCAAGTCTTTTAGTGTGACGGCCTCTCTTATCCTCTCTCTTGATTGTTATGTTTGTACTTACATGTACATCACTTTGAGTGTACATTTTGAGTAACCTTAATGTTTAGTGGTGCTGTTTGGGGGCCATTCACTGATGACGCCACACTGCAGATACACCTGTAATTGTAGTTCTTGATGATGTGTTCAAGCTGAGTGAATGGAAACTTGAGATATTCATAATCACTGCAGAGTTTGTCAGCTTAGGAGTATGGACTTGTGGGCTAATACTGCAGTATGGGAAGCAGGTGTCCTTTTCTGTGATTAATTTGTGTGCTCTATGAAGCCTGTGTATTGGGAATTCGGCAAAGCCCAGGAATAACAAGCAACCAACAAGCAAATAAAAAAGTATATAGAATACAGAGAGCGTGTTTCAGTTTACTCTGAATACATGCACATTCTGTACTGTAACATGTTTATACAGATCAGTTTTGCACATAGTTGTCACTTTTTCTTGTTCTAACTTGGGTATTTGTCCAGCTGTTTTCCTTAAATGCCCCAGTGAAGAGTATACTGTGTCTGTAGCACAACATAACAGGAAGCTTGTACCTATGGTATCATTGCAAGACTATTAAAAACACTTGTTAAGAAAAGCTGCTGTAGGAAAACCATGGCTGTCTTACAAACAGCGAGTGACAGTTTTTTAAGTTAGCAGTAACTTTCCTTGAGGGAGTCTCGTCTGTCCATGTCTGTCTTCTAGATGTGTTCAGACCTAAGTGTTCTATCTTTGCCTCTTAAATCTTAATCTGTATTTCTTAGCAAAAGTCTTCCCCTTGCAGCTGACAGATTATAGATAAGTCCTTCATGTTTTCCTGGGGCAAACCTTTAAACCTTATGCTTTCATTCCTTTCTCTTCCTATGGGACTTAGAATAGTCATTCCAGTTTTGTGGTGAGACTTTGAGTGCCTATATTTCTTCTGAGACCTACGGACAGGTTTTCTTTGCAGGCTTGTTCTGTTTACTCAGAATGAGTCTGCTTATTTTCACCTCAAAGTGATGGAGTTACCTACCACTCTTTTTATTAGTCAGAATTTGTTTGGATACATTCAAAAGCTGGACCAGCTTTTCTCCACCTTTGAGAAAGACAGTGTTTCCTTTCAGGATTCTACCTGTATCTAGAAGATTTTGGTTATAGTTTGATTAGAGAAATAGGAGTTTTTTAAAAAGCAAGATTTCTGTGAGAAGCAACTTTGGGTACATTGATTCTGAAGATGACTGATGAGCTCCCATGTCTGCCATTTCTACAGATAACCACTCTGCACCTCCAGATGTAACCACTGGGCTGGTGGAACATTTACATCATGAGCGTCTACAGGTAGCATTGGTACGAGGAGTTCCCAGAGGCTACAACAGCAGCATTTTGGAAACTGCAGATGGTGATTGTATTATAAACCTCCTACCTTTCAATCTATGTTCTGCTTTCTGAATAAGAATGCATAACAGAGCTTGTCACCCATCATGTGTAATGTGCCTGCCCCCTCCAAAACTTTTCAGTGGTATATCTGTTAGTCCACCACAGGAGAGGGAACTGTACTGCATTTCTCATGTTCTGCTGATGGAAGCCATGTCCCCATTTTTGTCTATTTCTGTAGTAAAAGGCAATGAATGCCCTCTAGTCTCACATTTTAATTTTATATTGCCTCAGAGGTTTAAATTTCAGTATTAGTAATCATATACATTTCTATTTCATTTAAGATAAATATCACATATACAAATGAAAATAAGAATTCAACGTAGTTTTGTCCTATGATTATTTTTTGCTAGCCCTATAAAATATTGAAGGATTCACCTACTTTTTCCATGATTTCTCAGACTTTCAGAACAGAATAATCATTGAGATGAAGCAAACACCTAGACTTCGGAAGAAAAGAATGTTCTTCAATTTTACATTGGAATCTCGTGAAGGAGTCAGCAGTTTGAAATGCTAAATTAAAATATAAGAAAGTATATTCATCAGCCAGGTAGCTAGGGAGCTGCATTGTTTTGAAACAAATAAATCTATTGTCGAAAGTGTTACCGATTAAAGCTGCTTTTTTCCACAAAAGCCATTCATCTTAATGGCTCTTCTGCCTGAAAGTTGTGCTGAGCTTAGATTGTCAGCAATGTCAGCATGTGTTTTAAGTATGTGTTTATTAATATATGGTGAGTAATAAATACTTTCTCTTTGGCAGGTGTACCAGTGAATAGTAGAGTGTCCTCTAAAATCCAGCAGCTTCTAAATACGTTGAAAAGACCAAAGCGCCCACCTTTGAAAGAGTTTTTTGTTGATGATTTTGAAGAACTGCTAGAAGGTTAATTCTTTTTCAAATGCATTTTTCACTCTGTATAAGCGATTCACAAAACAACTGATATGCCTTGGCTAGTGTTTAATTTTTCTCTTCCCAGTAGAAAACAAATCGTGGCGGAGTTGTTTCATTGGAGAGAGACAGGTCATATGCTATGAGGAAATGGCCTCAAGCTCTGCCAGGGGAGGTTTAAGCTGGACATTAGGAAAAGGGAGGTGGTTGATTCACCTTCCCTGGAGGTGTTTAAGGCACAGATGGACGAGGTGCTAAGGGGCATGGTTTAGTGTTTGATAGGAATGGTTTGACTCAGTGATCCGGTGAGTCTCTCCCAATCTGGTTATTCTATGATTCTATAACTTTCAACTCAGCTCTCCTACTTGGTGTACATGTTCTCTGCCCTCCTCCCTCACTTCTGAAACTCTCTTGATTCAGCCAGTTTTCACTGAGTCACAGAATAGCGTGATTAGAAGGGATCTGTGGAGGTCATGTAGTCCAGCTACCCTGCTAATGCTGGTTCATCTAGAGCAGATGGCGCAGGATCACATGCATAAAAGGAGACTCCTCAACCTCCCTGGGCTCCCTATTGCAGTGTTCTGTCACCCTCACTGTAAAGAAGTTTTTCTTAATGTTGAGATGAAATTTGCTATATTCCAGTTTGTGCCCATTGCCCCGTGTCCTGTCACTGGGCACCACGGAGAAGAGCCTGGCCCCATCTTCTTGACACCTGCCTCTTAGATATTAATGAGGTCCCCTCAGTCTTCTCTTCTCCAGGCTAAACATACCGAGATCACTTAGCCTCTCCTCATAAGAGAGATGCTCCAGTCCCCTTATCTTTGTGGCTCTCCACTGGATTCTCTCCAGTAGTTCCTTGCCCTTCCTGAACTGTGGAGCCAGAGCTGGACACAGGACTCCAGATGCAGCCTTATTAGGGCAGAGTAGATGGGGAGGAGAAACTCTCTCACCCTGCTGGCCACACTCTTCTTGATGCACTCCACAATACCATTGGCCGTCTTGGCCATGAGGGCCCATTGCTGGCTCGTGGGACCTTGTTGTCCACCAGGTTCTGCACTGGTGCAGTGTGTTGTTCTTCCTGAGGTGCAGAATCCTACACTTGCCTTTGTAGAACTTTATTAGGTGCCTCTTCACCCAACTTTTCAACCTACCCAGGTGTCACTGAATGGCAGCACAGCCTCTACTGTATGAGCCATTCCTCCCAGTTTTGTGTCAACAAACGTGCTAAGGGTGCGCTCAGTCCCCTCATCCAGGTCATTTTTTGAACAAGACTGGGCCCAGTACTGGCCCTTGGGGAACATAAGTGGCTACAGGCTTCCAACCTGAGTCTGCACTGCTGATGCCAACCCTCTGAGCTCTGCCATCCAGCAAGTTTTCAGTCCACCTCACTGTTCACTCGTCTGACTAAGCTCATACTTCCTAAGCTTATCTATGAGGATGATGTTGGAGACAGTATCAAAAGCCTTGCTAAAGTCAAAAGAGACAGCATCCACCAATATGGATGAGTATGATGAGCTACTGAATACTAAAGATGGTGATTTACAGGTACTTGAAGAAATTCTATTCACATATTTGTCAAGAACTTCATTGGTGCATCTGGAAATCGTCATGTTTGGTGATGGTCTCACTATGATTTTTTGCCTCAGAGATTCTAAGCTCTGCCCTGTTGTAATCAGTGAATTTATATAGAGGTTATTCTTTGGAGTAAGTCGGGGCATAGCCTAAGTGCAGTGGACCTCTTGAAGCCTCTGTTCAGCCTCCTGTGCAAAGCAGGTCTGACCAGATTAGGCTGCTCAGGGCTGCATCCAGCCCAGTTCTGAGCACCGTCAGAGATGGAGATTCCATGGACTTTGGCTGCTGATATTCAGCCCTTTGTCTACAAGCACCCCCACATTCTACTCTGAAAAGTTGCTTTATAGCTGGTCAGTGCCCAAGTATAGTTAGCTGAAAAAAATTACTAGCTAATAACTGGGATTTGGATTTGGAATGATAATACTGTTTACGCACATGTTAATATCGGCTTCTTGAAGTCCAGAAACTTTCATTGTTTTAGAGGTTCAGAGGAATTAAACTCTGTGCTGTGCAATATGTCTTGATTGTGCACTAAATGAAAGGATAGTGCTTGTACATGCTGTGCAGATATTGCTTAACTAAAACCCATTATTTTCTCTGTTTGCATGGGTCCAGACAGAAAGAAAATCATCTCTAACAAATGCAGGCATGGCTTAGCAATATGTAGCTACCTTTAAAATCAGCTTTATCAACTAATTTTGAAGAATTATTTTTGGTCTGTTCTTAGTCTTAAAGACTAAATAAAAATTTAGTTCTTGATGTGACCTTTTTGAGCAGCTGCTACCAGATTCCCTGTACTATATGTTTGATACTTTAAGATACATGGGGCACAGTTGACACCATGGGGGGGAGGAGTGCAATCCAGAGGAACCTTGACGAGCTTTAGAGGTGGGCCTGTGAGAACCTCATAAAATTCAACAAGGCTGTGTGCAAGGTCTTACACTTTGGTTGGGGCAATCCCAAGCACAATTACAGGTTGGGCAGAGAATGGATTGAGAGCAGCCCTGATGAGGAGGTCAACTTGAGCTGGCAATGTGTGCTTGCAAGGGCCTACAGGAGGTCAACTTGAGCTGGCAATGTGTGCTTGCAAGGGCCTACAGGAGGTCAACTTGAGCTGGCAATGTGTGCTTGCAAGGGCCTACAGGAGGTCAACTTGAGCTGGCAATGTGTGCTTGCAAGGGCCTACAGGAAAGCTGGAGAGGGGATCTTTATCAGGGAGTGCAGGGATAGGACGAGGGGTAATGTTTTTAAGCTGAAAGGTGGGAGATTTAGATTAGATACAAGGAAGAATTTTTTTTCCTGTGAGGCTGGTGAGGCACTGGCACAGGTTGGCCAGAGAAATCAGGGGTGCCACATCTCTGGAAGGTGTCCCTGCCCATGGCAGGGAAATGGAGGATCTTTAGGATCCCTCCCAACCCAGACTGCTCTAAGATTCTGATTCTGTGATTGTGATTCTAGGGTCTCAGTGAATATTTTTAAGGCAAACTGTCACTGAGGTGCATGTATGTCATTGTGGAGAGCAGAGCACCTCACTTTGAACTGTTCATTTTAGTTATTGCATATATCCAACTATAATTCTGTTTTGCTAACCAAGATCAAGGTACTTCACTTTCTTGAGGAGCAGGATTTTAACAGCAGGCTACTCAGAGAGCAAATGGCATACAAACCCTGCAGTGAGAGAGATGATCCCGAAGCCCATACCAGGAGCATTTAGATTTTTATTGTTAGAAAAGCGTAGTGTCATTCTTCATCACCTCTTGAGAATTTGGTGCAGCAAAAATAAATATCCAATTGTCATTGAAGCCATTCTCTCTGATAATGCCACTTGACTTGGTGTGAGGCTTCATTTAAATAGACGTGTAGAACAAACAGCAGAAAATGTCATCTTTCCAAAGTAGAGAAAAAGAGTGATATAGGGATTCAAATTCCCATGGACTGGTCTTTTGAATAATGCTGATTCAGAACTCCAAAGTGGTGGTAATTATTTTTTGTGAAGCCAACAAATTATTAGCATGGTATCATCATAAAGCAGAGGAGAAGTAATGATAGCTGTGAGGAAGGTGGGAAAGTTTCATAGAATAGTCTATTAAGTATGACTAACATATTTTGTAAGGATTGACATTTGCCATTTTGATGTGCCCTGGTTTTAGTGCAACAGCCTGACCCAAATCAGCCAAAGCCTGAAGGAAATCAAATGAATGTACTTAAAGGTGAACCCTTAGGTGTGGTGACCAACTGGCCGCCTTCTCTGCTGGCTGCCCTGCAGCGCTGGGGAACCACCCAGCCAAAAGCTGCTTGCCTGACAGCATTGGATACGACCGGGAAGGCTATTTATACGCTTACTTACGGTATGTATTAGTGATAACTGTAAGAATGAGACTTTCATTTTGGAAGGAACACTTTACTTAAGTGATAGACTGACTGTGCTCATGATAGATACTTTGAGGTTACTGTTAGCATGCAAATTAGGAATTTGTTGTAGATGAAAAGCATTTTAAAGAAAGCTAGGGAAAGTGTATCTGGTATTAAGTCTCTACAAGTGATTTTTTATAGATTTTAAACAATTAGGGGGGCTAGTCTTAAAAGAGCACTAAAGATAGCCTGGTGTAAATAAGGAGGAAGGAACAGATGACTGATTATACACTCTTCAGATTTTCAGAGTAGACCTTAAATTTTAACATGTTTTCACATATCCTTATAGAGAAGACTTTTACTTCAGGAGCATATTAAGGATGTTATTATGGCAAGTGAATCTTGGCTGTATCAATAAACTAGAAGTATTATAATAATTGCATTTTTTGGAGGATAATTGTGTCCCCTTGGACAGTTAACTGCCATATTTCATTGTACAGTATGTTAGAGTGTTAAAATTTCTTGTTTACATTCTTACAGATAAAGTGTACTTACACTAAAAGTAACTGAGTAGCAGATGGATTAGTTTCACTGCTTTGCAGTGGAGCTTTGTGAATGGTTGAGAATATCATGTTTAGTTTTACATTTAAAAAAAAGGAAAAGAAAAACTAACAAGAAGCCAAGCTATAAATTGTACTTGAACTCTGCCAAGTGCACTGATGTGCTTGAGTTCTCTGTAACTTTTTTAATATCAAAGGAAATTACACCAAAAATAACCTGTTGAATTGAGGAAGTTTGAGACTGATGAACACAAAATAACTGATGGTTGCTGCGAAGGATTGAGTATGGATGTCAGTCCATGATAAAGACCCTACACCAGAAAGATGAGTTCCAGATGTGTGCTATTTGCCACAGCATACTTCTTTGGGGAATTCTTGCTTTGATTTACCATTTACAGTGGAATGGCATTGCTGTTGCTCAGAGCTCTTTTTTTTATTATTTATCTATTTAAAAAGCGTGGGATAATTTTTTGTTCTAAATTATTGAGCGCTGTGAGATCACTACTGAGCACTGAACTGGCATTTCATAGAGCCAGATATTGTGGCATTTATTCCTACCTATAGTTCTTAGATTTCAGATAACTTTTTATCCAATTTAGAATTTTTCTTTTTATCCCAAGCAATTGGCTGTCTCTGAGACTCCATAGGAAAGAGTCTTGTTAAGTGCCTTCTGGAAATGTAGTGAGCCTGTATCACCCAGCTTCGTGTGGATAAACACATGAACATGATAAACGCTGGAAGAACTCAGTATGTGTTTATGGTGGGATTGTGTTTACAACAGCGTTGGCTTTTTCTCAGTTACTTATCCATGGCCCTGTTGTAATACTACCAACTTGCTCGGTGCGTATATATAAGGCACTGAGCATTTGCCCATTGAACATTAAAATTTTAGTCTCGTTTCTTAAAATTTCTGTGTTGGCTTTTTTTCTTTAGGGAAACTGTGGAGTCGAAGCTTAAAGTTAGCGTATACCCTGCTAAACAAGCTAACCACTAAGAATGAACCACTGCTGAAGCCTGGAGATCGGGTAGGCTTCTGTTTGAAATCATCTCTGTGGATAAAACAGGCAGTGAGGAACAGCTTTAGCTAAAGAAAGCCTTGTAAAACTGTGACTTGTAATACTACATTGTCACATTTACTATTTATGTTCCTAGTTTAAGTATGAATCTGAACATTGTTGTGAAGAACTTTTCCACCAATTAAAAAGCAGCCCTCATCCCCTCAAATGATGACCAAAACCATTGCTTGTTATTTTCATGTATTTGTTTAGGTAGCTCTCGTATTTCCTAATAGCGATCCAGTTATGTTTATGGTGGCCTTTTATGGATGTCTCCTCGCAGAACTTATTCCTGTCCCAATAGAAGTTCCACTAACAAGAAAGGTAGGCAAATACACTGAACATTTTTATGGCTTCATACATAAAGTGAGAGGGGAGCCCTCATAAGCCTCCATTTCTGAAAGCAATATGGTGCATCAGGTGAACTAGTCAGTGTACGTTATATGTTTGGGAAGTGTTTAGTACTTAGTTAGGGAAGGGCAAAATAGAATGAAGCTAGTAAGTTAACTGTTTCAGGATATATAACTGCAGAAATTATTTTAATTCATTAAATCTTAAAAGTTGTGTGAAAGTATTTCTTAAAATATAACACAGAAATGCTGTCTTCAGCTGTCGTGCTGATTAATGAGAGTACGGGCAGGTATAGACACCATGGTTACTGGAAATATCAGGATGATCCCACAGACATTGAGATTATTAGGGAAGGTGTGAAATAAGAGCAGAAAAGCTACAGGCTCTGCTCTTCGGAACTCAGAAACAGCATCATACCAGCTGTCTGTTGTACCAGAACTTACAAAACGTCCCTGTTGGGTTGGAGAGGGATGTACAACCACTACTTTTGACACTAGTTACAGTGAACTATATAAAAGCCTCATTATTTGTAGGTTGGCTATAACATGTTTTTTTCTGTAGGATGCTGGCAGCCAGCAGATTGGATTTCTTTTGGGCAGCTGTGGAGTAACACTAGCTTTAACCACTGATGCCTGTCAAAAAGGCCTTCCTAAAGCTCAGACTGGTGAGGTAGTTACATTTAAAGGTATGTCTTTAAGCTACTCATTTCTTTATAGGATAAAGAATGGGTATATCCACTGCTACTATTAAATAACAGTTTTTGACTTTGCTTACATGCTTCTAGCTTACATAGAAACAACTACCTTTGCTGTCAAGACAGTACTTAGTGCTGCTTCTTCCTGTCAGGGGGATGATGCAACAGCTTTTGCTTGTCTCTTGTTTTCTCTGAGTAGTGGGGAAGAAACTTGATTTTTGGAACTGTAATGACAGTAATGTTTCTTTTTCTTTGAAGGCTGGCCTCGTCTCATTTGGTTTGTGATTGATGGGAAGCATCTTGCAAAACCAGCTAAGGACTGGCATCCTCAAGTACGGGATGCCAGTGCTGAGATTGCTTATATTGAGGTGATCCAGTGTAATATGCCTAACTTATGTCTATCATAGTTTATGACACAGCACGATTTCTTCCTTTAATCTCTTGATGCAATAAAAGTGATTACCATAGTATTTTTAAGTGTGGAATATTTCCCTCGAAGTGGCCAGGCAAACTCATTTGAGTGGTTGTGCTGAATGAGATAAAAGATTGGGGATAACGGGCATTTTTGGATCTCTAGGACAATTTCTTTAATTGTGGCAGAGAAACAGTCAGATTTCATATGATATTAGTGTATTCTTTGAACATGAATGCATCTTTTATGTTAGCCTTTTTATTTAAAAAAAATTACTACTGTAAATTTTCTAGATTTTGTTGTTAAACTAATGCTTGTATAAATTTTGTCTTTTGCAGTACAAAACAAGTAAAGAGGGCAGCACAGTGGGCATTACTGTATCTCATGCTTCCATGCTAGCACATTGTCATGCATTAACTCAGGCATGTGGTTATTCAGAAGGTAAGTTAGATAGGTAAAACTTCAAAGTGATCCTGATATCTTTTAATAGTCAGACAATTTATGTTGCAAAATCTTTTTTACTATTTCAAAAGAACTTTGTAGCTTTAATTGCAAAGAGAAATAGAAACTTCCTCATTTATAATCAATGTGATACATGAAGGAAAGTCAAAAGCCACTTGTGAAATCTTAGTTAATGTGCATTAGAATTTTTTTAACCTAAGATCCATATTGATTTTATTGAAGCGTTTTGATTTTTCAGTCAGTGGTAAGAGCTATACTGATTTTTCATCCTTTTGAAAAGAGCTTTGCTACCAGTGTCTTTTGCCCTCTCTAATGCCTCTTGAATGCACCAGACAGTTTGAGTCATAAGGGGGCCCATTTGAGATGCCCATGTGCACAGTTAGAGGAGCCCTCCCATCAGAAATTAAAGGGAGCTTTCTTAGATTATTTCTACAGAACATTTAGGTAGCTTGGATCTCTTTGAAGTATGCTGGATGCTGCCAGCACTAGTTGTATCTGATCTAACTGTGCGAACTAGTGTGACACTTCACCTCTGAAAGACAGGCTTAATCAAGAAAGTTTGAGACTTTATCATCTTAAAAAGCACCCCAACTTGCTTGGCCCTACTGTTGTTGCACCTTTGATGGCCCTGCCTGCCTAGATCACAAAGTGCAAGTCCTTGTGCAAGTCATCTGGCTTAGTTACTTGAACTAGATCTGTGAATCTAGATAGTGCATTTGAGGGCATAAGCAAATTGATGACAGTTGCTAGCTGTCCTCTCTTGCACTGGGCGATTGGTTTATGCAAGTAGTGCTTTGAAGACGACACAAGTAGTATGTTAGAGTAAAAGAGGTTTTCACGGTCAGGTATCTACTCGTTAGTTATCATCAAAGAGGACTCTTTCCCGTTTTCATTTTAAGACACTCCATCACAGCTGCCAACTACAAGAACTGTGCTGGGAGCGGGGCAGGTGCACCTAGCTTGAAGTTTATAGGATTGTACAATGATTGCTTAATCCTGCAAGGATGATGGCAACCAGTTACGGATCAAAGGGGTCTGCACATCTTAATTTTCAGACATATGTGGAGTGATGTTGCTGACCAGATCTTCACAGTGGGTAATTAATTCTCTTTTCCTCTTGTATGTTCATTTTTCAAATTTTTGTTGCATCATGCTGGAAATGCTGTCATGAGTTTCTGTATAGACCATATCCAGTACAAAGCTTTGCTTCCTGTTTTGTTTATAGCTTCTTGAAGCTTCACAAATTTGGCCACAGAAGTTAGTGTTTTCAAAAAGGAAGGGATCTTAGATAACCATGTCCTACAGAAGAACATCTCCATAGGAATTTGGATAAAGTGAGAGATCTTGTTTTCATTTACTCTCTCAATGAATAACCAAGAACTGCACCTGGTTTTGCCAGTGTGCATAGAGTTAATCCATGCTACCATTAACCAAAACCTTTTCCCTTGCAATCTGTTTGCTGGATCTCACACTTTGACTAGTTCATATGCCACAATAGGGTAGTGTGTGCTAATGGGGCTTGGGACATGCGGACTTAGAGAATGGTTGAGATTGGAAAGGGACAGTGGAAGTCATCTGTTCGGGCTCAAGTAGGGCAACCTAGAGCCAGTTACCAACAGCAGCTTTTCAGTATCTGCCTCAACCTTCCGGGGCAGCTTGTGCCAGTGCGTGGTCACACCTGCATTCAGTGTTTCCAGTTGCTCCAGTCCCCAGTCATCCTTGTGGCCCATCACTAAACTCACTTCACTACTTCCATCTCTCTCTTGTACTGTGAAGCCCAGAAGTGGACACAGCACTCCAGGTTGTGGCCTCTCCAGTGCTGAGCAGAGGGGAAGAACTGCCTGCACTGACTGGCTGACAGCACTTTGCCTACCACAGCCCACCACACCATTAGCCTTCTTTGCCACAAGAGCACGTTGCTGGCACGTGTTCAACCTGGTGGCCACCATGATACCAGAGCTCTTTTCTGCAAAGCTGCTCTCCAGACAGTTGGCTCCCAGCACGTCCTGGTGCATGGGGTTACGCCTCCCCAGAGGCCAGGAGATTGCACTTTGCCTTGTTGAACTTCACAAGGTTCTGCCAGAACCTCAGCCTGACAAGGTCCCTCTGGATGGCAGCACACCCCAATGGTGTTCTCAGATGTTTCTCACAGCTCTGCATCACCTGCAGATTTGTTGAGGATGCACTCTGCTTCATCATCCAGACCATTAATGAAGATGCTGAACGGAATGGGAGCCAGTATGGAACCCTGGGCTACACAGCTAGTTACTGGCCTCCAACTAAACTGTGTGCCACCAGTCACCACCCTCTGGGCCTGGTTGTTCAGCCGCTTTTCCATCCGCCTTCCTGTCTGCTCATCTAGCTCATACTTCGTCAGCTTCTCTGTGAGGATCATATCAAGTCTGTCATAAGACCCTGTGAAACTGCTGGCTGCTTTCTCGAGCAAGTCCAGTTCTATGCAGATCACTTTTCCTGAAGGTTGAAAATAATTGCGAGTATGGAAGATTTTAATTTTCTTTATTGAGGCTCATATGTGGCACTACACATCTGTATCAGAGCAACTGGTGCTCTCAGTCACGCAGAGAATGAACAGATATGTGATCGATTTACCAAAGTATTTTTTCTGTTGGCAAATAGCTCTCTACATTCTGAATACTTAAAAAGAATCATACATACCCCAAAACCAATTTCTTTTGCATGAAGCAATCCTACATCTGTGATAAGCAGGTTTCACCTGATCAATGTGATATCTCTCAGGTTAAACCTTTGAATATATTTTTTAAATCATGTTTCTCAGAGAAAACACTGAAGAAAATTTAGTACAGCCTTGGTAATACTCACTAAATTTAATTCCTTCAAATATACAGGAACTTTTTCAGTTCAGCTGAAAAAGTCTGCATCAAAACTAAGATTTCCCTGTACATAGTTCATTGGCAAATTTAACAAACACATGGAAGCGATATTATAATGAAAACAAGGTTTTAAATACCTTGTAATAATCTAGTCTATAATAATAATTTAAAGATTATTGGTTTAAGTAAACTAAGACAATCAGCCTGTTTGTTATAGACAAGAAGACATGGCAACAAGACAAGAAGACATAGCTTTGATTTCTAAGTGGTATTGGAAGTTTCAGGTTACTTTAGCAATATTTTGAGTTCCTAAATATTCTTATTCATATGTTTCTGAAGTCTGATAGTTTTTCCTTCACTTTCAGCTGAAACACTAACAAATGTCTTGGATTTCAAAAGAGATGCTGGACTTTGGCATGGAGTATTAACAGTGAGTATTTGAAAAAAAATATTGCAACAAATTGCAATACTCTTAGGGTAGAGTATTGGTTTCAGAATGAGGTCAAACTCTCTAAAACTATTTATATATCTGTATTTATATTTTTCAAAAGAAAGTGTTACTTTTTCAGTGACTGCACAAGCATAGCTTATGTTTTTATGTAGTTTTCACTAGCAGTTAAATGTAAGTGTTGTGCTGTACCCGTGATGATTTTTTATTAAGTGTTGTTGCATGCTGTACGTTCTTTGAGCCACTTGAAAGTTTATTTTTTAATATTTTTCTCTTAGAGTGTTATGAACAGGATGCATGTCATTAGTATTCCTTATGCATTAATGAAGGTTAATCCACTTTCCTGGATACAGAAAGTCTGCTCATACAAAGGTAACCTTAAAATACTTTTACTTAACCTATCTCTTTTTGAATTATTTTTTAAAAAATTAAATTAATTTGTTTCTATAAAATGTCTACTCTAGCTGACATGTCTGCACTGCTGTTTTATCCAGCTGACTTTCATTGCCGCAGCTTTAGCAACTAGGTGCTCCGTTTCAGTGTTGTATGTATGGATAGATTCATTGTTGAGTGCTGTTGATGACTTCTTCTGATAGACCTTTAAAGAAACTGTTTCTCATCTTAGCATTTGAATTTGTAGTAAACATTTAAATTCTGTAATCAAGTCCACCTGGAGACATTGAGTATACACGTGTCAACCTAGGTAATTATTTGCCATTTGTATTTGTTTTCTATGTTTGTAATTTTTTTCATAATATAGTTTTATAGTTTTTCTTTATTTTGTTCTGCACATGCACTATAATTATTTTTTTATTTTCAGCCCGTGTAGCGGTAGTAAAATCACGTGATATGCACTGGTCACTTTTGGCTCAAAGGGATCAGAGAGATGTCAGTCTGAGCTCTCTGCGAATGTTGATAGTGGCAGATGGAGCTAATCCATGTGAGTATGGCTGCATTTTCTGAGTGTCAGTCTGAAGTGAACTGAAGCGTACTGTAAATCAGTGAACTCTGAGTCTGCACTGTAGGAGCTCAGCAGCACTGGCCATAGTTTGTCTTCAGCAATACAGAGACAGCACCAGTATTTCTTTGCCAAGGACATGGAGTGAAACTTTCCTAGAAAACCTTCTGAAGGATTTACTCTTTAGATAAAGAATAGTTGATAATGTAATTTGAAAGAAGCTTTCAAAATTTCAAGTAAATCATGCCAGGTTCAAAGTAGTTGCTCATGTATTGCATGAGATATAAAATCTTTGAGTTGCAGTCTGTCTGATTCTGTACGTGCCACTAGGGCTTGTCTCAGCCATGTGCAAGGACATAAAAATGGGAACAGTCACAGCCTTAACTCAAACCATGACAACTGTTAACTAGAGTATGCGGTAGGTTCTTGCCTTTTTCTGTGAATCATGTGGTGGTTTACAACAAACTCAGAAAGGAGCTGGAAGGGTTTTTTTTTGTAATAGGCAGAAGTATGCCTTAGTTGCTTAATTTTGTTGTTCTTGTACACCAGAAAATCAGTAGTATTTCACATTCCTTGGAGTTGCATGACACCAGAAAATCAGTAGTATTTCACATTCCTTGGAGTTGCATGATGACAGGTCATCAACTCGTGATGATGGAAGATGAAATCTGAATTGTCTCACTAACATTGTATTTGTTGTGATTTCTGTTTCAGATCTGATGCTTAGAAAGTCAGACAGTTCATGCTCTAGTAATATACTACTTTTACACTAATTATGCTACTGCTTTTTCATTGCTGTTAGCACTTCTTGCTACATTTAGCTGTGCAAATTCATTTCTTTAACTTCAACTTTTCATCAGTGCCATACTCGTCTATAAATTGATGTGAATTTATACCTAGGATGTAGTATAATCAGCAAAATTTCCTGGTCTACATTATGTGCTGCAATTCCACAACTGTAAAATATAAAGCTGTAGGTGATGAGGTATCCTGTTGCATTTTGGGCTGACTGATAAAGAGTAGAGTTCTGAACTGAAGTGAAGATGTGTCAGAAGCAATTGATGCTAATTTCTAAATGCTTTGGTTCTGTGACCTCTAAGGAAACACTCATGTAGGTGCTACATAGGAAGCCGATAGATGATTATTCTCAGTGAGGAAGTACTCTGATCACTGAAGGACTTTCCATGACATTAAGTGTTGTGGGGTGCTGCCAGAGAGTGTATGCTGCTGTGAATTTCATTCAGTTAATTAATTGTTAACCAATGGGAGTTTTTCTTCCAAATCTGACATCTAATAATACGCTGGAATGTCTTTTAGACAGTTTGAAAGTATTTTGGATTTTTGCACAGATGCAACCAAGTTTGTATAGGTGAGCTGAGAGTAAGCATGAACTATGAAATCCAGCAGTTAATATTTTCCTGCCCTTGGCAAAATGTTTCCAATTGTGCGATTGTTCTTTTTAGGGTCAATATCTTCCTGTGATGCATTCTTGAATGTATTTCAGTCCAGAGGTTTGAGACCAGAAGTAATCTGTCCCTGTGCTAGTTCTTCAGAGGCACTAACTGTTGCTATTCGCAGGTAATTCTTTTTTTCTGAGAAGTGAACTGAAACATTCCTTAACTATTGAATTATATCTGGTGTTAAAACAGTAGTCAGAAGAGACAATTACTCACATAAGGATGCTCGGAGACTTAGACAGAGGAAGTCTGATGCTCACGCTATCTCATTCACTGACGGATGGATGGGTGATTTTGTTTGCTTGCTTTAAGTAGTTTAATATTTTCTAAAAGTACTCAGCCATAAGGTGATTTTTTTTTTTATCTTTTTATGAGGGAGAGTGAGGTCTCATCCTCACTAATGTTCCTGGAGAACCTTTATAAAATGCCCCTTAATATCAAGATTGATACTGAATCTTCAAATAATTGCTTGTGTGCTCATAAATGGGGGCTAAAGAAATGGAAAATATTTGTAACTAGTATGAAAAATACCATTGGATTTCTGGAGAGAGCAAGGGATGCTCTGAAAAAAAGGAAATACTTTCATTATGAATAGATGCATGAATGGAATATGCTGATTTTTTTTGACAGCAGTTTTGATCAAAATGTGCTTTTTGGAAAATCAGTTTCAAGAAAACTTGAAACAAAAAAGTTTGAGATTTTCGAGAGTACTTTCTCTGGTGGAAGAACTGACATCTCCTAATTAAAAAAAAAGCACTTAAAGAACTGTTTTTACCACAGAATCTGGAATCTTTTGCTCTCTTCCATCCTGAAAGTTGAACAGTTACACAAAATCCTCAACCAGTTCTTCTCAGAGGAAGAAGTGTCAAGCCCTCCAAACATTTCCTTATTTTTCCTGGTGTTTAGAAAATGTAGCCTTTGAATGCTTTTTCTTGACACATAATAGGACTAAATCCTCTCTGTAACATTTTAGATTTGAAGGAATCTATGTGATATTTTGTTCTAGCTCTTTTTTCATCTAGTTAAAATATACTACCAGCCTTGGACTCTCATTTGTTTAAAATGAGAAGCAATTATTTCTCTTTACATTAACAATGCTGAGACTTGGGCAGTGTTTTTGATGATTATGTTGTCAGTAGTCTCTTGATTGTCTCTGATTTGACTGTTTTTCAGACCTCCAGAACTGGGTGGGCCTCCTCCAGGAAAAGCAGTGTTATCTATGAATTGTCTGAGTTTCGGTGTGATAAGAGTGGATACAGAAGAGAAGTTGTCAGTGTTAACTGTGCAGGATGTTGGTCAGATTATGCCTGGAGGTAGGAAAGCCTTTCTGTAGTTTTAAGCATATTCTATGTAAGTTATCTTTACTACTCGTGCTGATGGAATAAAGAAGAATGCTGCATGATAAATATCTTCAAGGTAAAACTTAGGTTTTGACGCATTACCTAAACATGTGATGATTAAGTACAGTCTCAATTAGATTAGTCAATGTTTTCAGCAGAAAATAATCAAGAATAAATTTGAATGGCCATGGATTTTGGTATGGGCAGATACTTTTCGCTGATCTGCAGAGTTGTGCTATTTTTCACTTATTAGCATTGGTACTGACTGACATACAGGTATGCATTAATAAATACAGCAAAACAGAACAAAATGTAAAGTGTAGCAAGAAATACTGTGCTTCGTCCAGGAGTAACAGTCCACATACACCAGAATACTTCACTTGGAAGGCACCAGCAGCAATCATCAAGTCCAACTGTCTGACAAGTTCAGGGCTGACCAAGTTAAATAATGTTGCTAAGGGCATGGTCCAGATGCCTGTAAAATACTGACAGGCTTGGGGCATCGACCACTTCTCCCAGGTAGCCTTTTCTAGGGTTTGATCACTCTCTCAGTTAACAAATGTTTCCTCATGTAAAGGAGCAGACAGGAAGGCAGACGGCAAAGTGGCTGAACAACCAGGCCCAGAGGGTGGTGACTGGTGGCACACAGTTTGGTTGGAGGCCGGTAACTAGCTGTGTAGCCCAGGGTTCCATACTGGCTCCCGTTCCATTCAGCATCTTCATTAATGGTCTGGATGATGAAGCAGAGTGCATCCTCAACAAATCTGCAGGTGATGCAGAGCTGTGAGAAACATCTGAGAACACCATTGGGGTGTGCTGCCATCCAGAGGGACCTTGTCAGGCTGAGGTTCTGACAGAACCTTGTGAAGTTCAACAAGGCAAAGTGCAATCTCCTGGCCTCTGGGGAGGCGTAACCCCATGCACCAGGACGTGCTGGGAGCCAACTGTCTGGAGAGCAGCTTTGCAGAAAGAGCTCTGGTATCATGGTGGCCACCAGGTTGAACACGTGCCAGCAACGTGCTCTTGTGGCAAAGAAGGCTAATGGTGTGGTGGGCTGTGGTAGGCAAAGTACTGTCAGCCAGTCAGTGCAGGCAGTTCTTCCCCTCTGCTCAGCACTGGAGAGGCCACAACCTGGAGTGCTGTGTCCACTTCTGGGCTTCACAGTACAAGCGAGAGATGAGGGTACCGAAGTGTATTCAGTGAAGGATTACTAAGGCTCTAGAGCATTTCAGCAGCAAGAAGTTGAGAAAGCTGTGACTGTTAGTTCTGGAAAAAGAGTAGGGGCAGGGTGGAGGAGGGGATGGATCTCATCAGTGTTTACCAATATCAGAAAGTAGGTTATAGAGAAGACTGAGTCAGACTCTTTGAGTGGTGTCCAATGACAGAACAGGAGCTAATATACATTATCTGAAACACATGAGCTTCCCTCTGAACAGAGGGAAAAATTTTATTCACCGTTATAGTGACTGAGCTCTGGAATGGGTTGCCATAGATGTTGTAGAGTGTCTCTATCCTTGGAGAGCTGTCTGTACATGTTCTGGATCAGCTGGGTCTAGGTAGCCCTGCTTGAGCTAAGGGGTTGGACATGGTGATCTCCAGAGGTCTCTTCCAGCCTCAACCATCCTGTGACTCCCAGATTTTAACCCATGTAACAGACACTCCTACACGAAGGGATGCAATACTAGACCTCATGGTCACCAATGAAAGTGAGCTCACCAGTGAGGTCAAGTTTGGGGGCAGCCTGGGCCACAGCAATCGTATTGGTGGAGTTCAAGGTTCTGAGGGATATGGGACAAGCGAGGAGTATAGTCAGGACCCTAAATTTTAGGAAAGCAGACTTCAAGCTCTTTAAGGAGTTAGTCAGTAGGATCCCCTGGGAAACAGTCCTCAGGGCGAAGAGAGCAGAAAAGAGCTGGCAAATATTTAAGGATGCTTTCCATAAAGTGCAAGAGAACTCAGTCCCCAAATGTACGAAATCATGCAAGGAAGGGAAGAGACCAGTGTGGCTGAGACGAGACTTGCAGGTCAAACTGAAAAGCAAGATGGAACTTCACAGGCAGTGGAAGCAGGGACAGGGAACCTGGGAAGTGTATGGGGACACTGTCCAGTTTTGTAGGGATAGGGTCAAGAAGGCCAAGACACAGGTGGGGCTGAACTTGGCAAGGGAAAAAAAGAATAGCAAGAGGGGTTTCTACAGGTCTGTCAACCAGAAAAGGAAGGTTAAATAAAGTGTACTCACATTGATGAACAAAAATGGTGACTTCGTATCAGCTGACGAGGAGAAGGCTGAGGTTCTCAAGAATTTTTTTGCCTCAATCTTCGCTGACAACCGCTCTCCTCACCCCTCCTGGGTCAATGGGTAACAAGATGGGGACCAGGGGAGTAAACCCCCTCCCACTGTAGGGGAGGACCAGGTTCTTGACCACCTGAGGAACCTGAAAATTTATAAGTCTATGGAACCTGATGAGATGCATCCCAGAGTTGTGAGGGAATGGGCAGGTGTGGTTGCCAAGCCACTCTCAATGATATTTGAAAAGTCGTGGCGGTGAGGAGAAGTCCTGGTGACTGGAAGAAGATCAATATTGTGCCCATTTCTTAAAAGGGTAGAAAAGGTGCCCCTGGGAACTACAAACCTGTCAGCTTCACCTCTGTGCCTGGGAAGATCATGGAAGAGATCCTCCTAGGAGCTATGATTAAACACATGGAGGACAGGGAGATGATCTGAGACGGCAAGCATGGCTTCACCAAGAACAAGTCCTGCCTGACCAACCTAGTAGCTTTCCCTGATGGGGTGACCACATCAGTAGACACAGGAAAGCCAAAGGATGTGATCTGTCTGGTCTTCTGTAAAGCCTTTGACACGGTCTCCCACAACATCCTTCTCTCTAAATTGGAGAGCTATGGATTTGATGGACTGTTTGGTGAATAAGAAACTGGTTGGAGGTTCTTAGACAGCAGCGAGCCTGGACGTGGAGCACTAGTGATTTGGAGAGGGTGTGCTGGAGAGGACGACCAGTATATCGCCACACAGAAAGTGGGAGTGAACACACCTGGGGGTGGTAAGGGAGATACGGGCGCTCTAGTGCTAGCTATTCCAGTTACCAGGCAATTGGGAGTGGACTCTGTTCCCTCTAAGAGGGCTGAAGGCTTGGCAGCTCAGCTGAAGTGCATTTACACCAATGCACGCAGCAAAGGTAATAAGAAGGAAGAGCTGGAAGCTGTCGTAGGACAAGGAGCCTATGATGTCATTGCCATCATGGAAACGTGGTGGGATGACTCATATAACTAGAGTACAGATATGGTGGGGTACAAACACTTCAGGCGGGATAGGAAGGGAAGGAGAGGAGGTGGGGTAGCCCTCTCTGTAAGGGAGGACTTGGACACTGTTGAGATGGATTGTGGTGATGAGGAGATTGAGTGCCTGTGGGTTATAATGAGAGGAGCCCATAAGACGGTAGATTTTGTGATGGGAGTCTGTTACAGACCACCCAGCCAAGGAGAAGCAGCTGATGAGCTCTTCTATAAACAGCTGGGGTTAATCTCTAGATCGATGCCTCTCATTCTTGTGGGAGACTTCAGTCTTCCTGATATCTGCTGGAAGTACAATAGAGCAGAAAGGAAGCAGTCTGGGAGGTTCCTGGAGTGTGTGGAAGACAACTTCCATGCAGAGCTGGTGAATGAACCGACAGGGGAAGGTGCCCTCCTGGACCTGCTGCTTGTGAACAGAGAAGGCCTTGTGGGGGATGTGGCAGTAGAAGGACACCTAGGACTAAGCAATCATGAGATGGTAGGATTTTCTGTTCTAGGCGAAGTGAAGAGAGTGGTTAGCAAGACAGTAGCATTAAATTTCCAGAGGACAGACTCTGAATTCTTCAGAAGACTGGTTGGCAAAGTCTCATGGGAGACAGTACTTTAGGGCAAGGGAGCCCATGAGGGCTGGGAGCTCTTCAGAAAAGGAGATCCTAGCGGCTCAGGAGAAAGCCTTCCCCATGTTCCGGAAAAAAAGCCGTCAGGGGGGAAAAACAGCTTGGTTGAACAGAGAGATCTTGAGTGATATCAAGAAGAAGAGAAATGTTTATGGGCTCTGGAAGAGGGGACAGGCCTCTTGGGTGGACTACAGGAGGGAAGTGAGATTGTGTAGAGAAAAAATCAGAAGGGCTAAGGCTCAACTAGAAATCAGATTGGCAAAGTCGGTGAAAGATAACAAAAAATCTTTCTATAAATATATAAATAATAAAAGGGGGACTAGGGAGACCATACAGTCCTTAGTGGACACAGAAGGAACAGCAGTGACAGGGGATGAGGAAAAGGCTGAGGTACTTAATGCCTTCTTTGCCTCAGTCTTTAACTGTAAAGAAAGTTATTCCCTTTCTGTACAAACCCCGGAGCTCGAGGAGCAACATGAGGCCCCTATGGTCCAAGAGGAGGTGGTCAGAGCCTTGCTAGCCCGACTAGACACCCACAAGTTTATGGGGCCAGATGGGATTAACCCAAGGGTATTAAAGGATCTGGTGGATGTGCTGGCCAAACCCCTTTCCATCATCTTCCAACAGTCCTGGAAGACTGGGGAAGTTCTACTGGACTAGAGGCTGGCTGATGTTGTGCCTATCTACAAGAAGGGTCACAGGGAGGATCCAGGGAACCACAGGCCTGTCGGTCTGACCTCAGTGCCAGGGAAAGTCATGGAACAGGTGATCTTGAGTGATATCATGAAGCACATGCAAGAGAACCCGGTGATCAGGCCCAGTCAACACAGGTTCACAAAAGGCAGGTCTTGCCAAACTAACCTGATCGCCTTCTATGACAAAAGTGACTCGGCTGCTGGACGAGGGAAAGGCTGTGGATGGGGTCTTCCAGGACTTCAGTAAAGCCTTTGACACAGTTTCTCTACGGAAACTGTCAGCCTCTAGACTGGACAGGCGCACGCTCTCCTGGGTGAAAAATTGGTTGGATGGTCAGGCCCAGAGAGTGATGCTTAATGGTGTTAAATCCAGCTGGAGGCCAGTTACAAGTGGGGTTCCCCAGGGCTCAGTGCTGGGTCCAGCCCTGTTCAGTGTCTTTATCAACAACCTGGATGAAGGCATTGAGTGTACCCTTAGCAAGTTTGCAGATGACACTAAGCTGAGTGGAAGTGTCGATCTGCTGGAGGGTAGGGAGGCTCTGCAAAGGGATCTGAACAGGCTGGACCACTCGGCAGAGTCCAATGGCATGAGGTTTAACAAGGCCAAATACCGGGTCCTGCACTTGGGGCACAACAACCCTATGCAGTGCTACAGACTAGGAGAAGTCTGTCTAGAAATCTGCCTGGAGGAGAAGGACCTGGGGGTGTTGATTGACAGCCGACTGAACATGAGCCAGCAGTGTGCCCAGGTGGCCAAGAAGGCCAATGGCATCCTGGCTTGTATCAGAAATGGCATAACCAGCAGGTCCAGGGAGGTTATTCTCCCTCTGTACTCGGCACTGGTGAGACTGGTCCTTGAATCCTGTGTTCATTTCTGGGCCCCTCACCACAAGAAGGATGTTGTGGCTCTGGAGCGAGTCCAGAGAAGAGCAACGAAGCTGGTGAAGGGGCTGGAGAACAGGCCGTATGAGGAGTGGCTGAGAGAGCTGGGGTTGTTTAGCCTGGAGAAGAGGAGGCTGAGGGGAGACCTCATTGCTCTCTATAACTACCTGAAAGGAGGTTGTGGAGAGGAGGGTGCTGGCCTCTTCTCCCAAGGGACAGGGCAAGGGAATGGCCTCAAGCTCCACCAGGGGAAGTTTAGGCTGGACATTAGGAAAAAATTTTTCACAGAAAGGGTCATTGGGCACTCGAACAGGCTGCCCAGGGAGGTGGTTGATTCACCTTCCCTGGCGGTGTTTAAAGCACTGGTGGATGAGGTGCTAAGGGGTATGGTTTAGTGTTTGATAGGAACGGTTGGACTCAATGATCCGGTGGGTCTCTTCCAACCTGGTTATTCTACGATTCTATGATTCAGAGAGTAGTGGTAAATGGCTCAAAGTCCAGATGGAGATCCATGACAAGTGGTATCTCTCAGGGGTCCATAATGGGAGCAGTGCTGTTTAATATTTTCGTCAGTAATATAAACAGTGAGATCAAGTGCACCCTCAGAAAGTTTGTAGATGAGACCAAGCTCGGTGGTGCAGTGGTCAAACCTGAAGGATGGGACGTCATCCAGGGGGACCTGGACAGGCTGGAGAAGTGGGCCTGTGTGAATCTCATGAGATTCAACAAGGCCAAGTGCAAGGTCCTACACCTGGGTCAAGGCAATATGTGTTTTCAATACAGGCTGGGGGACAAGGTGATTGAGAGTAGCCTCACGTACAAGGACTTGGGGGGTCTAGTTAATGAGAAGCTTGACATGAGCCAGCAATGTGCGCTTGCAGCCCAGAAGGCCAACTGGATCCTGAGCTGCACCAGAAGAAGCATGACCAGCAGGGTGTGATTCTCCCCCTCTAGTCTGCTGTCATGAGAGATCCCACATGGAGTACTGTGTCCAGTTCTGGAATCCTCAACATAAGTAGGGTATGGAGCTTTTGGAATGGTTTTAGAGGAGGGCTATGAAGATGTTATGAGGGCTGGAGCACCTCAGCTGTGAGGACAGGCTGAGAGTGTTGGGGTTGATTAGCCTGGAGAAGAGAGGAGACCTTGTAGTGGCCATGCAGTATCTGAAGGAGGTGTTCCAAGAAAGCTGGGGAGGGAATTTTTACAAGGGCATGTAGTGATAGGACAAGCGGGAATGGCTTTAAATTTTTCTTGTTCTCTTTTGAGGCTAGGTTGCCAAGTCATGCATTATGTAGGGAGAAAAGCATTCTAAAGAAGATGAATAAAGTTAGGGTACCAGACTGTTAAGAATGTTTGAGATCTGTATCCTGGAAGACCACTTAGACTCTACTCCAAAAGTGAACACTGCAGCATTTGGGTTGGTATCCTGTTTGGTAGTACCACTAGCTTCAGGCCCTATTCTAACCTGCTCTGGGTGTGCTTAGAGATGATAAGATACAGATTTTTTGAAATTTGCCTTTCCTATTCAGGTTTACTCTCTAGTGACCAAAGAACCTCATTTGTTCTGGTCATGCCCTTGACAGCTGTGTCTTTGCTATTGGTCCCCTTATGAATATCATTCCTTGCTGAGCTGTGGTTCCAAAGCTGCCTTCTACAAGAGCTGTTATACTCAAGATAAAGATGAGAGCTATCTTGTTCTATTTCAGCAGCCACATCTTCTCTGTACATCAAAGCTCTTGTAATGAGTAATAGGAAGCAGACACCTTTCCAGTCTGCTGATAAAAATTTCAGCCATCATGTAGCAAGTGGCACTTCTATTGTTCATTTTCCTCATTTCTCCCAGAAGCACTTTGCAACCATTGAGACTGGCAATTCAGTCATTCTTACTGAACTTAAATTCACATTTAGAGTTTCTTCCTGCTGCCAATAGAAGACTGAGCAGAAGCTCTGCACTTCATACCAAAATAAAGGGAAGGGACCCTTTCTTCTGGGGATTATATCTGAGCTGTTTATTTTAACTGCAGAAAACTGAGCATCTCTATTCTGACCTTCTAGGTGGGTAGGTAAGATATTCAGAACTTTCTCCTGAGAGCAAGGGCTTTATGGCCAGCAGGAGGGTTTTAATACATTTCTAGGTATGTGTGTAGAGCTGTACACATTCTGCAGATCCTGTTAGAGCAGTGTACCAGACACCCTCAGACAAATGGTGTCTATGTGAGTCTGTGAAAAGTCCTTGTGTCCTCTTTGCTCTGGCAGTTACCATTATATCACCATGTCCCTTTTCTGCTTTTGATCCTTGAGCATACTATAGCATTATGGACCTGAGTCAAGATAGGTGGGCCAGGTAATTTACAGCAAAATAACTACTGCTTTGACTTAACACTCGAAGTAAGGTTGTAAAGGCAGGCCGGTGTGAATACAGCCATTGAGGATAGTGCTTCTGCATTGTTGTATGGCCTTAATATGAAAACATGAGTACAGTAAAAAGAGTATGATGACCTAACTTGACTTAATGGCTCTGGAACTCTTATCATCTCAGTGTTCGAATCCAGGGTATTAAAACTTGTCTGTAAAGGCCTTGAAGACAGTGAACTGTGACTGACATTTGCGTCTCAACAGAATGGTTATTTTTCCACTTCAGCTAGAATACAGATGGTATTGACTACTGCTGCTATCTGGTTCAGCTGTTCATGCTACTGGTGTCCCCTTGAAACCCCACTGTGCTCTCAATCTTCTGCTTAGATTATGGGTTAGTCACTTAGTCACATGAACATGGAGGGAACAAGTTTGCACACTCTTCAGGTAGTCATGGATCCTTTGATCATAGAATCACAGAGTAATCAGGTTGGAAGAGACCCACCGGATCATCGCGTCCAACCGCTCCTATCGAACACTTAACAAAGGGTTTTACCGTTAATTCCCCGGTGGGATCCTGCATCCTGGAGCCACAAAGGATGGAGCTCACTCTCCCGCCGCATCCATCACGAATCCCGGAGGCTGGTACCCAGCCCCAATCTGCGATGGGGCGAGCATCCCGTTTGGCCTGGAGCCGGCGGACATCAAACCGTGTCCAGTACGGAAACACCGACCCCACGCCGGCCGCCGATCAATGATGAATCAGCTGAGGTTGAACTTGATGTTGGTCCAGGTTTTGAGAGTTCAAAAAAAATGGTATTTGATCCAGGATCTATTAGGATCTTCCTTTGGATCAATTTGTCGTCTGGAGATCCTCCTGGCCTTGCTGTAGGCTTGCTCTCTGGGCAGGGTATGCTTGACTGTGTTAAGGCATAAAGCAACGTGAAGTTGTGTTGCACCTTAAGCTACTTGTCATATTCAGCCACTACAGCTGTGAGTCCACTTGGTTAATCTTCTGTAGTGCATTTGCTCGGTGGCAGGTTCAAGTCTGCCTTATGATCTTGGAAGTATTACCTGCATGTTTGTGGGTAAGTAATTTCGCCTTCCTCTTCTGTGTAAGTCATTAATGAAAAACATGTCCCTGCCCTTGTAAATGCCTAGTTGGGTAGTGAGAGAGATCTTTAGCATAACTCCTTCTCCTTGTCAAGTGCCTTGGAGTACTGTAAGGCAAATCTAATGAACCCTTTGGGTTTAGGATGCCATTGACAGGTAGTTGACAACACTACCATGACTTTCTACATCAGTAAAAACTGAGAGTGACTTGTCTGATTGTGTGAGGGGAGAATAGTTAAGTGTGTATCTATGTAGTGCCATCAAGCAATATGACCTGTAAGTGATATTTGAAATTTATAATTGATACCCGTTGCTGTTTTAAAACGTAGGAGTAGGTGGCAAAACTACTTGTGGGTTAAGCAGAAGTTGGGTAACTTAATAAATTAACTATCTTAAAACTCTGACCGGCGTTGGGTTGTTACTGTCTAGGCCAGATTAGCTTCAATTTGACAAAATGATGAAAGTTCCAAATCTGAAGCAGAAACTTCTCTGTACATGTTAAGTCAGAACGTGTGGTAGAGTGCTTTCTAGGGGATAATCCAATCACTTTGTGCCCTGTGACTGTCTCCTAAAACGATAATGGTAAAAGCTGCCAGAGTGGGAAGAAAGTAAAAAAAAAAGTTTAAAAGCTAGCAGTTATTTAAAGATGTGTGCTTCCTGAAAAGGAATTAATGACTTAAGGAAATTAATGATTTGTTTTCAAAAGAGTCTGCATGTACTTTCTAACAGTGAATAAATTTGTGCCTTACCTTGTAAGATTTATGGTTTTTTCTGTTTAGTTTTCATGGAGGATGTGGTCTGTCCATTCTTGCTTACTGTTTGGCATACAGGAGAGAACATACCACCATTTTCTTTCCTTTTAGTTACCTTTTTGAGTTGCTCTGCTGATTGATGAGTCTTGCTCTTTGTCTAGTTGTGGTTTTGGTTTTTTCCCTTTCCTTAGATTGCTGTGCTTTTACCAAAGGCCTAATTTGAGGCAGGTGCCATCCTTTGTTGCATCTTCTGATCCCCATTGAATACATTTAAGGTCTTGAAAGTGACTACATGCCCTAGTCTTTCTTACAACATAGGAGCTAACATTTCTGAATTTTGCTTTGAAACATGCCGTGAAAGTAGTCTCCTAGCCAAGAACTAGTAGTCACGCTGAGGCTTGTTCAGTCAAGCCAAATTGTTTTGATCTTGTTACCCTTGGAAGATTCCTGGCATACTTTATTCAGCTGATTAAAAGGCTGAATAAAGTGTCCCCTTTCATCCTTCTTTTCTTCAGACCTTGCTATTTGTTCTGAGATACTGAGCCTGTCTGCTCAGGGCATCTTATTTAGCAGACCTCTCAGCACCAGGATCATATCTTATGTCACTGCTGTTCAACCCATAGGCCACTCTTGATGTCACATTCTCTTCAGTTACTTTGGCTGTTGTCATTATCTACTGTGAATGCCAGTCACAAGAGCCACCAGGGAAGCGCAAGCATCTACGAAGAAATCTTCTGATCAAAGACGGCGTGGAAATTCTTACAAGAAAACCTAGTATGCATTCCCCTGGAACTTTCTCTGCAGCTCCTGAAGGGATGATGTTTTGCCTCACCGGCTGCCAGTCTTGGGCTATTTTGCATAGTTTCTGTCTGGTACTGACATTGCAAAGAGGCAGTATTTGGCTTATAACAGTCTTTAGTTCATTTTTTCAAATTGGGCTGGTAAAGATGTCAGGGAGAATAACAAACCTCTCCTCTTCCACCTGTGTTGTGCCTCCAACTTTCCCATTAACTGGAATGCTATTGCTGTGTAATTTAGGAAGCTTATTATACCTTATGCTTGCACCTGGATATGTATGCTAGGGGTATTCAAATGAGTTTGTTTCCATTCTGCTTCTGGACTAAATGTTTCCATTCTTTTACAGGGATCCATTTCACATTGTTTCTTTGACAGGAGAGTAACAGTATCTAATTCAGAAGATGTATATTCTTGTAGCTCTTCATCCTACAAAGCCTGGTTCATAGAAATAATGTCGTGACAGCTACTTCCATATAATCAAGCAGGAAACTTTGAGTTGGTGACAGATCTTGGGCTTCTGCAAGATGAGCTTATGCCTGTACAGTTTCAAGTTCTGAATTGTAAATATTTTCTGTACCTTTCCCAGAAATTCAAAGAATGGTTCAAATTTCTCAAATAGTGGGATGCTTACTTTGTCTCCAATCTGTTAATGTCTTGGATGTTATTGTTTCCTCTGTCCATGTCTCATCCAACATTTGCCCAGGTTCTGGTACTGACCATGATGCATCTTCACTGCAGTAGAATCCAGTTCCTTTATCTCAATGCCTGGTTTGTGAAAGGAGTTGATACAGAGAAACCTGGAAAATCTTTCAGTCTTATGTCTTAATTTGTGAACATGAGATAATAGTACTTTCATTCCCACTCAGTCCTTAGAATTTATCATAGTAACCAGTTCTGTGTGTTCCACTTGGCTTCAGTCTATCACATGATGGCACAACGGCCTGCCACTGTGGAACAACTTCTCCTGGAGATCTCTGGCAATGTGTACACTCGATGAGTTGTTTTTTCCCAATTTATATGTTGTGCTCTGGAAGCTTGTGTAGACCACCTTTAGAGTCGAGGTTCTTGTTCATACTTATCTAGGAAGTTGGCTTACTTTATGCTTGTTGCCCTTCCCAGAAGAGCAGGAAAAGATTCCTTGCACTGGACATCCCCACATGCTGTTTTCTTCAAAGACTAGGTTTCTCTGGAAACCCTGCAGATAATTTCCGTGATGGTGGTGGAGGTATTTTATTCTAGCCTTTTTGTGTTTTTCCTAAGTCTTCATGCTTCTAGAACAGAAGTTACAACTAAAGACTGTCGTGCAAGGAGAGCCCTCTTGCTTTCATTCTAATTGACCCAGGCTTTTTAGGAAGAATTGATTGCTGCAAGAAGATCCTGGAATTCAACTACTGGCACACAATAATAATCCAAATGGATTTCATTTGCATACACACCTATCATGAAACTGTGAAGGTGGAACAAGAGAGCACTTTTTAACGCTCATCGAGCACCTTTGGTAGTAGCCTTGTGCTGTGCAGGCCTCTGACATTCTTCTTGCATTCATTGTGATGGTCTTGAAACATCCAAACCTGAAGCCAGTCTTTGGTAGGGCATCAGTGTGGTTATATGTTTGCACAGTAGGATTCTCATCCTCAGCCAGAAATCTCATGGCAGAGCTAACTGCTGAGAGTCACCACCTATAAGAATGTACATGTGGACTTCTTTAAAGAAAGAAAGCTTTCTTACTAGTAATCAATGTTCTTTGTGATGTGTAGTCCACATGTACATTCCTGTCCCATCTGCTTTTCCCTTCTCTTTAATTCTCTTTCAGATGCATGCTGTTGAGAGAGACTGAAATGGTGGTACTCTCTTGTATGTCACATATGAAACAGGAAAAGGCGGAGAAGCAAGAGTACAGGCTGTACAGATACTGTAAAAGGAAAGCCTTGCAGTATCACATAGCAGAGCAGAACTATGCCTGCTGTTAGAATGTACACATAGACTACCTGTATCATACATTGGTTACTGGTAAGTATTTTTTTGGTTTTTACTTGATCAGGGTGGTAGGATTGCCCTTGGGCTTCATGGATGGAGCATCATTTGGGGACTGTAGGCTAATCTGTTGTTTTTCCCACATTTCTGAATGAGTTGAGGACTGTAGCATTTTTGTTTGTCTACAAATTGTTGTGCTCCTCTCCAGTTATTAAGTGTTAATAACTCTCTGCATCATTACTTAAGTGTTACATACAGGGTTCTGAGATTAACTCAAATGATTTCCTATGGTAGTAAACTATTTATTCTGTTTCAATTTGACATTAAGTTTTAAACAGCCTTTATTGCCCTCCTAAGCTGCAGAATGCGTTTTTTGCACAATTCACACTATATAATTTAATTCTAGCCTTCTAGTTCATAACTATCATTTTCAGCAGCTGAAACTGCTCTTATAATTTGGACTTGGACATGTACCAGAATTTGAGTGGTATCTCCTTATTAGGTCACCAAAGTTGGTCATTGTGTGGTTTGAAACACTCTTTCTGATACCTCTGAGGTCTCATGGTTGTTTTCTTTTCTTTAATATAGTATGGATGACCGCTGAATACTCTGATCATGTGAGTTGGAAGTGGAAGTAGTGAGGAAAGAAAGAACATTAATTTATGGCATAGTCTGTGTTATTTTTCAAAGGCTCTGTTTATTTTGTATTGAGCCAGATTGCCATTTTGATTTCTTTGTAATCTCGAGTCAAGTGTTAAGTGAAACTTCCTTGCTCCATTGTGCCTTCTCCCTCCATGTAATGTTTCCTTTCTCTTTGGGACTAGGAAAGGTCAAATCCAAGCTGCCTAAGCAAGGAGTCTACTTAGCCAGAGTAACCTCTGAGAAAACAGTGGCTTCAGAAGTAAAACACGACCAGTGGCCAGAGCAAAGCTCGGTGCAGTATTTGGTTTACAAGTGTGTATACCCTTGAATAAAAATAAGAAAATGTAATTCTAGGAAGAATTCTGATATTTCAAGAGAAAATTGCTAAAGATAATAGCAGTAAGACCTTTATGAAATTCAATCTTTTTAATAAGTTGAAGGACTGACTTAAGGAAGTCTTCTGCTGCCTGGTCAAAGACATTGCTAGGAAACTTCATAGCCAGATATAGCCCTTTGACTATTACCCATTGCTGCTCTTACATGTGAGAGGTGATGAAGCTGCAGTGCGTAGTCCAGGGACACTCAGAAGAGTCTTCAGGGTCTTGGGACTGCTACCAAGGACTTCTTTGATAATGAGGTGGCCTACACAGCACCAGTCTTGCTGGCATTTGATGGGGTTCACCTTTCTCAAAGAGGGAAGAGGATCTTTGTGCAGGAGCCTGCAGGGCTCATTGACAGGGCTTAAATTGAGACTGGAAGAGGGGTGATGAATAATATCAGGCTTGCCTGTGACAAGTGGAGGGATGCCACGACAAGGTTAAAGGGATGTGGGTGCTAGCAAGGGCCCTCAGCCTGCATCTGTAGGACATACTGGCTACACTGAAGCATAGCTGAAGTTCTACAGAGATGAACCAGGGCCTCCTGAAGTAATAGAAACCAAGAGTGAAACAACTCAAAGGAATCAAGGGGTGTTCCTCTAAGAAGGTGACAGCCCTGCTGAAGTGCCTCTGCCACAATGCACACAGCATGGGTAACAAACAGAAGGAGCTGGAAACCATTGTGCAGCAGGGGAAATGAAAGTTGTCATCATGGGAATGTGGTAGGATGACTCGCACAACTGGAGTGCTGCAATGGATGGCTACAAACTCTTCATAAGGGACAGGCAAGAAAGAGAGGTGGTGGGGTAGCTGTGTATGTTAAGGGAGTGTTTGGATTGTCTAGAGCTTAATGATGATAGTAGGGTTGACTGTTTATGGGTGAGAATCAGGAGGAATGCCAACAAGACAGGTATCATGGTGGGAGTCTGTTGCAGACCAGGATGAAGAAGCAAACAAAATATTCTATAAACAGCTGGCAGAAACCTCATGATTGCTAGCCCTTGTCCTCATGGGAGACTTCAACTGCCAGTATCTGCTGGAAATATAATACAGTGGAGAGGAAACGGTTTGGGAGGTTCCTGGAGTGTGTGGAGGATAACTTCCTGACACAGATGGTGAGTGAGCCAACGAGTGATTGTTGGAGGCTGACTTGGGCATAATGATAATGAAATCATAGAGTTTTTGATTTTTGAAGAAATTAGGAGGGGATAAGAAGAACTCCCCCATCGAGCTGCTGGAGGGTGGACTTTGGCTTGTTTAGGAGATTGATGGAGTCCCATGAGAGGCAGTCCTCAAGGGCAAGGGAGTCCAGGAAGGCTGGGCATTTTTCAAGGAGGAAGTCATAAGCATAGAATCATAGAATAACCAGGTTGGAAGAGACTCACTGGATCATCGAGTCCAACCATTCCTATCAGACACTAAACCATACCCCTTAACACCTCATCCACCAGTGCTTTAAACATCTCCAGGGAAGGTGAATCAACCACCTCCCTGGGCAGCCTGTTCGAGTGCCCAATGACCCTTTCTGTGAAAAATTTTTTTCCTAATGTCCAGCCTAAATCTCCCCTGATGGAGCTTGCAGCCATTCCCTCTCATCCTGTGCCCTGTCCTCTCTACAACCTCCTTTCAGGTAGTTATAGAGAGCAATGAGGTCTCCCCTCAGCCTCCTCTTCTCCAGGCTAAACAACCCCAGCTCTCTCAGCCACTCCTCATACGGCCTGTTCTCCAGCCCCTTCACCAGCTTCGTTGCTCTTCTCTGGACTCGCTCCAGAGCCACAACATCCTTCTTGTGGTGAGGGGCCCAGAAATGAACACAAGATTCAAGGACCAGTCTCACCAGTGCCGAGTACAGAGGGAGAATAACCTCCCTGGACCTGCTGGTTATGCCATTTCTGATACAAGCCAGGATGCCATTGGCCTTCTTGGCCACCTGGGCACACTGCTGGCTCATGTTCAGTCGGCTGTCAATCAACACCCCCAGGTCCTTCTCCTCCAGGCAGATTTCTAGACAGACTTCTCCTAGTCTGTAGCACTGCATAGGGTTGTTGTGCCCCAAGTGCAGGACCCGGCATTTGGCCTTGTTAAACCTCATGCCATTGGACTCTGCCGAGTGGTCCAGCCTGTTCAGATCCCTTTGCAGAGCCTCCCTACCCTCCAGCAGATCGACACTTCCACTCAGCTTAGTGTCATCTGCAAACTTGCTAAGGGTACACTCAATGCCTTCATCCAGGTTGTTGATAAAGACACTGAACAGGGCTGGACCCAGCACTGAGCCCTGGGGAACCCCACTTGTAACTGGCCTCCAGCTGGATTTAACACCATTAAGCATCACTCTCTGGGCCTGACCATCCAACCAATTTTTCACCCAGGAGAGCGTGCGCCTGTCCAGTCTAGAGGCTGACAGTTTCCGTAGAGAAACTGTGTCAAAGGCTTTACTGAAGTCCTGGAAGACCCCATCCACAGCCTTTCCCTCGTCCAGCAGCCGAGTCACTTTTGTCATAGAAGGCGATCAGGTTAGTTTGGCAAGACCTGCCTTTTGTGAACCTGTGTTGACTGGGCCTGATCACCGGGTTCTCTTGCATGTGCTTCATGATATCACTCAAGATCACCTGTTCCATGACTTTCCCTGGCACTGAGGTCAGACCGACAGGCCTGTGGTTCCCTGGATCCTCCCTGTGACCCTTCTTGTAGATAGGCACAACATCAGCCAGCCTCTAGTCCAGTAGAACTTCCCCAGTCTTCCAGGACTGTTGGAAGATGATGGAAAGGGGTTTGGCCAGCACATCCACCAGATCCTTTAATACCCTTGGGTTAATCCCATCTGGCCCCATAAACTTGTGGGTGTCTAGTCGGGCTAGCAAGGCTCTGACCACCTCCTCTTGGACCATAGGGGCCTCATGTTGCTCCTCGAGCTCCGGGGTTTGTACAGAAAGGGAATAACTTTCTTTACAGTTAAAGACTGAGGCAAAGAAGGCATTAAGTACCTCAGCCTTTTCCTCATCCCCTGTCACTGCTGTTCCTTCTGTGTCCACTAAGGACTGTATGGTCTCCCTAGTCCCCCTTTTATTATTTATATATTTATAGAAAGATTTTTTGTTATCTTTCACCGACTTTGCCAATCTGATTTCTAGTTGAGCCTTAGCCCTTCTGATTTTTTCTCTACACAATCTCACTTCCCTCCTGTAGTCCACCCAAGAGGCCTGTCCCCTCTTCCAGAGCCCATAAACATTTCTCTTCTTCTTGATATCACTCAAGATCTCTCTGTTCAACCAAGCTGTTTTTTCCCCCTGACGGCTTTTTTTCCGGAACATGGGGAAGGCTTTCTCCTGAGCCGCTAGGATCTCCTTTTCTGAAGAGCTCCCAGCCCTCATGGGCTCCCTTGCCCTAAAGTACTGTCTCCCATGAGACTTTGCCAAGCAGCCTTCTGAAGAGTTCAAAGTCTGCCCTCTGGAAATTTAATGCTATAAATGATGGAGGAGCAGGCTGCCCCCATGTGGTAAAACACCAGCTGGTGGGGAAGACGATTGGCCTGGCTGAACATAGAGCCCTGGCTGGAATTCATTGAAAAATGGAGAGTTTATGACCTTTGGAAGAAAAGGCAGGTGGTTCAGGAGGACCACAAAGACGATGTGAAGTTATGCAAGGAGAGGAGCCCTCAAATTAGGAGGGCTAAGCCCAACTAGAACTTAATCTGGCTACTGCAGTAAAGGGCAATAAAAAATGTTTCTATAAATATATTACCAAAAGGAGAGGTAAGGAGAATCTCCAGCTTTTATGAGAAGCAGGAGGAGACATAGTGAAAAAGGAAGAGAAAAAAGCTCATGTACTTAATGCCTTCTTCCCCTCAGTCAGTAAGACCAGTTGTTTTCTGGCTAAGATAGGTGTACTCTTCACTGAGTAAAAAAATGGCTGAATATCTGAGTCCAGAAAGTTGTAAACAGCGCTAAATCCAGTTGGCAGCTGGTCAGAAGTGGTGTACTTGGTGGTACCTGGGTACCCAGAAGCATCTCAGTGTTGGGGCTGGTTCTGTTTAGTATCTTCATCAATGATCTGGATGAGGGGATTGAGTGTTCCTTCAGTGAGTTTGCATACAACACCAAATTGGGTGGAAGTGTCGATCTGCTTGTGGGCAGGAACGGTCTGCAGAGGGATCTGGGCAGGATGGATCCATGGGCTGAGGTCAACTGTATGGGGTTCAACAAGGCCCAGTGTCAGGTCCTGCATTTGGACCACAACCATTTGCAGTGCTACCGGCTTGGGGAGGAATGGCTGGAAAGCTGCCTAGCTTAAAAGGACATGAGAGTGTTGGCTGACAGCAGCTGAATGTGAGCCAGCAGTGTGCCCAAGTGGACAAGAAGGCCAACAACATCCTGGCTTGTATCAGAAGTGTTGTGGCCATCAGGAGCAGTGGAGCTGTCATCCCTGTACTTGACACTGGTGAAGCCACATCTCAGATCCTGTGCTCAGTTTTGGGTCCCTCACAAAAAGAAGGATGTTGGGGTGCTGGAGCATGTCCCAAAAAGGGGAGCGAGGCTGCTGAAGGGTCTGGAGCACAGGGGTTATGATGAGATGCTGAAGGACCTGGAGCTGTTTAGTCTGGAAGAGGCTGAGGGGAAACCTCAATACTCTCTACAGCTCCCTGAAAGGAGTTTGTACTGAGGTAGGTGTTGGTGTTTTCTCACAAGTAACAAGTGATAGGACAGGAGGAAATGGCCTCAAGTTGTGCCAGGGGAGATTTAGATGGGGTATTAGAAAATATTACTTCACCGAAGGGGCTGTCACACACTGGAACAGGCTGCCCAGAGAAGTGGTAGATCTAGTGGTAGATCCTATAAGGATTTAAAAGATGTGTGGATGTGGTGCTTGGGGACACAATGTAGTGGTGGAGTTGGCAGTGTTGGGTTTACAAATGGACTTGATGATCTTTTCCAACCTAAACGATTCTGTATTTTTGTGATTCTGTCATCAAACTGAAGATAGAGGTAATACGTAGTCACAGGAGTAGCTTCTGTTGTCTCCAAATAATAGTTGTCTGACTGGCCTGCTTTAAAAGAAGATGGGAAATAATGCAGTAAAAATCATTGACCTGACAGTGAGACAGTAAAATAGCCTAGTTTTCTCTCCATTTCTAATGTGTTTCTCATATAACTGAAGGGATGAATACCAAAGTATGTAGTGAATAAAAGGAATGGTATGTCTGCATATATTCTTTTTTTCATCTTTATTCTCATATATGCTTGCACTTGATCAAACCATCTGCCTTCATCTTGAAAATAAATTGCTATGATTTTAGGTTCAATTTCAGCTGATATGTAGGCTGTGAAGCGTTGTTAGAAAAAAAATCTGCATTTGCAAACTTGCATCTTTAATCTTGGAGAACACGTGATACAGGCTTCAAAAAATAACTAGAGCTCTCCTGTGTACTGTGGTTTTGCTATGGTTGATAGATAATTAATATTAAAAAGTTTATCTACCTGTCAGTGGCAATTCAACTTCTGTGTCAGCTGCTGAAACATACCAATGCTGTGATTTTGTGCTCCTCCTCTCCCTTCAGCTAATATGTGTGTTGTGAAGGTGGATGGGACTCCTTATCTGTGTAAAGTCGATGAGGTTGGAGAAATATGTGTGAATTCAGGTGCAACTGGGATGGCATATTTTGGCCTCCTTGGAATCACCAAGAATGTGTTTGAGGTTTGTATTTCTCTTTATATTACAGAGTTGTTACATTTCTAGCATTTCTTCCTGCAAATAAGCTTATTTGTTCCTTAAACTTCCATTTCTGTTTTATTAGGAACAGCCCTGGCCAAATGCACTTTGCTTCTTTCTCTATCAGATCTCAAAATTCTGTCTCTTAAGAAAAAATACAAAGTACCATCAGTTAATCAGCTGCCTCTGTATTCAGTAATCCAGTGTTGTCTGTGTTTGCATTTAAATTTATCTTAGGTCTGTACTAACACAGCTGTCTTACTTAAAGTTACCTGAAGACATTTCAGGTTTATTGGTGCACAGCTTGGGACATAAATTTAAAAGTTTGTCTAATATTTGTAAGAGTCTTCATATAATCGAAATGTGTTTGTTAAGGAAGATCTTCCTTTGTGTATAGTAACTTTTCAAAATGAACTTTGGTTTTACTTTCCGTAATGCTTAGAACACTTCAGGTTGCTGTTTGATATGTGAAATAATGTTCCTAGGTATATGGAGGACAACACAGTACGGTTGACAGCATAATAGTTACAAGTCTTGTAGTCTGTCGAAGCAAAGCAAAAGTGATCTTTCTGCACAGAATTTTTGCTCACCGTGGTACCTCAATTCCATGTTTTCCCATTTCTGGAAAGAAAGAAATTAAAATCCTTCAAGAGTCACACACAGAGTAATGTTCCAAGACTTGGCTAAAGTGTGGAGTTCTACCAGAGAGATGAAAGAAATCCTGACCATAGTCTCTTCTTTTTGAAAAAAGCTCTTTCTGTCAGCTTACCAAGCCTCAATGGTTTAAGCAGCTTAACTTTCAGCTCTGTCCTTGGCTAGTGAGAAAGCCAGTTAGAAAGGCAATGTAATGAGAGAGTTGGGAGGTGGAGGGAAGACCAGAAAACAAGCTGAGCAGACAAGAGGAACTTGTTGGTGAGCTTAATGCTTTTGCTGTGGGTTGCCATTGTAGGCAGTCTCTTAATTGCAGCAAACAACTTTCTCAAAGTTCTGATAACATAGCATTTGTCACAATTTAAGTGATATGCCCGACCATATATCTCATCAGGGATATAGCAAAAGAAAGTCTTTCTGATTAAGTGTTATGTGAGTCCGTACTGTAAAACCTGATTTAAAAAGTGGTGTGAGCTCTTGTTATGAGGCTTAGTAGCTGAGAAGAAGATGAGAAAAAAAGGCTACCACAAAATTAAGAATTGATCTTCATTAATCAGAAAACTGTTGTTCATACTTTACACAATAGTAACTTGTCATCAAGTGATTTCTCAGCTGAGCGTAGGGCTACAGTGAAACAGAGAAAGCATTTTTATTTCACTTCTCTTACCAATCCTGCGAGTGTCTGAGCATTTAAATGTTCTTTCAGGCCATTCCAGTGACGGCATCCGGCATCCCCGTTTCAGACCAACCCTTTACAAGAACAGGATTGCTTGGCTTTGTGGGTCCTGTAAGTGTGAATGAGCTGTATGGGGCCTTGCATTGTCCTAACTCTAAGTGATGCTCCCAAAACAGCAGAATTCTGTGTCAAGGCAATGACCTTGCACAGATCTTGACAGTATTGTTGGCTTAAGTCAGGCATGTATCACTGTCAGTCTGGAGGTTTTTACCTTGTATTTCTAATCCTGTCTTCTTTTCAGGACTATTTGGTGTTTGTGGTAGGAAAATTGGATGGCCTAATGACAGTTAGTGGCCGTAGACACAATGCAGATGATGTGGTAGCCACCGCATTGGCAGTGGAACCCATGAAGTTTGTCTATCGGGGAAGGTGAGTATATTACAAACTTCACCACTACTGACTGGACTTTATTGCTCCTTTTTTTACCTGCACATTATCAGCTAGTAAGGTAGTATATGCAGGAGCTCTGCATGTGAATTTTTAGATAAATATTTTGTAGGAAAGATGGTACTCGGTAGTGATACACCAGATAAGAACTTGGCTATCCCTTCTAACTTGGAAGACAAATACTGACAACTTGCTTCATGCATAATAGATTTAAAATTACTTTCACATATTATAAACAGATCTTTAAGTGTCTGTTTAAAACTTCTTTCAAAGCTTCTCTTAAGACAGTCAAATGAAGCTTGTATGCCACATGTAAAGCACAAATCCCCTCTGTCCACCTGCGCCTTTCAAGCAGAGTGACCTAGGGAAGAAATGTGCAGCATCTTCTAAAGAACAAACTAGGAGTATTGAGGCTGATGAAGGGCCTTCAAAGATGGTGTGTATTGCATCACCAAACTTATTGCTCTTTATCAGTCAGTGGCTCTTGTCCAGATGGAGATCAGCGATGAGTGGTGTTCCTCAGGGGCCCCATACTGGGACCAGTACTGTTTAATATCTTCATCAGTGACATTGACAATGGGATCGAATGCTCCCTCAGCAAGTTTGCAGATGACAGCAAGCTGAGTGGCTTGATTGAGACACCTGAGGGATGGGGTGCAATCCAGAGGGACTGGGACAAGCTTGAGAAGTGGGGTTGTGTGAACCTCATGAGGACCAACAAGGCCAAGTGCAAGGTCAGGGCAACCCCTGGTATCGATACAGGCTGAGGGATGAAGAGCAGCCCTGTGGAGGAGGACTTGAGGGTACTGGTGGGTGAAAAGCTGGACATGAGTCAGCAACATGTAATCACAGCCTAGAAGACCAAACATATACTAGGCTGCATCAAAAGAAACATGGCAACAAGTCAAGGGAGGTATTGTCTCCCCTCTACTCCACTCTGGTGAGATCCCACCTGGAATACCTGTTCCAGTCCTGGGGTCTCCAGCACAAGACAGGCAGAGATCTGTTGAAGGGAGTCCAGAGGAGATGACAAAAATTATCAGAGGACTGGAGCACCTCATAACATGAGGAAAAGCTGAGAGTAGTGTTCAGCTTGGAGCAGAAAAAGCTCTGGGCAGACCTTATTGCAGCCTTTCAGTACTGAAAGGGCAGGGGTAGAAGAATGATGGAGATGAAGTTTTTAGAAGAAACTTTTGTGATAGGACAAGAGGTAATGGCTGTAATCTAAAAGAGAGGAGATTTAGGCAAAAAAAAAAAATAAGAAAGGTATTTGTTATAAGAGTGGTGAAACACCTGGAACAGGTTGTCCAGAGCAGCAATAAATGCCCCATCCCTGGAAACATTCAAGGTCAGATTGGACGGAGCTCTGAGCAACCTGATAGAGTTGAAGATGTCCCTGTTTGGGGACATCTTGGGGTTGGACTGGACAGGCTTTAAAGGTTCCTTCCAACCCTAAGCATTCTGTGATTTTACAAAATCAGAGCTTTCCTTATTTTTGCATCACTTCTGCAATTCATATCATAAAAATAATGGCATATACCTGGTTGAGGCATTATTAATATTTTATCCTAGAAGATGCCTAAAATTAACTTAATTCACAAAAGGGAATAAGTATTTTCTAGTGCAAGCATTGATAGACATATTGGTCAGTAATTTGGCATAGTTGTTGTCTTCCAAGGAGGGACATTGTATGTAGGTACAGGAAGTTTAGCATAAATGATGGAGTTCTATAGGCAAGATTTGTACAGTGCCTGCACATGTGGAACCTGCCTGTGTTAAACGAATGCTACATTGATGATTGAAAACTCAATTGACCCCCAACAGAAATAAATTATAATAATAAATCTACATTTGTTCTGAATTTGTCTGTAATTTTGTGATGATCTGGCATGAATAATGCTTGTGTGCGTTGAAACAGTACCATTAAAGTTTGCAGTCATTCCCATAGTATAATAAACCATGCTGTGTTCATCATATGTTGCATTCTATCATACTTCTGTCCTTTGCGTTTTAGGATAGCAGTGTTTTCTGTGACCGTTTTGCATGATGATCGAATAGTACTTGTGGCAGAGCAGCGTCCTGATGCATCAGAGGAGGATAGTTTTCAGTGGATGAGCAGGGTTCTACAGGTAGTCAGTTTGTCCTTTCTCTCTTTCCAGGTGAATAAGGCTGATGTATGAAATGAGACTCTTAGAGCATATTTTTTTCAGTAAGAAAAACCTAGCAATATAACTACAGATAGCTGTAATAAGCTGACATCTGAATGCATTTCAGGGTTGATAATTAACAGAATTCTGCAAAAAATTAACGTTTCTTTTGTAATTTTATACCACCAGGATTCTTGAAGTCCTAAGTATGGTAGTCTTTGTTTTAATTATACATATCTGCTGTTTTCATACTGGCTGTGAGACTTACGTTTGAGAACGTTTAAATGTATACTCAGTGCTAAGCATTAAGACAGACCCTGAAACCTTTTCATGTCCCTAACACCTATTCTAGATGCAAGCATTAATTTTTCTTTTCCCTTGATTGCTTTATTGTGTTCCCGTGGGGGGTGAGGAGGGAGGGGAATTCTGTAGATTTGTATTTGAGGATTTTGGAACGGATTGATCAGTCTAAGTGGAAGATGACTGTGGTGAAGGAACAATTGAAAGGGAGACAAGAGAGAACAAATTAAAGGAAGATGTCTCCTTAAGAGTAGGGCAGTAATGTAATAACAGTTTCTGTCTAATTTCAGCTTTGTGATCTTTTTGGAGGGAATATCTGGTAATAGAAAGGCTGTTTTTCATAGCAGAAAATATTTTTATTTCTCTTTTTGGAAGCATCATAGCTAAAATAGTCAAATTTAAGTTTAGGCAGCAAGGTGTTTCCCTCTCTATTTTTGTGGTTTTATGTTCTACTGTGCTTTTGTGATTGTGCCATACATGCTAAATTTGCTGTGATATGATTTTGGCTTTTTAAAATCTCTTCACTTTTTGCCCACTTTTAAGAGACTTCCCTAATCCCTAATGTACAGGTGGCATCCCCTTGATAAAGAGTACAACCAAAGTCATGGGTCTGCTCCTGCTCCCATTGAAGTCATGGCACAACTTCTGTGTGTTCAGTGAGTGCAGAATTGGACCCTTTATTTGCAAATTGCAGTGCAAGTAAAAATTTTATTATTATTAAATGACTTGAATTCAAATTCTTGCTTTAGCTACGTCCCAGCTCATAAGTTGAATATATTTTTTTTTCTTTCTGTGAAGGCAATTGATAGCATTCACCAAGTGGGCGTCTACTGTCTTGCTTTGGTGCCAGCCAACACTTTGCCAAAGGCTCCGCTTGGAGGAATTCATATTTCAGAAACCAAGCAGCGCTTTTTAGAGGGTGCTCTGCACCCTTGTAATGTCTTGATGTGTCCACATACTTGTGTTACTAACCTGCCTAAACCTCGACAGAAACAAACAGGTGAGTAAACCAGAGTGTGTTCCTTAGTTTTGCGTGTCTGTCTCCGAGGGCACACATGGAATGTGATCCAGGGGCAACGTGACAGCTCAGGGCAGTGCATGTTGGATGGCTTTAAGCTGCCTAATGTGGCAGAGCTAGTGGTGATGTCAGAGCAAGCTGGAGCTCAGCATTTATGGTTTGCACTGAATCCCAGGTAAATGTGAAGACCTACAACATATACCATACGCTTCTGTAGCTACATTATAAATTGTTTATGTACTGGCTGTCTTGCAAAAGCTGGTCCTCAGACATGCTGTAACTTGTGTAATAAAACTGAAGTACAGAGAGACCTTTATTTGCTTAATGGGTGGTAGACTGATTTTAATGTGCCATACTGATAATGGACTAATATTTGGTGTGCCGTATTCTTTTCTCTTTTTTGCCTGCAATTTAATCCTTTTTCACTTGTCATCTTTTCAGATGTGTTACATATGCATTTGTAGTAATCTGAAGGCTGAATTATAGATTATTACATGTTCCTTACATTTTTTTTCCTCATTATGCACTGTTTTTTAAAATGCAGATGTTGGTCCTGCTTCAATGATAGTAGGAAACCTTGTTGCTGGAAAGAGAATTGCACAGGCCTCAGGGAGAAATGTTGCCCAGTTGGAGGATAATGACCAGGCAAGAAAGGTAACACTGGCATCCTGGAATTATTAAGTGTTTTAACTAGCTTACTCAGAATGAGAGAAAGACCAGTTACAGTATTCTGGTGAAACTAAGTGTATTGTATTTTCAGTGAATCTTGAGTGTCTCCTTTTTTCCTGTTTCAGTTCCTATACTTAGCAGATGTTCTTCAATGGCGAGCTCAGACAACTCCAGAACATCCTCTCTTCCTTCTGTTGAATTCTAAGGTGAGATGCACTTTAGGTCATACTTGGAGACTGATATCAGTAAAAGATTGTTTGGATTATAAGAAAATTCCAGCTAGAAATCTTTTGCTTCAGGTTGCGTGGGATGTCGTGAGTTTGAAGCAGACAAAAATTGCTAGTTAGCAGGCAACAGAATTTTCCTACATCTGGAATTTCAATATATTCTGCTTAGCTTAAAACATTGCAGTAATTACATTTCCTGCAAGAACATAACTTTTGTCATATGAATAGAAGCCATGATTCAGTCTTCCTCCCTCAGCACAAACATAAACTGGAAGTCTAAGCCGGAGGATTTCTCTATTTGCCTAAGTAGAGAGAACCCTTGGGACAGCTTTGGAGTCATATTTTCCAGGACTGTATCCCCTTCAGGAGACGCTGCTGCACCTTGTCCTTGGCTAGGATCTGCTGCTAAAAAGGATGTCACTTAGTTACTAAAACATGAACAAGTATATGGTTCAGTTTTGGAATGTAGGCTCTATGTACTTAATGGTTCTATACACTTAGTTTATTCAAGGGCTGTCTGAAACCTTATGGGACCCTCACCACAAGAAGGATGTTGAGGCTCTGGAGTGTGTCCAGAGAAGCAACGAAGCTGGTCAAGGGGCTGGAGAACAGGCCTTATGAGGAGTGGCTAAGTGAGCTGGGGTTGTTTAGCCTGGAGAAGAGGAGGCTGAGCGGAGACCTCATTGCTCTCTACAACTACCTGAAAGGAGCTTGTGGAGAGGAGGGAGCTGGCCTCTTCTCCCAAGGGACAGGGCACAGGACAAGAGGAAATGGCCTCAAGCTCTGCCAGGGGAGGTTCAGGCTTGACATCAGGAAAAAATTTTTCACAGAAAGGGTCATTGGGCACTCAAACAGGCTGCCCAGGGAGGTGGTTGAGTCACCTTCCCTGGAGGTGTTCAAGGGACAGGTGGACAAGGTGCTAAGGGGCATGGTTTATGACTGAGGAATGGTTGGACTCGATGATCTAGTGGATCTCTTCCAACCTGGTGATTCTATGATTCTATCACAGATTACATAGTAACAGTCATGTTTCTCAGTAAATATATAATTTTTGCTGTCATGTGACTCAGTAGTTTTGCACCGCTCAGGTGCCCTGGGCACCCAATACTTCATAAAGGGTTGTGAGGAAATGTGAACTTTTTTATGGTCCTCAGAATTTCAGCCTCCCTGGGCTTGAGAAGCACTACTGCTGGGCATATTTCAGAAAACTCAACTAGTTATTTTCAATTCTTCTATGGCTCTTCTGGCACTTTTTTTTATTCCCCTCCTTCCTTTCTAGAAGGCAAAGTTGGTCTTGTGAAGTCAATTTATGTTTGAGCCTGTGTTCAGTAGCTACCTTTCCAGTGACAGGAACAGCCTGGTGACAGATGTGATCTACCCTGTGCTGTGCTCTACCGCAGGCATGTGAGAGATGCAAGCAGTCCTTGTGAAGTGAAACATTTGCCTTTGGGTCTGTCATTCAGACAGGCAAAATGGTTTAGGGCATTGTTCAAAGTTCTGACTTTTCTCGAGTTTCTGACTATTTTCTTATGCTTTGGCAGAAGAAACTGCTTCAGTATGGTTATGTTAAAATCCACAGAACTGGCTTATACTTCTCTCAGAGTAAAGAGAGCCTTTTAAAGGAAGTTTTCTACTCTGAAGAAGCCCCTTTCTGGGTCACTTTGTTCAGGCAACTTTTACCCTTCACTAGGAGACATTGCAAAAAGGAAACACAAAACTTGTACAAAGAAATTATCTGTTGGTACACACACGCCTTAAATAACTGGGGACTAATAATCTACTATGCTAAACATAAGTGTGTTCACAGTTCTCCATGAGAAACCTTAAGTTTTACACATTTTCAGGTCAATATTTTTTTCCAACTCCTTGAGCTACTCCTGTTCCAATATCAACAAAAAACTGTATTTAATGTTCTTATTTTGTGCGGCTTCTAGGCTTTAACAACAGTTTCCTTACTAAAACTGAGCAGAATGCCAGTGCCACACTGCATCAAACTAGGCCTTGGATCAGAGCACTGTGCAGTTGGTCTAAGGATTACATGTGGCAGCTCATCTTGGACTTGAAACCAAGTACTTGTGTAGCAGACATTTGCTGTGATAATCCTTATCAGCACAGCAGGACTTGATTCAGTCTCTGACTCTCTGTTTCCCTCCAAGATGGTTGTCCCACCATTTTTCTTGAATCACGTTGTAATCTTGAAAAAATGGACACAAACTAACCTCAAAGGCTTAACACTACAGCATTGCTTCCTAGGCTGGATAGCAAAAGGATGATTTCTGTCTTCACATCAAAAAACAAACTAAGCCTTTTGGAATCCTGCCAAGGTCTGTTCGGGTCTCTTGAATTCATAGGACAGTGTGCTCTGTGATTTAAACTTTATTTCATGAGCTTATTGAGAAATATAATTAAAAAAAAAAGCATGACAATCAAGGCTCAATCCCCTTTTTTCCCAGGGGAAATTAATGTGATAGACCAGTCTATCACATTAATTCACTTATTTGCCATTCAAGTCATAAGATTTCATGATTTATACCCCATAACTCTTAATGTCCTACACCTATGAGCAAAAGAAAAGAATTGGTGACCTAGTCAACAGTGAGAAGGCTCATCCTCCCTTCTCCATCACAGTGGTTCATCTGTCCAGTCACCAGAGAAATTAGGATCTGCAAACACTGTGACCTAGAGCATGGAGTTCTGGCATGGAGCAGGATTTCCTTCCACTGCATTCGCCTTGCAGTTCCCCACCTGGGAAGCAATTAACCACTCACATGAGCCAGCACAAGGCAGTTAGGGTTTTTTACAGCTGGAAGGAATCTACCTCCTACCTAGTCCACACCAGTTTCCCTCTTCTCCCCTGAGGTCCATGAGATTTTAAACCCCTTCAAGTGATGGATTCCCCAGTAGCTTCATGGGGAGGACTAGACAGCTTCCAGTCCCAACACAGCTCTCTCTCCATCAGCCTGTCTCACTGGCTCCCCCAAACCAGGAAGAAGGAAAGCTTCAGCAGTCTGGCTGCTGTTGGATCTGCTTCAAAAGCTTTTTGGCTAAGCAGATGTTTATACCCTCCAGTTTGGAGGTTTGATCCATTTCCATAAATTAGTGGATTCTGAGGAAACTGCCATGCAAAAGAAAAGAGCTGCTAGAGACAGCAGTCTCCAGGTGATCGTGGCTGCATCATTACCTTTCAGCTCTTCCTGGCCACCTCTCCTGCCTACCTGGTGTATCATTTTGACCTAATGGCACAGCTCCCAGCATATATCCAGTCTTGACATGAGCTGGCTAAGCCAAAATCTAAACAGGAGTTGAGTGAACAGTCACAAATTCCCATGACTTTATGACTGCCTAAGCAATCCAAAGATGCATTGTGGTTGGAAAAACACTTTCCACAAGACAGACAATAGATTCAGTGAAGTTGAAGTGACAATGCATACCAAACACGGCTCAGGTTACCTCTCTGACTTGTTAAAAGAGTGTCTATATGAAAGACATCAGCAGAGTTCCCACTGCATGCTGAGTACAAAAGCATCTAGAGATTTGGCTGTGCATGGTAGGGTAAAGCTGCTGCAGTGTTTCACTTGCTGCTAGAACAGTTGTGTTACTAATACTACTACTGTATTTTCTCCCTTGGACTGCAAAATTTCAAATATTTCTAAGGTATTTTTGTGGTACTGAACACATTTAGAAGCTGCTTCACTGATGTTAAAACTAGCATGTATAAAATTCTCTAGCTTTCTAAAAGTTCATGGCACAGGCAGCCTTATTTCTGAAACACTGAGATAGTATTTTAAAACGTTTGCTGTACTGTCAAAATAAGGACAATGTCATATTGTATCTACAGCATGTACTTTATTCAGTGTCAGACTGTCCTCCACAAAGTTTTCTCATGTTGCTTTTGTTTTGCACAGGGCACTGTAGCTAGCACTGCATCATGCATACAGTTGCACAAGAGAGCAGAGAGAGTGGCAGTCACACTAATGGAGAAAGGTCGACTGAACGTTGGTGACCATGTGGCCCTGGTTTATCCTCCAGGTAAGGCAGTACAGGCAGCAAAAATCAGTGTTAGGCATCACAAGAAAAGAACCTACTCTCACCAAGACAGAGTGCTCAAACATCCACACAGTGGTATGTGGCAGTGACTTAGTGTTTCAACGAAGACTTCCTTTTTGTTATTTTGTTAAGTTTTTTTAAGCTAATTTACCAAACATTTCACCTGACTGCTCCAAATGTCTGGGCAGTTATGCAAGAGTATTTGATTTAAACCCCGTGAAAGATTCTTCATTTTTAGCCTCAGAGCAATAAAACTGAGTATGTGTTTGTTGAAAGCTAGGTGGGAATGTCAGTGTATGAACACCCTTTCTTTCCTGAATGGCTGTCTCTAAAAGTGCAGTCTGAACCCCAGACTTGCATTACTGTCATGTATTTACAAATGTACCTCAGGATAAAAATACTTATAAAAGTAGGATAACAGCATATTTCAGAGTGATAATTATGAAAAATCAGATGTCTGCTTGCTAAAAGAAACTGAATCACCATCTTCATAACCTACAATACCTTGTTTTGTTATTCCTGTTATGTTATACGACCTGTGCATGAAAATATATCCCTACAGATTTGAAGTTCATAGGGTTGCAATAACTTTTGCTAATTCTCAAATGCAAAATATTTAAACCTTGTAGAATTTGGCATGCCTAAGAAGAGCTTCTTGGTGTAAAGAAACCTTTGTGACAAATCCTTATGAGTCACTAATCGTGTGTACTTAAATTTTCAGTGAAAATGTGTGCATTTTAATTTTGATAGGAGTGTTTGGCGTTTTGTTCTGATAAAAATGGCTTTGGATTTAACTTCACAAATATCCTTTACAGGAGTAGATTTGATAGCAACTTTCTATGGCTGCTTATATGCTGGCTGTATACCCATCACCGTTCGTCCACCTCATCCACAGAATCTTGCTACCACTCTGCCCACCGTCAAAATGATTGTAGAGGTATGTATAAGACATTGCTCTTGTAAGGCTTTTAAAGGGTGTAGGATGGTTTATGCAGCACGATAAAATGCTTTGCTGCAGTCAATGTAAAATAAGTTAGGAAAAGAAATATGTGTGTTGGGGCTGAGTCAATAAATACTTCTTTCAGAAATTCATTTAAGCTGTTCTTTCTGATCTTGTGATTTGTTTTTCTTTGTTTCTGGTGTTTTTCTTCATCTGTTCAGCTTACTGGTTGTTTCATCTAGATATATGTAAAATTACTCGAGCATTCATTCACTTGATTTACAAGTGTTTTTAATGCTGTCTTTTACAGGTCAGCAAGTCTGCATGTATACTGACAACGCAAGCAATAATGAAACTGCTAAAGTCCAAGGAAGCTGCAGCAGCTGTAGATATTAAAACGTGGCCCAGTATTTTGGATACAGGTACAGAATGTTTGCCCACTAACCAAAATATAAATAGTTTGAAGACTGATTTATTTATTTAGTCATACTGTAACTGCATAATTGAATTGATCTGTCTTGCATTGCATTGAAATACCTATCCAGAAACTACAGAAAGCATCTGGTATTAATGCTGTAAAGATACGTTTTTGTCTTGTGCTCTTTTTTCAAAATAATAATATGGTACTCTTCTCTTATTATATATTTTTAATAGATGACATGCCTAAAAAGAAGCTGGCTAGTATTTTCAGACCTTCATCTCCGGATATGCTGGCATACTTGGACTTCAGTGTGTCTACTACTGGTATATTAGCAGGAGTAAAGGTAAAGCAACAAGAGAGAGACAATTACATGTTTTCTTATATATAGTCATATCCTGCATTCATTCCCCCTGCTAGAGAAGAAATAAAGAAAAATAAGTGGGCCATCTTAGTGTTCAGGAAGTTTAATTTTAAGTTTGCATGACATCAAAATGTCTTGATGCTCTTGTTGGAAGCATTCAATCTTACTGGCTCTATGTGAGGAATTACCAGGGGGACTAAATAGAGAGCGTTTGTCACAAACTTCATGAATGCCTTCTTTTGCAATTTGTGATAGTGATGTCAGGCTTCATTTGGCATCATCCGATATCACAACAATTGTCATATTCCAATAACATGAAAAGTACCTGTAAAACTTTTGGCTCGTATGACTTTCCTGTTTCAAAGGTCCTTAAAAAACTCCAAATCACTACCTGTTGCCACATCTTCTGAAATAAACATTTCTATCCATTTTATTCCATGTGGTACCCTTTTTTAAAAAATGTCCCTGAGAGCGCCAATTTTCATCTTACAGATGTCACATGCAGCTACAAGTGCCTTATGTCGCTCTATAAAGCTACAGTGTGAGCTATATCCTTCTCGTCAGATTGCCATCTGCCTTGACCCTTACTGTGGCTTGGGATTTGCACTGTGGTGCTTGTGCAGGTATGTTGTTTGAGTCATAGACTTTCCCGTGTTTTCCCAGCCTTCTCTACAGTCCAAGGGAACAGTAGTAGGTGAAACTGTCAGAAAAACACAAATTAACCTTTTCATACATATTATGTACAGAGGGAGACTAATCTCCCTGGACCTGCTGGTCACGCCGTTTCTGGTACAAGCCAAGATGCCATTGGCCTTCTTGGCCACCTGGGCACACTGCTGGCTCATGTTCAGTCGGTTGTCAACCAACACCCCCAGGTCCTTCTCCTCCTGGCAGCTTTCTAGACAGACTTCTCCTAGTCTATAGCTCTGCTTAGGGTTGTTGTGCCCCAGGTGCAGGACCTGGCATTTGGCCTTCTTAAACCTCATGCCATTGGACTCTGCCGAGCGGTCCAGCCTGCTCAGATCCCTTTGCAGAGCCTCCCTACCCTCCAGCAGATCGACACTTCCACTCAGCTTAGTGTCATCTGCAAACTTGCTAAGGGTGCACTCGATGCCTTCATCGAGGTCATTGATAAAGACATTGAACAGGGCTGGACCCAGCACTGAGCCCTGGGGAACCCCACTTGTCACTGGCCTCCAGCTGGAGTTAATGCTGTTTACCTCCACTCTCTGGGCCCGGCTGTACCGCCAGTTTTCCACCCAGGAGAGTGCACACCTGTCCAGGCCAGAGGCTGACCGTTTCCGTAGCAGAATGCTGTGAGAAACTGTGTCAAAGGCTTTACTGAAGTCCTGGAAGATACATCCACAGCCTTTCCCTCATCCAGTAGGCTGGTCACTTTATCATAGAAGGTGATCAGTTTAGTTGGGCAAGACTTGCCACGTGTTGACTGGGCCTGATCACCTGCTCACCCAATTCTCTTGCATGTGCTTCATGATAGCACTCAAGATCACCTGTTCCATGACTTTTCCTGGCACTGAGGTCAGACTGACAGGCCTGTAGTTTCCTGGATCCTCCCTGCGCCCCTTCTTGTAGATGGGCACAACATCAGCCAGCCTCCAGTCCAGTGGATCTTCCCCAGTCAGCCAGGACTGCTAGAAGAAGAAAAGAACTTCACTTTCTATTTCACATTGATTAATTAAATCCTTTCAGAGTCTTTTGAGATTAAACCACAGCATTGTTCAAGACCCTTAAGGTGTTGACTGCAAGGTTATTATGTACACAGAAACACTGCTGAAGGAAGCAATTAAATCTTTCTTGACATAAACGAGACTTAAATTGATTCAATCGAATAGCTACTGTAATGCAGCTTATTTTGCAAAGCTGCAAAATTTTCCTTCTTTTTACTTTTTAGAACATTGTATATGCTTTATCTAATCCAAAGATTTAATAGTGCTTTAGGCATTTCATTTAAAAAAAATGCAGAAACTGAGCATACTCAGTTATTTTATAAGGTTATTTTGTAAAAAAAAAAAAAAAAATTGAATTTTACTGGAGTTAGCCTCTTTCTTCCCTCTCCAATTTCACTAGCTGGAAAGGAAGTGTACAGAAGGAAAGCCAGAACTGTAACTTCACTAACATCTGATGATTTATATCATCAGTAAAATGAGGGTGGAGGGAGTAGAAACATCAGTGATGGAAGAATTAAGAGTATTTTTAAAGAAGGGAACTATATGTGTCATGCTTTCTATACAAGAGCTAATAAAAGGATACTTTGTTACATCTTCATTTTAGTGTGAAAGGCTGTTTTATTAAAAAAAGAAAACAGAAATCCCTCATCATGTTGCCCGCTACATAAGAAAGCATATCAGCTCTAGTTAGGAGATATGGCAAGTGTGTTAGTCTACTTGTTGAAAGCAATTAGATACGCTGTTATGTTTTCAGGATGTATTGGTTTATCTAAGCCTGGTTTTAAAGAGGAATGTGTCACTGATTTTGTTTATAGTAACCGATCTAATAAACATTTGGCAATTTAAGACTGCATGGCATTTAGTGTCTTGAAATTAGTATATTAAATTATATATTATTAAAAAGTTGGACTTTTTTCCTGCGTTTGCCTCATTTTGATTTAATGTAACTTCTGACTTTTTGACCCTGGCTTAAAGTTTTAATGTTTCTTTTTCTCCCTCTCCCTAGTGTGTATTCAGGTCATCAATCTATTCTAGTTCCTCCTCTGGAACTGGAGAGCAATGTGTCTCTGTGGTTGTCTGCTGTAAGTCAGTACAAAGTGCGTGTCACATTCTGCTCTTACTCCGTGATGGAGATGTGCACCAAAGGGCTTGGGACACAGACTGATACACTGCGGGTGAGCGGACTTAATTTTTCAACAAATTGGCATACAGACTCTTGTATCTTTCTAAAAATGTTTTATTTTGGATTGCAGAACTTAGCTCATAAGTGTTTCTTTGAATGCCTTTCATTGTGACTTGCTTTTAGGGAAATGCTGAGATTGCTGAAAGTTTCAGCTCTCATGTTTGTGGTGGGAAGAAAAAAGAGTCTTGTATTTTCAGCTTTACTTACTTGTGCCACTTCTATGCTGTTGTGCATTTTGGGGTATTTTTGAGATTCTGGGCAAAATACTTAGCAAGACTATGAACTTTTTCTTGTCTGAGATTAAAAAAATAAGCAACCAAAAAAAACCCCACAGAAAAAAAAAACCCAAGGCCCTGCCAAACCCCCAAACAAAAAACAACTCTCCCCCTAAAAAAGCAAATCATAAAGCCTCCCCTAATCCTGTGAAGTCTCACCTACCTGCTTTCAGATCTCATGACACCAGAAGTATTGAGTTCTGAAATAGATGTAATCTTCCTACCAGCAGCAATTATACACTAATACATCCATTTATTTTTGAGGGAAACCTCTTTAACTGAAACTTAGTCCTTGAAAAGGTGCCTCTGTCTCAGTGGCAGGGGAGTTCCCATGGCTGTAGTAGCTTAGCTGCTCTGGACTTCTACTGGGAATATCTGGTAGTTTGTTGTGTGCCAGAAAGCGGCTACAGTGTGCTTATTCTCAGTATAGACAAAAGACTCTGTATCTCTGTTCTGCTGGACCTCACTGAAGGGAAATGGCCCACAGCCGGTTGCTACAAGTTCCAGTGCAGGATGAGAGCTGATAATGTCTCAAATACTCTTCCTGTGTCCGAATTGCACAACAGTGGAGCAAGCAGGTCTCTTGTGAACCCAGCCCTGTGACACAAGGACATTTTGTGTCTTTCTCAGCTCAAAATAATGAATGGCTATATTACAGCTACGTGATGCAAGTAGTTTGCATCTAGTGCATCAAACACTGCCACAAAGCTTCTTGGCACAATTTTAATGGGTTGTCCTGGGTGGATGGAGCCAAACTGAGTGCGATCCATGTTTATATTATTTAACTAGTTCATGTCAGTTATTCTAGTGACACCTGTTCCACAAATGAAAAGAGCTTATTTCTAGAATTGTTGACTTAAAATGTTTTTTTCACCTAACCATTCACTCAGATGAAAGGAGTTAACCTGTCCTGCGTGCGAACATGCATGGTGGTTGCAGAGGAGAGACCGAGGATTACATTAACACAGTCTTTCTCTACGTTATTCAAAGACCTGGGCCTTTCTGCTCGTGCAGTGAGCACTACATTTGGGTGCAGGGTCAATGTAGCAATTTGCTTACAGGTAAGATTAAACTGCTTATTTCTTATACTTCAGGAGAGAATCTCTGGGAACTTTGTAAGAAATCATGTTCAGCTGTGTATAATTTTTTCCTAATGAACTCAAGCTCCATTGTTTGCTTGCTTCATCAGCAAGTTAAATTAGCCTTAATGATGTACGTTGTGATAATTTCGCTTTTCTGTACTGATTGGCTGATTGATTTGTCTGTCTAATACAGAGGATCAGTCCTAAAAAGCTTGTTTCCTTCCTACTCTGCAAGAGCAGTATTAAATGAAATACATAGCTTCCTGCTCATAAACATTAAATATTTCAAGCAGTCCTGCCTGTATTCCACAACTTACCTGAAAATCTGGTGCTATCTGTGGTTAGAAAATGACAAAGCACCCTGGGTTTTGGATGATACTTGAGTTAATAGAAATAGATGACACATATATTTAGTATAGGTGTAATTGTAAATTTTATTTCAAATTTTATTGGTATGAATTACACAATTAGAAAAGTATAATTCTATGAAGGTTGCTACTGTGTTTCTGCAAAACTGTTTTTTCTTTTTTCTTTCTGATGTCCACTTGATGAAGTAAAGCCTTTTTTCTGCTAAGAATATATTTCAATGTTCTAGATTTCCTACAAGAGAGATGTTTGGGGCCATGAGCTCCTTGAATATGTTGCCATTCATATTTGTTTCTTTAGTTTCCGTAGTTCCTTTCACACATGTTAAAGAAGAAGAGGTCTTTAACAACCCCTACATAAATGATTATAAAGAAATACAGTCAGAGCAATTTTATCAGTAGGTGTAAAAATAGGAAGGGTATAAATGAAATTAAGATGACTCTACAGAAAGATTTTAAATTCTTTTAATAAAACATTTCAGATGCCAAGTGTGAAAGAATAGCTTTCTGAATTGCCTGTCTACATAAGAATTTTAAAAGCCAAGTTTGGATATTTGCAGTTCAGACTATACAGTTCAGGGGAAAAAAACAGCTTTTCTGCAGGATGTTAAATGACAAGGGGAAAAGTACTCCCAAGAAAACTGTAGAGAAGCTGTGTAAGGCTGCTGGACAGTTAATCTTCCCCTTCATTTTATACCTTTTTCATCTCTCCCTGCTGTTCATGAGCCTATTTTTTAGTGATTTTTTTTTTAATCTCCTTCCCCCTTTCTTCCAAAGTGATAGCTGTATTTGACTTTTTAAAATGATTGAATTTAAATGAATATATATGAATAACCAAACTGAATGAGTATTTGATACAAGTTAGCATGCAAATAAATACATTGTGTCTTCCAACCTTACTGGACTGGGTTTACTGAGGTGTTCCTGAAGCTGCAGGGAGCTTTTAGATGGAGGAAGGATTTATGGTGATGCAACTGGCATTACATATTCTTGTTTATGAACTGGGACTTGCATGTTTCCCAAAGAACCCCTTAAATTGCCAAGCTGTTAATGTGATCTGAAGTGGAAATTTTCTTTTCACTCTAAAACAGTATGAGTTTTGTTTTCTGTCTTACTGTGTGTATCTTACGTTCCCAGTGCCTCTTTGTTTGTATTTTCTTTTTTCCCCTTTCTCTCTGTTTCACACACTGTGATGGCCTCTGTTACTTCTGTTTGTGGTCCGACTGTCAGCCAAACAGGCTGGGCAAGCTGGCTGAACAGGTATAGTGATGCATGTGTGCTTGTGATGTCCTAAAGTCCGCCTGGTTCAGCAGTACTACTCATAATGAATGTATGCATTTGAGACAGTTTTCATTTGAAGCAGATCAAGTGAGACTTTTTTTCCTGAAGAAGTTCAGTTCTAGTCACAAGGAACACTTGTAGCTGAACTACAAAACCTCCTTCTCAAAGAAGAAGAGAGAGTGTATAGCAATGATTATAATTACTGAATGATATATTTCTAAAGATAAAGATTATACTATTAATCTGCTGTGGTCATCAGTGTCACTGAGCCTCAGCAGTGCTACAAAAGTAGAAGGGCATGTCATTATAAAGACACTGTTCTCCAGCACTGCAGTCTTGAGTGGTCTTGTTTGAAGTATGTCTAAAATGAGAAATTCTGCTATGGGGAGGAAACTTTGGCTTTTTTTTTTAAGCTTAAATATGCATTTCATAGTATTTTCTAGTGGTCTTGAGGTTAAAGTCTGCTGGGGAAAAAAAAATGTCCCCTGTTCCCATGTTGTGGCATGGGAAACTTCTCACCAGATTTGATCAGAAAGTTTATATCCTCTGACTACGACAGAACTCTGCTTCTACCTAAGCTCTTACTGGCCAGAGCCTTGAAAAGATATGGGTTGGTTAGAGTTATGTTTTAGTTAAATGTTGCAGGTTTTTTTCTTCAAAGTTAGCAAAACTGTTAGAAAGTAGAACAGCTGAGCTTTGGGAAAGGGATTAGGCCTGCATAGGTTTATGCTTACATGCTTTGCACTTGCTACATAATTTTTAGAAGAGGTGCTTCCCAAAGTGAAATTTTTAAAACTTACATTTTAAATTTAAAAATTTTTTTAAATTGAAAATATGTACATATATAAATACATACTTTGCTTATGGATTCATTTACTGATGCCATAAAACATCAAAGCTTTCTGGCAGTCACTCTAGAAAGGGGGGTTATTGCCCTATATTTCTCATAGACTAGGGCAGTACTTTAGAAGTGTCAGTTAAAAAGGGAGACAAATTTGTTAATTTATGTGGCTGTGAGAATGAAAGCAGGATTTTCTGGCTTCTGTTGAATTTATTTCTTTCTTATTCTTAGGGAACAGCAGGACCAGATCCAACAACAGTCTACGTAGATATGAGAGCACTTCGACATGACAGGTACAGATAATGTTAAAGCATTAACTGTTTAATGACTGTAGAGGAGAACGGTCAGCCTTGTTGCATTACATTGGTATGTTGAGAATTTCCTGGTACCAGCTAATTGCTTGTCACTGTATACGAGGAACCCCCCATCCTAGAGAGTCCTTTAGTGACGGCTCTGTGCTGGAAGTGGTCCAACATTTTCTCCATCACCTTTTCTGCTGTTCCTTTCTAGACCCTCACCTCAGTTGCTGTCTGTTCGTCAGGCTTGTATAGATAGACTCATTAACCGTTCCTTATGTAACCAGACTGTTAGGAAAAAGTGACTTTGCCAACTGACTGGTTAGTCACGGAATCACAGAAACAGGCCGGGCAAAATCTCTGGATGTCCCTCATGCAACCTTCTGCTCGCAGCATGACTGGCTTCAAGCCTTCATCAGGTTACTGAGGCCCAGGACCAGTTCAGTATGGAAACTCTCCAAGAATGGAGATCCTACTCCTTTCTGGGTGTATGTGCCGAGACTGGTGCCCTCTTCTGGAGAAGTCTTCCTTACTGGTATCTCCCATCTTGCATATTATGTCCCTGGCCTCTTCTCCTTATGGTGTGCAACTCTGAGAAATCTGGCTCCATCTTCTCAGGCAGTGGGAAAAGTGCAGTTAAAGCCACGCTTAGTAGTTGTTGTTTTTTTTCTAGGTCAAATCAACTCGATTCCCTCAGCCTTTCCAAATGTAATAATTTGATGTCAGGCCTGTACTGCACTGGGTCAAAACACACATGCATGCACATATGTACACATACGTCATTTGGAAACTTTTCAAGGATACATTATTCTATCAGACTTAATTCTATAGTCATAATTTGCATATTAACTTGTCTCTTTATTAACTTAGTTAATGCAAATGTTTAGCACCAAGTTCAGACTGTAAGGTCAGTAGGGTACATACATATATGTATTTGTTTCTGTACTAACTTCAAGAAACATAATATAAAAATGTGGTACATTTACTTTAGTTTTTCTAGTTGATAACATTAAAAGTTTGAGGCTGATGTTAAGAGGCAGCTTTTGTGACTACTCATCTCTAATCTTTACAAACTTAAATCTTAGATGTTAGGAGACAAACTAGTCACTACCATTTGTGTGACCCCAATTTGGCATTTGAACAGATCAATGTAAACTACAGTAATTTACTTTTTATGTAGTATATCACCATGGCTTGCATGGTAAATATTTCTGTTAAAAACTAGTTTAGACATAGCCTCAAAGCTTCCACTATGTTCATCACTTCTAGCCTATGAGTGTAGGGACAGTGAAATATAACGTAATGTATAGGATCATCTTCTCTTGTACACCTCTCCTCCTGCACCTAATTCTTGTTCCTTCAGCCAATGTGTTTTCTTCCTAAGTTATGCTACTAACAGGCTGCATAATGTCACTTAATTCCATTTAGGCTGCTTTCTCTTCACTTTTTGTAATTCCTGCTGACATTCTTCCATGGTTCAGTTTGGCAAGCAGGTGTCTAGGTAAGTTCAACAAAGGTGAATATAAAATGTTGGTGGAACTGCGGCCCTGGAGCCTGTGGGGAAAAGATATTCGTGTCTTCAGAGTGCTGAGTTTCTGATTCTTAAAAAAAAACTTTCTGTGGAATAATACAGAAGTCGTGAAGACAGATGGGAACTCTTTACTGTCTCACTGCATTGTGAATAACTAATTGGCTGGCATAACAATTTGGTCAGTGCAGCTAAGGATAGGTTAACATTGGAACACATCTAACCTAAATAGAAGTTCATAAACTCTTGTATAAATGTGTTCTCTTATTTTCTCAGGGTGCGTTTGGTAGAGAGAGGTTCTCCACACAGTCTGCCACTTATGGAGTCTGGGAAGGTGAGCGATTAAGAACAATCCTTCCTCCTTGTGACCCTTACCTGGGTGGTGGGCTGCTTCAGCTGGATCTCAGTACAGAATCTGTGCAATGAGCTTTACTAATCATAGTCCATCTAGGAGCGACATTATATAGAGCACAAAATGAACAACTAGTTAAAATGAAGCCAGATGTGTGAAGGGAAGCAAATAGGATATGTTGCTACAACTGAAAAAATCAGAGGCTTTCATGTGGAGAGCATTTTTCCAGTGTGAAACAAACTTTATCTCTTTAGCTGCAAATAGCTGCTTGGAGTTTAAATGACTAAACAACTTGGTAGGAAGAGATGGTTGATATCTATAGTGCAGAGGAGTAAATGGGGAGGGATGGCACAAGACTGACTTCTGTGGATCTGCATTATTAAGTTTTCTTTTGATTAATTTAAATTCTCTTAATTGTATTGTAAATCTTTGCTTCTTATTCAAGATTCTTCCAGGAGTAAAAGTGATCATAGCACATACAGAAACCAAGGGACCTCTGGGAGACTCGCATTTAGGAGAGGTAAGTCTTTAATGATGTTGTACTTTGTTTATTGGCAGTTATTTAATATATAAATAAAACACATCTGATAAATGCCTGACTCTTAGTGGCAGGGTCACATAATATGGCAAGTGAATGAACTCTACAGAGTAGAGCTGGACCTGTTTACATGCTTGTATGTATGTCTGCATACAAACTCTGCCAAACTGTGGGAGGCTCGTATGAGTTGGTATCATTTGACGTGTTTGATTGGCAGCTAGAAGAGAGTGAATATCTTATGTAGTCCCATCAGCAGACAGTAGCAATGAGGTAATTTACTGTTTGGTTTAATCTTTGTTTTATGTATATCTGGACTTGTATATACTACGATGCCCATCTAATGGAAGATGGCAGACTAACAGATGTTTCTTTTGAGTAAGCCAAATGCCTAGTCCATTTTTCCTCTTTACCATCCGCAATTATGTGCATATAACATGCTTTTTCACTCCTTTCCTGGTCATTTTCTGTGAGGCAGAAGTTAATGAATTATTTTAATAAAACTACTACTGGCATTTTAGGCAACAAAACTGTCAGTAGAATAGATCTTTTAAATGAATAAATGATGCTGCTTGAGTCTGGGGAAATTACCTGTGTTTATATGGGAATTATTCCCGTTTGTTGTTTGGGTTTTTTTATCCCCTAGATATGGGTGAGTAGTCCACACAATGCTACTGGTTACTACACAGTGTATGGAGAAGAAGCACTGCACGCTGATCACTTTACTGCTCGTTTGAGTTTTGGAGACACTCAGACCATATGGGCTCGGACTGGGTACCTTGGCTTTCTGCGCAGAACAGAACTTACTGATGCTAGTGGAGGTGAGAGAAAACAAATGTACTTAGAGAAGCATGTGTCTAAAACTCCTTGAGGTAGCTGAGCTAGTGAAGAGTGAGCAGTCCTGCAAGTTCATCCTGATATCCATCAGAGAAAATTGCTACATGTAACAGCAATTGTTACACTGGACATATTCTTTGATGGGCCATCATGCAAAATGAGAAATTCATAATGCTCTTTTGACAGATTTAGAAATCTGTCAATGATTATGATAAATGTTCATCTTCCTTTATTTCCATTTAGACAAAATAGTGTGAGTGCATTTGTTTGAAGCACTAGAAATTTTCTACTCAATTTTCTTCTGAACCTTACAGACAGGGTGCATTATTTCAGTTCTGGGTTAGATAATACAAATAAAATTGTCACTCAGCAGTTCTAGGACGGGCACAAATAGCAGTGATTTCCTAGACTTTCAGAAGTTAAAGATCTAAAGGACTAACTTCTCCATAAATTTTCCAGTATAGAGACTAAATTCTTCATCTAATTTTCACAGTTTAAGTCAAGATGTCTAAACTTGAGAAGTGTAAGTGGATGGAAATAAAACTGCTCCTTTTTCTGTTGAGGCAGAATATGGAGTAGGTATAACTCTTGATTATCACACATTTAAAAAAAGTAATCTCTAAACATCCTAAGAAAAGAAGTTGAATGCATATAACTTATTAGCAAATATATCTTGCTAATTATCTGTGATTAGACTTGAATAAGCAGTGGTATCTACATGCATAGTGTCAATGCCCCTCATTGCTATCCCTGGATAATGAACTGTAGGGGGTTCACAGACACCTTTTACATTTCTTGTAATCACTCATGGTACAAGACATCAAAGCAATGTTCCCACTTCTGGGCCCTTAAGTCTTAGTTTGGGGGACACCGTACGTGTCCATCTTATTTCTAGTCCTTCATTACATGAAGGAAGAAGAGTAAGCGAGGAGAGCAGTCTGATGAAAGTGCAGACTCTTGAGGTGCTACTCCATCCATTGCAGTGGATACCAGTCCAGGGCTCAGAAATGATCCATGATATAACTCTGTTGGATCTAGACACTGAGAGAGGATCATTCTCCAGTCTGCTGTTCAGGTGTGCTCTTCAGCCTCCCAGGGGCTCTTGAGAACAAGAATGGTGGATGCTATTGCTCTGGCTGGAGAAATTCCTGCAGCCCACACAGTTCCATCTCCTCCAGAGCGGTGTCATACAGGCTTCCCTCTTCCATAGTCAGAGTGCCATCAGAGAACAAAAGGTGAGTTGTGAAGAAACAGACTTTATCAACGATGTGTGGTATCCGTAGCCCACAGCTACCACAACTACACAGAAGGGTCCCCTTGGCACCAAGCCTTCTCAGCCTGTTCAGCCTAAGCCTGCTTAGTACACTGACAAGTTCTGCATTGGCCAGTCCCACCAGAGTCTCTGTTCCTTGAAGGAATGTGGCTTCAGGTTATTGCGAGGAGCTGATGTAATATAGATCCAACTCCCTGAAAGAGCTTTTACTGTGTGCCATCTTCCCCTTTGGAGCTGGTAGAGCATGATAAAAGATCTCTCAGCCAAGATGCTCTAAGCTTCCCATGCCTGCCTCTTGTCTGATTTTCTGGGATAGTTCTTGACCTCCAGGCTGCTTAGCACAAGGTTCTGCACAGGATGCTTTAATGGAATTGTCCTTGTGTTGCTCTTCGAAGTGCAATGGCTTCCTGTTCTTGATAAAACTGGTAGTTGAGAGAAATTGGAAACTGTGAGCAGAATTCACAAAGAGAGATAAGGTGCAGGTGGCAAGGTACCTGGTTACTATAGCAAGTTTTAGTGCCTTGTAGCTTTCCAAAAAATCATGTGTCATAGAGATTTTTATTGCTGTTGAACAATGTCAATTGTCCTTTAGTTTGTCAGCGTTTGACAGGCTATGTATGGTGAAACAACGTAGCAAGTATGTATGAAATACAGTGCAGCTTCCCAGCATGCATTTTGTCAAGTTATAATATCGAGAAGAATTATAAAATAAGTGTAAGAAAAAAGCAAAGTTGTACTGAACAACATTACAGGATGAATGTGGCAGTGTGGAGACCACACCCTTTGAGAAGGGTCTGAGGGAGCTTTCTTTATTTAACCTAGCAAAGCTAAGGCTGAGGAGGGGACTGTGGGGAACTGAAGAAGCTGAGAATAATATTGCTGCCATAAGGAAAAGCAGGTATAAGCTGGTTTTAAAACAAAAAAGTAAATAAATTGAAAATTGGAAAATTCATTGTTCTCTGGTATGATTAGTGGGACAAAAAGTTGCTCTAAGAATGGGTTTTGATTTGGTTTATGAACTGAGATTACATTACATGAGAGAAGGGGCAGAACTGGATGAACTAGAAATTCTTTTTAGTCTGGTTTCATTTGCTTGAAGTCAATAGGCAGAAGTGTTAAATGACTTCTTAATTCTCTTCTTTCCAAATGGTAGTTTGACATGTTTTAGAATCCTCCTAGGAAGCACCAAGAACACTTTAGAACGTCGGGCATAGGCATATAAAAATGGCCATGTTTGTTGTAAATCTGATTACGTTTTAAATGTCTGTACTATATTGCAGAGAGGCACGATGCCCTGTATGTGGTGGGGTCTCTGGATGAAACACTGGAGCTCAGAGGAATGAGGTACCATCCCATTGATATAGAGACCTCTGTAATAAGGGCACATAAGAGCATTGCAGAATGGTAAGAGCCTCAGTAGTACTTTTCTATATCCCTTTTATTTCTTGTAAATTTGCAGAAGACAAGCTTTGTGGAACAGCGTGCTACGCTGAGAGCTTGCAGTAGAGGAAACCCACAGAAACTTTGCTTAGGAATGACTGCAGTGAGAGTAACTGAAAAGCTTCTCTTTCTGCTGCCTCTGCCACTCAAAAAAAAAAGCCCACCACTTTATAAGAGTTTATCAGGGAGAGACAGGGAGGTCAGAGCATGAATGGGGCAGCAGAGCACTTGCAAGCTGTGTTGTTGACTCCCCTGACTGTGTCAGAACATACACGCTTGGATATGGTAAACACATCTGAAGAACTTCTTGCATGATACCTTCTAACACTGATTATTCTAACAGTATTATTCTCATTTGGTCCTAATGGATGATCTATGTCATTTGGCCGTTTACTTGAAAACCTTGGGAGAGTTTGTCTTTCCTGCAATAGCCTCTGAAGATTTATGCAAGTACATCAATATCAAGTATATACACACTGACTGTGGAATCTTAATGGTTCCCAGTTTAATCCATAAGTGGAAAGGACTTTTAAATACGTGATTGTGTACATATGAGAAAGACCTTATTCAGCTGAGAAAGACTCTTATTCAGCTGCATCCAGCGACAGGACGGTGAGTTCTGCTTTTTGGGGTAGCCATAGGCGACTGGGTGCTTCCCGAACGGGGAAAAACCTTAAAAAAACTCGATCGGAAAATCGGCGCTGGGCTCCGGGCTCAACAGCTGCTCCCACGCGGTGACTGACGGGAGCAGGCGGTCCCGGAAGCTCCCGCGGGGGATTTAAAGGGCCCTTAGGGAGCACAGGTGAAGAGGAGCGGGGCTCATTAAACAAGGCTCATTAAACAAAGCAGTTTGAGCGGGCAGGGCGAGCAGGGAAGGGCTGGAGCACGGTTGGAAGGGACTGAGGAAAATGGTGGATACCCAACGAAAGACTAAGGCCGCACCAAGCGTGGTGGAGGCTGCCACCCAGATGGAGCCCCGGTGGGCACATGCAGCTACCCAGACCCTGGGCTGCAGACAGTGCCCCCCTCCTATAGCGGCTCATGCCTCTGGCACTGGCTTCTCCTGTGGAAGCTGTGCTCGGGTAGGGGAACTGCTTCATATGGTGGAAGAGCTGAGGAAAGAAGTGGATAGGCTGAGGACCATCAGGGAGTGTGAGAGGGAGATAGACGAGTGGAGCAGGACCCTCTCACAGGCTGCTGGAGCTAGTGAAGCTGAGCACCACCCACCGTAAGCCGCAAGGCTGGGAGAGACAGAGATGGGGAATGGCAGCAGGTTCCTGTCTGGAGAAGGAAACCTGCTCCCCCCACCCAGGCAATTAACCCCCAGATCTCTCTGGGGAACAAATATGAGGTGCTGAAGGTGCATCCTAGCCCTAAAGATGAAGAGGGCTGCACCCACAGCCTAGAAATGTTTCCGAAACCTCATCAAACTCCCACAGCCTTAAAAACATCCTCAGTTAAAAAGAAGAGGAGGGTGAAGTACTCAATGCCTACTTTGCCTCAGTCTTTAACAGTAAGGAATATTGTTCCCTCTGTGCACAACCCCAAGGGTTGGATGAGAAGTATGAGATTCCCAAGGTCCAAGAGGAGGTGTTTAGAGACTTGCTTGCCCAGCTAGATGCCCACAAGTCTATGGGGCCGGATGGAGTCCACCCAAGAGTTTTGAGGGAACTGGCGGATGTACTGGCCAAACCCTTTTCCATCATCTTCCAGCAGTCCTGGATGACTGGGGAGGTTCTGCTGGACTGGAGGCTGGCTGATGTCATGCCCATCTATAAGAAGGGGCGCAGGGAGGATCCGAGGAACTACAGGCCTGTCAGCCTGACCTCGGTACCGGGGAAAGTCATGGAGCGGGTGATCTTGAGTGCGATCATGAAGCACTTGCAAGAGAACCAGGTGATCAGGCCCAGTCAACACGGGTTCATGAAAGGCAGGTCTTGCCAGAGTAATCTGATCACCTTCTATGACCAAGTGACTAAACTCTTGGACGAGGGAAAGGCTGTGGATGGGGTCTTCCTGGACTTCAGTAAAGCCTTTGATACAGTTTTTCATAGCATTCTGCTTCGGAAACTGTCGGCCTCTGGCCTGGACGGGTGCACACTCTCCTGGGTGAAAAACTGGTTGAATGACCGGGCCCAGAGGGTGGTGGTAAATGGAGTTAAATCCAGCTGGAGGCCAGTGACAAGTGGGGTTCCCCAGGGCTCAGTCCTGGGTCCAGTCCTGTTTAATGTCTTTATCAACGACCTGGATGAAGGCATTGAGTCCTCCCTTAGCAAGTTTGCAGATGACACCAAGCTGGGAGGAAGTGTCGATCTGCTGGAGGGTAGGGAGGCTCTGCAAAGGGATCTGAACAGGCTGGAGCACTGGGCTGAGACCAACGGCATGAGGTTTAACAAGGCCAAATGCCGTCTCCTGCACTTGGGGCACAACAACCCTAAGCAGAGGTACAAACTAGGAGAAACCTGGCTGGAAAGCTGCCAAGAGGAGAAGGACCTGGGGGTGCTGGTTGACAACCGACTGAACATGAGCCAGCAGTGTGCCCAGGTGGCCAAGAAGGCCAATGGCATCTTGGCTTGTATCAGAAACGGCGTGACCAGCAGGTCCAGGGAGGTTATTCTCCCCCTGTACTCGGCACTGGTGAGGCCGCACCTCGAGTACTGTGTTCATTTCTGGGCCCCTCACCACAAGAGGGATGTTGTGGCTCTGGAGCAAGTCCAGAGAAGAGCAACAAAGCTGGTGAAGGGGCTGGAGAACAAATCTTATGAGGAGCGGCTGAGAGAGCTGGGGTTGTTCAGCCTGGAGAAGAGGAGGCTGAGGGGAGGCCTTATTACTCTCTACAACTACCTGAAGGGAGGTTGTGGAGAGGAGGGAGCTGGCCTCTTCTCCCAAGTGACAGGGGACAGGACGAGAGGGAATGGCCTCAAGCTCCGCCAGGGGAGATTTAGGCTTGAGATTAGGAAAAAGTTCTTCACGGAGAGGGTGGTTAGGCATTGGAACGGTCTGCCCAGGGAGGTGGTTGAGTCACCGTCCCTGGAGGTGTTTAAGGTTAGGGTAGACGAGGTGCTTAGGAGCATGATTTAGGGATTGGTGGGAATGGTTGGACTCGACGATCCAGTGGGTCTCTTTCAACCTGGTTATTCTGTGATTCTGTAATTCTGTGACCTACTTATGTTTTGTACCTGGGCAATTAAAAAGCAGGTAGCAGAGAATAACCCAAGAAGCTACAGCTTTAGTACCTCTTCATGTATAAATATTTTCACATCACTGTTACATCACTTGTTCTCATTCATTATATTGATCAAGTCCTTACACAATTTATTTCCTGTCAGTCTCTCTTTGATAATTAACTTCCTTTGACTTTGGAGTTTTTTTTTCTCACCATCAATATGTGTAACTTGCCAACAGTGCCGTGTTTACGTGGACCAACTTGCTTGTGGTGGTTGTGGAGTTGGAAGGCTCTGAACAAGAAGCACTGGACCTGGTCGCACTGGTAACAAATGTGGTTCTGGAAGAGCATTATCTTATTGTAGGTGTTGTAGTCATTGTGGATCCAGGTGTTATTCCTATCAATTCCCGTGGTGAGAAACAACGAATGCACTTGAGAGACGGGTTTTTAGCTGACCAGTTGGATCCTATTTATGTTGCCTACAACATGTGAAAACAGAAAATCGCATCAAGGCTAAGCCACCAAATCAAGGGACTAGCCGAATAATAAAATGGGAATCCATTTGCTGTGTTTTTAAAAGTTGTTGAAGACCATAGGAAAATCGAGATACTGATCTTCACAGACTTTTCATCTTTCAGATTACATCTGCTTTCATAAATCCATTGTCACAGTCACAGCTGTCTTAGGATAGAGAATTTACTGGAATTCCTGAAGGAAGCTTATTAGAGCTATCATGGACCGATGTTCTTTACAATAATTATGAATGTCAGTACTTGATGCACTGCATAAAAGAACATAAGGCGGAGTGGGGAGAGAACACCAGCTGTGAGGAGGACTCTTGGAAATCATACTTAAAAGTTGTGAGTAACCGTTCAGACTTTACCCTCCATGTGGTTGTTTGCAGTAAATTGGCCATATCTGGGTTGGGGCGCAGCTTTCAAGATTGCGCACATCTCTAGCATATTCTCTACTGTAATGAAAGGAATTTTGCACATATTTGAGATTTTAAAATGCAACCTTTTTATTTTAAATCACGGACTCCACCTTGTTCAGAAGAAACTAATTCATTCCAGTCCTGATTCAATGTAACAAGTTATGCTGCTGCTCAGCTTTTTTGTACCAAACAAAACCAAATACTGCAACTGTAACAAGGTTACTTATGGTGCCATGCTGGACTCTGTAATACTATAAACTTTATAATAAAATATAAATTAATATCCAGTTTTAACTACTTGATGCAGGAGCCTTCACTGCTCTTGCTGTCATACTTCATGTTAAGTTGCTTGTTTTCATAGCATTAGCTGTTAATTACTGCTCTGCATAACACCAAGTGTTTGAAAACTCATTCCAAAGCAAATAGTCTCTGAATAATTTGTAGAAATGTTTACAAAGCATGGTTTTACGATATGTTTTCCCTGAGCATCCCATGCTAAAACTTAACAGTAGTGATTTTTTTTTTCCACTATGGAATAAGATACTCAGTGTTAGTTAGCTTGATCTGCTGTTGTATAAACTTCCATTTTTTTTGACACACTTTTTTGTTCAAGCTTAAATATCCATTTGGTTGAGTCACACTTGACTAATTAAGGTTTTGAAGTTTCTGCCTGATCTAATATTGCAGTGAACCTAATTCAGAAGGAGAATGTGAGGTTATTGAAATACTTCATATATTTGAAGGTAAGCATGAGACCAACAAACAATTATTTTTATAGAGTTGTTAAAGACTTTGAGCTACATAAAGGGTTTTTAATAATGCATGAGTTTGGCAAAAGAGCCAGGTTTTTCTGCAAGGCAATTCTGCCTGGATCAGTGCCTAAGAAAGATAGATGTCAGTCTCCTAATTTGAGGATATAAAATTAACTCTTGGTAAAATAAACTATAAAATCTTCTACAGAAAGGTTTTCATATATAGTAGTTCTTCACCCTCCTGGTGTTTGACTGTGGTGTATTATGCAGCTGCACACTCTGGCTGTAATTACTTACAGAACCTGCACAATTAAGCACAGCAGCCTCTGGCAGCAGGCTCCTCGTATCAAAACAGCCGGCAAAAGGAAAGTACCAGCTAACTCCGATTTTAATGTTGTAGTTTCTTAGCAAATAAAGCATTGTAAGGTTTTTGTATTGAGATACTGGTGACGGTGAGATGAGTTGCCTTGTAATAACAAAGAACAAAAAGCACATTAAACATTTCAAAACGGCTCTTGAAAATCTGACTTGCTGAGTGTTGAAACTTTTGCTGCTACATCAAAAGCTTCACTTCTCTCTAGGGCACAGGTTTGGAGAGTTTAATGCCTAATGCGCTTTTTCTGCAAAATTTCATCACGGCTGCTTTACAGCTGAAGTGACCGCACACCCCCTGCCCCGCGCACCCCCCTCCCCACATGCCCCCTGTCCAAGCACTGGCAGGTGCGCCCTGGGAAAAGCCATACTGCTGCCCCGTGTGCACCAAGGCCTTTGCGCTCTCCCTGGGGCTGGCACTGCACAAGCGCATGCACAGTAGGGAGCGGCCGCAGGTGCCAGTGTCCCATCTGCGGGAAGCTCTTCCCCCAGTCCTCCCACCTGGCATGCCACAAAGGCGTCCACACCGGCGAGAGGCACTTCAAGTGCAAGGACTGCGGGGAGCTCTTCGGGCACGCCTCGCACCTAACCACCCACCGCCGCATGCACATGGGCGAGAGCCCCTTCAGGTTCCCGCACTGCGGGAAGCCCTTCACACAAACAGTGCAGCTGGTCCTCCACGTGCACCTGCACACTGGGGAGCGGACCCACACATGTGACGGCTGCAGGAAGAACTGCTCCTTCCGCACATCTAGTGTCACATCTGCTGCTCCATTCAGGCGAGAGGAACTTCAAGTGCCCCACCTGCAGGAAGGCCTTTGCGCAAGCATCAGCCCTCAAGCAGCATCTGAAGACTCAACGAGGCAAACGAGCCTCACTACTGCTTGGTCTGCAGCCAAGATCTGCTTTCCAGATCCTCTTACCTCCAGCTTCACATGAGAACACACAGCGGGGAGCGGCCGTACCACTGTTTGCATTGCAAACAGACGTATGCCAAAATTTCCACTTTTGAAAAACATTGTACAAGTGTCAGTGGGATGAGGAAGGGCCTGGAATTTGACCCGGGCTGGTGGCCACCAGGGTGAAAGCAGGAGGAGAAACAGGAGGAGCAAGATGGCAGCCTCGAGCATCCTCATCAGGCTGACCCAAAGCAGCAGCAGCAGCAGGTGGAAAGGCTGTGGAAGTCACTGAAACAAGAACTGTTTATGAGAGATAGAGGGTCTGGTTTAGTTTTTATCAAAAAGAAATTATATACTGCACCAGTGTTACTGCACAGTGTGTTTCCAGATGTAATTCTTTCTCTGACGCAAGGTTGAATGCAAGCACTTCTGAGTGCAGCAGAAAAAGTCTGCTGAGGCTCCCTGCAGCCAGCGAGGCATGCAGAACACACTGTGGTTACAGAATTCCACCTTGTCAGCAGCATTTTCTAACACAGACTTCCAGGCATTCCTGACCTGGTTTTACCCAGACTGGAAGAGAGATGCTGCTTTGTATAAAGAGGCTAGAGAGATAGCATATCTACAGAAAACATTTGTACCAACAGTGGGTTTAGGAAACAAGCAAGAATTTATCCTGCAGAACACAATTAGTTTTTTAAAGCACAGTACGTAGTGAGAAGCTAGCATCTTTGGATTCCATACAATGCTGTTTATGTAAAGCCCATGTAAAGCACAACAGTATTTATTGCATAAGCTAATTAAGCAGTTGTTTTCATAACAATTATTAGAAAATAATGTCAAAAATCTGTTATTCATCTTAAACTGAATGAGTTTGACATTTGAAATATCAGCTTTTAGTAAAGGTAGAAGAATTTATTTTTTTTTATTTCTTTTTGGTTTCTATAGCATATTCAGAACTCTATTTGAAGACCAAAAGAGGAATTTTCTGAAAGCTTGCACATTTAAAGTATTGCAGTGTATCAGGCCAGAGATCATGTTAGTAAGTCGTAGAGCTGTATTACAACTAAGAACTGATTTACAGCTAGCAAAACTGCAATGAATAATTCTCTAAACTTTGCGCTTCAGGAATTACTTAATGCTGGATTTACAGAGTTATAATTCATCATTGAACTGATCAATTATAATTCATCATAAGAACTGATGTTCTTGTTTAACTAGTTAATACGCTTCAAATATATACGTGGTCAGATACTTCAAGTGAGATGTTTCTAAGCCAGAGTTTCTTGTCATCTGAAATTGTAATGTAAATTTTTGCTACAGTCTTTAGATTTTCTTTTGTGACCAGCTCTGTTTATTCAGAAATTACTGGCAGATAAACTCTCTAATACTCATTTTGGAAAGCAGGCATCCATTATTATAGTGCTGTATTCCGTAGTGGGATAATTCCAACTGTGCGCAATGAGATTAGGTGGTTACAGAATATATTTCCCAACTACATGCAGACGTATAACATTTCCCGGGAATCTTGGGCATATTCTATTACTTTCCAAGGACTAATTTTAATTTTATTATGGAGTTGACAACAGCCAAATCTCCACTAACTGGGACAGCCCCAGTTCTCTATCTGACCTTGTGTTGTTTAGATAGAGAAACAATAAAGAAACGAAAATGATTACAGAAGAAGATACATCTGTTCAGCACATATCATACTTAACACAAGACACTATCCTTACTCAAGAAAAGCACTGTTTTAAAAAAAAGCCCCACACTTGTTATCAGAGGGACATTCTGTCTGTAATTTCTAAAATATAGTTACACTAATGGGACTTAATTGAAGTTATAATAATGATTCCGCTTTAGATTAAACCAGAAAAATCCCCTTTGTCAGTAGCAACTACTTCTTCTATCAGTGTTGTTTAGGATGAACTTAGACACACTAGATTTTTATTTCCAGTTGAGTTATGCCAGTGCCATACAGGCAGAGTTCTATCTTTCTTTGTATTTCAATACATGTTATTAAAGTAATATACACATCACTGTCTTTTCCTCCTTTTTTTTAATCATATTTTCAGCTAGACATGAAAGTTTGTTTATGGAAGTGAGAAGCATTTTGTTATTTTTTAGCATCCCTTAAAACTTAGCTTGAAAAACTAACTGCAAAGTAGTGATTTGTCATTATTTCTGGTATTTTTTCCTTGCCAAATGTGGACAACAGTGGCGTGATGATTGTGTCTGTACTTGTAACACAGCATGCCTACATGTAGAATCAAAATGTCAGTGGCAAGAAAATATAAAAGTGTCATTTAAATGGTAAGTTTTATGTTGCTCTTTAATAGTTTTGGAGGTGGTTTGTTTTGTTTAAAAAGCTTCCTATTTTGCTCTTCTGGTTTCTTGCTGCAATCAGAAGTCTGCGCTGTTCGAGATGCAGGATGAGCTCAGATTTTGTACAGGTAGATCCAGTGTTGATATATTTCAGAATGGAAAAACTGAAAGTAAGCTCTAAGGCACTGACAGGTGCAGTACAGTAAGTAAGTCCAGGCAGATCCTTTAGCTTTAACAACTGATGAGGGAACAAATTAAATCCACGGATCACTCACAGAAATGCTGCCATTTCCTTTTGGAATGTATTTTTCATCTTTAATATACAGAGGGAGCAGGAGTGCGCTTCTGTGTCACCAGACTGCCAGGACAGAGGAGCAGCTCTCGGTGCCATCGCGGCTTGCAGCACAGAGTTCTGAATGCATGGGAGATGCAGCCTGGCAGCGCAGTGCTGTACGCAATTGCTTTACTCTGTCTAACAAAGTCAGGAATGTTCCTGTTCTGGGATCTGTAAAAGTTTGCATTTCATTTGTGGATTAAGCATATTTTATTTTTCTTTTTAAGATAAATTACTTTCCTTGCTGTCAGCACATGAACTCTGCTGTGGAATGATTCGGCCTGAATGCACATCCCACTGACAATTAACAAGATGAAGAATGTTTTCTTTAGGTGTGCCAACAGCAGTGATCAGCCTTCCCAGTAAGATACGTACTCTTCCAGTGCTGGTGATTTTGTGTCTGATCCAGAGAGAGTTCCCTTTCACAGATGCACTTCAGCTATAGTTACCTGGGGAGAGTGAATGTGCCGATTGTAATTCAGCAAAGCTACAACACAGTGTATATGTGCCAAATGTGCCCCTTGTTATCATGTTTCTACTTTGTGAAGTTAAATTGAGTCTGTTGAAAAGTCTCGGGCTCTTCCCATTGTACTTCCTGCTCTTTGTTTAACTTTTAGTACTGTCTGTAAGTAGTTCTTGTCCTGACAGCATTTAAGATAAGAAGCTACCTGTTGGTGCCCTCCCTGATGGAAGGGACTCAAAACATAAATGAGAAATATCTCCAAATGTTAGGTAGGTGCTGCTAGTGTGATACTGTGATTTCATCCTGAGGGTCCCACAGAGTTCCATGTTACCAAACCAGCTTTTTCTGCAGTTTGTCACACGCTGATCTGCACTACTGAGAAAAATGTGGATTTTCCAAGCTCTCCTGGAGTCGATGCAGTATCAGATCAATCTAACCAGTGCCAGTGAGAGCAGACTCACCTCGGGTATCCAACAGGCTGATTCTATTGACTGGGACTGGGGCATAACTGAGAATTTAGTAATGTCATTAGCCTGTCACCTTCCCTTCCTGAAGAGTGAACTGTTCCTGCCACAGCCTGAAAACCAGTGGTGTCCGGACTGGCACTTCTAGGTATCCAGCCTGTTGTTGCTGGAATGTTAGCGAGTTGCTTAAGCCTTGTGAGTCTTCTTCAGAGACGGCTATCACGTCTGCCTCTCAGAATTCTCATGCCTGCTCATTGTCAAGGCCTGAGTGATTTTTTTTTCCCCCAGAAAGCCCTGCTGTGCTACTGAGCCCCTCGCAGCACTGCCCACACACCTCGCTGCACAGCACCATCCTTTTTCTAGGCTGGACAGGGGGCTTGTGTGGCCCACGGCAAAGGGGCTGAGGCCGTAGCTGGGAGCGAAGGGAGCAGTGTGCAGGAGGGATCTGCAGTGCTGAGGTGTTGGCAGAGGTGCCTTGTGCTGTGTGCTTGTGTCAGCGTTGTCCAGACTGTTCACCTACCTCCCCACTGTGCCAGTGTGCAGCCGTCCTCACAGTCTTCTGTGGAGGCACCACCTGTGTCAGAGGGCAGGACATAGCGGGAGCAGAGCTGCAGTGCAAGCTGGGGGACACGGAGGTCTGTGAGCACAGTCTCTGTTTCAGGATTTTCACTTCAGGAAAGCTCCGCTTTACTTACTGGCTGGGGAAGAGCATCTGGGGCTCAATAGCCTAAGGACCGTGTACTGCAGTGCCGGCAGTCAGGGTGCTCACCTCAAAGGAAAACATGCTCTCATTGTCTGAGACAAGAGGCACAAGCTCTGCTGTACTTTCTTCTGTGCCAGGTAAAGCCTCTGTGAATTCTCAGCAGTTCTGTTCCTCAGTCAGGATCAACCTTTCCAACAGAAGCAGATGTGTATTCATACTCTGTCACCCCATTGCTTGTGAAGGGACACCAGCTTGATGGAATTTGGAGACCTGCCAGGCAGCCTCACATGCACACTCTTGTGCTTGAAGCATCAGACTCCTCTGCTGAACTTGGATTCAGCCTTGAGAGAGTGTCATGAGAGTCATGTCTAACCTTGGGGACACTCTGCAACAGACAGTGTCCCCATTCATTGTCCTCACACACTGCCTCAGGTCCATTCAAGTGTTGGAAGTGGTTGAACTGAGGACTGATGAGGATGTTAAAAATGTGGTGGAAGTAACTTGGATGCTAAAACAAGTTACCAATAAGTGAGCTCTATCCTGGGATGGCAAAAATGCTTTTTACTTCTAGATAGAGTACAAAAGATTGTCTTGTGTGCTTGAGTGTCCCCTTTCACAGCCTGGGGAAGGCAATGAGAGTAGCAAGACAGCCCCTGTCTAAAGGCATGTCCCTTGTGCAGCAGTCTATGTTCAAACTGTTTCCAGTCAGATAGGAAATATTGCTGAAGCACTTGATGTGTGCATCCTAACAACACTTTGCATGCTTGTGCCCTGCCTGCAGCAGGCTGAGCTGGCTGCCAGTGGCACTGCCGGCTTCCAGTCTGCAAGGCTGAGGAGTGTTCTAGCTCCCCTCTGGCCTCTGCTGTTGTGGCAGAGCTCAGAGCTGCAGTGGTGGCCGCAGTAGCACCCCTCCCATGGCACCGGCACCAGCATCTGCCCCAGCATCCTGCAGCTCCTCTCACATCCCTGCTGGCAGTGGGGCTCTGACATGGCAATGCACCTCAAGGCACCCTGAGGGCTCGCTGGCTATAAGAAACCAGCCTGGGGGCCAAAAGCCCCGTGCAACACCTGCAGCGCTAGTGGCAGCTGGAGGTGAGGGCATCCAGAGCTGGGTCCACACTGCGCAGGGATGCATACAGGGACGCATTGATTAGCTGCCATCCCATGGCCACAGATGTGGGAGCCGTTGCAGAGAAAGCCATCATGGTCAGAAAAAAACCCAACAAACTGGGCAGTCATCAGGAGAGCCAGCCTTGCAGGATCACTTGTGCTATCACTCATCCACAAGGGCATTTCATTGTGATCCACAGCTGGACAGGTGTGGTCAGAGCTGGGCTTGGGGCCCCACCACCTGCCCCAAGACAGCCCACAGGCGCATATGGGAATGATGGAGACTGCTGTCCCTGTGGGCCCTGTTACAGGAGTTCAGCACTCTATCGGGAGCAGGTTTTTTTGTGTGTGTGATGGGAACATCCATCACAGCAGCTTGTGCCTGTAGCCTTTTGATCTTTCACTGTGCATCTTTGAGACAGGTGCAGCTGTGTCTTCTCTGCCACCCATTTGGTCTGGGAGACAGTGGGACCATTTGTGGGGGAGCTGTTATTTTATCAGGCTGCAAGTTGTTGGAGGACGGAGGTGGCTGCAGCAGCCACGCCTCCCCAGTGCCTGCTGAGGGGATAGTGTGAGGTTTTGGGGCCAGCCCTGCTGCTGCCTGTGGAGGAGATGCGCTGTGATGGGCTGTGAGCTGTAACAGGGGCTCTCACACGGCTACCACCAGAGCAGCTGATGCAACACCACCCTTCTGTCAGGGAACTGCCCACCTGCATACAGCCAATGCATGTCATGACACGAGTGGCATTGCTCACGAGTCCTGTCATCCCCAGCAGCTGCTACAGGCATTAAATGCAACTATTTAATTTGGGCAGACAATATCTCTTTCATTTCAAGCAGAGAGAGGTGGGTTTCCCTTCCCAGCAGAGGCTGCCCTGGAGGCTGGTGTGCAGACCCAATAGAGATGATGCTTGGTGGGGCCAATGAGCAGCCCACCCGGGAAAGGGGATCTGGAAGGGAGGAGGGGATAAGCAGCAAAAGCAGCAGTCAGTGTCTCTTGCCCAGACTAGTCCTGATATCACTGATGCAAGCGGGTGATTGATAAACGGACAACATGCTGAAGAAAGCAGGGTTTTGCTGTGTTGCATTGCCCAGCCACAGTATTTTCCAAGAACAAGTTGAGATGAGCCACATTTGAAGCTGCAGACTGTTACTGATGTGAAATTTTTTTATTTACACCTTTTTAACTGCTGCACAGGACAAATAATTACTTTATGTCTTAGGCTTTTGTTGAATTTCAGACTTGATCCAACTTGGAAGAGGTCAGCACTGTTACCAAGAAGACAAGTTAGCAATACCCACGAGGAGAGAGCCCAGAAGTGTCATTTTATTACTACAGTCAACTCCTGTAGAGAAATGTGACAAGTGTGCGGGCACTATACATGTGCTTGTGGGACAAGATGAAGGTCTGGACCTCTTCAGAAATGTCCCTTTGAAGAGACAGGACCAGGCTTCTAGACAAATACAGTCCCTGGTAGTTCCTGTGTTCCTCAAAGCACCTGCCCTGTTAGTTAAGCTGGTGTGCAAGAAACCCATCCATATTGATAATTTCCTTGTATCAAGTCTTTAAAGCTTTTGCAACAGCTTCGAACACAGGTATGGCAAAACTTAATTTCCCCACTGTTAAGCTTGAGTACATTGGCTCTAAGTGTAGACCTGTCCACTGAAATTCTCACATGTATGGCATTGCAGACTATAGCAGTTACACGTGCTCTCATTGGGCTGGCAAGGATAGGGGGCATGCTTTTAGGCAGTGATGTTTCTAGTGTGGAGGTAGAAACAATCTTGCAATATCAGGTTTTTCTTTTTCCCAAGAATATTTGTATTTGCTAAAGAGCTTGCTGTTAAATGGGGTGCTCTGTCAGCAGGAAAGAAGGGTATTTTTCTCCATTGATACCAGTTTGATCAGGTAGATATTTTAGCTCAATCATTATCCAAGAAATGCATCAAAGCACAACATTTCTAGTCAGAGACAAGATCCTAGCTCAATTTCATTAAACTGTTTTATGATGTCATTCTTGAAAATGACCTTTTCTTAAAATGGAACAGAAAAATTAGCTTTTGGTGGATCAAAACTTGAAGAGTCTTGAAATCCTCTTTCCTGTTTATTCTTACTGTCCACTTATTCTCCAGTCATTCTGACTCCTGTATTTTATAGGAAATTACCTGGAATGATCTGATGCACAGGCTGGTAGGGTGGGAATTAAGCTGATCAGATTTCTGTGCTGCTCTAGGGGCTTTATTCCCATAGCTTGTCCCACATAGTAGACTCTTACTCAGTGCAGGACTTGGACATCCTCTGGTGGTGGCGAGCAGCACGGGAATGGCTGTACCTGCAAATCTTGCCTTCTGCCCATCTTTCTCCAAGCCGTGGGTTCTGTCTTGATGCCTCATGTCCCCAGAGCATTGGGAAGGAGGAGGAAAAGAGGACTTGTGCTCAGCAACAGTTGCCCAGGTGTGCAGTGTGGTAGGAAAAGTGGCCAGAAACACCTTTGCTCTTGGGTTCTTTGGCTGAAATCTTAAAGCTTCTGACAAATGCCATGGCAGAGCCCAGGCATTTTAGGTACCTATCTGATAGCCAGTACAATGAGGGATAAAAAGAGCATACAAAGGAGTTTTTCTCTCCTGAATTTAAAAAAAAAATCCTGTAAATGGGCTGCCTGAACACCACGCCTGCAGCACTGACTCTTTGGGGACAAGACACCAGGACGAATTCCTGCATTACATTAATCCACAGCAGCTTGAAGACCATCTTTAGCACACTCTGCTGAAACATAAGACACAAGTTACTTTCGACAAAGTGGCTGATCTAGGAGTGATGATGAGAGTGTCAAGACTCTGATCATGCTCAGCTGGGTTGCAGCTGGGAAGGAAGCAGATTTAGTGCTTTCAGTGGGAAACGTGAACGTGGGGGGAGAGGAGACCAAAGGGGATCTATTTTTTAACTCTGTATCTTTCTCCTTTACCTTCATGCCCACTGTTTTCACAAGCTGCAGCAAATGCCAGCCAGAGCAGGGGTCTGTGGGTTGTAGTCTGCAGCAAACACAGCTCCTGGCTCAAGCCAGCTGGGAGAGGTAATATCTGATGCTGCCTGCAGATGAGACTGAAAGTATTGGTCCCCAGATGTTTTCCAGGGTAGTAGAAAGCAAGGTAAATATTTCTATAAAACCTCAGCTTGGTGTTTGCCCACACCACCTACATGCACCATGCATTATACTTGGGGGCTGGAGCCATGGGCCATAAAGCAGAACGCTTTCTGACAGTTTGTGCATTAGAGATGAAGGAGGAGGGTGTGGTGGTGTTTGCTCACACCCATCCTGTGTCCTCTTCACTGGGTGTGGCTTGGTGCCAGAGCTGGACTGAGCTCCTGTGGTGGACAGGAGAGCTGTGGAGCAGTGCTACGTCATGACTTGGTTCACCTGACAGTGTTAGTAAGCATGTGCTTGGAGCACAGCTGAGACACCTTTCAATTTGGTTTAAATAACTGAAAAAAAAAACAACTTAGATGAAGTATGAAGTCTCTTCTAACATACAGACACTTCAGAATATCTGGAATGAACAATGCATCGTAACCAATCCCGAGCTGAGTGGCCAGCCATGTACACAACCTTCTGTGGCCGTGATTTTTCACATATGATGGGTTTTAGATACCATCTGCCCAAAGAAGTATGTCTGTCTACCCTTTTGATAGGTCCAAAGACTTTCCAGACATGGCTGGTGATATAAAGAATGAAGAAGCACAACAGCCATCATCCTGGAAGGAATGACCAGCTCATGCCTCGGAGGTACTTTTGAATAATGGGATTGTTATTGTTCTTGTTGCTGTCATCATCATCATCATCATCATTAGTATTTTCTGGCCCTAGGGAAGCTGGATTTGAATGGGCTGAAACTTTGATAAATGTGTGTGCCACAACAAATAATCTTGAATCTAGCGTGAGACCTTTCTAAAGGAAATGTTTTCAGCTCCCCTGAAACTTACTTCAATGTACTTGGTGGGTTTCAGAAAGCTAGAGTTAAAACTCATGACTGTTTAGCCTCCAGTGAAACAGTTCTCTTCACCCCAGAGCATGTTAGCTTTCATTTTATGTTTCTTACCTTCAGCAAGATTTAGAGGAGACTTTCAGATTAAAGTCTAAAAATCTAAATCTTTAGGTGGGCAGGAGGAACACCTATATGGGAGTGATGGAAATCACCAGAGATGCCTGAGGACCAGCACCAGCGTGTCTGAGACTGGCAAGGACCTGACATGCTGACATTTCTGTAACCAGAGATGGCAAGAGGATGAAATCAGTCTCCTCCTGTGCTGGTCCTACTGGACACCAGCACAGCACTAAAACTGGGAAGGCCAAGAAGGAACATCCGTCCTTGTCTGACATTGATTGTTCAGTGTGCACTGTCTATTGGTCTTGCTTGGCTCATGCATGGCTCTGCTGGGATGGCTCCTCAAGAATGCAAAGCTTGGCTTCTGCAGAGTCACCTCTTTTTCTTAGGGAGGTGAGGGGGCTGCAGTACTGCCGATTGGTACGCTCACCATATCCATGAGGCCATCTCTGCCTTATGCCTCTTCCACAGGCTTTGCTCTTTCAGGACAGAACATAATTACCTCTATGCTAAACTCTAACCTGCCATGTTACTTTATTGCTGTTGGCTGGCTGTAACCATGTATTGCTGTCTGTTTGTTACTGATACCCTTCTCAGCAGGCTGGTTGTTGTTCTTGTTCGGGTTTTGGTGCAGCCTGTCATGGCACATGGTGATGCTGATGGCAGCAATGCCAGACATTGCCCTCCAAGGTGGAGGAGATGGCTAGGGAGCCCTGAACCTGCTGCCAGGCACTGCAGAGCAGTCAAGCCAATGCAGGATGCCTCGAGCCAGCAAGCTCCCTGCCTGATCAGGCCCATGGGGACACTGTGGAGAGTCTCCTCATTGTGCCAGGTATTACTCTGGCCTGACGCTTCTCTGTGCAGTGCTTCTGGCTCCCAAGAGCCAAGAAATGCCTCATAGCCAGCTCCACCCTGCTCTGAGCCCCACTTAGGGGGTGTGGTGAGGTGGTGTTGCAGGACTAACACGGGATTTCTGCCTGCTGGCAGGGCAGCTGCACTCCAGCAGAGCAGGAAGGGAAACCCCAGGGAATGGAAAAGCAAGAGGGAGCTGTGGCCCATCAGTAAAACGCATACAGCAAATACTCATCCTAATGAAAGCAATTGATTCATTACAAAACATCTGGCTGGAAAACGAGTGGCAAATGCACTGAGAGCAGAGCCAAATGGACTTGACCTTCTGATAATTGTACAGCAGGCTGGGTGATACTGGGACTTCTATCAAGCTCCTCTTTTTTTTCTCTCCTCCCATTGCCTAAACCCTGAGAACATCTTAGAGCCTTGAAACGAGCAGTTCTCTCAGAGAACTAAGGCCCTGTTGCTCCTTTGCCAACCCTCTTTACCTGCCTTCAGGCAGCACAGTGCTAAGTTAAACTTAGCAGCTAACCAAATACAAGCGATAAGATGACAAAGGTGTGAATATAGAGGATGAACTCCTCTACAGACTGCACTCCTTGGAGATCCCAAGAAGCAGGACATGCATTGACAAGACAGTCACCTTCTCAGACACCAGCCATGTCCAGTGCACACATGGGAACCAGGGTGAGCTGCTTGCGTTTTACACACCACCAATATGCACACAGGGTAGGCCTGCAGGCAGGTCTATGAAGGACTATTCAGATGTTAGCTGGCATGAGGAACAAGACAGTCTCCTAAAGCTAAACTATGCAGGTCCAAAGGCCAAGGCTGCATCTTGGTGACCTACAGGAAGGTGTCAGAGAGATCCCAGGTGCCAACATGGCAAGACAGTGACTCTCAGAAAGTTGTTGAAGTGTTCCCTGTAGTGCACCAGCACTAACTTACGTATTAACTAGCAAACATTGTATCAACACATTTCATTTTCTTTGTTTCCTTAAACCTATTCCAAAACTAGGCTTTACTCTAAGTAAAAGTGCTTCCTTGTCACTTTCTGATACTTTTGTTTCCATTTGACCTGATATTGACGTGATTGTGTGCTGTGGTACTTTAAGATCTGCTTAGATTTTGGGGGAATGGAACATTTTGATGCCTTTGTGCTGTATTCTGGGAGAAAGCTTGTTCTGGGGATGGCAGGTGCATTCTCTCTCTCCCTTTCCCCATCTGTTTACCAGTGGAAATCCTCATTTGCAAGCACCACTTTGCTCTCTGTATTTGGAAGAGATCTATACATGGGACTGACTGGGCTAACCAACATTTTCCTTTAAACAAAATTTCAGAAAGGAAACTGGGTTTCCAATGCAACAAATGTGCAATGAAGAGATTTGTGTTTCCAGGGAAAATGCTGACATTTTTGTCAACACCTGTTTCATTTTTTCAAAGGAAGCTTTTTTTGTCATTCTACCCAGAATACGCAATTTCTTGATGATCTCTTGGAGATCCTATGTGCTACACATGATATTTTTGCAAGTGGCAGCTGAAGCTCTATGAGTTTCTATCCCTGTCGCTGGAGATGCCCCCAAGTACTGTCAGAGCCGTGAACCTCAGTTTCTTTCCTGCCCGTGTGTTGTTGAGGCATTCTGTTGTCTGCGTGCCCTGAGGGAATGGGGGTGCCAAAGGACCCTGAGGCCACAGGGCAATGGCAGTCTCACAGGAGCATCTCTCAGCCACCCTGTTCCTGGCCACCCTGCTTTTAGAGTACTTGCCCAAGGTATCTCCCAGCCCTGTGGCAGACGCCCTCGAGGCCAGGCCTCAACAGGATGGTGGGGACCCCCCAGCTGCCCAGGCTGCCCTGGAGGGGGCAGGAGAAAGAGAAGGATGCCCCACAGCCACCGGCCTGCTGGGTGCTGCCAGCGAGGGGTAGTGGGCAGGGGCAGGGCTGGTGGCCAGCCTGGGACATGGAGTTGCCCAGGCCATGTGCTGTGGCACAGTAGTTTAAAAGTTTGTCCTTGGAGACACCCAAGACAGCTTCCATCCCTGGAGCAGAAGCCCTTGAGGCCAAGCCTCAGCGAGATGGCAGGGAGAGCTCCTGGCATGACCAAGCTGGTCTGGGTGTTGGGAAAGGAGGAGGAGGAGAAAGGCACTGGGTCTGCCCCAGCACAGCAGCCTCCCCACCTGGGCTGGGATGGTTCTTGCTGCTCAGCTGAGCACTGCGGTCCAGGCACTCAGGATGGCATCCCCCTCTTACCTGCCTTTCCTTCCCCTGAAAACATTTTAGGAATCCCTTCAGTCCACTGAATGGGAAGACACCAACTCCAGTGATGCAGAGGCTGTTGCTGCCGTGCTGAATGGACATGTGGAACATAAATGCTATGATGCAGAATAAGTATGTAGCCTATGGCTTGGGTCCAAGCCTCCCAGGGATCGTGTGCTCCCTGAAGCCAGGTCCACTGGGTGCCCAACAACCTTCCTGGCAAAGCACAGTGTAGTGGGAAGGGAAGCGTTTCTAGGGGCAGTCTGAGGAAAGGGCTCACTCTGGCAGCACTCTGCCTCTTGGCTGTGTCTCCTCCAGGTACCTGGGGACGTGAGGCGCATCTACCAGTGGCTCAGGTCCAACAAGGATGCATCTGCCAAGCACATGATGGGCAAAACCCTTCTGCAGCTGACCCTCATGTACCCTGACAATGTGGTGGTGGCCCTCCTGCGCTGTGCCCCATCATGCAACAGGTATGCGGTGCCTCCCTTGACAGCTCACTAGCTCTTAGGGCCCATCAGCCTACAGAGCCCACCCCACATGAGCTGCCAGGCAACCAGAGATTCTCAGCACCCTCTGGCCCCTCCATTTCACAACTCTGGCACATCAACACCAGTGTCCACTGCCATGCTCCCTCCCTGCCCCTCAAGGCACCATTGCTTGAACACCTGCTGCCCGCAAGGGACTGGCCCGCTGGGTGCTGCTGGCAAGGGGCAATGGGCAGGGGCAGGGCTGGTGACCAGCCCAGGATGTGGGGTTGCCCAGACTGTACTGCTGTGACCCAGACCTCGCTGACACTGATCTCTGTGCCTGCAGGGCTGCTGTGATTATGTGGAAGAAAATGGTGTCCACAAGCAGGACTGCAGATAGTGTGCTGTGGAAGCTGCTCTACGTGCTGGAGACAACACAGAAGTCTTGGCCCTGGCCATGAGTTTCTGGCTCTAGCCCAATCCCAGGGTTGCCTGTGCAGGCGGCTCTCCATCCTTCCCTGCCACTGCACCTCCTTGCCTCCTGTGGTGGGCAGGAAACCTGGGTTAGGGGCAGGCTTAGGGGCAGCCTGGCAGTATGTTCCCCCTGCATCTCCCGTGGCCTGGAGCAGCTCCTGAGCCTATGAAAGTCCAGAAGGTCTGGTCACGGGTGTGGGACTGAGAGCTAGCTGTGCTTTTAGTACTGCCCAAATAGCTGCTTCCCTTATTTTAAAATTCATTGTCCTTATCTTTAAACAGGAGAGTGTAAACTTGAGGCTCCTTCCTCAGGGTCCCTGCTTCCTTCCCTGAGCTTTTGGCTGATGTGTTTAAAAAAACAGAGGGGTTTACAGAGCAAAAACACTTCAGCCCTTTACCTGTCTCCCTCTCCTCAGTAAAACACAATGTGGGCTCTTCACAGCATGCTCTGGAAGAAAAGCAGTTCTGCAGAGAGCAGGTTCCCTGGCTGTGTGCCATGGTCACTGTGTCCACTTCTGAACCCACAAACATGGCAACCAGAAATGAGCTAGGGTCCTGATGGGAAGTCTAAAATGATGCCTAGAAGCAGTCTTACCAGGATATCTTGGGGAATTGGGCTGGGGCCTGTTGAAGTTGTTGGAGGGAGATGATGGGCCCAATCTGGTCCCTGCACATAGGTCCAGGGAGCCCATAGAGTTGTGTCTGCCCCAGGAGGGACCTACTGGACCCTGCACCATCTCTGTTAGCCCTGTGCAAATGTCACCTCTGCCTGAGGACAAGTAGAGACTGGGCAGGCTCCATGGGATGAGCAGTGGGTCTTTTTTGAACAGACTGACAAGGTTAAGACAATGCTCTATCTCGGGTACCATAAGCAAAGGTCACTTTACATCTACCTTCATCTCATAAATCCTGGGCTTTGCCTAACTGCCATTTTCCTCAGTCCCTTTGTTCCCCCACTATCTTCCCAGCACAACTATGAGCTGTGGTTGCAGAGGAGCAGCTCTGGACTTTACTGCTGGCCCACCAGCTGCTCTAGTCTTGGCAGTTTTTGTGGCCCCTTAAAAAACATTGAATATTTTTGCACTGCAAAAAATGTTCCATAGTTTAAAACACCAGGATGCTCTTACCTTGTCTGAAACATGGCCTTAAGCTTGGGTCAGTTCCTGGCTGAATTCAGCTGAAACAACAAAAGATTGCTCCTAGGTTCATTAAAAAGATACATTAATACATTCTCCATCAAACCTGCACTGAGAGAAGGCATTACAGCATCAATCCAAAGTGTCTTTCCATCCTCTGGTACAGCCAGGAGTCCCAGCAGGAGAGGGATGCAGGCTCAGTGATGCAGTGGTGCACTGAAGGCTCACACCTTTTTCTTCATGCAGCCAAGTTACCTTAACAGGGACAGAAGAAACCAAGTTTTTTATTGGTTTGGTTTTTTGGTTGTGTTTTTTGTTATTTTTTTTTATGCTTCTGAAACATCTGTGCTCCTGCTTAAAGAATTTCTGCTGAAACAGTGACCAGTTCATGTCTATCTTCTGTCAAAGCCGAGTTGGATGTACTTAGGCCATGTTTTGTAAAGTCCTTTGATAATATCCTTTTTAATGCAAACTAGATGATATCCCATTACTTCAAAGAGGCTTTTCGACTTTTACTCCAGCAGCAGCATAACAAATACCAGTTGGCAGGTAAGACCTTGTGAACTAAGTCTCATATGCCAGACTGCAACAAAAGGTGGGAAATGTGCTTTTACGAGCTGACAGCATCCCTTTCGCAGTGGCACACTTTCAGCTTCTAGTGTCTCCGGCAAGCAGAGCCACCAAAACAGCAGGAACAGAGCGTTACCTGGTCAACTGTGTTCTAAACCTCAGACATAAAAAATAGCATAAAAATAATGCTCTTGTAACAGGAGTTTGGCAATTATGAAAAATAAAAGTTTCATAACCAAATTGGAATGTCTAAGGCAGGTTGTACAGGGAAAGAAAAATAAAATCAAGTGGTTCATGTTCCATGACTGCTTCTAGGCAAATATTACTATATATTACCTGGAGATGCTGGTGTCCACAAGGAATTAGAGATCCTTACATGAAGCTTATCTTAGGCAGATTCATCATGACAATATATTTTTTTAAACCAAAAAATAAACAACAGGCTTTTAAGGCCCCAAATACAACACCTATATTAGTGAACTTGGATCACTAATATAGGGAACTTGCGGAACTTGAGCCACTAATATAGAAAACTTGGGGAATTTGAGTTCCCCTTGTCCATTTATACTGTGCAAGTGAAGCAACACAGCTCTCCCTAGTGAGGACCAGTGGCATGAGGCACAAGGCAAAGATTTCTTCATACAAGGCCACCTCCAGGAGGAATCAAACACCCTTAGTTTTTTAGGCAAAATTCTGCTGTAACTGAACATATCCAGGGCTGAAGTTATGTGTGACAAGCCTAGTTTATAAAATAAATGCCAAATTAATTCTATAATTCCCAAATAAAATTACTATATCCACTCCAAATAATCACTGAGGTTATGCTAGACATGAGTGAAGAGCTATTTGCTAGTGGAGGAGCATTTTAAATTCAACTTGTAGTGGGAATACACTAAGTATTAATTCATGGGCATGTTTCTGTCCTGAGATGCTGATGGGTGCTACATTTGGCAGTAGCTGTTTTATTCCTGGGCCCCTCATGCTCCCTGACATTGCTGTAGCCTGCTGTGCCAGGTGGTGCACAGACATGGAGGTGGTTCCTGCCTCCAAGTCAAGGCTGAATTTTGATCACAAATATTTACAACTATGAATTTGGGCTTTTTCACCTGAACTTTCCTCTGCCTTAGCTTGATCTGGTATCACTTCTGCAGCAGCAGGGAAGCCAGGTCACTCTGAAAGACAGCAGGAAGAAATTTTATCACTACATTTAAACACTAAAATTCACACCCAGCCTTTCCAATGCAAAACAACAGCAGCAAGTAAAACATTTCTGTCTCAGGTGTCCTTCCCAGAGCAGGATTTATAATGTGTGTCATAAAAACAGTGCATTTCCTTGAAGGGACGGTGATGGTAAAAAAAACCACTGTCTGCAGAGGAAAGGAAAGAGGAATTCATCTATGCTGAGGATGTACACTTTAGGTTCATGTACCTGCAGCTTTGCGATGTTGGGAGGGTTTGCCAGCCAGACATGTTTCTGTACCACAATATACCCTTTGTAGCCCAGCTCAGTCCTGCCTCCTGCAAAGCAGTCCCTGACATCCCTGGGCTGCATGCTGGTTTGGACTAGATGATCCAATGGGTCTTTTCCAACCTGGTGATTCTATGATTCTATGATTCTTGCCAGTGATGCCACTTCAGATGTCAATTTGTCCCCAGGGGGCTCACAGGCACCTCCTCAGACTCTTGTTGGGTTTCTCTGGGTTATGGCAGGATGCTAGCCCCTTCCCAAGTACCCATGTGCCCAACAGAGTTCACATCTCCATCCGGGAAGCCCAGCTCAGCTGAGCGGTTTTGAAGGGCTAAAACCCACTTGCCCACTGGCCTAGGGAGTATTGCCAAATGGGGGGCAGCATTGAGGGTGTTGGCAGAGAGATGGGGGCACATCACTGGGACAGGACAGGATGGGAGGAGCTCTGCCATCTGCACCTATACCTTGTGGACTGCTGTCCCAGGCAGTGCCTGCAGGAGGGTGACTTCCCCCAGCACTGAATCAAGGCAACGTTGACAGTGAGGATGCCTGACTCATCCCATTGCCTGATACCAGAGGTGAAACCACAACCTGTTCTCACCCCAACCCCGATGGTGTTTTTATAAAGCCTGGCAGACCATCGTGCCTGTGACAGGATGTGCCACATGTCTGTTCTCCTGTAGCCCCACGGTTTCAGCACCCATAAAGCATAACAAAATGTTTTACAGGTGTCATCCCTGCCCACCCACCCCTCCTCACCCAAACATGGCGCCAGTATTTAGCAGGTGCCTGCCACCCCAGGAGAGCTGTGCTGAGGACCATGATCAGAGGTGCTGCAGGCGGCAGTGCTTTCAAAGGCCAGTGCTAGCACCACCTCTGCTAGGCCTTTCCACAGGCTTGGTGAGCAAAAGCGGCTCCTGAGGCAGCAGTGCCTGCCAGGCCCACAGGGCAGTTGGGGAGCAGAGGGCAACTGGGAGCATGGATGCCCCTGGGCAGAGGTGCGCGTCCCCATGGCTGGTGCTGCACCAAGACATGGTGTTCCCAGCCCCTTGTGGTCCACAAGGGTGTGGGCTGGACATCCAGGTTCTGTTGGAATGGTTTATAATTTCCATTAATGATGGGAACCACATGTCTGGGCTTATTGGGTGCACAGAGGTGGGAGCAGTCACTTTCGGGGTCAGCGCTGTCACCCAAAGGTATGGGGTGGCTGTTGGGGTCTGTGGGCGGATGGCACTCCTGGGGAAGCAAGCACAATCTCTCTGCTGGGGCAGAGGAGCCAGATCCTGGCTGACAGGAGGTGCTGCAAGGAGAAGGACACCCAACATAGCAGCATTGGCACACCCTGGAACTATGTGTCAGAGCTGGTTGTGCAGCTGAGGGTACTGGGTCCAAGGGTAATGACTGCAGAGCTGAGCCTGTGCTTATGGCCCCTGGCCACCTGTACGAGGCGGGTCCTCAGGGCAAACCACCACTGCCAGGTCTTGAAATGCCACCAATGCCCACTGTGTTTGGTGTGATGTTGTGAAAAGCCGGATTCAATAATCAATACCAGTTTCATTATTAAGTAAGGTAGTATCTTATGCAATGTTGGGCATGCAGGGGATCAAGTGTGACACTTCGAGCACAATTCACAAAGGCTATATACATTCAAAACACACAGATTCATCACTTTTCCTGGAATCATTGTGTCTATTATAATAAGTTCCCAGAATTTATTTACATAAGTTTACATAAGTAAATAAAGTTTGGTGCATGTGCTCTGCCCTCTGGGGGTTTTGGGCTGAGGGCTTCTGGAGGAAGGCTTGCATTCTTCTTCACAGTGAACTTTTCAACTTTCCTTCTTGTGCATGCTCTTAGATTCTTTGGGCACCTCTTCAAGGTTGTATCCCGTTCTAGCTCGTTCTTCTTTCTCTTATCATTGCACTTGTCTTTGTCATCTGGCCTAGTTAGATGCAGTCACATTCTTTCCCATTTTTTTCTAACTGCAGCCTTGTTAAAATTACTTATGTAAGCATAAGTATCTAGGCGCAGGGTAATTAAAAGTTATTATTCAAGCTAATCCTATATTTTAGTTCTGAAATCACAACAACTATACATAATATTCAAACATATAATAGGTTAGTAACTCATAACAAATAATGTCTTCCTCCAGGTGTGTGTCCATTTTTATCAAACCACCTGCTCATCTGGTACAAGCTGTTGGCCTTGCTGCTTGTCACCCGTTCCCCTCTAGATCCCTCTTCCCTGCTGGGCTGCCCATGGGCCCCACCAAGCGTTTGGGTCTGCAAGCGAATCTCACAGCTATGATTTATTGTCATATCCTGAGAAGTGCAATGAAGCTGGTGAAGGGGCTGGAGAACAAGTCTTATGAGAAGGGGCTGAGGGAACTGGGGTTGTTTAGCCTTGAGAAGAAGAGGCTGAGGGGAGACCTTATTGCTCTCTACAACTACCAAGAAGGAGGTTGTAGATGAGGGAGCTGGCCTCTTCTGCCAAGTGACAGAGGACAGGACAAGATGGAATGGCCTCAAGCTGCGCCAGGGGAGGGTCAGACTAGATGTCAGGAAAACATTTTTCACAGAAAGGGTCGTTGGGCACTGGCAGAGGCTGCCCAGGGGTGTGCTTGAGTCACTATCCCTGGAGGTGTTTAAAGACGGGTAGACGAGGTGCTGAGGGGCATGGTTTAGCGGTAGGTGGGAATGGTTGGACTCGATGACCCTGTGGGCCTTTTCCAAGACGGTGACTCCAAGAGTTAACAGCTTACCCCACGCCCGCAGGACATGCGGCAAACTACCCTGCAAGGCCGAGACAGTGACCGCGCCCTTTGCCGGCCCGGGCGGCATCGCTGCTGCGCCGCCGCCCCATTGGCTGCCGCCCGTCAGGCCACGTCGGGCCAGGGCGGGGCGGCTCCGCGCGCGCCGCGGCGAGGGCGGCCCCGCGGGCGACGATGGCGGCGGACGGCGGGTGAGCGTGGGGCTGACGGCGCCGTGTCCGTGTCCCGCAGGGCGGTGCGGGCGGCGGCGGGACTGACGGTCCGTGTACGTGTCCCGCAGGGCGGTGCGGCAGCGCGGGGGCCCGCGGCGCTCGGCGGCGGCCACGGCGCTGCCCGCGTGGCGACTGAGCTGCGAGGGCGGGCGGCAGCGCTGGCGCTACCTGGACGGCGGCGGCGGCGGGGAGGAAGAGGAGGAGGAGAAGGAGGGCGGCGATCGGCGGGCGCAGACGGCACTGGAGCGGCACAGCCTCGGCCTGAGCACGGTGCGGGGCCGCGCGGAGCTGGGGGGGCCCGCGGCCGCCCTGGCTGAGGCGCTTTGTCCCCGCAGGACGAGGCGCTGCTGCCCGCGCCGGGGATCGGCTCCGCCTGGGACGCCGCCCGCCGGGCCATGCGGTTCTACGCCGCGCTGCAGGCCGAGGACGGGCACTGGGCGGGCGACTACGGCGGGCCGCTCTTCCTCCTGCCAGGTAGGGCCCGCGGGCCGCCTTCCCCGAGTGACGCGAAGGAGCCGCCTGCGGCTTCGCCATCAGAGCCAGCCCGCTCCGTCTTCCAGGTCTCCTTATCGTGTGCCACGTGGCCAAGATCCAGCTGCCGAAGGGGTTTCCGGAGGAGATGGTGCGCTACCTGCGCTCTGTGCAGCTCCCGGACGGAGGCTGGGGTTTGTGAGTAGCAAAGGCTCTTTTTCTAGTGGCAGTGTCTCCGAGGTCGTCGCTCGGAGCTGCTGTCAAATCTGCCCAGGCTTGGGGACTGGTCCTCAGAAACTGTGATAGATCTGCGTGGTTGGACTTGGCTGTGTAAACACTCCAGGTATGCCTTGCCCCACAGAGATGGCTGGAGCGTCAAGTCTGGCTGCATCCTCTCTGTTGTGCTGTATCATAAAGTATTGTGTGTGACAGGGTAGTACAGAGCAGAGTTTCTCCTGGGGTTAGTTTGGTCTCCTCTTTTTCACAGTCACCCGTGGCATCCTGCTTTGTCTGGGCGAAGACAGCCCTGCGTGGTGGGTTGTGTGGCTAATGTTAACACTTGACCGGTTGGCTCTTCTGTCTCTGTGTATGCACATGACAGGCATGTGGAAGACAAATCGACGGTGTTTGGCACGGCCCTCAACTACATAGCCCTGAGAATCCTGGGGCTCGGACCAGATGACCCTGACGTTGTGCGGGCCCGTGTCAACCTGCACAGCAAAGGTTAGCTCCATTGCTCCCAGCACAGCAACCAGGGGGTGGTACATTGGTGAGAGAAGTCTGGCAAGACTCAAAGGCTGTGTGGAACATGGGAGACCTACATGATGTCACCTACGTTTTCAGTTAATGGTGGGAAAGTGTTTTATGTTTTTTACCGTTGCCTGCTTGGCTGTTTTCAAGATGTGTCCCAGCCTGAATGGCATGCTCCTGAACATGGGAGAAGTGGACTCTGCGACAGGGAAAGCAGGGAACTGGCATACTGACATTAACCCTGAATGCTGATATTGCTCTCTGCAGGAGGTGCCGTGGGAATCCCTTCCTGGGGGAAGTTTTGGCTGGCTGTCTTGAATGTTTACAGCTGGGAGGGAATGAACACACTTCTCCCAGAGATGTGGTATGTGCACCTCTTGATGTGGAGGTAGGGAGTCTTGTCAGACCTGCCACCAGCCTTGACCCAGATCTCTCCCAGGCACTGGTGTTGGCTGGGATAATTCCAGCTATGGCCTGCAACTTGGGGGTGCTCAGACTGCTTGTCAGTTAGGAGACCAGTGAGGCTGGCCTGTGGGTTGATAGCACTGAACACTGAACCGAAGGAGATGAGAGAACCCAGCCTTGTTAGCTTCACCCACAGGGTCCTCAATACATTTGTGTGCTCCTGCCTGATACCAGTGTCTTATGCTCTTTTGGCCAGACAGAACTGGGCCCTAGCAGGACAGGACAGCCACATGTAAGGCTGCCAGCTCTAGCTCTCACTTGTACCCCCCTGAATTACTCAGAGAGTCAAGGAGAGGAACTATATGACATTTTCCCTGGGGGAAATCAGGGGCTCCATAGTACCAAGGGCTGCTGGTGCTTTGTCATCAAATGCATTTAACTGTCAGTCTGGGCCTCTACCTTCAAAGTCACATGAGGAAGAGGCTTCTGAACTGACTTCTCTCCTCCCTTTTCTCTGAGCTCAAGATCCTGCCTGCCCCATATCACCTGGGCCAGGAGCGGTGTTTGCTGGCCTTGGTGGGAAGGGAGCAGCCCTGGTGGGGAGGATCTGAACAGGGACAGGGTGTATGGATAGTCCTTTCATTTCTCCTTCAGCTTTACCAGCAGCAGCAGGCCTTGTACAGGGGGATGGGGAGAGGCATGCCCGGCTCTGGACGTCCCCCTGTCAGCACATCCATCTCTACCTTGGCCCTTCTTGTTCCTCACAATAATACCTTCTCTGTTATGAACAGGCTGCTTCCTACATGGTTCCCAGCCCACCCATCTCGGCTCTGGTGTCACTGCCGCCAGGTTTACCTCCCCATGAGCTACTGTTACGCCAAGCGTCTATCAGCAGAAGAGGATGCGCTCATACAGAGCTTGCGGCAGGTAATGATGGGGCTCCCTGACAAGGATACATGGTTTCCTGACCAGCTGCTGTGCCAGCCATGTCCTTGTGAGCCAGCCTCTGGCTTGCAAAGTGACAGGTCTCATACCTGCACAGTCTCTCTGTCCAGGCAGTGGAGCCTACTTCCAGCAGCAAACTGCCTCTGGATGCCACTTGCAGCTTGCCAGGCTGGTGCTCTTTATTTTCTTGTGCTAGGAGCTGTACGTGCAAGACTATGCCAGCATAGACTGGCCAGCCCAGAGGAACAACGTGGCTGCCTGTGATGTGTACACCCCACACAGCTGGCTGCTGGGAGTTGCCTATGGTGAGTGTGGCATTGGCTGAGGCAGGAGCACCTTTGTGATGTGACCTGATGGTGGTGGAACTGAAGCTGCCTTGTACCATGGGGGCTGTTTAGGGTCTGCTGCCAGCCACTGGTATGTGCCCTGAAGCTGGGATGGAGATATGGATTGTGTGATGCCTGGGCTTCTGCCTCCCTGAGAGCAGCAGCAGGGCCTTCTGTCCAGGCCCTCAGGCCACTCTGGGGCAGAGAAGTTCCTATGCTTTCCTGGAGTGGTCACTGCATGAGCAGTGGTGCAACCTGCCACAGCAAGTGAATCTGGCTGCATGGAGTGAATTTTCATCGTATGTTCTTTTTCTTTTCTCTTGTAGCCATCATGAATCTGTATGAAGCCCACCACAGCACTTACCTGCGGCAGCGAGCCATTACGGAGCTGTACGACCACATCAAAGCTGATGACAGATTCACCAAGTGCATCAGCATTGGACCAGTAGGAAACTTACTCTCAATCCTTTAAAAATCTTGCCCTTTGTTCTTTAGGGACCAGCTTGTAACAGCTGAGCCCTATGCAGTTGTGGCGTGTAACCATAATCACCAGATCTTGCTCCGGCACAACTCCTGTTGCTCCCAATGCTCAAGAGTGTAATACCAGCAGGGCACAGAAGATACACAGAGTGTGGGGACAGCTGTGGCCCTGGTGAGGGCTGCAGGGAAATGATTTGAGGGGAAGCTCTGGAGTAATCTTTTGGCAGCTGTCCTGCTAACTCAGATATGCTTAGTAATGCCATAGATGAAGCTGTTGGGATTAAACCCGGGACCACCTCTAGATTGCTTTGTGTTTGGTGGAAGGGGGTACGTGCCTCTGGAGCTGGAAGAAGCTGTATCCAAAGCAGTGATAGTGCTGCTTTTGACAGATTTCCAAGACGATCAACATGCTGGTTCGCTGGTTCGTGGATGGGAAGAACTCCCCAGCTTTTCAGGAGCATGTTTCCAGGATCCCCGACTATCTCTGGTAAGGGGTGAGCATGGCTCGCTTGGCACAGCGTAGAGCTCTTGATTCCTGGTGGAATGAGCACACTGTGGCTCCCAACCCATTTCCTGGCACTTTCGCTGTGCCTATGTTGCAGCACTGTGCTTTCTCCTCCCATAGGCTGGGCCTCGATGGCATGAAGATGCAGGTGAAGTGCTGTAGGAGTTCAGCTGTTACTGAGAGGGACCCTTGCATGCTGGGGCAACCGGTGGAATAGTGAGATAGGTTATTCATTGCGGGCCTGAGCTGGCATCTCGCTTTTGGTGTCTGGTGGCATTGTCTGTCTCACTGCCATTTTCCATGGCTGTGCCAGGCAGGCATGAGCATTCTGCTAGCTGGCCTCTCTGTGGCTGTGAGCTAAGGAGGTAGTTCGAGTCTTCCATCCTTTTCATCCTTATGGGAGAAGGATGGTAGTAAGACAGACCCTCAATATTGCATGTGGACTGAACTGTGCTTCTCTCATAGTTATGTCCCTCTGTTCCATATCGCTAGCCACTTCTCCTGTCTTGGGTCTGCATAGAGCATCCTGAAGCAGCTGTCTCACTTCCTATCCCCTTAATGCCCCTGAGCTGCTGCATCTGTCCACTCTATGCCAACGCATAAGATGTGATGCTGGGTGACGTAAAACTGAGATGCCGGGTGGGGGGAACTAGTAGGGGTAATGCAGGAAGCATTGCCTGTGCTGTCCCATAGACCTCACAGCTAAGTAGGCTGCTGTCAGCACCTGCCTCTCACTATCTACTTACTCTTCCAGGGCACAAATGGATCCCAGCTCTGGGATACTGCCTTTGCCATCCAAGCCTTCTTGGAGGTAATGCACCCCTTAGTGCCACAGTCTGCCTTGAGAAAATGGTCTTTCCTGGCATGTCCCCAAATACCAGCAGCACCCACTTTGCAACCCCTCAGACCTCTGCTGTGCCAATTCTGGCATTGCATTGTATGACTGAGCCGGCAAACGCTCATCTTCTCAGAGCCCACCTCAGCTGTGGTAGGCAGGGTGCCCAGCACAGGTGGTACAGCCCATCTTTGCCTTTGAAACTGGAGGTCACAGCACCAGCTAAGTGGGTCAGGTTAGACTTCCCAGTTGCTGCAGTCTTGTGATAAAACCCTGGCCGTACCTGCCCTGCTTCCTCTTGGCCTCAGAGCATTGCCATTTGGCAGGGGCAGTGTGCATGTCTCCTGTTTTTTCTGCACTGGGGCAGAGACGGTAGGCATGCTTTTTGAGGGTGTTTGCCATGGTAAACCCTGATCATGCAGATATCTCAGTGGTGCCGGCATCACTGTAGTGGTTTGTAATGGAAGCAATAAGAAAAGTATTAATGCAGACCTACGGAAAGGGCCATGTGAAAGACCAGGCAGTGATGGCACCTAGATCCCAGCACATCCTCTTCTTCTTGAGGGGCACATTTGGTTGCCACAGCTCCTTGCTGACTGCTGACTCTGCACCTGTGTTTCTAGGCAGAAGCCCAGAAGATGCCTGAATTTACATCCTGCCTCCAAAATGCCTATGAGTTCCTCCAGTTCACTCAGGTGAGCAGAGCCAGTTGATGTTCTCTCTCACATGCTGGCTATGCAGACTTGGCTGCTTCTCAGACGCGTATTTCCTGCATCTGTTGCCTTCCAAAGAGCTTTTCTGAAGGACTGGACTAGCAAAGTCCAAGGGATAACTTCCTGATTTCTGCTTCCTGTTGCTGGGAGCCACCTTTGCAGCTTGGAGAGGACCTTGGCCAGGCCCAGGGATGTTCAAGTTGAGTGCCCTAGCTAGGAGAGGCTGGAAAACTGAGCACTTGGGCTTCTTTGTCCTTCATACCATCTGGTGCTCACACATTTGAGGCATCCTTCTGGGAAATCTAGACTCCTTGGCTAGTAACTACACGGGCTCAGCTCCTGCTGGCCAGGCCAGTGGGTCAAGGTGGGGGTCACCATCACCAGCAGCTTGGTGCAGACATTGGTCTTGCATATTGTACTGCCAATGGGAACATTAAAAGCAGATGGCTCCCTGGTAGAAAAGCACCCAAAGAGGGGACTTCAGCAACACTTGCTGAAACCAGGCCAAAATATGATTTCTCTTCAGCTCAACATATGACCTCTTTCCTTTTCTGGCTCCCTTAGTAATGGGGTGTGGTGCTCAGTCCCATGTGGTTCTGAATCTGCAATGGTTTCAGCTCGTGGTTCTGCAGCCAAGTACCTCAAGCCTGCCCTCATTGTTTCTTGTCTTCTGCAGATTCCAGAGAACCCACCTGACTACCAGAAGTATTATCGCCATGTGAGCAAGGTACGATGGCTGGAACTGATCCCTGAAGGATGCATGAACAATGCACAGATTTGGGTAGAGGGGATGGGAATGAGCAACAGTGACACCTGCCTTCTTACAAGAACAGAACAGGTCAGGGAAAGGTGCTGAGCCCTCCTGTGACACATTTCCAGGGCGGCTTCCCATTCAGTACCCGAGACTGTGGCTGGATTGTGGCAGATTGCACAGCAGAAGGATTGAAGGCAATTATGCTCCTGCAGGAGAAGTGCCCCTCCATAGCCAAGCTTTTTGCCCCAGAGCGCCTCTTCGATGCTGTAAATGTGGTAAGTGCTGCAAACATTAGGACCAAAAGGAATATATGAATCTAAGCTCAGCTAAAATAAGTCAAGGCCTGATGATTTGTTATATCTGGTATTACTAAGCTAGTATGAGGCTTGTGGCCCAATATGGCAACACCATATGGAACTAGATATGTAATATAATGTAATGTGATGGTTCAGATTAGGCCTTCATGTCAATGTGACTTGGGACCTGGGTTAACACTGTGACTAGGGGGTCTGATTTTGTTCTTGCACCTGGCTTGGGGCCAAAATGGGGTGGTATGCCTATGAGACAGTCCCAACCCCTCTCTCTTCTTGTCTGGCCAGTTGCTGAGCATGAGGAACTCAGATGGAGGCTTTGCAACATATGAAACCAAGCGAGGAGGCCACTTACTGGAGCTGCTGAACCCCTCAGAGGTGTTTGGTAAGGGAAACTGCATGGGCTGGTCACCCTGTCCACTATGAAGGGACACTGGACTGGCCTCACCATGCCCACTGGATTTGCCCCAGGTCCATCAGTGGGATGACTGTGCCCTGGGTCCAAGGGAGAGGTTGGCAGCATGTTGCTCAGAGGCTCCCTAAGCAGAGGGGCTGTTGCACTGATATCCTTCACCTGCTGACAGGTGACATCATGATTGACTACACCTATGTGGAGTGCACATCAGCTGTCATGCAGGCACTGAGACACTTCCATGACAAGTTCCCTGAGCACAGAGCCCCAGAGATCAGGTGAGGCACCAAGGTGAGAGTCAGGTAGGGGAAAAGACAGGCTACAGCGTCCCATGTTGCCTGCCGTGGCCTCTGTTGGCACAGCTCTTGCTGAGCCTTGTCAGAGGTCTTGCCTGAACTGCTGCTGCATTGGAATGGAGCAGCCTCTGTTGTGGCCCTTCGTGTGCACAGCTGGGATGCTGGTGAATATTCCAAACCAGAGCTCGTCCGTAAGAGGCTGGGGCCCAGCTTCTCAAGGAGCAGGGCATAGGCTGTTTGGGATCAGGCCAGGGCAAATTGTTGGAGATATGCCTGCTTCTTGACTTAGCAGTTGCCTTGATCTTGCAGCTAGTTGTAGGCTGAGTCCCCTGTTTGCATGCTGGCAAGAAGAGCATCCAGCTTGTGCACAGTTTGGCTCTGAGAATCTGAACAATGTGGCTGCCTGTCTATGTGCTCTTGCCTCTTGAGCTCTCTAATAATGAGACCCATCAAAGCCTCAGAGAGGCTGATTGATGCCCCTGATGAAACAGCTACTGAGTTTGGCCTGCTTCTGAAGCCAATGTCTTTTCCTGTCCAGAGAGACTTTGCAGAAGGGCCTGGACTTTTGTCGCAAAAAGCAGCGAGCTGATGGGTCGTGGGAAGGGTAAGCAGTGTTCTCAATGCCTAGTTTTCTCTTGGCTGCCACAGTGTGAGAGGATCAAACATTTCTGACTGCAGAATCTGTGGGAAGAGCAAGTAGGGGCTGATCTTCCTCTGTCTCCTGTGCTTTACTCTCCTCTCCTCTGTCTCCAGCCCAGGTGGAGCAGGCACGTGGTGCATTGCACAAAACTTGACAGCTGAGGGCTAGACCGGCTGTAGCTCCTCTGGTCTCGGAGTATGTGCTGGTGCCTGAGTTGAGCTGGGAGCAGGTGCTAGTAGGACTAAGCATGGTTATGCCGTAGAAGAAGGCAGGCTGCAGCTCTGTGCTTGGCTCTGCTCTTTCTGTGAATGTGTCTATGTCCCAGCCTGCCTTTACCCAGGGGTTTGCACCTCTCACAGTATTGCTCTTCCCCTTCCTTCTAGGAGCTGGGGGGTTTGTTTCACCTATGGCACCTGGTTTGGTCTGGAGGCATTCGCCAGTATGCAGCACACATACTGTGACGGGTGAGAAAGAAAGGGCTGTCTGGTTCCGTGCCCCTACTTACCTCTTGGGCCAGGGCTGGATGGATATCCTGGCTGTGCATGGGCTCTCGTGCCCCAGGTACTGTTCTTCCCACACCCTGTGCCTGCAAGATGACTAGGGCCCTTGCTGCCTGAGCCTTGAACTCTTGGGGCCGCCCTGACCATAGGCAGGGCAGAGCACAGCTCCTGTCGGCAGCTTGGGAACATGAGTGTGCAATTGCTCTCTGCCCCAAGCCCTGTCTGATTCTCTGCACTGTCTGTGCAGGGCTGCATGCCTAGAGGTGGCCCAGGCCTGCCAGTTCCTCCTCTCCAAGCAGATGGCAGATGGTGGGTGGGGAGAGGACTTTGAGTCATGCGAGCAGCGTGTGTATGTGCAGAGTGCCACATCGCAGATCCACAACACTTGTTGGGCCCTGCTGGGGCTCATGGCTGTCAGGTAAGAGCTGCCTTCACCTCTTCAAGCATCACCTGGCCCTGAGAGCTCAGTGAGATGCAAATGCAGACTGAGTTGTGATCTTGTTGGTCATGAGCCTCCCGCATTGAGGGACTGGCCTGCACAGTGCACCATAGACCAGGGAGGCTCATAATGCTGGGTGGGGGGAGCCAGTGCAAAGTAAATATCTGTCTGGAGCACAATTGCAGGCCTCAAGCCTGGGAAGAGGTTGCCCTATTCATAATGTTTGGTGTGCTAGGGTTGTGAGAGGCCTTCCCAAAGTGTTCAGCGTGACTGTGACAGGCTTGGGGCAGTGTAGCGTGTGTTCATTAAGTGCATGGATAGATGTTTCTAGATGGTTTGGATAAGAATGCTTACATCTCCTTTGTGCTTTGCAGGTATCCTGACATCGATGTGCTGGAAAGGGGCATCAAAGTGTTGATTGATAAACAGCTGCCCAGTGGGGACTGGCCTCAGGTACATCTTTCCTCTGGTTTTTCCCAGGTTGTTGTGCAGCCATTGCAGTGGTGTGCTTTCCCCTGTCTGGAAGGGAAGCCACATGTGGCTTTTGATGGGGGACTCCAGGAAGACAGTTTGCTCAGCACTGATTCCTGGATGCACCGTGATCCTGTCACCCATACTATCTTGCTCTGTCTCTTTCTCAGGAGAATATTGCTGGGGTATTCAACAAGTCATGTGCCATCAGTTACAGTGCATACCGCAATGTCTTCCCCATCTGGACGCTAGGGCGTTTCTGCCGGCTGCATCCCAACAGCCCTCTTGCTGGGCAACTGCAATCTAGGTCCTAGGCCTCGGCAGGGAAGACCACGATGGATACCTTGTCTGCCTGAACCTGGGCCATTGTATATGCTATACCCTCTGACTCATCTTAGATACTGGCTGCTGCATGGGGCCATGGGTGTTTCCTGTGTAGGATGTCTCAGTGCTGATCTTAATACATGGACTGCTTCCTCTGCCAGGGAGGAGTGCTGCCATGGTACTGCAGAGCCTCTGTTTTGTGTTGCACCTCTTCTGAAAATCCACTTAAAAGTTTTTGCTAGGTATATCCTCCCTCACAGCACAGTGATTGAAGTGCCTTTTCAGACCAGTTTGGTGATCTGAGAAGATAAAGCTGCGTTGTATTGTACATCCAGACAGGCTCTCATTATGAGTAGAGTAAGGCTGCCTTTATCTTCCCCTTGTGCTGGCCAGATTGGCTGTCTACAGCCAGAGTGGGGAATTTGGGGCCTCCACTGTGACCAGCATCATGATGGATTGCACTGCACAAGCCCTAATGAGCTGGCCTCTGTGTTGTGTGTGCCAGCAACTTCCTTTGAAGTGCTCTCTGCTCTGGAGCCTGTGCTGGGAGGGGAAGGGTGCCTGTCCTCCCCGAGGGAGATGGGAAAGGTAGTGCTTCGCACGGTTTCTTTAATGTTCTGTCTCCCAGCTGGTAGCACTTGGCTTCCCAGAGCCTCACAGGTGAAATCACCAGCATCACTTGCACTCTGAAAAGGGAGAAACTGAAGCAGAAAGCACTGAGGTGGTAAGTGTTGGGGCACAGCCTGAGTCCCTGCTCCAGCTTTCCCCCAGCACAGCAGGTACCTCTTTCAGATTATGGTGCAGTTAACATTTTGTTGTCAGACAGGTTAATAAATTGCTAATGGTGTTGTGAGTGGTACTTTACTGTGTGTTGTTCTCTATATAGTCTGCTCCAGTGTGTGTCTCAAGTGGAGGTGAGCTTGCACAGCAGTATGTAACCTGGCTTTGGTCACTGTCCCCAGTAGTATTGGCACCATCTCCACCAACAAGCAAGGCATGTCTGTGCGTGCTTCACCCCTGGAAAATTCAATCAAGGAAGCAGCTATCTGAAAGGGAATGATCACTTCCCTCCACCTGCTGCTTGCACTCATGTGAATAAGCCCAGTGTTCTGTTGGCTGCACTCTCTTGGACTTGTTGCCCACCAGGAACCTAGTCAATTTTTGCAAAGCTGTTCCGCAACTAGCTGGCCAGCCAGTCGACTGGCCTGTGTCACTGCATGGGGTTATTCCATCCTACAGGCAAAATACTGCTTGCCTGCATCTTATTTCCTAGAAGAACCATGGAATCGTAGACCTTCCTTTTCAACCCCTTTCTCCATCCTATGTGAAGTGGCTCTACTCTGTACTACATCCTCTGCTTGCCCAGACTAGTAGTCTGCAGGTTTGCTGACTGTGCACTCCATCCTCTTGCCCAAGTTGTTGGCTAGAAAAGCTTAAGCAAACTCAACTGGGGCTGTTTTGAAAGCTCAGTTTGCCTTTTCCAAATTCTGGACTCCTTTACAGTTGTCTGTGGTATTATTCCGTATTTAAAGCACCTCCATATTCTTCATTACAAACAGGAAGAGGGGTTTGTTGATTTATTTTTTTGTTTGATTTTGAATTGTTGTAGGGGAACTTGACAAAACCAGTATTCTTTCAACATACTATTATAGGTTTGGGTTTTTTCTTTAACTGTATAGAGCTTCTTGTTGCCTAATGCTCCAGGCAATTTAATGTCCTTAGGAATGCTGCAAAGAAGCAGCTCATTTATCACTAAAATCCTGTTTTTATTATAAACAGTTTGCTTGGTAAAGGACCAAAGTTTTGTGATGTTAGATGCCAGCTAGATGCATTTATGCTGTCTGTGGATTCTTTTTTCCCATCTTTGCAAAGGTTCAGGAGCAGGGAGTGGTGATTACTGAGTTTTTTTTCTATCTGAAACTGAATTAATTCAAAGTGTCTTACAGTCTTGAGAGTGTGGATGTTTGGATTTCCACCTAGGTTTTGGTTTGAGAACACATTTCCCTTTAACCAAACAAAACCAAGGTTGCTTTGCAAATTTTATAACCATAAACTGCTGAATGTAGTTTATTTTCTGTCCTCCCTTGGGATTTCAGGAACTTTTCAGTTGCCTTCAGTTTCAGAGTAGGACAGTGTTCCCTTTGCTTTGCAGTGGTAAGTAGCGTTGTATCAGGTAAAGTAGAGATACTGGGTAGCAAATAAGTCCTCTCTAAAGGCAACACCCCCGCAACTAGCTGGCTTTCTTTAAAAAAAACCAAGCCTGTTAGCTTGCAGTTTCAGGATGAGGTTTTTTTTCTGTCTTGTTTCTGAGTGAGAAGCAGAAAGAGAAGTCATACAATATCTCCACTTGGAACAGACCTACATGGATAATCAAGTCCAACTCCCTGTTCCTTGCAGGACTATCTAAACCAAATAACACTATGTCTTTACATCCAGTTAGAAAGACTATGAAAAAGTAGGCTGTCATTCTGTTTAATTATAAGCTTCATTCACAGATAGGAAGGGATTTTTTGCAAGTTGTGAAGGATACAATACCCAAAAAAGCCAAAAAGACTGCCACTTGTAATCATGCACAAGTACTACACACTGTTAAAATTATGTTTTGAAAAGGAAAAAAAAGTTGTGAACAGATGTTTTAATGTATTTCATTAGTGTTGCTAGATATACTGTGTCTCAAAGGTTATTATCTTCCCTGCACAAGGTGCATGACTGACAAAGTACTTTGGGACTCTGAATATGCATAGAGACTGAACTGAGGTCCTCACAAACAAATCAGTCCACAAAAGCCCTGTTACATGGGACTGCAACATTATTCAGAATCCTACTGCTTCATTTTTCCCAACCACCAAAATAATTTCCTGTTTCTGATGCACAGAAATAGTGCTGGCTCTGCATGGCTATGTAGAGATAGATTTACATGGCTGTGACCCTTATCCTGAAATGGGCTACAGGTGTTTCTTCTCTGCCTCATCCAATGCCTAGAGGAAAAACTCAGTAAGTATATTTGTTCACAGAGCAAACTTATTTCACAGTTATGATGAGATGAGAACAATCTGTTTTTTGCATTTGTTTCAGTAGGTTAATAATAGATTATTTCTTAACAGGAAAGGAAAAAAGTTAAACCAGAATGGATCTGCGGACTAGCTTGGTCTCAGTTTATGCCTGGTTGCCTTCTATGACAAAGTGACCTGCTTGATGGATGACAGAAAGGCTGAGGATGTAGTGTAGCTGGACTTTAGTGAAACCTTTGACAGTTTTTCACAGTATCCTACTTGAGAAACTGGCTACCACTGGCCTGGACAGGCACACCCTCTGCTGGGTTAAAAACTGTCTGGATGGTCAGGCCCAAAGAGTCATGGTGAATGGAGTTAACTCCAGCTGGAGGCTGATCACAAGTGGTGTCCCTAGGGCTCAGTGCTGGGTCCAGTTCTGTTCAATGTCTTTATCAACGACCTGGATGAGGGGATCAAATGTACCTTTTGCAGATGACACTAACCTGGGAGGAAGTGTCAATCTGTTGAAGGACAGGGAGACTTTACAGAGGGATCTGAACAGGCTGGATTGATGGGCTGAGGCCAATGGGATGCGGTTTAACAGGGCTAAGTGCTGAGTCTTGCACTTGGAACACAAAAACCCGTGCAGTGCTATAGGCTTGGGGAAGAGTGGCTGGAAAACTGCCTGGAGCAGAAGGACCTGGGGTGTTGGTCAGCAGCTGGTTGGCAGCAGTCAAACATGAGCCAAATGTGCTCAGGTCAAGAAGGCCAATGGCATCTTGCCTTGTATCAGAAATGGTGTGGCCAACAGGACCAGGGAAGTGATTCTCCCCATGTACTTTGCACTGGTGAGACCACAACTCAAATACTGTATTCAGTTTTGGGCCCCTCCCTATAAGAAAGACATCAAGGTCCTGGAATGTATCCAGAGAAGGGCAACAAAGCTGGTGAAGGGGCTGGAGAACACGTCTTCGAGGAGTGGCTGAAGGAACTGGGGTTGTTTAGCCTGGAAGAGGCTGAGGGGTAGACTTTATCGCTCTCTACAACTACCTAAAAGGAGGTTGTAAAGAGGTGGGTGTTGGTCTCTTCTTCACAGTGACAGAATTTAGTGTTGCAATATTTAGTATTTCTTCTATATAATGCATTTACCTTTCTCCATAAATACACTCTTCAATATCCCTTTAATGATATCAGTATCACTCCTGAGATGAACTTCAGAGTATAAAAAGAATATCTTTGATGTTTTAAAATCTAATACCCATAAAGAGATCTTAAGTCAATAGGAAGCTATTCCTATAGTTTAAATACAGAATATTCACTTGAACATTCTGTCTTCCACCTGCATTTTAAGTTTATTTTTCTCTTTCATCATCTGCAGAATTTCACAAAACCTGACATCTCATTAACAATTACATCTAGCTTGCATTATGCTTTTTTTTTTTGCTTTGCTGAGTAGACAGCTTTTGAACCAGCTCTGCAAGGTAGATGAGGAGTCCAGGGAAGAGACCACAAAGTGAAAGGTAGTAGAATACAGAAAATAAGGTAGTAAAATACAAAAAATAGAATACACAAAATAATGTCCTCTTATTAGATATAAACAGTTTAACATTTACTAAAGAACAAGTTGCTATTCGGGTATTTGATATTTGGAGAAACTTCATATGCTTATGCTTGCTTTCTTTGGTATAAATATTGGCGTACTTAACATAAACTGGAGCAACAGGAGTTACTGGTGGTGCCTACTTTGATACCTGAGGTGTGGTACAGGGTCCCTGTCTGATGCAGAGGAAAGCCAACCACTTGCAGCTCTCACTGAAGTTCACAGATCTGTGCTTGCAACTAAATATTCTGTTCACATGACCAATCTATACTAAAGTTCTCCTGTTCGTGCTTTGCAGTTTGCAGTGAAAGTGCTGCCAGAGAAGGCACTAACGAGCAGCGGCATTTGGTGCTAGCAGCTTCCCTTTAGGTGCTAATCTTGGATGTTTCAAATTTTGCAGCCAGGCTTTACTGAGCATATTCGAATCACAAATGACCACTGTAGACTAAGAATGCTCCTATTCATGCTTTGCTGTATGCAGTGAAAGCGCTGCCAGAGAAGTGACCAACAAGCAGCAGCATTCGGTGCTAGCAGCTTTCCTGTAACAGACATGCCCTGACCCTTCCAATTTTGCAGTCTGGTTTTACTGTGTGCAGTTGATTCACACATGACCAATCTATTCTAAGTGTTCTCCTGTTCATGCTTTGCTGTTTTCAATTAAACAGCTACTAGGAGAAGGAAATAACAAGCAGCTAGCAAATGCTAGCAGCTTCCCTGTAACAGACATTCCTCAACACTTCCAATTTTGAAGGCGACCTTTACTGCGGGTGGTGGAGTGAAAGATAACCAATCAATACTGAAACATTGCTTTGTAGTTTGCAGTAAAAGTGCAACAAGAGAAGGCACTAATAAGCAACAGCATTCGGTACTAGCAGCTTCCTTGCAAGACCAGCCCTGTTCTACAACACAGAAAAACTGACTGTACTAAATTCAATATATGTGACAGATTGGACAGATTCAATACACTTTTTGTGATGCCGACATTGGTTAGGACAGGTGGAAAAGCCAACCCCTGGCTATTTTCTAGTACAAGTACACATCTACATGTATTATTTTGATGATTAATAATAGTGTTCAAGTATGTAGAAAACCAGACCAAACATTCTAACAAAACTCCAAAGATTTACTGAATCTGCATATAGAATAAATGCAACATCTCAAGATGTAGCTTTATAAGTTTTCTACTGAAAACAACTTCAGTCTGCTGCATGTGTCAGATGCTTTTTCACTGTTGCTCTCTAGTTTTGCAATCCGGGATCCAAATTGTATAGCCCTTTTTGGCAAAATGGTTGAGGCTGTAAGGCCCAATTCCTTCGCTGCAAGGCGCAGAATCAGTTTCTCACCGATTCCTCGTGGTAAAGACAAGTCAGCTTTTTCTGAGATGGGCAGAGAATTGAGGAATGAAACAACATCTTCGTCGAGAAAAGGAAACCTGAAGGAAAGATATAAATGGGGAAAGACTCTTTAAAAACTTCATATAAGTCATCCTGTTTTTCTCCTTTAATATATGCAAAGGCTTTAGAGTCTGTGTAAATTCCTAACTATAGATGTACCTTAAACATTAGGACCACAGCACTAAGGCAAACCTCCAAAGCAGTTACACTATCTTGGAGAAAAAAACCTTATCATGTTTAAAGTCAGAAGCTTGAAGTTTTCAAAACTCAAGCAAAGAAAAGATAAGAACAAGCATCAGAAATGCTGGGTTTATACAAAACAAAACATTTGAAGAAAATAAAGCAAAGATCAGGACTAATGTTTAAAATAACACTTCTCAAGATAATTCCTATTAATATTGAAAATACTATAGGATGCTACACTGTAACTTTGAAACAAAAATATTCACACTGCAAATTCTGACAACGTTCTGAATTCCAGACATTCGTATTTAATTACAAGCACGATTAATAGCCTTGCCTGTCCACCACTGCAACTGCCAAACTAAAAAGATACAACTAAGATTTGGAAAAACACTGGCACAAACATCACATGAAAAAAACTTTCATACACATGAGTAGCCTCTGCTACTGGACATCACCTAAGGATTTACTTGCAAGCTGTTGGTAGCATGGAGGAAGACAACACAAATGAAATGATTCTTTAACTATTCTGACTTAATAATGAGGAAACGCAGTAGCTCTTGATTATGCCTTTATGCATGGACAGGAATATGTCTCTTCTATGTTAAGTTTTCATTCTCCAAAGTCCCTTCCCAAACAACCATACCAGAACACTTCAAAGACTGTTCAACTTAAGATGATCAAACCAACTAGATTCTGACTATTTCAACATCTGCTGTCGCTTCTTAAAACTTCCAGATGGAAATCCAGTGTTAAGTTGCTATATTTCCTTAAATAACTCTTCCACAGTACTACAGACCCCAAAAAACCTGCACAACAAAGTAGACATTAATGAACCTTAAAGAGAACTGAGAGACAAGAAAATGCATACAAGTTCTAATTAAGCTTTCTGTTGGAGTGTTACAAGCAGAATCTAAATGGAAAACAAAAATAATACCTGGCTTCTTTTCCATGATCACCAATAATCCTGTCATCTCTACCAAGATTTCTAGATGAAATGCGATCTAACTCCATTTCAATTTCTTTATTCAGACCCTCTAAGCCAGATTTTCCGAAGCAAACACGATGACGAGAATATCCAGCAAGCTGTTCATCTGCTCCAATTCCTGTAAGCACAACCTAAAAAAACAGAACAAAAGAAATCTTTCTTAGTATCTATGCAAGCTAACAATACGTAACAGATCTTGAATGCTTGACTACACCTCAAGAAGAACACCTTGAATCTTCTAAATGTATTACCTGTCACAATGAGATGCACCTTACACATTTGCAGAGCCTGAAACTACCCAGTGAAGTCACTGGAAACTTTAAGTAGGTTCTCAAACGGACCTAAAAGCACACACAAATATTTCTGCCGAGGCAAGGAAAACCCACCAAAATAATGTTGTGTGCACCACAAATAAACTATTATCTTTGAAGAATGTCTTTGTTAGTTTCTATTACAATAAACAGCATTTAAGCACCAGTCTTTATAAAAAAAAAATGATGCTGCACATTCTGCAATGTCAGGTTCTAAACAACGCCATGAATGTATACACAGATTACTATAAATTTACCAACTACCAGGTTAATGAAAACTGCATTACCTGAAACTGCAATGCATCATACTGTTCCGTCTACTCAGTCATAGCACATAAAATTTTATCAAGAGAAAAGTGCTACTGCAGCTGGTCCATTACTGTCTTCAACAGCAATTCATTATAAAAGTGGAAGTCTTATCATAAATAGTCAAGTGTGTTCTGCTGATCAGACACCAGCTAGCAGTCAACTAATTTTTCACCTGTGCACACTAGTAGTAGATAACTGATGGGAAAAAGTAAATTTTGCTTTATGTTTTAACAACTCATGTCCCACTATAACATATTCTGGGCCTAAGATGAATTTGTTCATTTTGCAAAGCTGAGATGCACATCTTTAAGTAGATCAGGCAACTAAATCAACCATGTTCTACAGCAGCAGTGATCTAGCAATCAGTAGAAAAGTAATACAAGCCTCAAAAAGCAAAGGCAGCAGTAAACTGCAGGCTGCTGAAATTTAACAGTTCCACAAACCATTAGGAATTTGGAAGCAAGAAATAAGAATCAAATTCCTAAGAAAATCTAGTTTCTAAAAACTTTTTACTTAAAACTATGTACATTAAAATAAGTTACAAAAACCCCCCTACTATTTGTAGTTTTGTCATTCAACCAAATACTAATTACAAAAGAGTCCAAGCAGTCATCTTTTCTGCAATTATTAACCGTGTTCTTGTCACATAGTGTGCCTAAGTAACAAGCTAGTAATTTTACAGCCAGTGGGACAAAACAATACTACTTAATACTTCATTAATTTTTACCTCTAAATTTGTTAACCTGTTCAGTTCGGACTGAACAGCAGTTACCAGTACTGAAGCTGAAACACTGAAAATGGGAGCTGATTGTTGCTACTTTGTCACCTTGCTACTTATTCAAGTTTAATGAAAAGCCATACACATTGCATGACAAAAGAACTGACTGCATTTTTAACTCAAGAATTATACAAAGATTATAGGTGCAGAGCTATTCTGTGTTCTGTCACTGAATTTCAGAAGCTTTATGAATATGAAAGATCCCGGCCGATTTCTGAAACAACAGAACTATTTTCACATTCATATGTCAAGCATAAGGTAGAAAACAATCAGTACCTTTGCAGGGCTCTTATATGGTACCAGTTCTCCTTGGTTACTAATAAAACCTTCTCCTCTGGAAGCAAACCAAATTGCACAGCCAATGCTGTCATCCAAGACTGTATCCAGTGGATAAATTAAGTGATTAATGCATTGTTGTCTCATTTTTTTCAATTCCTCTAGCGTAACAGTAATTTCCACAAAGTTCCAGGTTCTTGAAGGGTTAATGGCTTCCAATTCTTTCAGTCCTGCCCTACTAGTAATTCTGTCGGGAACAGCACAACAAGAGAAATGAGCACTAATTTTGGGATCAAGATCTTTACAACTTTGTGGAGGACAAAGCAAGTCAGGCTGTACTTCCCAGCTGGTTTGTTTTTTAGTGGCACCCTTTTGCTTAGCTTGCTTTTTAACCATGAAAGCTACATTGAGAAGATCAATTGGTTCTCCTAAAGGAACATATCTGTCAGCAAGAGCTGCGATAACCATAGAATCAATGCCACCAGAAAAGAGCACCGCTACATATGCTTTCCCATTAGTCATGCTTGGAACTTCTCTTGTTTTCTGATCTTCATCTCTAGAGAGAGATAAAACTCGTTTCTTCACTGCTTCACCTAAAACGTCAATGAACCTGTGGACTATTTTTTTCTTGTGTTCCTCTGCAAGAAACCCTTGAAGGGTTTCTACAGAAACTATATGGGAAATATTGCTAATATTAGAGCCTGGACATTCATCTGAAGCTTCAGAAATGGTTTTATTTAAGGGGATAACTGGAGCTCTGAGACACAGCTTTGATTCATTCATCATGAGACGGATGTGTTTCGGGAAGTCTTTTGAAACTTGGTCCAGAACGTTAATGAAAATTTCTTCTACTGCTTTCTCTGTGCAGCTGTACTTCCATGGAAACAATGTTAAAGACAAAGAGTTAGTTGTTGCACAAGCGTTGAGATCAATTTTGAAAATTCCAGATGCTGGGACCTCTTGCCATTGGTTACTTGATTTGGAATAAACACTCACGGAAGTGAGACAGAAAGCACTGTCAACTTCATTACTGAATTGCCAAAGCAAACTACGACGACCAAAATAATCCCTACCAAACCATAAACTGTGTCTAGAGGCTTGATAATAAATAAAACACCATGGACCCTGAAGTGATGAAAAGAGTGACACAATCTCCGCTTCACTACTGCATAATGTAAGACGACGAAACATTACTTCAGTATCATTCTCTAGATCTCCTACAGGCACTCCACTGAAAATCTCTCCATTCCAAAGAAAAATATTACTATCAGCATCTTCCAGAGGCTGAGGAGTCATCATCCCCCTCAAGTGAAGTACATGGCCAGAAAACAGACACTCATAAGAGAGATCAGATGCAGTTTTAATCAACTGTTGGCTACTATCCGGTCCTCTTCTTCTAAGAAGACAGAGTATATCTTTGTTCAAGAAATCATGAATAGTGTGCTGGCTACACAAAGTAACAACACAACAAATACCACACATTGTGACTCTAAATTCAGGTTGACTATTTCTTGATTTTAGTCTTTTCTGAATTTTCCATCTCCTGATAGGCCTTCTTTAATTCATCTAATGTATCTGTGTAAGAGAAAATACATAAATAATCAGTTTCATAAACTATTAAGTTTAGAGTGAGTATTGAGTGGGTAAATTTAAAAGTACATCTAAGAAATTAGTAACTCCAGCCACTTGTTCAACGAAAGAGATAAACAACAAACACTAAGTAACAGAAGTGCTATAGTATTGACGTAACACAAACACAGCTCATTGTAGCTTGTGACTCTTTAATTATACAAAGATCATTATTTTTTTTCTCCTAAAGCTACATGTATAATAATTAGGGGAATGGCCAAATATTGCCTATATAATCAGCATGATTTACACATTTTTAATAATAAGGAAAGCGAACTGACAATTAAAATGTCAACACTACTAACTCAAATAAAAGGAAAGAAAATGCAAGCAGCAATTCTACGTTCCAGAAAATAAATTTATACCTCTAAATTTACATATTTCTAACAACTGTTCATCATCAACTCTCTTTATCATCCGTTCTCCTATCTTCATAATCCCACAGGTGCATTCTTTCTAAAGATTTCTTACTTAACTTCCAGTTTAACTTATCATTACTTTCTTCCTACTCATCCTGTGCAATTTTTAGACATTTCTAATGGCCAAAGCACTATACAGCTTCTCAAGGGGCACTGAGAATAATGACTCTTCTGTGAGGTGGATGTTCTCCCTTTTCCTAGATCTCCACACATCCATGCATCAACTGGACACACTTTAACATTTATCCAATTCAGAAAAAACAAGCACGCCTGCTGTCTACTTGGTATTTTATATACAGATCTCAGTTTTTCATTTTAATACACCTATAAAATTACGAACAGCTACAAATGCAGCTTTTAAATAGTTAACTATTTGGTCAACTCTTACATGGCAAACTTACTCTTGCATTGAGACAGTGTTTCTGTTCGGTCTGCGAGGAAGAATATGTTGCTATTGGGTTGCTGCCTATAAACTTTCTGTAAAACAAAAGCAACACAGCATTAAGTCAAAGCAACAAACTCTGGCAAGCACACCACAGCAGCAGCAGCAGGTGACCCTTTACTTTTATCCTGCAGGACAAGTACTGCCTTGACAACATCAACATTCTAATGTCATACAATCAAAAACATTCTATTACCAACCCATGGCTTTTGCATTTCTCTTTTCCTCATATATGAGGGATCATATTTGATTTTAAAGCACATTCAAAAGAAAAGTAAAAATAATTCTTGAAGTCTTCTGATCAACTCAAATGTCTTAATGAAATAACTCAGATAAAACATAAAAAGGTAAAAACTTCCAACAATGTACTGTATATCACTGCACAAGTGCACATAATCAAATCATTTGGAGGACAAATTACTCTGAGAAAAGCCAGCCACATCTGTATTGAAATCTTTCTTAAAACAAGTTGAAGACAGCGTGCTCCAATTTTGTTTCCCTCTTGTCTCTATGCTTATTTCTCTGATATTAAAAGAAGTAATCAGAAGCAAATTTGTAAATACTTACCCGGTTCTTCTTCAAATTATAAAGCTCATCAACTACAACCTTCTGCTCTTTAATCTGAAAGGCAAAAAATGCACTTCAATTTAATTAGTAAGAATAAACCACCGTATTATGATTCTGGCAGTGAACACACAGTGATATTTTTAAGAGAACTAGATGCATATATAGTTGCTGTTCTCTGGATAGACCATTGAAGACAAAGTGGAAATATAAAAATGAAATGCTTAAAATAACCGCTTTAGAAATAGGTTATCTTCCATGGGCTGATATTTCTCCTACCCACAAAAGTAATCACTACTAGGCCAGAGCACCTTGGGACAATTTGTAGACAGAGATTGCATATTTTCCCCAGAAGAAAATAAAACATGCACACAACTAATAAAATTAACTGCAGGCATTCTCCAGATTAATATGAAACCAAGAAAACCCCTAAAACTGTATTAAGAGCCATGGAAGCTTTCCTATTGCTCTGGAGTTTTGCACAAAGCTCCACAGTGGGATTCCCCACTCTGTTGAACCACACCAGCAGAGATGGCAAGTCTTCCCATTTTCTCCAAATGACAGCTGTCAACCACAGAATGGTTTGGGTTGGAAGAAACCTTTAAGATGGTCCAGTTCCAACCCCCCTGCCATGGGCAGGGACAACTCCCAGGCCGCTCAAAGCCTCATCCAACCTGGCCCAGGAGCGCTGCCATAAAAGCCAAGAAAGAGAGGAAAAAAAAATATCTGTTCAGCAGGCACTCAGTGTTTTTTGTTAGAAATAAACAAATAGTCCGGTCGTTTTCGTTTTTTCTTTGCTCGTCCTGGAACTGCTTTAGCACCAGGACTCCGCACGGCGCTGCGTCAGCCAAGCTGAACGCGGCAGAGAGGAAAACCACACAGCTTCCATCAGCCACCGCCGCGCCGAGCACTCACAGCCCCGGCAGGGACCCCGGCTCGCATCCCCCGGGCAGTCCCGAACACCACCGCCGCCGCCGCCGCCACACCGATCCGGCCGCCCGGACGGACTCTGAAGGGAAAGCCGCCACGCAGCCCTCACCCTCCGGCTCAGCTCCTCGCGCCGCTCCGCCTCCCCCACACCCTCCGGCCGCACCGCCATCACCCGCCGGAACCAGAACACGCGGGGCGGGGCCGAGCGCGGGGCGGGGCCGAGCGCGGGGCGGGGCCAGTGACGATTACGGAGATAAACTCCCTCGACCTGCTGGCCAAGTCTCTGATACAAGCCAAGATCAGAGATCTTGCCGTTGGCTTTCTTGGCCACCTGGGCCACTGCTGGCTCAGGTCCCTGACACTGTGCTGCAGGCGCAGGGCAGTGATGGGCAGGGACCTCTGCAGGACAACAGTGCACAGACAACACTGTGGACATAGTTCTGTTGGGGGGCCGTGAACCTGAACCCAAAACATAACCCTAATCCTAATCCACAACCCTAACCCTACCCTAAATCCTAACCCTAAAGCTAAACCTGAAGATGAACCTTAACCTTAACCCTAAGCACTAACCTTAATTTTAACCCTAAATCTGAACATGAACCTTAACACTAAGCCTAATGCCTGATGCTAAAAACTAGCCCTAACACTGACCTTGAGCCTGAACCCAAACCTTAACCCTAAACATAACTCTAATCCTAACCCTGAAACCTTAATCCTAAACCACAATCATAACCCTAACCCTAAATCAGAAACCTAACAATAACAAAAACTCTAAACCTAACCATAACCCCTAACCACAAACCCTAAATTGCAACCCTAACCACCAACCCAAACCTTAGCCCTAACACCAAACCCAAACCTTAGACCTAACACTAATGCTAACCCTGACCCTAAATCCTGGGCCTAACTCTAAATCAAAATCCTAACTGAAAGCCTAACTCTAAATTCTAAAACCTAACCATAACAGTAACCCTAAATTCTCACCCTAAACCCTAATCCTAATACTAAATTTATAACCCTAACACTAACCCTAAAACTAATACAGACCCTAAACCTAACCCAAACACAAACACTAACCCTAAGCTAAAGCCTTATCCTAAGTGTAAACTTAACCCTAACCGTAAGTGTAAACCATAATCTTAAATGCTAAAGCTAACCCTAAAACTTACCCGAACCCTAAAGAGTAATGCTAACCCTAAACATAAACCTAAAGCCTGAACATAACCCTAACACAAATCCTAACCATAATCCTAAATATAGGCCTAACCTGAAACCCTAACCCTAATCTCTACCATAACCCTAAACATTAACTCTAACCTTAAACCTAATGCTAAACTCTAACACTTACCCTAACCCTAACTTTAAATATAACCCTAAACCAAACACTAGCCCTAACCCAACCCTAACCCTAAACCCTCTGCAAACTTACCCTACACCTAAACCCTAACCATTAACTTAATATTAACCATAACCCTAACAGTAACACTAGAGCTTAACCCTCAATCATACCCCTAACCGTTTTATACCAACTTGAACCCTAAAACATAACCCTAACTCTAAATTCTAAACACTAACCCTAAGCCCAACCCTAGCCCTAAGACCTAACCCTAACATCTGACACTTACCAAAACCTTAACCCTAAACTTAAAGCAAACCCTAACCCTAAATTCTAACTTAACTTTAACCCTAAATCTAAACCAAACATAAAACCTAAATACTAAACCTAAACCGTAACCCTTAACCTAACACTAACCCTTAACCTAACAGTAACCACTAACACTTAGAACAGTAAACCTAAACCTAACCCAATTTTTAACCCCAAAACCTAACCGTAAACTCTAA